>BPTQ01000005.1:266289637-266345415 GCA_019973895.1 Chrysanthemum seticuspe | reverse complement strand
GATTATATTGATTGAAATAAATGAAATAAAGGTTAAAGTTGTAAAAATTTGAATTAAAATAAAATAAACCCACTAAAAATATAAAAACTAAAAACTCATAAAAATATATCAAAATGGATGTTGAATTAAAGAGCATAAAATTTTAGAAAATATGGTGAAATTAGATTATAAAAAAAATAAGTAGATAAAAAGATATTTTAATTTGAAAATAAAGATGAATTTTTAGTTGAGAAGTGACACATGTAATTTTATAATTGGAGCTCCTTATCTTAATTTTTAGTGGTTAGGAGTTAGGCTTGGAGTTTGGTAGAAGTTAGGCTTGGAGTTTGTTAAGAAGTGACACGTGTCATCTCATGATTGTAGCTCCTTATCTTAATTTTTGGTTAGGAGTTAGGCTTGGAATTCTTTCCATAATAAACAAGTAAAAAAGTCTGAATTTTTAAGTCTTCTAATTTTAGAAGGCCTAAATGCATTATAAAGTAGTATAGATGATTCCATTACCATTAACATAAGTTAACAATTGATTAATTTTTTTAGGTGAGGATGCAGCAGGATCAAGAAAAAATATGATGGGAGTGTGAAAAGGGAGTTACTTCTGAGTTCTGAGAGAGGATAGTTTAACATTTATTTAAGGGTTGGTTATATTGACCCCCTTGTTTTTTTAGATTGACCCCCCTTCATTATTTTTGAAATTTTTTATTTTTTTTTATTTTTATTTTTTATTTTTATAATTTTATTTATATCAAAAAACTATAAACCTGAAAATGCGGAACAGTAAATATAAAGTTTAATAAGTTAAACGCTTAAAACTGTCAGAAATACGAAACAGAAACTGACAAAAAACTGTGTTGTACTGAAAAAAGTGAGGGACAAAAGGAATATTCCCTTATGATTTGACATCATAGGGGGGGTTAATATAGTACATCCCTTATTTAATCAAGTGCTAATACTAAGCTATTGTTTTGGTAGTACTGTATTTGGAAGATTTCAATACTGTTATTTTGGGTGGTAACTTTGCCAATAGCTTTAGATGATTGTTTAAAGTTCAAAATTCTCGTTACGCAAGCATTTTCTTTCATTTTTGTGAATTTACATCCTATCTACTAATCGAGAGTGTTGCATTCAAAAAGTTTTAGTCGACATGTCATTGACCACATTACACCAAAGTTGGCATAATGATGACTTTATTAGGGGTTCTACAACTACCAACTCCAGTTTTGACATGTCACTGATGAGGAGCATAAGCACTAAAAACATTATCAACGCCATTACGTGTTGTGAAAATCGATACATACTTAGTCGTGGACATGTTTGTTTTCCTAGTTGATGTGAATGGCAAAGGGCGTGTGACACTTAGACCTATCATCAAATGATTCACAGTCGAAAATATGGAAATTAATGAATGGTTTTGTATAAGATAATAGTCGAAGTTTGTGATGTTTTTTATAGGCATCGTAATTGGTTACAGCCGTGGTGCTAGTATGTGAAATAATGTAATGCCATCCACTTGAGACTGCAGCTCGGCCATGCTATGATGAATTGATAATCACCCAATAATCATCTCTTGTGTCTGTCTCAAAAATTACGGACCCTCGAAGAAGCTATGGCTACCTTGGCCAATACTATAGCCAAGTTAAACATGGATTCACATACCACCAAGATCGTCATCCTTTAGAAACGCCTCGCCAACACTACCGCAACTCTTGTTACAACCATTGTTTAAACTAACCAACGGGATACTAACACACCAACCGTCATCATGCCACAACCAAACCCAAAACCAAACATCATACCACCACCAAAAAACAACAGGCACACATTTTCCTTTTCTCATTCCATGTTTAGAGTATTGTTCCTAAAGACCAGGCTAGTGGCATTTAGTTTCTTTCAAATATTTATACGTAATCTGTTTCCACGAAATAGAAGAGAATATTGATCTAACTTTTCTTTATTCTTTGAGATTTGCTACCCAGAATAAGGTAGACTACGAAACATCATCATTGAGAGAGGCTCTAAGAAGGAGACCCAGCAAAGGATTAGAAAGTAGTTAGAAATTAGTCCATTAAAAGCCAATCTTCTTGCATACTTATAAAGGGTTATGGTACAGAAAAGTTACTAAAGTTTACAAAAAAATTGTCCTAAGGTAATATAGTTTCATTTTTTTCAGTTAGGTCACTAAACTTTCGGTAAGCATACACTTCAAAAATTCAGTGTTAGTCCGAGTAACTTGGATGTATATTTTTTGATAAGTTCAGTAACCTGAGTGAACAAAATTCAAAGTTCAATAACCTGAACATTCACTTTTATAAGTTCAGTTACCTGAGTGAACAAAATTTCAAAGTTCAGTAACCTGGATGAACAAAATGAAACTATATTACCTTAGGACAAATTTTTTGTAAACTTTAGTAACTTTTGTGTACCATAACCCTAATTATAAACTATGGGAAACTGATAAAACGTTGCTGCAACTTTCTATATAAAAGCATAAAAGCAACGGGGAATATATTGACCATCCTCCTGAACAAATTCGTTTAGCAGTCCGTTCTTAACATACTACTCCTGAACTATGGAAGTCCTGGAAATAGGCGTTTCAAGTTGCCCATCTGATAAGAATGAAAATAAAAAATAAAATAAATAAAAATAAAAATAAAAGAGATCACAAGCATCTTTACTCTAAAGGTAGAAATTTGATTAACATAAAGGATTCCAGGAAACAAGTGCGCCCATTCAACACACGGTGGGCATGTAGAAGATACAAACGTAAAGTAAAAGAGACGAAAGTTAATACAAACATGCATTTAAAAACATCTTGATTAATACACTACACATAGTAATAGAAGGGTGATGGAAACCCAAACACTCTAATAAAGCGTGCAGTGAGTGGACTATTTAATCTTGAAGGATAGCAGAAGCTTCGGTAACTGGCGACTGATAGATCTTCTGATTTTCTTTAGCTCGAGCTAGGATACCTATTTAATAATAAAAAGCCGAGAGGTTAATTGAGAAAATACTACTAGTATTATATGCTGCTGATTTCAGTTGGAATTATTATTAATATCATATCTTTGAAGTTGTAAAGCGAGGTTTGAGACCTAGCTAATGCTGGTTTAAATTGAGAGGCATGTAGAAAATCCAAAGGTAAAAAGTATTAGTTATAACACAAGATTGCAATTTTTTTGAGCAAAAATAAAAATAATAATAATAGTAACACAGTTGAGACGTATTTGGTGAAGCCCGCCCAAACCAACCCAAGAAGCTAGCAATAGCATGAGAGTGGGTTTAATTGATTATTAGAAGGAGGAGAGGAGTGGCTCACCAGGAATTACCCTGACCTCTGGAATCGCCCTGCGCTCTGGAAAATAGTCAGAGTATGTGACTGTCACGGGAACACGAAAGTGCGTGAACCTGGACTTGTTTTGGGGTCGAGGTTTGTTAGCTGCATAAACAACAAAAGACAAGGTTAACAAGGAGGAAGGCAGGACTAAACTAGTAAAAGTAACAAACAGCACTGCGCGCGTTGCAGTTTCAAGGCCTTGGTTTGTATCTAGCGCGAGGCGTTTACTAAATTCTACTACGTACTAAGGAATGTGATAAAAGGAAAAGTGTAGTACAAGATACACCAACTGACTGGTCTGATTTGATTAGATCATCAATAGTGCAAAGTGGAGTGCAGCAGGCGTTTACTAACTGTTGTGATGATTTAGGCAATGTTGATAATAAACATATATAGCTGGAATGGTTTTGCGCGAAATTCATAATAAAAACAAAAATCACCCACTCGATCATCATATAACAAACAAACAAACATATTTATCTATCTTTAATATAATCAGAAGAAATTAAGAAGCCTAAAACTAGAATACTATCAACATTATTACTATTATTATTATTATGTATGAAGTAATAATTAATTAAAGAGAAAAAACCTCTGTATTCCTTGAGTGCCAAGATACGAAGACGTTTCTGTTCACGTCTCTCCTCTTCGTTTTGTTCCCGGGTCAGATCACAATTGTCGCCTGCCCAAACGAGTGGTATTTTGAATTCTTCATCCATCTTCCCAATTTTCTTCTCAACATCATCAGCCATAATTTTTTCTTCTTCTTTCTTCCTAGGGCTCACCTATTTTCTCCTTTAGTCCCTTTACTTTTTCGTCTTTCCATATTCCATTTACCTGTTTGCTTGCATCCCACAAATAAAACACCACCTTCTTTTTTTTCCCCCTTAAAACCCTTTTTCAATAAAAAAAAAAAAAAAAAAAAAAAAAAAAATTAACTTGTGCCCTAAGGTCACATGTTAAAGAAAAGGTTTCACTCTGAATAGTCAGCGGCCACCAAAGTGGTCTCCATTATCTTCCAGCATCAAGCCCCACAACCACTGACCGGCCATTCAGAGGGTGACACATAAATTGTGGAGCCCTCTTTAACATGTGCCCCCATAGCACAAGTTAGAAAAATCCTTTTTTAATTCGACTTTATTGACTTTACTGTAAATCTATCTTTTTTCTTTTAAGTAAAGGGTTTTTATACAAAGAAGTCACTAAAGTTTGCGCGAAATTTGTCCTAAGGCACTAAAGTTTCAAATTGTCATCCAGGTTACTCAACTTCTTGCGACCGGTTATATTTGTTACTATATTTTTGGTAACCGGATATAAACGGTAAAAATCCTACGTGGCTAATTTTTTAAGTACAAAAAAGTACTTGTGGTTTGTCGACTATCACAATTTTAGTCCCTTGACCACTATTTCTGTCAGTTTGACCATCTTTATCTTCCGTATTCATACGTTTCTATCCGTTTTTATACGTTTTCGTTCTTTTTTATCCGTTTTTGTCTGTTTTTATCTGTTTTCGCTCATTTTCATGCGTTTTTGTCTGTTTTATACGGTTTTACCCGTTTTTATATGTTTTCATCTGTTTTTATACGGTTTCACCCGCTTTTATACGTTTTCATCCGTTTTTATACGTTTTCGCCTGTTTTTATATGTTTTCATAGTTTTTATCCATTTTCGTCCCTTTTTATACGTTTTCGTCCGTTTTTATACGTTCGCCCGTTTCTTACGTTTTCACACGCTTTTTCCGTTTTTATATATTATTATATGTTTTTATACGTTTTTGTCCGTTTTTAAACGTTTTCATCGTTTTATCCGTTTTCATTTGTTTTTATACATTTTTGTCTGTTTTTATATATATGAAAACGTATAAAAACAATTGAAAATAGATAAAAACGGATAAAAACCTATGAAAACGTATAAAAACATATGAAAACAGATAAAAACTGATAAAAGTGTATAAAACTGTACGAAGAACGTATAAAAACGGACGAAGGCGTATAAAGACGAACAGAAACGTATATAAAAGGGACGGTATTACCCCCAAATCTCAATCAATTTCACCTATTTTCTCCTTTAGTCCCTTTACTTTTTCGTCTTTCCATATTCCATTTACCAGTTTGTTTGCATCCCACAAATAAAACTCCTTTTTTCTTAAATCCCTTTTTCTATTAAATATAAATAAATAATAAAAAAAAATCTAACTTGTGCCTTAGGGTCACATGTTAAAGAGAGGGTTTCACGGGTGTCGCCCTCTGAATGGTCTGCAACCACTAAGTGGTCTCCATTATCCTCCAGCATCAAGCCCACAACCACTGACTGGCTATTCAGAGAGTGACACCCAAATTGCGAGATCCTCTTTAGCATGTGCCCCTATAACACAAGTTAGAAAAAATCCTTTTAATTCAACTTTATTGACTTTAGTGTAAATTTCTTTTTTCTTTTAAGTAAACTTAACAAATACTTTATATGTTTTAAACCCTTTTTCTTTGCTACTAAATTCTCTAATCTCACCCTAAAGTGTATATATTAAGCACACAATTTTCAACAGCAAAAAATAATCAAAACAAATGTCAAACATCGATCGGTTTACTTCAATGAGTTCATGCTTCTCATTCAACTCCCTACTTAAAATCAAATTAAATTCTTTGTTTGTTTCAAATTAACACCCCTAATTTAAGCACCTCAATGTGTTTGAAGTGTTTAACATTACCACTAATTGCATCTGCCACCACTACCATCTCTTTTTTTCGCGGTTTACTCTCCCAATTGTGTAACATCATGTCACTTTCGATTAAAGTGGCACGAGATTTGTAGCTCAAGGACTAACTATGTAATTTACCGAAACAAAGAACGTGAGAAAAGTCCGTCGGGGAACCAAGAGAAAAAATGGTTGTCTATGGAAAATATGATTTGAAAAGTTGGTTGGTTATAATGACAAGTGGCCCAATAGAAATATTAGACTAGGAGTGTGTTTGATGGAGGCTTACAGGAGCTTAAGCTTTTAATATAAGCTAGTTTATATAATAAGCTTTGCTTGTCACGCTAGGTTATAGAAGCTTTTATAAGCTCGAGGCTGTTGAAATGAGCTTTTGAAAACGATTAGAGCTTCTTTTTTATTATTTAAAAAAAAGTGAAGTATATATAAATCACAAAAACGTATAAAACTTTACATAAGATATACAATAGATCATGGACACACCCATAGATCCATCACAATCATTCTAACTCTCAAACTTCTAACTAATAGCTAGTAATCTACTAGTTAACCAAATGAAATATCCAATCTACATACTAGACCAATGAAAGAGATTGATTAAAACCGAAAAGTTGGCTACATTTCCCTTTTCATTGTTAGAGATTGTCAGTTAATGCACCTTACACCCTCACATCTAAATGATAATTCTAGCAAAAAGGGGACTCACCAGCTATTGCATACTGATTAGTTAAAAGGTACTACATTTTATGTACCATTAATAGCTGTTTTGACCCAAATGCAGTAGACTCCAAACCTCACATTCAGATCAATCCAAAACCGCAAAAAACCAATAACCGAAGAAATTGAAACCGAGAAAAACTGTAACCTGAAAAACTCGCTTATCATGGTTCAGTTTTGGTTCTTACTTTCAGTTATCTGTGGTAGCCTGAATTGATCCTTGTATAATATGCATGTAGGTTATCACCAAAGTACCCAACCATTCTTAAAAATGTACAAGTATTAACTATATTGTTGCAGTATTTTTATCGTATAACGCATTCTTACTTACCTAATGTGACCATTTACTAACTCCATGGATTACATATGTTGTTCCGGTTTCACAAGTAGCTTAAACAAAGAAAACTACTAATTGAGAATCATGACTGAAGTAATGCAAGTAAAGATAAGTTTTAACAAGATAAACACACTGAGTAATTTTCAACGTTTATATTCTTTATTAAAACAAATAAAAAAGAATACATTACCCAAGTACTTGCGAAATAGTACTTGGGATTGAAATGACAAGTATGGTATAACTCCTCACGAAGCTTAGGCTAAGTCTAAGCACACCTATTCAGGTACCACTGAGCTATCTCAGGGACATAGTCGTATTTGGAGGAGTGAAAGATTCCTTGTGTGTGTTTTTTACAATTGATTGCACAAGCTTGAAAACTTTCACTCCAACTCTTATGCTATTTATACAAGTATGGTTTTTAACTCTATCCTAGAGGACAAATTGACAGGTTACAGAAGACAAAATACTGATGTATTTTGTCTCTGTTTACAAAGGCTATATTTGGTAAGGGACAAAACAACTTTCTGCTTGTCAGCACTGACACTGAACCTTTCAAGGAAAGTTGACTTCTTAAAGATAAGCACTCCATCGTATTCGCTTCAAGCTTAACCGTTTTGTCCCGCCCATTCTTCAGTATTCTCATCCTTCAGTCTTGTTCTTCAGTCTTGTCTTCAGTGATAATAGTTGGTGAGGAGTTGTGGGATTCAGTGAGTTATTGTCATCACTCACTGAATCCACTATCTTCTTCTTGACTCAGTCTTCACCCCTTAAGTTTCGCCTTACTGAGTGGAGAGACTTCTTCTTTGTCTCTTACTAAGTGTCCTGAAGATAGCTCACTGAGTGTCTATGCGCTCAGTGACTTGTTAGTTTTTAAGCATCTAAACGCTTAGGGTATTTTCTATTCAAATCCTAGAATTAAGGGGTTTGGGTATTTACTGAACCCAACAGTCCCCCCCTATTTGGATATACAAATAGCCTAAGTGTTTGATCAGTGTAAGTGAGCTAATGGCTTCTTCTTAAACTGAATGTACTAATGAACATAATAAGGAACACTGAATTTTTTAATAAAAAACATACATCGTTTATTCATCAGATTAAAAAGTTCCTAACACTAGTACAAAAGATGAAATGATAAGAGTTTCAATGATGTCAGTCTATATGGATTCCCAGTGCTTCTAGCTTTGGCTTATTTGAGAGAAGGGTTTCTTTGTCAGGGTGGACTCTTCTCTTGGCATTCAGGTATGTGCAGAACCTGATGTTTTCAGGAGATTTGATTTGAGATGCCACTGTTAGATAACTTGCCATTGTAGCCACTCCAGCCTGATCAATGTCACTCCATCTTTGGAATGTTGGGTTCCCATAAACATCAATGAAGAAAAGTCCTCTTTCAGGCTTTTCTATGACCATGCAATTCACAAACTTTACCCCTTCAGGCAGCTCCCTGTTACAATCAAAACCAGGCACCTTGGCTTGAGGCTCAGATTCAACCTTTTTTCTTTTTCCTTGGGATAACTGAGGTTGAGATCTTTGAGCCTCGGGAAGTGCTGATTGTATCCCAAGAAAAGCTGGTGCATCCCTCAGTCATTCATAACGTTTGCTGATGGATTTCATCAATTCCTTGACCACCACATTTTTCTTCTTTTCAATGATGGGACCAAGTTCATCAAGCTCACTGATCCCGAAGTCAGTGAACTTCAAAGGATCATGAACTTCAAAGTCCCTTTTATCATCCCCCCTGTAGACATTCATTGCCAATGGTTTTGATTTGGGGATGATGTAGACATCAGAAATCTTTTCAGGTGCCCTTCTGCTTTTCATGGTCTAGTTGTAGTGGTCAATCGTTTCCTTTCTTATTTCAGCATTCCTCTTGTTCTTTTCATCTCTTTTCCTTTTAAAGGTAGCCATTTCAGCATCCTGGGCAGCCTTGAACTTTAGACCAGCTTCTCCCTTTTTCAGTGTCTTAGGATCAATTCCTATTTTCTTAGCTTCCTCATGAACCACTGTAACCAAGGCATCTCTGCTTCTTTTCTCCTCTTCAGCTTGTTTCTTGAGCCTTTCTTCTTTCTCAAGATATGCACTTAGCTGTTCTGGACTGAGCAGATACTTTTTGCCTTGTGTTGTATAGGGGATTTTGACCAGCTCAGGTGTTGTCATAATGGCTTTGCCTTTATCTTGGATTGATGAAGAGGATGATACCAGTGGGGTGTAGTTGTGACTACTGGTGTTGTTGTTGTTGTTGTCACTGAAGTTGGTGTTCCTGATGGTGGGATTGATGAAATGGGTGTTGCAGATACAAGTTGAGTTGGCTCCCCCTCAGTGTGAGAGGAAGTCACTTCAGTAGCTGTCTCCCCCTCAACTGTTGCCGTAGCATCAGTAAGAGCAAGAGTTGCTTGTGTCACTGAGGGAGAAGGAGCAGGTTGACCCTTGAAGGCTTGATAGATCTCCGAGACCATGGACTTGATTTCTGATGTATCTTGTTGAAGACTTGTGACCTTTTCATCAAGATTGACCTGAGAAGTTTCTAGTGATGTCATTCTAGGCCCTATATTCCAGGCCATAGAAGAAGAAGATTTAGCCAGGTCTGCAACCCTTGTATCCACTGAGCCCAAGATGGACTGAATAGCTTGCACAGAGGAGGTAAGACCCTGAACATTTGCAGTGTTAAGCATTGTGATGAGTTCAGTAAGACTGGAGGAGTTCTTTATGTAGGTCTCCGTAGCCTCAAGCACTTTGGAGTTTAGTGCAGGGTCTTCCTTGACAGATTCTTTGATTTCATCCAGCTTAGTGTGAGCATCCTGAAAGGTTTGGAGAAACTTCTTTAGGTTGTCATCGAGCTTGTCAAGATGGTCATAGATGAAATCCCTGTGCTCATCATTGTTCTCATGGTTAGCAACCACTTTAGCTTTCAGATCATCATAACTTGCAGCTGCTTCAACATGCTGATCCCAGAGAGTATCAGTAACACCAGAGTATAGCCTCCTTGTAGCCCTTTTTAACCACATAACAAGCTGCCTTTCAGTGAGTAGAAGAGTGTTATCATATTGCTTCAGTTCGTCAGAGGTTGAAGAATCTGAGGAAGCAGAGGAGTCATCATCAGCTTGAAAGGGTGACTCCTCAGGCTTCTTTGGATCAGGCTGATGTTCTTCTTTGGATCATCAACGAATGTTTCAGCACCAGTTACCAGCCCAGAAAACACACCCGATGAAGCAAAGCAACTGTCAGTTGCAATGACACCACCCGATGAGTTTGTTGAATGGACAGCAGAGGCTACATCAAAGAGTAGCAGCACAGACCTTGGAACAGAAAAGACTGAAAAAACCGAACCTGCAACTCGACGGGCATTGTTCAAAAATCCAGCCAGTGGAGTAGAGGCATCAGCCACGAAAAAAACAAAACACAACCCTTAGACTTTTGGTGTCAAAACCGAAATATCAAGTGTATTGAACTAACTACAACTATTATACTTTTTGTAAAATTATATGTGCCACTAGGCATACGCACTCGGTACCTTTTGTTGTAAACAATCTGCTCTTAGGAGTGCTAAAAAAATGATGGGTACATTTTTCATGACCTAGGCGACAATACGAACGTATGTTCACTGGTCCTGCTATCTATACTTATTCCCACATACTCTTTACTATTGTGAATCACGTATTCAATATGCACACAGCGATACTAACTAACTATTTGCAATACCACGCAATGAAATTTAAAAATAATGAGTTTAAAACAGAGTATAAGCATAAACTGGAATTATCGAGTACCATAAGAGACTTTCATTTTCATTACTATTAAACCATAATTCTTACAACGATGCCATTGTTTACCCACAATATGTCTACAGACCATCAACCATGAACCATCATACCGCAAAAAGTAACAGAGCAATTACCTACATCACCCTACCCATCAAAAACCACCATACCCAAGCTACCAAACCACATAACATAAAACATCTATTATTTACATAATTACAACCATCTAAAAGGTTACCCACCATGAGATCCTATCAACCGTACCCACAAAACACAAAATAAAATAACAAGCACCCACCTACTTTCCATCAAATTTCTAAGGCCTGCAATCCTTGAACCACAACCAGCAAACTGCGAACACGTGCCTGTTTTTTGACAACATTAGCAAGTAATCGAGAAACTTCCCCTAAATCTTCGTTTTGCAACTCTAACAGCACATAAACACACTTATAGAGCAGTCCCACCCATAAATCAGTTCCAGCTCTCCAATAAGCCGACCCCTGCGCTTAACACGATCCATCATGTAATTGGCTCTCTTTCTCATAACGGTTATAGCGCGCAAAGCTGCGGCGATTTCGCTCCTAAAAAAAACAATCGTCATATCTTTTGGCAGTCTTGAACGAGCCATCCTTCGTAATTGATTGGTGTTGAAGTCGGCATTTTTTTGGTACAAAGATTTAGGGTTTTTTTTTTTTTTTTTTTTTTTTTTTTTTTTTGGGTTTTGTATGAATCTTTTTGTGTTGATTTCAGACAGTAACAGAGATGAGACAATGAAATGATTTTAGTTTCTTCGAGACACTCAAAGCTAATAACCATTTAATGCATCTATTTTGTTCCCATGCAAATGCAATGGATTTGGTTATGCATATTCACAAAGTAAAGCCAAAAAAAAAACATATGTTAAAAAAAAGGTATGTAAAAAAAATATTATACATACATATATTAAAAAAAAAAAAAAAAAAAAAAAACCTTATACCATTGCTTATTAGTATCAAAATAATTTGTTTAAACACAATTTACGATATACACAACTCCTTTATAGCGCGGCCCATCTCATTTAAAGTAATTATGTATTTAACACATAATAAATGAGCATATAAATTACCGTAAATAACATATATTTTCTAAATTTAAACTAGTCATATATTTAGTACACAATAAATAAACTACAAATTACCTTTTATATTTATCTTAATTATTGGTTTAACGGCCGTGTTTAGCAAGAAGTTACACACATGGTTTTAAGGAAATAAAATAAATAAAGTTTGTTGGTAGGGAACAAAAAGGAGAAAGAGGGTTTTTGTCTGAATAGGAGGAGGGTTTATCAAAACGACATTGTTCGACCATTACCGTTATACAAAGTAAAACTACTAATCGGGTCAATAATCTTTTTTCTAGTAATAATAATTACGAGTCGTTTTTAAAATGGTTGTGGTTATTCATGAGCCCATTAATTATACTTAGTTATGCATTCATCACACCGCTTTACTTTCTGTAACCATCATTCTCATTTAATGTAAGTAGTTCTAAAGTGCTTCATCTGTCTTGGTTTACTTTGGCTCGAGAATCCTCACTAGCTCTAAAGTTCAACTATGTTGCTCGGGATTTCAAGTTACGCTCAAAAGCTCAATTTTAGTTAGTAGTTCTCTTTGTCGATAGCATTTAATTTCAATTTCACGAGTGGCAGGGGCGGAGCCAGGATTTCACGTTAAGGGAGGCCGATATAAAATTTTATAATGACAACGTTATTATTCTAACCATTATATCAAAGCATGAAAATCTAGAAAAGTAAATTAAAGAAAGACGTTTACACTAATACAAAGCCTTAATCAATCTTGGTAAGAATTTCAATGGCCATTAGCAATTTAACGATTAGCGTTTGGCCTCCTTACTACTAACAAAAAAAATTACAGTACCTCTTCAGTAGTTAATGTATGATTCTTGATTGCCAAACAAATGTCATTTTAAAGGCAAATACGTAATCAAGCATACAACAAGTGATAAATTGACAATCATACAAGGCTACAACCAATTAATACTTTAATAGTTATCAAGTGAATGAAGTGATCATTAATGAAAGAACAAAAACTATCGATTAAATCACAATTCAATATTTCAAAGAATTGAAGACACAAAGATTCAAAGAGGTGAATAAGTAATTGTGATCATTAATGAAAGAACAAATCAATAAGATCGTTCAATACCTTATCAGGAAAAAAAAACAATTCTTTTGATCGGTTTATACACTTGTTACACTCTTTTTCCTCTTGACTCTTGAGTTTCAGAAGTTACAATTTTTTATCCATGAAACGCAATATTGAATCGGTAATATTGGTAGGGGCCGATTGTTTATAATCTTAAAATATTGGGCTTTTAGGCTATATTATAGTAGACTTATTGATCTAGTTGGGGGAGGCCTAGCACCCACTAGTCCCCCTATTGCCTCCGCCCCTGACGAGTGGCGGTGGCAATTTCTACTTTGTTTTCAAGCCATGATAAATGTCATCTTGCACAATTCAAGCTTCTTTAAAGGCATTGAGAAACAAAACATCATGAATTTTTAACCCGATTTCAAACATTACTAGATGTACATGAAAAACTATTGCGTCTCTAGGTAAAACTAAGTTTTTAACACATAAATAAGATGTCGCGGTCATATCCTGTCACAAACAAGATGGACTGACAATACTACACTTCATCAATGGCAGATCCATATTACAGATCACGCCTCATCTTGCAAGGCAGTATATCTTTATAGCCTGTTTCCACCAAACCTGTATAGTGTATTGATATACGAGTACATAACATAAGTCATGGCATTGTGGTATATATTTGGCAAGAAGAAAAAACTAATAAGTTATCAAGCACAAATGCATACAGAACATAATTCTTCAGCAAACGTAGCAACTTCCGTAACACATTACGACATAACCACAACTTAAGATTCAACAGGCCTACGTGTAGTCAAAAGTATGCACTTAAGAAAGTTTGTGGACAAATACTACCATTAGCCAAAGTGACGATCTAAACAACCACGCTCATATGATTTCCACCTGAACGTTCATCAATGACACCCAACCGAAACAAACCATCTTCAACGAACCCATTTCCCACGATCTGGTCACCCTTCTTAACATAGCATCCCTCAGCATCAAAGCCCAAGCTAAATCCCATCTCCTTAAGCGTTTTAACGGATATGCAACACTTGGCGATTGCAGGCATATGGAAAACTTTCTCAAGAGTCAAAACCTTCCCAGTAGTCAACTGAAGTTTCACTGTTCCATAACCGGCCACAGCAACACGACTATCATCTTCCAGAACCACCACATGATCAGTCGCCGGTTGGTAGTCAACAAACATGTCCCTCGAGTTACAAACATGCATTGTGCACCTAGCAAGCACGTACCACCCTCGAGCCCTGGCTTTGGTAAACTCTGGTTGTTCGTTACCAATCAACAAGCCTATTGTTTCATGATGCACTACTTTGGTAAGTGGGAGTGGTTCGTTCATAAAGTCCATCTTATATAAAACGTCATCCTTGTACCCTTTTTGAACGACCACATCACCCTGCTTAATGACACATTGCCCACCCCCAAAAGTGACGATGAATCCCGAATCATTAGCTTTGTCCGCGGTGAACTTAACGACAGATGTACCGATCCCGGCCACATCGTCATGATCACTGTTGCCCAAATCAACCTCATGATCTATCATTGGGTCGTAGTCAGCACCTGGATGTTCATTGGCAATCACTTTCCTAACAGGACGATCTCCCATTAAGCTCAACCGATACACTCCATCCCCTATATTATACCCTAAACCTATGACCTCGTAGCTCTTCGTAATGATACCTCCCCCACCCACAAATGACATGATGTATCCAAGATCATCGAGTTTGGCGACAGATACATAGCATTTACTGATTTTGGGTATATAAAGAACATTTGAAAGAGTCAAAACCTTGTCTGTGTCGAATTGAATCACCACTGAACCAATTCCAGCTACATCAAGATGATCATCGTTGTCCAAAATCACCTCGTGATCTTTCATTGGGTTGTAGTCCACAAACATGTCCCTAGAGTAGCAAACATGCACTGAGGAACCACAATTCAAGTACCATCCTTGAGCCTTCTTGTTGGATCGAGTCCCGGAGCCTATTATTGCCTTAAGCACCACTTTCACAGTATCAGATTTTTTGTCTTTGCATTCCCGAGCATAATGTCCAGTCTCCCCACACACGTGACACTTCATTGTGTCATGAAGCACCACCTCTGTAGACTCTGACTTTCTTTCTTTGCAGTCGCGAGCATAGTGTCCTGTGTCCCCACACACGTGACACTTCCCAGTCCTCTTCGCCTTGGATGCTTTGGTGGAACGTGGCATGTTTGTTCAACCTGATTGATACAAGATTATCAATTAAAATGGAATTTCTGAAACAAAAAAAAGAAACTTGAATATGTAACATTGAATTAATCATGATAGGTAAGATAACAAAGATATGATATCCACATAATAAAATGTTTGCAAAAAATGAAACTTTATAAGAACCGCTACAAAAAAACTCCAAGTCATCCTTTAAGCATATAACCTTATAAGCATTGTAATACAATACCTCATATGACTATAAGCATGTTTTTTCAAATTTCTCCTTTCTGTTTTGTTTTCCAATTTAACATCATTTTACAAACAGAATACCGTATGATCATTTGTTATGATAAAAAAAAAAAAAAAAAAAAAAAAAAAATCATATTAGATAAGATAGAAGCAAGTAGACTACAGAGAAACAATGCACTTTGAAGGGAAAATTATTAAGTTTGAGCAGTATATAATAAATATCTGATTTCACACGATTTGCATCAAAAGTTTTCTTGGGGTTACAACTGCATACGCACGGTTCAATAGCAAGAGGAATTGCGTAACAAATTACTCCAAGTCATGCCTACTTCTAGTGACTAAAGTTGCTAACGCTAAACACTTATTACAAATTAAAGTTTGGTGGCTAATTTATAAATTTTAAGATCTAGTGACTAAAGTTGAAATATAAAATCTACAGGGACTAAATAACAAAACTACACAATTTGAACAAAAGTTCAGCTCCATAATAAAATTACATCTAAAAAATATCAAATCTATAAAATTTGTCTTACACATACCACATACTACTAGACCAAAATCAAAGTATTTGAAAAAAATTATAAATTTTGGTTTAAAACAGATGGCGATGATGACGTCACCAAACAACTGTAACTGCTATATTTACTTACAGTATTAAGTCAAAAATGAAGGAAAGATTGCATAGGAAGAAATGAAGTAAAGTATTGTACCCGTGTTGTGTTGTGTTGTGTTGTGTTTGTGTGAGAAACCTAGCTAGTTTGGAATGTGGTTTTGGGTGCTTTTATACTGTGGGTGCTTTTTTATTACACCAGTTTTTTACTTTGGACAAATGTGGTGACCAAAAACATAATAAATGGTATATTCTGTACAAATATAACAACTCCGAGAGCTAAATTATTCAACCTCGTCAAGGCGAGTATAAAAAATGTAACTTTCGTCTAAATTTATATGTCTACAAATATAAATGCATGATAAGAACAAGGTTATAAATAGCGCGAGGCGAGGCATGACGGTATGATCAAGCCTCACGCTTTAGCGGTTAAGTCGAAATTTTTTCGTTTTTAAGGCGTGATACAAGACCGCACAAAATATAAAAATATTTATATATTTCTATTACAATATTTCATATATATAGAGTCTACAAAAAACGCTGTGCATAATAAATAAGCTTAAGAAACTATCCTTACATGTAATATTTTTCATTTAAAAAAGAATAAAAATTTATCGGAGTTGAATAAAAAAACCCGTCAAGCCTCGCGGCTTAGCGTGCTTTTTCCCGCCTCATCTCACGCCACGCCTAGATTCGACGCCTTGGTTATTTCGTAACATGAAGGTCACGCCTCACGCCTTAGCAGCGCCTTGTGAGGCCTCCTTAGAACCATGGGTAAAAATCAATTTGACATTTATTTATGGTGACAAGATGAGTTGTACTTAACTAACGGGTTTACAAAGAAAAGACATTCGATAAATTGCATAGAAAAACAAAACTTGACTATAAATGTTACTCCCTCCGTCTCAAATCTATTGTCCATATTTCCTTTTTGGGTTGTCTCAAAATTATTGTCCACCTTCCATTTTTAGTAATAAAAAGGTAATTTTGTGAGGGAATATTTTATTTGTATGGTTTAAAATTGTAGTGGCCCCACTTTTATTAAACTTTGTGTTTTTTGTCTCCTGACAATAAATTTGAGACGGAGAGAATACTAGATTAGAAAGATTGTGAGGCCTCCTTAATTTTGGTGGCCTTGTGCAGCTGCCTCACTTGCGCAAAGTAATCACCATATCTACATGCATTTAAATCAAGGTTTAGTTACTAAAATGTTTATATTACCCTTATGTTATGATGTTTTGAAAAACTTGCCTTTTAGACTATGTATTAAAAGGTATATCCGTCGGTGTTGTCGGATGCCACATCATCATTTACTCTCGTAAGCAAACCAACCATTAAGACTAAAGGCAACAAGGAATAATTTGATGTGCCCCCACCCCTCCCTTTTTACCACCCTCACAACGCGTCCTCTTATAACACCACTCCCACCAATGTGTTTGTGTGAGAACTCGGTCGTCCAATTAAAACGATCGAGATGTGAACTTGGTGGTTGAAAGATATGATTATGTGTGTGAGTACATTGTGAGGTATATTTGTGTTAAGTTGAGTATGTGTGGGTGGTAAAGTTGGTGGCCTTATTACACATGTTCTGTGATAATGTTGGCGGTGGAATAAAAAGTTGATATGACGTTGAGCTGACGGTGATAATGTTGGTCATTGTTTTGTACACTTAAAACCCTGTAATGATAACCACTTTGGGGTGGCCTAGTGGCAAAAGAGTTTGTGACTATCACTCTAAGATGTGTGAGGTCTCAAGTTCAATTGTTGCTAGGTGCAAACAACTCTAAAGTGGCCACGACAACCTCCTGAAAGAGAGGGCTTTACCCGATTTGAGTTTGTATTTCGGTGAGTTTAAACCCCATGGATTAGTCGACCAAAAGATCAGAAACCATGGTTGCCCAAAATAAAACCCTGTAATGATTTACCATCACACAAACATACACCACTTAAATACAAATATAACTCACAAAACACTCACATGACCACTTAAATACAAATATAACTGAGAAAACACTCGCATGACATACTTTTTCCGTGTATAGTGTTTAATTCTCGGGATGACTAAACCATCATAAAAAAAAAATCCACCCATGTGGTTGAGCTTGTTATTACGCCCAATCTTATTATAAGAGTAGTTACAGTCAAAATGTGAGAAATTGTTATTAAGAAATGTAGACATTAATATTGGGATGAACAGAGTAATAAGTTATTGTTAGACAATTTTAGACTTACCATTAGTCATGTATTTATCATCTTAATAATTTTTTAACGTCCTTTTTTTCTTTTTTTCTTTTTTAAACAAAAGTATGGCGTTAGGGGTGTTTAGAAGATAATAAGCAAATTATCATAAGCAAATGGTAAGTTGCTTATTTGAAAAGTGATTTCTTTTTATGGAAACAATTTTTTTTTTCCGATATTTACTTTGAACTTTCACCAAACCTTTTATAAGCAAATTTGATAAAAAAATATTCAAAATATAATAAGCAGATTCAAACACCATTTAAAGTATTAAATTTTAAAAAGCTTATAAATATTTTAACTTTAAGCAAAAGCATAAGCCGAAAATAATCCTCAATTTTAAATACACGTTAAACGATTCTCATTATAGAATGATCGGGTTTCAAATATATTGTTTTTGTCAAAGACTCAAAGTTCATATATTAAAAAACTAGTATTTTTGTAGAGCTAAAACGAGTGGTATCTCACGACATATCAAATGATGTACGTTTTTTTAATGATGGGCATTAGTTTTCTTGAAATGCATGTGATTTATTACCATGGTGGTGTGAAAGAAAAGGTTGGGGTGGCGGTTTAAAAAGAGACCGGGCGATGTGTTATAAATTATGTTGGATTTTTTTATATATGCAATAGGTAAGGAGAGCGAGCCTTTATGCGCAAGAGGTGAGATCAACATCAATTGGGGTGGAGACTTAGGGATGGCAACGGGGCGGGTTTGGGGCGGGGCGGCCATCCTCATCCCCAAACCCGATTATCAAAGTTCTCCCAAAACCCGCCCCGATCCCCATCGGGGATCTAATCGGGGCGCCCCGTTGGGGCACGATGCTCCCCTAAATCCGCCCCGTATTAATCGGGGATCTTATCGGGGTGTACTCTTCGGGTGCAATTCTCGACCAAAGCCAAATGATTTCACACTTATTATTATTTTTAATCCGTTAGTAATAACTTGAAGAATTAAGAACTTATTAACAATCAATTACAAAAAAAACCTTAGTAAGTTTTTACGATAGTATTATGAAAAAATAATGATTAATTACACTACCAAAAATTTAAACTTAAAAAGATGACACTAAAAGTTTTTATAATCACTATTTTGCAATCTTACAAAGATAAAAAAAAAAAAAAAAAAAAAAACTTATAATTTTACAGTAATATATTTTATTACGTAAATACTAACAAAATACTTTGTGATTATATAATTATAGATATATTTGTGTATGTGTATATATTATTCGGGCGAGGCGGGGCGGGGCGAGGATTTCTCGCTCCCCGCCCCAAACCCGATTAAAATCCTCGTGTAAGCCCCAAACCCGCCCCATAACCCGATTAGCATGCCCCGCCCCGCCCCAATTAGTTTGGTGTTCGGGTTTCCCCGTCGGGATCGGATTTTTTGCCATCCCTAGGTGGAGTGAACCGTTACTCGGTGTCCAACATTACTCTTTGTTTGACGTTAATCATTCGATGCGTCTATAAATGTTGATCACCATGAGTAGGTGGTACTTTTTTTTTTTTTTTTTTTTTTTTTTTTTGAATTTTTGAATTTTTTATGTAAACAAACTTGTCCATTGTATAAAGGGTTAATATACAAAGAAGTTACAAAACTTTCAAAAAAATTTGTCCTAAGTCACTAATGTTTATCTTCTGTCATCTAAGTTACTACACTTCACGGGTTTTTCACATATGTTACTAAACCTTTTTATTGATATCACCCTAGTCACTACATGGAAGGGCAACCGGTTGTAGTATACTTCTCAGTGCCACGTAGACCTGCCACGTAGAATTTTGTCCACCTAGACTTGTCCACGTAGGATACCCACTAAAAATCCCCTTTTATACCCAACTTACCCCAACACACTTCATCCTCTTCCAACCAAAATTAGGGTTTGAAACCCATTTTTCCAAAACCTCAAAACCTCATCTTCTTCCAAGTTGACAATGGCGAATCTTTGTGGCTGTGGTGAAATTGCAAAATGTCATACCTCTTGGACACAAACCAACCCGGGAAGAAGATTTCTTGGTTGCCCAAATTTCATGGATCCCACAAGAAATTGTAATTATTTCAGATGGGTGGATGTGGCATTACCAAATCGTTGGTATCAAGCAAGGATGTATGATCTCCATGTCAATTTGGTGAATGCACAAGATCACATTGTTCAATTGAACAATCAAAACTCTCGAACTTCCATCTACAATAGAGTGTTGATTGTCTTGATTGTTTGGATCTTTCTTATTAGGTTTGTTTAGGATGATTTGTTCATGATGTTTAAGCTGGTAGTAAGTTGTCTTTTGGAGATGTATGTTAGTTATACTAGTTAGAATGGATGTAATGAATGGTACCCTGTAATGAAATCATATGAATGGTACCCTGTAATGAAATCATATGAATGGTACCCTATAATGTAATTTCTATGTTTTTAATGAAGTAATGAAATTTCTATGTTTTAATGGTTGTGTCTGTTTAGTGGTATTGTGTCTGTTTACATTATACAAAAGATGTAACAAATCATAAAAGGTAAGCAGCTTAGAGATGTAACAAAGCATATATATAAAACAACCTAATATCATTCATTAAGTTATACCCCAATTACCATGTCAGTTTGTTATACAACATGTTGTCAATGGCAGATATACAGAATAGGGGCATATAGACTACAAAGGTTAAAGTTAAACCATCCTACTACATGTTAACAAGTTATAATGGCAGATATACAAAACAGCCTAATAACTGGCTAGCCATTTTTAATTGAACCTAGCATCTATTCAAGTGAGATGGCATCATCTTCAGTCAATCTTGGTCCAGGAGATGGTGGCATATTGAACAAGAGTTGCTTGATCCTTTCTGATTCCCTTTTTTTCTGCACAGGTTCTTTCTGAACGGGTGACTTCTGCATTGGTTTTTTCTGCACTTGTTTTTTCTACACTGGTGACTTCTGCACTGATGCACTCCTCCTTTCAGCCATCTTCCTTTCATATTGTGCATTTCTTCTAACCAGTGGTTCCAACATAGGCTCTTGTAGGACAACAGGTTCTTCTATTTCAGCATGGATTCTCACATCCTCTGGTGTTATTCCAAGTGGCCAAGCTGGTCTTGGTAAACCCATAGCATTCTACAATAAAAGTTACATTAATAAACTTAAGATCCTAAACTTAATAAACCTAAGAGTTAAAAATACAAGAGTGCAGAAACAATACTTACTCCTAACATTGGCTCTCCATCCACTAGATCCCAAGAAACACCAAATCCTATAGGTTTAATACACCAGGATACATACAAGCCTTTGATCCATCCCCTTTTCCTCTACTTCCAAGTATTTTCCCATTGATTGAACTAAGTCTCCTACTTCCACTTCCAGCTTCAATACTTTTTGATCCTTTGGGTTGACTTACACTACCTCATCCTGACATCCTGACACAACCACCCCTCATCCTGACATCCTAACACCACCACCCCTCATCCTGACACCACCACCCCTCATCCTGACACCAGATGGTGTAGCAATCTCATCTGGTGCACACATCTCAAAACCAACTGGAGGTGTAGATATCTCAACTGGTGCAGAGCAACCAGTTGGTATCTCAACTGGTTCAGATACTTGTGGTGTTGACTCAACTTGAAACGATTTCTCTTTCCCTACTTGCATCCAAGATGCCCATAATCTAAATGGGCATTTCTTTTCTTTGTTATCTCTTGAACATTTAACTAATAGTCTCTTAGGATTGTTTACCTTATAATATAGCTTATAACCATTGGCCAAAGAATAGAATGCCAATGCTCTTTTCAGTTGCTCAGGATTCTCATACCTTTCACCTAACTGTGGCCTCATAAACTTCCATTTGACACTAGGATCATGGATTGGCCACTGATCACCCAACTTATCCTCATCATCTACTTTTTTAGGATGACTATCTTTTTCAATAAAGTCATCCTTAGGCAAACCATTGTAAATTCTAGACAAAAAGTTTTCATCAAACATCTTAGAAGCTTTTCTCTTAGGTGCAGGGTCTACAGTCCTAGTCCTAACATCTAAAACCTCTTCCTCACCTTCAAACAAATGATCAACTGAAGCAGTATCACTCTCTTCAGAACTACAATAATCATAGACATTATAATCAGCATCCTCTATGTCACTTTCACTATCGGAATTATTTTGTTCAGCTGTGGTGTCATTTTTAATATCAAACTCAGAATGAGATGCATAGATATGCAAGACATGATCATTATCAATACCACACTGAACACAAGCATCAAAGTCATCTTTACATTTTAAGGGTTTCAATCCTAAGTGAAAATATAAACCAGGTACCAAATAAAACAAAGAGTTTACTTCACCAGTACATTCAGTTTCCAAATGTTTTATAAAACCTATCAAGTCTAATGAAAGAAGATCAACACCTGGAATTTCATAGTCATAAGAAAGATGGTCTCTTACAAAGACACCACCACGATGGTATTTTATCAAGAAACTTGATCCTGTTGCCATCTGAAACATAATCAAACAAGAAAAATTGTTAATTTCAAAAAACCCTAATTTTACAAATCAAATAAAAAACTATAATCAGAGTAAGAGTTACCTTTTTGGAGAAGATGCCAACTGTAATCGAACCCAATTTTGATTACCCCAATTTAGATTCTTGGGAAAACGGTTTTGATTATTGGATCGAGCAATTAGGTTTAAGTGTGTGTGTGGGTTTGTGTGTGAAGTGGATATTGGGATTATTAATTAAACCGTTTAATATATTCGAATAAATAAAAGTCAATATACACGTCAGATGACAACCGGTAGCAATATGTTGCAAAACTAGTGGTATCCAATATAACCGGTTACGTGAAGTATAGTAACTTAGATGACAGAAGATAAATATTAGTGACTTAGGACAAATTTTTTTGAAAGTTTAGTAACTTCTTTGTATATTAACCCTTGTATAAACGCAAAATGAAAAACTGAGATGTCCAAAAAATGCTGCTAGTATTATTATGCAGCAAGATCAAAAGAATACTTTAACCACCATAAATACGTAGTACAGTACAAGTTACTCATGAAATTGGTCAAATCCAAGTCTCATCACCAAATAGGCACAAAAGGTACAAGTTGCTAAAAGTTTGATAAACTTGGAAGATGTTATTTACAAAGGTTCCTTCATTTACCCAATGTGGAATAGCCACCATCATCACACGCTATGTCAAGTAAAGAACAAACATTCAAAATCACAATACCCATCATCACACTCATAGATGACTATACAACCTCGAAAAATACAATCCTTTCACAATTTGTTCCTTGAACCAATGTCTAGTAATCTACTATCATAAGTATTTTTTTGGGTGCAGATCTACTATCAGAAGTTAAGCCTGTGGAAAAGAATGTAGTAACATTTACATTTCAAATGCAAAACAAATATCCATTTCCAGTAGAAACTATCAAAACTCTAATTTCCAGATTAGCTGAACCATGATAAATAAACTGGGATAAACTCCCTACCAACAAACAAAGTATACACAACTAATAGCATTGTTGGAAACATAATTCATCTTAGACCTTATTTTCTTGGAATTATTAGTCTTTAGCAAAGCCATGGTGATTGATTCATTAACCATATATTGAACATTACTATATTCACATGTAAATTGTGGATTATCTAGGTAAAATTAAACTTTTTAACACAAAAATTAGATATGCTCATGTCCTGTGACGAACAACATGGGCTCATCGCTCATAACAGTTAACTTTATCTATACATAACACAAAAAATTAGTGTTTGAAGAAGCGTTGGCCGTTGTGTCAACCTTGGGAGCTGATGCATAACATAAAAGCTACAGAGTGTGATGTCTCTCCAAAAGGTGAAGATCGGTGGGATCACCCTGGTCCCATGCATCCTAAGGATGCCAACCGGACCCTCCCCCAAGGACCCGGCCCCAGGCAATGAGCACCTGTCCCAGTGACTGTACTTATCAGGAGGTGGGCTTTGAACCCTGGCCATTTTCTCCAATAGGCCCCTCGCTGACCAGTCAATCTGAGCATTTGCGGTGGGGGATGGTACCAAATGATCTTTAGTGCCATGGAAGAGATTTGAACCCGGGTCTATTGACCCAAGCCCAAAACTCTTACCAATGGACTAAAGCTACAGAGTGTGATGTAAATTTAACAAGAATTAAAAGCTAATCGATTATCAAGCATAGAACCATACAGAACATAAATATTCAGCAAAAGTATCAATTTCAGTAAGACATTACGATATAACCACAACTTCAGATTCTATAACAAACATGAGGTCAAAAGTATGCACTTAGAAGAGTTTGTGGACAAAAACTACCATTAGCCAAAGTGGTAATCTAAACAACCACGCTCACGCCTGATTCTCACATGAACGTTCATCGATGACACTCAATCGATACAATCCATCCTCAGTGTACCCATTCCCCACGATCTGCTGATCCTTCTTAACATAGCATCCCTCAGCATCAAAGCCCAAGCTAAATCCCATCTCCATAAGCTTGTTAACAGATATGCAACACTTCTTGATTGCAGGCATATGGAAAACATTTTTAAGAGTCAAAACTTTCCCAGTTGTCAACTGAAGCTTCACTGTTCCAAACCCGACCACATCAACATGGCTATTGTTTTCCAATACCACCTCATGACCAGTCACTGGTTGGTAGTGCATAAACATGTCCCTCGAGTTACAAACATGAACTGTACACCTAGTAAGCAAGTACCAACCTCGAGCCCTAGCTTTGGTCAACTCTGGGTGTTCATTGAAAATCAAGCCTATTGTTTCATCATGCACTACTTTGGCAATTCGGGGTTCTGTCATGAAGTTCATCCCATATAATCCGTCCTTCTTGTACCCTTTTCCAATGACCACGTGACCCTGCTTGACGAAACATTTCCCACCCCCAAAATACATGCTGATTCCCATTTCGTCAAGTTTGCTAACGGATAAGACGTTGCAACTGATTTTGGGTACATGATGAACTTCTGGAAGAGTAAATGCTTCGCCTGTGGTGAAGTGAGGGGCCTTTGTACTAATCCCTGGCACATCCGCATGATCATTGTTGTCCAAATTAATCTCGTGATCGATCAATGGGTTGTAGTCAGCACCTTGATCTTCATCCACGACACTCAACCGATACAATTCATCCTCGACGTATCCATTTCCCACGATCTCATTACCCTTCTTAATGTCACAGCCCTCACCCCAAAAGCCCACAATAAATCCCATCTTAGTAAGTTTTCTAACAGATATGCAACACTTGATGATTTCGGGTATATGAAAAACATTTTCAAGAGTCAAAACCTTCCCACTAGTCAACTGAAGTTTCACTGTTCCAAACCCGACTACTTCAACATGACTATTGTTTTCCAAAACCACCTCGTGACCTGTCACAGGTTGGTAGTCAGCAAACATATCCCTCGAGTTACAAACATGGACTGTGCACCTAGCAAGCAAGTACCACCCTCGAGCTCTAGCTTTGGTCAACTCTGGGTGTTCATTGGCAACCAACAAGCCTATTGTTTCATCGTGCACCACTCTCTTAACCGTACGTTCTTCCAATAAGCTCAACCGATACACTCCATCCTCTATGTAACCTTTACCTATGACCTGGTTGCTATTCTTAATACCACATCCCCCACCCCCAAAAGATATACTGTATCCAAGATCATCGAGTTTGGAGACAGATACAAGGCATTTACTGATTTGGGGTATATGAAGAACATTCGAAAGAGTCAAAACCTTGCCTGTGGTGAAGCGAAGCACCACTGTACCAATCCCAGCTACATCAACATGATCATTGTTGTCCAAAATCACCTCGTGATCTTTCATTGGGTTGTAGTCCACAAACATGTCCTTAGAGTAGCAAACATGCGCTGTGGATCTAGAAAACAAGTACCATCCTTCAGCCTTTTTGTTGGATCGAGTCCCCGAGCCTATTATTTCCTTGAGCACCACTTTCACAGTTTGAGATTTTTTGTCTTTGCATTCCCGAGCATAATGCCCTGTCTCCCCACACACGTGACATTTCCTGATCGTGCCCTGAAGCACCTCTTTCGCAGAGTCAGACTTTCTTTCTTTGCAGTCACGAGCATAATGTCCTGTGTCCCCACACACATGACACTTCCCAGTCCTCTTGGTGTTCAAAGCTTTGTTCGTGGATTCTGGCATGTTCGCTCTACCTGATTGTTACAAGAAAAGTATGAGAAATGAATATTTAAT
Organism: Chrysanthemum seticuspe; assembly: GCA_019973895.1. NCBI lineage: Eukaryota > Viridiplantae > Streptophyta > Magnoliopsida > Asterales > Asteraceae > Chrysanthemum > Chrysanthemum seticuspe. The sequence continues at coordinate 266,318,886 of BPTQ01000005.1, read as the reverse complement.
TGGGAATTTATGGCATTGATTCAATCATGATCAATGTCATCGCATACAAGGCTAACTTATAGCCATTATAAAACCACAAGCCTACCAGCGATATGACAGCTTTCATTTTCAGAAAGGTTTTTTAATTCCTTATAGTTGCTTTTTTGATCGAGATATACTATAATTACCGTTGGGTGTAGTAAAATATACCATATCATTCAAGCCAGAAAGGAAGGACATTGGTTGCAGTGAACGAAAAACAGACAACACTCCTTGAAAGGAAATTAATATAGTTTGAAAAGTATTTTTGTTGTTCAATTGCTCCTCTATAAATGTCAGCCATTATCACATCGGGAAAGGCTTAAAATCCTCAGAAACAACAACTTCCAATTTCACACCATGTGTATCAGTAGCTAATAATAACTAAGATCTTGTAAATCTCAACAATTAATTTGAAATAGAAAAAAACAAGTGCTTTGCACATAACTCTAAAATTTCATATTAAATTGAATATTTCAACTCTTGTGAATATCCCTGTTAAACCATTCAAATAACTATTTATCAATGGTTAAGCAAGCATAGTAACACATGCACCAAGTCAAAAAATACATGAAACTCATCTGATAATCTTAACCCTAAGAACCTTCGTATACCGCTAAACAAGAGACCTAACAATATATTTAAACTCACCAAAATTCATTCATCAAACAACCACTAGATGTACACCTCCCCAACTCTACTGCATAAATATTCGGTATCATCAAAATGTAATAAATTTCGCAGAATGGGATCAAAACATAAACTATAATAGCTTTAACAAACAGATCATAACAAATCCTGGTAAATGATAAGTTATGCAATTATTAAATGACGAAATTTCCATATCGTAAATTTTCATAGCTAGTGGCAGAATCAACAATATGTAAATTTTATTAATTTCATATGACTGGAATAATAATATTCTTTTGCATTTTCATAAATATCGAGTAACTAATTAACACAGTATAAGCATCAGTTGCAAAGCATGAATACTAACAATTTTAACATCGAATGTGAATCAGTGAAAAGTACATGATCTTATTGCTAAACAAGAGACCTGCCTATATATTTCATTTCATCAGGAATTCACGATAAACCTTCATCAAACGACCTTTAAGTAGTCGTGACAATTCAGCAAGCAAACATCGATCCACACTCTTACCGTTCATAACTACAGTCCCATTATCCTAGTTACTCTCACTATAAGACTCTACTCATTGTAAGACTTCATATTATATAATAATTCTATGTATAAGTATTATTTTTATGAGTAAAAGTTATAAACATAAATCGGCAAGCATACGTACTAACATTTTCATTCACACGCAACCCGATAGAAAGCTCATGATCTAAAGCCCAGTGAACCTTCTTTTAAATAAAATAATATAACACCTTCACAAATTCTTTTAAATCAAAAGCTACGCTATTACGGCATATTATAAAGTTGAGAGGCAAATTTGTAGATTTTCGGATCTAGTGGCAGAATCGACAATATCAAATTGCAAAAATCGTCTCTGTTGTTTGACGAAATCGCAGGTGCAGTCCCTAGAAACTTTGAAAGCGTTTATGTGGGAAACCTTTGGTTCTAATTCATCCCGGATTTGTTAATCTGACTTTGTGAGTCAGACCACGTGTTTTGCCGGGGAAAAATTGATTTCGAAGTTATAGGGACTGCCTAAGATTTCGCCAAACCACAGGGGTGAATTTGACAATTAACTCGTTTATATAAAATTTTAAACAAACGATAATAACTGTCAATCGGGCAGATTTTCATCAAAATGACGATCAGGTAACATTATATATACAAATTCCTGTTAAATAATATTAGTGAACCGGACACAATTGTTCGCACACACAAGTGCGTGTTTGTTTACTGTAATTGAAAGATGGGTTTGAGGTAGAATTGTACCTGTGTTGTGTGAATGCAGATATGAACTCTGAAGCACCACTTTCACAGTATCAGATTTTTTGTCTTTGCATTCCCGAGCATAATGTCCTGTCTCCCCACACACGTGACACTTCCCAGTTGTGTCCTGAAGCACCACTTCTTCAGAACCTGACTTTTTTTCTTCGCAGTCGCGAGCATAGTGACTTGTGTCCCCACACACGTGACACTTCCCAGTTCGCTTGGCCTTGGAAGGTTTTTTCTGTGGCATGTTAATTCTACCTGCTTGTTATAAAAAAATATGAAAAATTAATATCTTATTTGGAATTTATGAAACATAAGAAAGAAACTTATACATGCAACATTAAATCAAACATGATCGATGAAAGTGAACAAGATAACAGAAATATAATATCCACATAATAAACTTCTAGCGAACATGGAAACATTATGACAATTTTTATGTCGTGACATACAATGCTAACTCATAAGCATTATAAGCGATTTTTGCCCCTTATGACATTTTCATTTTCAGAAAGTTTCTTTATTACTTTTTACAATATGCTGTTTGATTGACATATTTTTCACAGTCGAAAGCAAGTAGATTGTTCCTATTGAACAACAAACAGACAACATAATCAAGAATCCTCATGAACAACAAATTTGATATCGTTTGAAAAGTATTTTGGTTGTTCAATTGTTTCTCTGCATATGAAAAGCCATTATCACATCCGGAAATGCTAATAAAAATAAATTCCCGTATGTCTAAATAACAATTAAAACTAAAAACAAGGGCTTATTAACAGATTCTGTATCATAATGGGACTAGTTTCACGTGAGTGTGTGATGCCCTCTCTCCTTGTCTCTTGTGGGGTTGAAACTACCCTCAATCGTTAAAGCATTTGCAATACGAAATTCTCAAAAATCACATCTAGTGCTTGAGCCAACACTTCTACCTCTTATCGTCTCTATCTTCATAATCCATATCATACCCGCTAGCCCTATACTTGAGTAGTGGCCTACCTATGTTGATTCGAGGAACCTAGAGCAAGGCCTAAGAATAAATGTTATCGTGCAAGATGACATATCCTTTACAAAAAATATGAAAACCGTTCAATAGATCAGTTGTAACAGTTTTACTTTGCCATTTCATAAAAAGTAATCGTGACATTTTTATCAAGGATCCAGCCAAATTTTCAGGTCCCTCTATGCGAACAACACTTTAATGCTTTACTGTTCATCTTCTAAAAGATGCAACTATCATCCAATTCCCATGATCCTACTGGACCTATCCCTACTGCATGATTCTGGTTTTAACGGCATTATCATTAAGCTAGATAAAAGGAACTAATAAGTATTACAAGCCGACAGAGATCATTGATCCAATCAATCCATGGTGGGGAAAAAATTTGATCTTGTTAACAAGAGTGTCTATACAAGACCGTTACGGGTAAAAACAAACTTTATTGCGGTATCTCCCAATGACCCAAGTGGTTATGTAAATTACCTCATCAAAACAGCTCTTTTCCAAGCTGTTAAAACCAACTACTTTTCGACTCTGCTTATACAATTCGACACTTTCGAATTTTCATATTAACCCATTCAAATAACTATTTAGCATAGGATAAAAGCATGCATATAATAACATAAGCACCCTTTAAAAAAACACATGATGCTCGGGCAGTAATCTTAGCCCTACGAACCTTCTTATATCACTAAACGTCAAACTACAATATATTATTAAACAACTACTAAATGTACACCCTCCCACCAATATTGCTTAAATATTCGGTACCATCAAATGTCATAATGTACACAAAATGTAAACTACAAGGAACCTTTAAAAAACGGAATATCAAACAAGTATGAATTCATATTCAATGAAATGATAATATGCTTTTTCAATTACAAAAACTAACTATTGCATACTATAAAAATCAGTTGGCAAGCATGTATACTAACAATTTCAACATTTAATCTCACGGACGAGGAACCATTTGAAAGCACATGATGTTAGCTCTAAGAACCTTCTTATCTAGCCAAACAAGAGACTTACCAATGACCAAGTGGTTATGTAAATTACCTCGTCAAAACAGCCCTTTTTCAAGCTGTTAAAACCAACTACTGTACGACTCTGCTTATACTATGATTCCAAATTAACTAAATAAATCGACACTTTCGAATTTTCATATCAAACCATTCAAATAACTATTTAGCATAGCACAAACATCAATCGTCAAGTACGCATACAATAACATAAGCACCCTTTCAAAAAAAAACACATGAAGCTTGTGCAGTAATCTTAACCCTAAGAACCTTCTTATATCGCTAACGTCAAACTACAATATATTCATCAAAGTGATCAAACAACTACTAAATGTACACCCTACAAGCAATATTGCTTAAATATTTGGTACCATCAAAATGTAATTTACAGGAACCTTTAACAAACAGAATATCAAACATGTATGAATTCATATTCAATCAAATAATTGTATGTTTTTTCAATTTCATTAACGAACTATTTATCATACTTAATCTCACCAGAATACATTCATCTAACAGCTAGTTCTCAAATCCCAACTATATCGCTTAAATATTTGGTACCGTCAAACTATAATAAAATTCACAAAATGAGATCAAAACGTAAACTACAAGAACTTTTAAAAAATAGAATATTAAAAATATATGAAGACAAGTTTTTACTAATTATGGTTCTGCTTGGCGACGAGCTTTTTGTAGCGTTTAGAATATAGTGCTTGTGTTTAACTTTTGTTTTTTTTTTTTAAATGTTCTTATTCAAAACGCTAATAAAAGGAGCGTTTAGCGTCTTGCTTACAACATTACAACAACTATGCTACCAAAAACTTTTATAAAACGAATAGGTATTGCAAACTCCTACAGCTTTGCTTAGGAGTACCCGTTTGTTTAATAAAGCGTGTGAAACCAAAGATGTAAATGTAAAAATGACGTAAAAAGTAATCGCTAACGCTTACTGCTTCTTTTATTAGCATTCAAAATATAAACGGTAAACAATCATTGTCAAGCAACGATTATGTTTTGAACAATTGTAAAATGCTCCAACAAGCTTTTCGCCAAACATAATAACCAACCAATAAGTTAATGAAGAAATTGGCATATTATAAACTTGAGAGGCTAATATGTAAAATTTGCGATCTAGTGACTAAAATGAAAAAACAAAATCTACAAGGACTGAATACTAAAATAACAAATATATAAACACAAGTTGTTCATAACTGTCAACCTTAGAGACTTGTGACAAAAAATAATTTTTTTTTTTTTTTTTTTGGTAAATTTCTCTTATAAAATCTGGCATTAAAAAGACTGCGATGATGACGTCACAGTGGTAAACATATGAACAAACAGCTGTAACTTGTGCTATATTAACTAGAAAATAAAAATGAAGGATGCATATATAGGAAGAAATGAAGCTAAGAATTGTACCTGTGAATGTAGAAGATAAACCCTAGAAGTTTGAAATGTAATGGTGGTGTTTGGGGTTATGCTGATGGTATTGTAGTTGGCTGTTTTAGGTGCTTGTTTTATTACCGTACACTACTTTTTATTTTTAATTTTTTATAAAATGTTGTGAATTAAAATTACATTACACGGGGTAATATGTATTTTCTTTTTATTATTGTATATATATACTAAAGATGGAGAGAATGTTTCACCCAAAGTGCCTAGCATTAATTGCTATTTATATCTAAATGGCAAAAATAGTCCTTAAGGTTTAGTTATCGTTGCAAACTAAATCTTTTGTAAGTTTTTAGCATTAATTACTATCTATAGCAATTTGACAAAAATAGTCCTTAAGGTTTAAGTGTCCATTGCAAACTAAGTCCTTTGTAGCATTAATTAGTATGTACAGCCATTTAACGAGAATAGTCCCTAAGGTTTAATTGTCTTTGCAAACTAAGTCCTTCAGGACTAACGATGTACCATAATTAAACTTTAAAGGACCGCTACATAAAAATATAACGGGGTCACAACACTTCCGCAGCAACGCGCGGGATCACCCACTCGTTTATACTATTTATAAATCATTTAACACCTTTCTTTTTAAAACTTTTTAAAATAGATTTTTAAGTATTTAAAAGTAAAAAACATCATTTATAAGTATTTGATGCACAAATAAAACTACAAAAATACTATTCAACTCATACAAATAATATACAACTTAATTTACCCCTTAATTAAAATATACAATTATTTAACCACAATGTACAATCTAATAAAACTACTAAACATCATTTAAAAATAAAGCTATCAATCATCCATTCTTTTTGTTGCTTATTGTCCTCCATTTTTTTTATTGGAGTCGTATAAAACTCTCAGCCAACATATTTTATTTTATGCGAAAATTACTTGACTATCTATTTTCAAATGAGTGTGTCTGCAGATGCCCTTGCTTTTTCTACCTTTTCAAAAATACCATTGCTGTCGCGTAAATGCATACCCGACATATACGAGAGAAACGTGTACATGTAGGATTGAAAGTTTACCAAATCAAAAAGAAACCCTACTCCATGTCGCGTACAAATTTACCTTACATACCCGACATAAGCTTTATAAAGCAAACCCTAGCTCATTTCGGGTAAATGTTTACAAGACATACGCGACATGATTTTTTTTTATTAAAAGTGGCATGGGAAAATGTGTGGAAATTAATTTCATGTTCTCAAATTAAATTAGTTGGTGAGAAAACTCCGAGCATTATCAATACATTGGTAAGGGACACTAAACAGGTTGGATAAATCGATAGGGTAATAAAAATCTGAAAGTCGTTTAAAAAGAAGGAAAAAAAAGTAGGTACTTATATATGTGATTTGGAAGTTATTATTATTTTTTTTGTGAAAGGCAATCTATTATAACAAAGGAAAATGATTGGGAAGACTAATTATGTGCTTGAAGATGTGACTAAAACCATGTGGCATGATCCTGGTGGTTTATAAAAAAGCGGGTCCCATTGCTGTAGCCATCAGGATGATGCCACATACGGTTAGTCATATCTTTAGGCATATGAGTTAGGTCTCCCAATCACTACTCTATAACAAAACCAAACACGACAACAAGAATACTGCAAACCTTTGGACATGCCCCAAAAGGCGCACACTAGCAGATATCAAAACAGCAAAAGAAAAAAAAATACAAACATTAACCCCTCACCAAGCTACAACACACATGAGATTTGGAAGTTATTATTTACCAATGAACATCGCATCGCGAAGCCGAGAGATATGGTTTTTGAATCTATGTTGCGGTGGGTTCAAACCCCGTGAAAGTGTTTAGTATTAATTTCGTTAACCCTTTTTTTGTTTGGAAACTTATTTTGTAGAAGTAGTTAACAAAGTGGAACATTGGGATACGTTTTGGTTTGACATGGTATTCGGTTATAAAGTGAACTATAAATATTATTGTAAATGTTAATTTGTATTTAATTGAATCAAAACTTATTTTCGAGTACGAAGAACGAAATTAAAGTAGAAGACAAACTTTTATTTATTACATAAACAAAGCATAGTACTGCATTGCAAAGACAATAAAATCGCGATACAGAAAATAAAACACATAGATTAGATTAAAACACGTAAAGTTAATCCAAGTGATCCCAAGTTTCCGAGTTGTCTGAGTGATAACCATCATCGTAAGGAGACCAATTCACAAACCTGCTCTCTTCGTACTCTCGTTCCAAAGTGTTAAACAAGTCGCCCCTGCGCTCTTGTTCTTCCTTTGCTTCCTGCTCCCTACGAGCAGCTTCCTCCCGTGCTTGTTGTTCTTCCATTTCTCTCAAAGCTTGTTCATCTTCGAGATACGGATTTTGTTCTTCTTCCACAACCGGTTCCTCAATTGGTACCTCAACCTGTTCCTCAATTGGTACCTCAATCGGTTTCTCTTCCGTTTAGAATAACGGGAAGATATCTGCTGGTGGTGTGTTAACCGTGTTTTCTTGAGACATTCTTGAGAGATTTTGATTAAGTTGTGTGTGTGTGAGATATTTTTTTTTGGTTGAAAATGTAGTGGGTATATATACGAAAAAAGATAGGGTTATTTAATTTTGAATTTGAAAAGACTCTGGAACCAACTAAAAAATGGTGAAAATAGTTAATATGAAGGTCATATCAATGTCATATTTCGTGTAAAATTTTAAGCGACCACGACATTGTCAGTGAGTTGTGATATCAATGTTAGTACTTAAAAATGTCATATTTCGTGTAAAATTTTAAGCTAACATGACATTGTCATCCAGTTGTCAAAATCAATGTCAGAACAAATGTTTTTTTTCTGCTACGAATTGTCATTCACTTTATAACCTAGCTATGAATTGAAATAAACATAGATTTCTTACTTCTCTCTAGAGTAGCCATGAATTCAAATATTAAGAAGTTTAAATGTGTATTACATTTTGATGATCAACATCCATGTGTCATTATGTATAATGATATGACGTACTCAGGGTTAATTGGGTTGGTGGTGAAGAAATTCAATTTAGATCCAAATGTTCCGATTAATTTGTTATGTAAATTGCCTTCATTTGACTATCGTATTGATATTACTGAAGATGACAAGGTAATGTAAACAAACTTGTACATTGTATAAATGCACAATGAAAAATATGATGAGAGGTCCAAAAAATAGGGAGATGATTTGCTATGAGGTTTTGATTTGCACGCTTCAATTGTAATTAGTTAAAGCATAATGTATATATACACAATAAAGCTGTTTAATGCATAGGTTAGAATGTCTCAATTAAAAACTTGAGTGTTCAAATCATTTACCAAAAAAATATGTATGGATTTGTTGCTAACTTGTCATTTCTGAACGAGTGACAAAACATAATGTCAACAAGAGTTGTACAATTTGATTTCCATTTCCTTTTCCGTCTTCTTTGTTTCAAATATCAATTGTTCTATCTATAAAGCATTCAGTTACCTACAAGCATAGTGTGAACACATATGTGTAATGTGTGCCGAATGGGTTCATAATTTTGAAAAGAGGGCATAAAATATTGGACGAACATGTAAAAATATATGTTACTAGTATTTCTTATTCAGAAAAGAAAGAAAAAAAAAATGTTGCTAGTATTATTATGCAGCAAGATCGACAACCATAAATATGTAGTACAGTACAAGTTACTCATGAAATTGGTCAAATCCAAGTCTCATCGCCAATAGGCACAGAAGCTAGCAAAAGAGACAAGTTGCCAAAAGTTTGATAAACTTGGAAGATGTTATTTCCAAAGGTTCCTTCATTTACCCAATGTATAATAGCCACCATCATCACACGCTATGACGCTATGTCAAATAAAGAACAAACATTCAAAATCACAATGCCCATCATCACACTCATAGATGACTATACAACCTCGAAAAATACAATCCTTTCACAATTTTTTCCTTGAACCAATGTTTAGTAATCTACTATCAGAAGTTAAGCCTGTGGAAAAGAATGTAGTAACCTTTACATTTCAAATGCTGAATAAATATCCATTCCCAGTGGAAACTACTCTATCAAAACTTTCATTTCCAGACTAGTTGAACCATGATAAATAAACTGGGATAAACTCCCTACCAACAAACAAAGTATACACAACTAATAGCATTGTTGGAAACATCATTCCTCTTAGACCTTATTTTCTTGGAATTATTAGTCTTCAGCAGAGTCATGGTGATTCATTAATCATATATTGAACATTACTATATTTACATGTGAATTGTTGTTCATCTAGGTAAAACTAAACTTTTTAACACAAAAATAAGACGCGGTCATGTCCTGTGACAAACAAGATGGGTTCTTCGCTCTTAACACTACACTTCATCTATAAGTGCAAGTGTTTTAAGAGGCGTTGAGTCAACCTTTGGAGCAAATGCATATTCTGAACTGAAACTCAGCTTCCAGCGCAGTGTATCTGAATAGGCTGTTTGTTCCAAAACCTGTATACGTATACTAATATACATAACATAAAAGCTACCGCAATGTGGTGTAAATTTCACAAGAATAATAAGCTAATCGATTATCAAGCAAAGAGCCATACTGAACATAAATCTTCAGCAAAAGTATCAATTTCAGTAAGACATTACGATATAACCACAACTTCAGATTCTATAGCAAACATGAGGTCAAAAGTATGCACTTAGAAGAGTTTGTGGACAAAAACTACCATTAGCCAAAGTGGTAATCTAAACAACCACGCTCAAGCCTGATTCTCACATGAACGTTCATCGATAACACTCAAACGATACAATCCATCCTCAGTGTACCCATTCCCAACGATCTGCTGATCCTTCTTAACATAGCATCCCTCAGCATCAAAGCCCAAGCTAAATCCCATCTCCACAAGCTTGCTAACGGATATGCAACACTTGATGATTGCAGGCATATGGAAAACATTTTTAAGAGTCAAAACTTTCCCAGTTGTCAACCGAAGCTTCACTGTTCCAAACCCGACCACATCAACATGACTATTGTTTTCCAATACCACCTCATGACCAGTCACTGGTTGGTAGTCAACAAACATGTCCCTCGAGTTACAAACATGAACTGTGCACCTAGTAAGCAAGTACCACCCTCGAGCTCTAGCTTTGGTCAACTCTGGATGTTCATTGGCAACCAACAAGCCTATTGTTTCATCATGCACTACTTTGCCAATTCGGGGTTCTTCCATAAAGCTCGTCCGATATAATCCGTCCTCCTTGTACCCTTTCGCAATGACCACGTGACCCTGCTTGACGAAACATTCCCCACCCCCAAAATACATGCTGATTCCCATATCATCAAGTTTGCTAACTGATAAGACGTTGCAACTGAATGTGGGTACATAATGAACTTCTGGAAGAGTAAATGCTTCGCCTGTGGTGAAGTGAGGGGCCTTTGTAGTAATCCCTGGCACATCCGCATGATCATTGTTGTCCAAATTAACCTCGTGATCGATCATTGGGTTGTAGTCAGCACCTCGATCTTCATCCACGACACTCAACCGATACAATTCGTCCTCGACGTATCCATTTCCCACGATCTTGTGACCCTTCTTAATGTCACAGCCCTCGCCCCAAAAGCCCACAATAAATCCCATGTTAGTAAGTTTTCTAACAGATATGCAACACTTGATGATTGCAGGCATATGAAAAACATTTTTAAGAGTCAAAACCTTCCCACTAGTCAACTGAAGTTTCACTGTTCCAAACCCGACTACTTCAACATGACTATTGTTTTCCATAACTACCTCATGACCTGTCACAGGTTGGTAGTCAACAAACATGTCCCTCGAGTTACAAACATGAACTGTGCACCTAGTAAGCAAGTACCACCCTCGAGCTCTAGCTTTGGTCAACTCTGGGTGTTCATTGGCAACCAACAAGCCTATTGTTTCATCATGCACCACTTTCTTAACTGTACCTTCTTCCAGTAAGCTCAACCGATACACTCCATCCTCTATGTAACCTTTACCTATGACCTCGTGGCTATTCTTAACGACACATCCCCCGCCCCCAAAAGACATGCTGTATCCAAGATCATCGAGTTTGGAGACAGATACAAGGCATTTACTGATTTGGGGTATATGAAGAACATTCGAAAGAGTCAAAACCTTGCCTGTGGTGAAGCGAAGCACCACTGTACCAATCCCAGCTACATCAACATGATCACTGTTGTCCAAAATCACCTCGTGATCTTTCATTGGGTTGTAGTCCACAAACATGTCTTTAGAGTAGCAAACGTGCGTTGTGGATCTAGAAAACAAGTACCAGCCCTCGGCCTTCTTGTTGGATCGAGTCCCTGAGCCTATTGTTTCCTTGAGCACCACTTTCACAGTTTGAGATTTTTTGTCTTTGCATTCCCGAGCATAATGTCCTGTCTCCCCACACACGTGACACTTCGTGGTAGTGTCCTGAAGCACCTCTTTCACAGAGTCAGACTTTCTTTCTTTGCAGTCGCGAGCATAGTGTCCTGTGTCCCCACACACATGACACTTCCCGGTCCTCTTGGCCTTGGAAGCTTTGTTCGTGGAATGTGGCATGTTCGTTCTACCTGATTGCTACAAGAAAATTTTGAGAACTTAGCAATTAAATTGGGATCTCTGAAACATAAAACAGATACTTTTACACGCAACATTGAATCAATCATCATCAATAACAGTAAACAAGATAACAAAGATATGATATCCACATATACACACATTATGACAATGGTTTCATGGGCTATAACTTATATGCATCATAAAACAAAAGACTAAAATCGACTTTTGCCTCATATGAGGTTTCCTTTTTCAGTAAGACTTTATATGTTATCCATTTGACCATTTCGCTGAATTCATTGTTTTTGAATTTCTCCCTCTATGTATTGCTCTGTTTTTCGTTCTTTTCTACACATCCTTCCTTTTCGATTTAATCTTTACACAGTTATCGGTTTTCAATTATGTTACCCATGTTTACAATTCATACATTTACGATGACAGTTTGTTATAAAGATATACCATATCAGTTCAGTCGGAAAGCAAGTATATTGGTCCTAGTGAACGCCAAACATAATACACACCTTGAAAGCAACTTAATATAGTTTGAATAGTAGTTTAGTCTTCTCTAAATGATATCCACATATACACACATTATGACAATGGTTTCATGGGCTATAACTTATATGCATCATAAAACAAAAGACTAAAATCGACTTTTGCCTCATATGAGGTTTCCTTTTTCAGTAAGACTTTATATGTTATCCATTTGACCATTTCGCTGAATTCATTGTTTTTAAATTTCTCCCTCTATGTATTGCTCTGTTTTTCGTTCTTTTCTACACATCATTCCTTTTCGATTTAATCTTTACACAGTTATCGGTTTTCAATTATGTTACCCATGTTTACAATTCATACATTTACGATGACAGTTTGTTATAAAGATATACCATATCAGTTCAGTCGGAAAGCAAGTATATTGGTCCTAGTGAACGCCAAACATAATACACACCTTGAAAGCAACTTAATATAGTTTGAATAGTAGTTTAGTCTTCTCTAAATGAGCCATTATCACATCCAGTCATCCAGAAATACTTATATCATCATGAACAACAAATTATTCAGATTCTACACAATGTGTATTCGAAGGTAATGATAAATAAGATCTCGTAATTCTCAACAGTTAATTCAACATAAACAACAAGGGCTTAATACATATGCGAAGCCTTAAAGGGACTAGTTTGCACAAAACTGTATTTTCATATTAATTAAATAATTCAACACTTTCGATTTTCTACATTAAACCATTCAAATAACTACTTATTATAGCATAATCATCAATTGTCAAGCAAGCATAGTAACACTCCCACTCCTTCAAAAGACAAAAGAAACTCATCTATTAATCTTAGCCTTAAGAAAATCTTATATCGCTAAACTCACCACAATACATTCATCAAACATCCACTAAATGTACACCTTATTAGATTATTGAATTCCCCTTAGGTAAAAATTAATTTTAATCGTCAAATATTTATAGAGTACATATGATAAACCCTAATGGACCCAAGCCCACAACCAGCCTTGGGACAACTAATCTAATACCGTCTAATACACCTCCCCAAGTCTATCGCATAAATATTAGGTATCATCAAAATGCAATAAATTTCACAGAAAAATGGCATCAAAACATTAACTATGATAGCTTTTAGCAAACAGAACATCACATCTGTATGAAAACAAATTCTTATAAATGAGAAATTATGCAATTAATCAATGACGAAATTGTCATATTGTAAACGTCAGAATCAACAATATGTAAATGTCATATGATTGGAATGATCATGTCTTCCGCACTTACACAAATTAACTAATTAACATTTTCAACATCGAATGCAATTCATTAAAAAGTACATGATCTTATACCTATGAACCTTGGTACCTCGCTATACAAGAGAACTGCCTATATATTTCGTCTCACCACGATACCTTCATCAAAAGACTGCTAAATGTATGCCGTTTAAGTAGCCGTGACAATTCTACAAGAATACATCATTTCACACTCTTATGATCTTACCATTTCTCATGTAAAGCGTGTTCAATCAATTAAGACTCTACTCATGATCTTACCATTTCTCATATAAACATCAATCGGCAAGCATGCATACTAACATTTTCAACATCTCACGCAACCCGTTAGAAAGCACATGATCTAAGCCTTACGAACCTTCTTATCCCGCTATAAACAGAAAGCTACCAAAATATCTCATCTCACCACATTTAACACATTCATTAAACAACCAACTATTAAAACTACACTTACCATCAAAATGCTATAAAATTCGCAATATTGAATCAGTATAAATTTTAATGGCGTAAATTGACTCAGTATAAATTTCAAAGGCTAATTTGTAGATTTTCAGAACTAGTGGCAGAATCGGCAATATTGAATCTCCAGGGGTTAAACAAAGAAAATATAAATGGGTAAACTGTCAAAATCTTACGCCTAGTTTAACGAAATCGCAAACGCAATCCCTAAAACTTAGAAAGCAGAACCTTTGGTTCTAAATCGTCCCCGGCATTGTTAGTCTGACCGTATGAGTCAGACCACGTGTTTTGCCGGGGACAATTTTGGAACCCACAGGAACGGCGTGACATGCTTTGGATGTTTTAGGGACCACGCCTGCGATATCCTGAAACCACAGGGACGATTTTTGCAATTAACTCATATATATATAATTTTAAACAAACCTTACAGGTCCTTAACCGTCAACCGAACTAATTTTCATGAAAATGACGATCACATGAAAACTAAAAAATAAAATTATAAAATCCTGTTTATTTACTGTCAACAGCGAAGACGGTGGTTGTGGTGATGACGTCACCGAACTAACAAATGTAATTATTAACTGTAAATAAAAGATGGATATGAAGTAGAATTGTACCTGTGAATGCCAGATATGAGCCCTAATTTGAAATGTTGTGTAGAATGCTTTTGGGTTAATGGTTGTGAATGATGGTTTTATAGTGCGTGCGTGTGTTTGGGTGGTTTTATTTACAGAATTGATTTGCGAATTGTCTCACTTACTTATTTTATGTTTTTAAAAATGTTATATGACTAAAAGGAAATTATAGATTTTTGCAACTAGTATAAGATCGATAAATGTGGCAAAATAATAAACTAAATTTAAAGGAGAGAATTGTATTGTATTTATACTAAAGGCAAATGTTCTTAAAATGTATCATATTTGTCATATAATAGGCAAATGATGACAAATATGATACATTTTAAGAACATTGTATTCGGAAAGTGGACTATTGTATTCGGAAATATTGTATTGTATTTATACTAAGGCCAAATATGGTCGAATACAATTCTGTTGGTTTGTGGGAGTATAAATGATGACAAATATGATACTTTTTAAAAACATTGTATTGTATTTATACTAAGGCCAAATATGGTCGAAATATTGTATTCGGAAAGTGGACTATACACGATTATGTTGGTTTTTGGGAGTTAAAACACACGTAAACGACTAGAAGTGTGTGAGCCTATGGGGGCACACACGATAAACACGAGAGTACGTGTCGAACGTATATAAATACTTGAATACATACCCGACATGCATGCATGATTACCCGATTAGTGTTCACCACCCATGGGCTTGTCCAAAATGTATTTAATGGGTCGGTTTGGATATGCCTTGGGCCTAGTTCTTCCACACGATCGGGCAAGCGACGTACTTGGGCTTTTGCTTGTCGATCAAGCCAAGACCCAAGTAAAGGGTTGTTTTGGTTTGCTATAAAAACAAATTTACCCCTCTTCCATTCTCATGCAAAAAATACGAATTACTAATATCCGTAAACCAATCAAAAGTTCCTGCCTCTAAATTACAATCGACTTGCATGCAAGTTGAAGAGTTTTTTTTTGTTGGTTTTGTTTTATTCCTTTTACTTTGACTTGATCCATGAAAAGGGTTAAACAATTAATGGTTACTGTTGATTCCTAGTATACGAATAGTAGCAACAAGGATATAGTTTGCATTTTGTTCATGTCACTTCTCGGACAGAACTTAGGTACTTCTCGGACACATGTTGTCCGATATCGGGTAAGGCATGAAACTGCTTGTTTGGCAGATTTCTGATTCTCGGACAAAGGATCAAGAAGGTGGTCTTGGGTTTCTTGTTTGTGACTTTCAAGTGGTTCAAGCGTTGATTGGGTTTTACGTTCTCGTCTAGCTTTTTATCGAACGTGCTCGTTTTATGTGTTGTGTGTGATACTCATAGAGGCATCTATTTTAGATGCTTAGTTTCGTAATGGTTTTAATTGTCCGTTACACTTGCGTTCAAATAGCCACGAAAGGTTAGGTTTTCTTTTATCCCTTTTATTAATTAATTGTTATATTAATTATTGTTTATTATTACGTGTTAACCTAATTGCAAATACTAGATCCTTATCCGCTGCGTACTCGTAGAGGTTAATTGGTTAACTTGTTCTAAAATCCCAACAGTGGCATCACGAGCCATCTCGTTTTTGCGATTATAGGATACACGTTTCTTTTAATAAACATGTTTAAAAGGCTGCATGAAACCTAATTTACTACCCCCGTCCCATAATAATTGTCCACTTTGATTTTTCTAAGTCTTTTTTGTTAAACTTTGACCATAAATATTTTTATTTGTGTAATATAATACTTGATGAAAAATATATGAATAGATTGAGTTTTAAATGTATTTTTATTTGGTATAATTTTCATCAAGTATTATATAACGCAAATAAAAATATTAGTGGTCAAAGTTGAACAAGAAAGACTAAAAAAAGTAAAAGTGGACAATTATTATGGGACGGATGGAGTAGTTATTTGTTTTATTTTGTTTTGACAACTATATGCAATACTTGTCAATTTTTAATAAAAATAACTAGTCACACACAAATTAAATTATATTGATAATTAGAATTAATTTGTTAATTTAAATTACATGTTAATTAGAATTACTTTGCTAATTGAAATTAAATTGTTAATTATAATTACATGTTAATTAGAATTACTTGCTAATTAGAATTAAATGTTAATTAGAATTAATTAATTGTTAATTAGAATTACAATGATAATTAGAATTACATATTGTTTATTAAATACATAAAATTGCGTAATTACTTGTTAATTGAGATTGCCATGCGTTTTTATGTGTTTTCCAACCACAAGACCCACTCAATTGCTTTTGCGATGTATGGGGCGATCTAGGTATTGTATCCTAGTGACGGTCTTATGGTTCTCCGTTTGGGGAAGAGTCGCAAGAGAACTCGGAACAATATGTGTTTTATATTGATGTTTATGCTTATATGTTTGTGATTCCTATATGTGCATTATTACTTGCTTTGACACCTAATTGTATGCAATATGGAATAATACATATCGTAACCATAACATTAATATTGGTATTTATTTACACGCCTAAATATCATGCTCATTGTGACCTGCTATTTGATTCGTGGAAAATCGTTTTTGTAAAATAAAGTGACCTAATATATGAAACACGTTTTCAAGAATTTAAAAACTAGACGCTATGGACACTTGGGATGTACGGCTCACCCACTAGAACAAACTCAAAAGGGGGTTCAAAGAGGTGCGCACAGTCGCGCCGAAAGGATGTATAGGTTATGCTTCAGCGCTTACCTGGTCCTCTGCCTCCCTGTGCGTTCGATTGGAGCTACCGTGAACCATGATGATCACTACAGTGTCATTACCAAAAAATTTAAAATTAGTGTTGCAATGTTTTGCATGCTTCTTTGTACACGACTTTTACCACATTTATATGTGCATACCTATTTGTTAATTTTAAGTCTATGCCATCCAACTATGAACACGTGCATTTGGATTGACTTCTCTGGTCAGACCTAAGGGCCTTTCCAACCCATGGTAATTATTTCCCACTGGTCAGACCTCTGGTTATTTTTACACGTTCATACTTGGTCGACTTATCTCGAGTTAGCTTGGTCAGACCTTGAACCCGAGGCATAAGATGAGAACTAAACATGCTTTTGACATTATTACTTGATACTAATGCCTTAAACAGTCTCATAAATCTAAGAGTTGCATTTTGCAATTAACGCTCGTCGCTTACCTCTTGTCCTATTTTTTTATGCACTGGTCAGACCTATGGTAATTAAGTGGGGTTGCAAGATGGATCTTAGTCTTATTGGTAATTAATTGGATAGTTAATTCTTTTAAGAATGTGATGATCGAAAATACTAGAATTGAACTTTTTATGTTATGATTAATTGTGTTATTGCAACATAATTCGTAAACAAAGTTGTTTTTCTTCGAAAGACAAACTTAGTCTCTTTTCCTAGTAAGAAGAGTGAGACTTATACCTATCTTTTCTCCTTAGTTGAAAAACTAAGATAGGATTACAAATTGTTTTGTGGTCTAGAGTTAATTGAAAGATAGAATATTTTGTGTAACTGGAAACATTGTGTTTAGAGCTACCAAAATAAATAACATCTTGCACTTGTCACGATGTATGAGTTTAAACAGTAAAGAGTAAAGGACGTATTAGCATATTTTCTAGGTAATCTTCTTGGACTCTTATTATTCCTAAAAGTGCTAATTACCCTTGGGGATATGTAGACGATAAAGGAGGAATTGCATGCTAAAGATTCAAGTTAATTGAATGAAAGAATGGCTAGTCCATTGTCTACATAAGTAGAACTTCATATACTATGTTCAATACCTAAGTACATGCTACTCGTAGGCATTTGAAGAGAATAGGAAAGTATATAAAACTGCTATATGCTTTCTACTGGAAATGTAACACTTACAATGTTGACAAATCCAGTGGGAGCAGTTGCATTTTAATACTGAAGCATCATTCATGTAATGTTGTCAATTTCAGTGGGAGCTACAGGATTTATTTCATGTTAGTCACCCATATCATTTCAAACTAGTTTTGAAATAATTCATTACTTTCCGAATATGAACAACCATTGCTTAAAGGAAAATTGCATTTTATTTTATAAGATAACACATTGCCTTCCTGCTGTCGCTCCCTGAAGTGTTATCTATAGAATAATATTCCACAATTCCTTATTAAAGGTTGGTTCTAAAACTACTTATGATATCTATGACATTATCATATTGTTTGAACAATCAATCACCTGTTGTTTGTTTTCATAATATGATGTTGTACCTTACACAAGTAGGAGAAATCTCAAAGTGTGTACAAAGAACAACAATATTATTGGTATCTCTTGACCGCAAGGTAAAGGAAACTAATAAATCTACTAGGACTTAAATAGTTAGATGTTTAATGCCCTACTACATGTAAATAAGAATGCAACTAGGACTTAAACACATGAGATGTTTATTGCCCTACTACATTCTAATAATGATTCTACTAGGACTTGAACACGCTAGATGTTTGTTGCCCTACTACATTCAAATGTCATGATATTGTGTATAGATACTTCAACATTAGACTACATGTTTTAGTCAACAAAATTATGGTTATATGATAATGATCATAATTCTGAAGTATAAAATTAACTTGAAATTACTATAGAACTCAATAGTTTGCGTTCATGATTACTTTTTTTAGTATAACTAGACGAGTACCCGCGCCTAGCGGCAGCGATGTCTAGTTTTCTGCAAAGTTCCGATGACCCATAAGTTTCTTTCAACAAACTGTATTTGTAGCATTAGAGAATCGTTTTCGAATAACTACAATTATGATGCGTGGTTGCATAGCAGCATAAATATATAGTTTTTTAAAAAATTATGTGAAGTCTATCTAAGTGTGTGAGTATATTTTCTAATAGGATTGTTTTAAGTTATTAAATTTTTTAGTAATAATAGTTTCAAGCATTACAAAAAGCAACGGTATTATGTAGTTGGCAATATTATATTGTAGTTTAGAGGTATAGCCAACATGTGTGACCGCTTTTTCTTGTTTTGTCAGTAATTTAGGCAGTGATAACTATTTTTTTTACATGTGTAACGTTTATCATTTGGTGTGTGGCTTTTAAAATTGTAACTTTGCAAATTGGATATCACCATATAAGATTATTTTGTACTATAAATTTGTATAAATATTTATGCATTGTTCAAAGCTATTTGTTTGAGGTACAAATAATTATCGCTAAAGATAACAATACTATTTATTTTTTGTGATTTTAATAAACTTACATAACATTATTGATACACTGGACAAAGGGCTATACAATATATATTAACTTTTAAATGACGATTCATATATGCTAGTCCCTTAAATGGTGCAAAAGCAACATTTTTTAAAATAACATTATACAAATGACAAATTACATGTGTCAAAGCAAAATAAACCAAAAACTACAATTACTTGGTCTCTCCTTTCAAAAAAATTGTCACGGGTTCCACAACTACTTCATCATTTCTCATATAATTTTGTCAAATTTGAAACCCGATTTCACCCGGGTGATTCAACTGGTTGAACCGTTCCGATAAAAAAACAGGTCGATTTAAACCGAGTCAAACCGATAGGTTGGGTCGAAAAAATGTCAAATTAAACCGGGTCAGCCCGCCGGGTTTGAAGCGTCCCGGGTCAACCCGGTATCGGTTTCAACAGGTCAACCCGGTATCGGTTTCAACAGGTCAACCCGGTATCGGTTTCAACGGGTCAACCCGGTATCAGTTTCAATTGGTTGTTTTTAATTTGGTAGATGTGCTTTTAATTGGGTGTACAATGTGAATAAATTATTGTACTTTTAAGTAATGTGGTGTTTTAATAAGAGTATTAATTATATTATTTATTTCTCTCTCCATTGACCATGTTTTCAACATTCAACTTTCAACATTTTTCACTTTTTCCACTTTGACCATTTTTCCATTTTATATAGTATAGATTATGCTTACATGTTAAGACATAATTATAAAGTCTTTGAATTAATCAATGACTTATAACATAAAGTATATATAGTTAAAGTGTTATGTCTTCTAGTTAACACATAAACATAAGGCCTTTGAATTATTCAAAGACTTAATAATGTATTAGTAAAATGTTCTGTTTTCTTGTTAACACATGAACATATAATACTTGAACATTTCTGTCTTCTTGTGAACACATGAACGTAAGGTTCTTGTATTGTTCAATGAATATACATTATTGCATGCACTTGGTTCATAAATACCACTTCATTATGGTATGTCTAATGTGTTCGATCAAACCTTATTCATATTATTTGGTTCCTGATAGCTTTAATTGCTCTACCTCTGTTAGGAATTGGAAATTCCATTGTGAAGTATCGGTCACCCCAACTATTATCTAGCATAAGTTAGCTCATAGACATATCGTTATTTACATGTTTGTTAGTTAGTTATTAGCTTAGTTTAGCTTAGAGTAACACCGTGGAGGAAGGACAGGTCGTTACCCACTGTATGCCTGATCCACAGTCCGAAGGAGGACCTGTAGTATGTAACTATAAATACCCTCTACCTCCCAAGATAGAGGGTTGGACCTTTCACTTAATCTAACCTTCTTTCTTTTGTTTACTTTCTCTCTCTAGAAAGGATCCCATCTTCCACTTTCTCTCTCTAAACTCTATTCCATACGCCCATTGATTTGTGTGTTTATGTGTTTATGAAAACCAATATGTTACAATTGGTATCAAGAGCCATGGTTTGATCACTCATCTTTCATGTTCTTGGATTTCTAGTGGTTTTCATAAAGTTTTTGGGTTTGAATGAGTTTAGAGAGTTAGCATCATTTGGATCATTTCTTGTGTTAAAGTTTGGATTTTGATTGTACTTTTGTGTTTAGAATCATTATAAGTGTTTAGGTTTTAGTTTGGAAGGCTTGAATCATCGTGGTTGAGTTGTTTTTGGATTGAAAAGTGATGTTTTTTGAATGTTTTAGGGCTGAGCATCGGGTCGGATCCCGACCCGACCCAACGGTACCGAATCCCGAATGAAGGCAGAAACTATAACCGAGTCCCGACCTGATTGTGTCGGTTTGGTTTCGGGTCCAGACGGGCTTGTCGGTTTCGGTATGCTATATAAACGGGCCTAGCCCGATTTCATGGTTCAACCCAGCAAAATTAAAGGAAGACAATGTCTTCCAAGACATACAAACGGGCCCAGCAAAAAGTAATCAAAACCAAAAAAACTCATAGCACAAAAACTCGTTGACTACAGTAACAATTTTTTGACCATATGACATAGTTACAAAAGATACAAAAACTCAAGTACTCAACAGTAGCTACTGCCTACTGCAGTTCCATTTTTTTTTGACCATATGGCTACTGAGATGAGACACTGTCTTCACATTGTCTTCACATTCTTGCATCAATTCATCAAACATACAAAACCAAATACCATATGGCTCCAAATACAAACACAAATGACAAATGTCTTGAATAATTGCTCCAAATACAAATACCAAATACTAATCACAACATTCTTGAATTTCCATGTTCTCCTTTTTGTTTTTCTAACTCCTCTTGAATTTCTAGAAAAAACATGAGAACATAAGTCAAACATAAGTTACTAATATAACCAAATAACCAATAAACTAAAATATAAATATTTTACCTTTAGCAACCTCGTCGTCTTTCATTAAATCCTCTAACGTATCCAAAGTGATGTTTCTACTTGATGTACAGATCCAATCTTGTGTGCACACCAAAGCCTCTACAATGCTAGGCGCTAAAGAATTCCTATACGGGTCTAAAACTCGACCACTTGCGCTAAAGGCGGATTCGGAAGCAACGGTGGATACTTGGATGCACAAGATATCTAAAACAAAATTAATAAAAAACATAAGTTTATAAAAAAACAAAGCACAAAGAATCTAAGATATCTAAAATTTAATAAAAAAAAAACATAAGTTTTTACCTTTAGCCATCTTTGATACAATTGGGAATCTTGGACTATTTACCTTCCACCAATTAAGTATGTCGAATTCTTCGTCATCCTCTAGCTCAAGACGCGGTTCTTTTAGATATTTGGTCAACTCGTCTTCACCCCCGCTCAACTTATTTCCAACTTTATCTTTAAAAGCATTTAAGAAATAATTACCACGCGAATTGTGTTACTACTTTGACTAGACGTTGCTTTTGGTATTTCACTTGATATGGTTGTGCCATATTTTTCTTTGTACATGGCAAACAAGACCCCCATATCTTTCTCAACCTTTTTAACCAATTTGTCACATAATTCATCTTCGGTTAAAAATGAAATTGGCGTCTCATCACTATCTTCATCGACCTCCATGGGTATGCAACCATTTTCTATCAAATGTCTAAACCCGTAGCCTATTATTTCCGACTTCATTGTGGGATCTAAGATAACGGCGAAGTACATATGGTTGATTTTTTTGTAATCACCCCAATATTTGTCATACTTTTTTCTCATTTCTTCAACCATTACCTTAAAAGAAGGTTTTTCTTGCCACTCACGAAGATGCTTATCAATATCAAGAACCTCTCCAAACCACAAATGAGCTACGGGAGATGATACATTTGACACAAGTTCGGTTGTTTCTTTAAATTTTTCCAAAAATGCAACTATCTTCTTACAAACCACAAAATCACCCCGCTTAGGTATTTCCTCTAGGTCTCGGGAAAAACAAAAGTTATGAAAATCATAATAAAAAAAAGCTTCTTTTAACTCAATAGCAGTTTTCAACATATCATGTGTGGAATTCCATCTTGTAGGGCATTCCGAAACCAAAAAATTATTTGAAGTACAAGCCTTTTCAACACTTTTTTTAAAGTTAGTCACTCTTTGGCTTGAATGTTTTATGTATTTCACGGCTAAGCCTATGGTATTCACTTCCTTGTTGAATGTTTTTAAACCATCTTTGACAACTAGGTTTAAAATATGAGCCATACATCTTAAGTGAAAATGTTTACCACCATCATACTTATTTGTTAAATTTTCTACCAAGTATTTAAGAGCTTTGTCATTTGAAGAAATGTTATCAACCGTAATGGTCATAACATTCTTTATACCCCATCCGTTTATACATTCCAAAAGTGCCATACAAATATCCACCCCTCTATGGCTATGAATTGGTCTAAAATTAATAATTCTTTTATGCATTACCCAATCATCATCTATAAAGTGGGCGGTTAATACCATAAAGTTCATTCTTTTACAACAAGAAGTCCACGTATCGGTGGTTAAATGAACGGTGGTGGCCTTGTTGCTTAAGAAATTTAATAGGTTCTTCCTCTCGTCAAGAAAAAACTTAGAAACATCCCTAGCAATAGTAAAACGAGAGGGCATATTAAATCTAGGTTGCATGTTATTTCCAAATTTAATGAATGCCGGGTGTTCTACAAACTTAAACGGAAGCTCCGCAAGAACAATCAACTCAATCAACGACTTTTTAATCAATTTTTCATCATACTTCCAAGTTTCTAAAGTACCAATGCTACTATGACCCTCAACATTCTCCCCAATCTTTTTCTTAAAAGCCAGTTTTTTTTTGTTTCTTAATTTTCTCAACATCGGGGTTGTTATCACAATTTGCATAATGAGTATTCAAGTGTCGCGTACCATGCATTTTCGAATCGGCTTTGAGAACCGCATCACAATATTTGCAATATGCCATCTTAATGACTAAACCATTTTCATCCGGTTCAAACTTTGCATCAAAGTATTTCCAACACTCGGAAGTCATTTTCCTTGGTTTGGGAGGGTAATAACGCTCAAAATGAACATGTTTTTAGTAGCGTTATTGTTGGATTTATGCTTGATAATCGGCTATATTTACTCATAACTGTTGCAAAAGTGCAAAAGATGCGTATTGTGTATGTATATGTAGCCAGGTATCACAAATGATGAAGAAATGAAATTTTTAAGAACGTTTGGAGAATTCCCAAGGAAGGAAGTCGAGCAAGGAAGCTTTTAGACTCAATGATTAGGAAGCGCAATGATTTCTAAGTATCTACAGCAAGGAAAGATCAAGTTTCGTCTTGGAAATCATCAGCGAGAACAAAGAAAGAGGCGCAAATCAAGAAAGTCAACAAAAGTCAAAGCTGAGGCACTCAACCTTTCGGTTGGAACCCGCAACTGTTTCGGTTGGGCGATGGTCAAAACACAACCGATCCGGTTGCATCGTAACCGGTTCGGTTGCATGGACTGGAGTTACACAAAAACGCATTTAATGTTGCCTTAACTCCCCATAATCATTGTAGGCCGATCATTTCTTGTTATTAACTTGTTGGGAACGTTTTTGGCCAGTTAGTAATGTCTCTTTGGCTATATATTGAACCTAGACTTAGTATTCTAGGTGTGACACAACCCAAAGTGTAATAATTTACACCAAAACTATTACCAACCATTTTATTCATCCCAAAAGTTTAGTATTCACTGTAAAACGTCCAGGAGGTTGGAGAGAGCAATTCTCATCCGTTGTTTTGGTAATTCAGAGTTATACGGTTAAGTTAGGTGATTGGAGGAGTGTGGTTGCTTTAAGCCACGATTTCTAGTTCTTGTAATCGCAAAAGTTTAGGTATTCTATGAACCTTGTTATGTATTTCTATTCTCTTGAGTTATTGGAATTACTTTGTTATTTCTTATAGTAGTAGACGGATAAATCGTGTTTATAAATTTTTAAAACTTGCACACGGTAAGCACATCAAGTTTTTGGCGCCGTTGCTGGGGATTTTGGATTTCTAAGTAATTTGATTTTGTTAAGATTCTGTAAAATTGGTAGATTTAAAATTGAATTTCGCCAGAAGAAAAAAGAAAAAATATTTTGGTTTAGAGGCTAACCGATCCAGTTGCGCGAGCAACCGATCC
Source organism: Chrysanthemum seticuspe (assembly GCA_019973895.1). Classification (NCBI taxonomy): domain Eukaryota; kingdom Viridiplantae; phylum Streptophyta; class Magnoliopsida; order Asterales; family Asteraceae; genus Chrysanthemum; species Chrysanthemum seticuspe. The sequence goes on along the minus strand of BPTQ01000005.1, from coordinate 266,293,232 downwards.
GGTTAGTGCTCTCGGTAAAATTTTTGTCTTTTGATTTTCATAGTTTTAGTTTATCTAGTGTTTTGTGTTATAGTTTATAGATTAATTCTTGTCATTTCTGATTTTTTATAGATTATCTCATGGGTTGCTTATGCTATTCTTAGATTTTTAGAGTTTCTTTTATATTTAATCATTTTTGTTTTATTTACTTTTTAGTTAATTGTCTTAATTACAGTAATTAGAAATAGTTAATTTTCAGTTTTTATGGTTTTAGTACTCTTAATGAGTAGTTTAATAGATTTGTTAATATAGTTTTCATTAAATAACTTAATTAATTTTATAATTAATAAGGATAATGAGTAGTCTCAATTAATTAAGAGTTTAAGTACACTTAATAGTTTTAATTAAATTAAATTTACAGGTTTATAACTAAAAAAATAAAAATAAAAAAAAAAATAAAAAAAATTGGGAAATCAATCCAACCGTTCGGTTGCAACCCGCAACCGGATCGGTTGGACGTTTTGGTTAAAATGTTTACCACCAACCGATCCGGTTGGAGCTCTCGGTAAATTTTTTTCTACTTTTTAAATTTTGAGTTTTAGCTTGTGTTTTCAGTTTTGTTAAGTGTCTTTACTTACTTAGTATATGTTTCTATAGTTTGCTTTTGTTTTTACTAACTCTAACGCTAATGATTTGGATTTTTGTTTTTGGTTTTGTTTTGTCTTGTTAGATAGTTATTATGGATAGTTTAAGCAGAATTTTTGAGTACCTTCGTAACTTGGATGAGATGTTCAAAGACACCGGGAGTTCGTTGGAGAAGATTGGAAATATCTTAGAAGGGAGTAAGAAGGATTTGGGGATTGATACGGTTAGTATGGAAGAAACAGGTGAAAACAAAGTTCAACTTCCTAAGAAGGGAAGAGTTGTGGTGTTCACACAAGCACCACTAACGGAGTATGATTCGCCACTTATGAGGTTCGGTACACCTTGTAGTGTAGAGGGGGTGAGTGCTTGGGACGCGCAACTAAACATGGCCTATGGTGAAAATTACATTGTGGAAAAAGTTCTTGATCAAATTGGCCATGTGCGTTTGGATTATGAAGCTTACGGAAGAAGAATGGTTAAGAATCTTAAGGTTAACATTCATGGTGTTAGGAATTAGAAATTCCCGGTATTAAAGAGTCGGTCACCTCAAGTATATGTAATCGTTAGAAAGCGCGTAGTCGTAGTTCTTTTAAGTTAAGTAGTAATTTAGTTAAGTAACACCGTGGAGGACGGACGGGTCTTTACCCACTGTATGCCTGATCCACAGCCCAAAGTGTGGCGAGTTATGTAAGACTATAAATACTCTCTACCTTCCAAGGTAGAGAGTTGGAGCTCATAATAATATCTTTCACTTTCTCTCACTAAGTTCCCTAAACCTCTAACTTTCTCTCTCTAGAATTCCATCTATATGCTACTTTGTGATATGGTTTGATGTGTATGTGAAAAGTTATATCTTACAATTGGTATCAAGAGCCATGGTTAGATCATATCTTGCACATCTTTGGATTTATAGTGGTTTTTAGGTGGTTTTTGAGTTTGAAAAAGTTTAGTGGTTTTTGCATCATTTGGTTGATCTCTTGTGTTAAAGTTTGAATTTTGTTGGTACTTTTATGTTTAGAATCATCAAAAGTGTTTAGGTTTTCATTTGGTAAGCTTGAATCATCTTGGTTGGGTTGTTTTTGGATTGAAAAGTGAAGTTTATTTGGTTTTTCAAGCTAGCGACTTAGCTCTCGGAATAGTTTCTTGGTAGCGACTTGCTTCACAGTTTTGTAGCGACTTACAGTGTTAAAGCTAGCGAGTTAGATCTAGCGAGTTAAAGGACATGTAGTGGAATCTCCACTACGGGTAGCGACTTGTGGTAGCGACTTGGTCAGTAGCGAGTTTCTCTTTAGCGACTTGTGTTTCTAGCGACTTGTGTAGCGAATTGCTGCCAAAATTTGGTTAGCGACTTGGTCCGTAGCGAGTTACTACTTAGCGACTTGTTTTTCTGTTAGCGACTTGGGATTCTAGCGACTTGGCTGTCTAGCGAATTAATTGGTAGCGACTTAGTGGATTTGTTTCTAGCGACTTAGAGCTTTATCATCTAGCGACTTGAGTGATTGTTTACGGTTTTCTCTTGATTTAGTAAAATCCCGTGAAAGAATCTATTTCCCTGTTTAATCATTGAGTTATAAAATCCCGTATAATCTGTTAAACATGTCTACCAACGTCCCTACTGTCATCTCCACTGTTGCCGAGGATGTCCAAGCAGCTGGCTCAGATACTCGTCCACCCATGCTTGACAGAACTGACTACGACTCTTGGGCTCAACGAATCAGATTGTATTGCCTTGAAAAGGAAAATGGTGTCAACATTCTCAAATCCATTGATGAAGGACCATATCGAGTTGAGACGACTAGAGACATACTTGATACTAATGAAGATGGTACTCCTATTTACGGAATGGACAGACCTAAGATGTATGATGAGCTTGATGATAAGGAGAAAAAGAGATTTGATGCAGATATCAGGGCCTCAAACATTGTTCTTCAAGGTCTTCCTAAAGACATCTACAAGCTGATCAATCATAACACTGAAGCAAAGACAATTTGGGATAATGTTAAGATGCTTCTCTCAGGTTCAGAACTAACTGCGGAAGACAGAGAATCCCAACTCTATGACGAATTTGAGCACTTCAAGATGAAACCAGATGAGAGTGTCTATGAGTACTATGTGAGATTTCATAAGTTAGTGAATGACATGAGGAACATCAGAATGACTATGCCTAACATTCAGCTCAACTCAAAGTTTGTGAACAACATGAATCCCGAATGGCACAAGTTTGTCACAGCTGTGAAGCTCACTAAAGGATTGAAGAATACAAACTATGAGCAACTCTATGCCTTCCTCCTTCAGAATGAGAGACATGCCATGTTTGAAAAATTGATCCTCAATCAGTTCAAAACCAACCAGGGAGAGACAAGCTCGTCTAATGACTCAACAGCCTTCTACTCAAACATCGGAATCACAACCAAAGCATCACAAGTCATACCCTTGGGGAATGGTAATCACAAACTCATTCCTGATCCCATGTTCAAACAAGCTGATGCTGATGCACACGTGGGTAACATCATCAATCAACTAGCTCTTCTCATTAGTCAAAACATGAATTCTCTCCCACAAACCAACAACAACCTCAGAACTGCATCTAACCCACATAATCAAGCCACTGTTAAATATGGAAGGATCGTGGTGCAACCAGTTCAGGAAAGACAGTATGATCAGGGAAGAGGTGGAGCTGGGAGAGGTTATGTTGGAAACCAGAATCGAGGAAGAAATGGTAACCAAGGTCAACCTAAGCCAATCAAATGCTATAACTGTGGTGGTGAAGGACACATTGCAAGGAACTGCACATCTCCAAAGCGTCCACAGAATGCTGATTAGTAGGTTGCGTCGTGGTAACAGGACTCGAACACGGTCGTTGTAGAATAGAGACTTCATTAGTCGTAAGACACCTGCGAAACCTCTACACGTCAAGGAACGTTACACAGGAAGTGGTGGTGTCAATATCGTAAACTAACCGAATCCAACT
>BPTQ01000005.1:266029202-266284614 GCA_019973895.1 Chrysanthemum seticuspe | reverse complement strand
TCTAAGATCGAACCAAAAGATGTTAAAACTGCTATGAATGAAGATAGCTGGTTCAATGCTATGCAAGATGAAATTCATGAGTTTGATCGTCTTGATGTATGGGAGTTAGTACCTGCTCCAGACTGTGCTATGATTATAGCTCTAAAATGGATCTTCAAAGTAAAACTTGATGAGCATGGTGATGTGTTGAAGAACAAGGCTCGATTAGTTGCTAAAGGATATCGTCAAGAGGAGGGTATAGACTTTGAAGAATCTTTTGCTCCAGTTGCTCGAATCGAGGCAATCAGAATCTTTCTGGCCAATGCTGCTAGTAAGAACATGGTAGTTTATCAGATGGATGTAAAGACGGCATTTCTAAACGGAGATCTTAAAGAAGTCGTCTACGTCAGCCAACCTGAAGGATTTGTGAATCAAGAGCATCCTACTCACGTTTATCGTTTGAAGAAAGCTCTTTACGGTTTAAAGCAAGCTCCAAGGGCATGGTATGATACACTGTCAAAGTTTCTTCTATCAACCGGATTCATCAAAGGAGCAGTTGATCCTACATTGTTCACCAGGAAGTCAGGCAAACATTTGATTCATGTTCAAATTTATGTTGATGATATTATTTTTGCCTCGACTGACCCAATGGAATGTGATCGGTTTTCAAATGAAATGAGTTCAAAGTTTCAAATGTCAATGATGGGACAAATGTCATTTTTCTTGGGATTACAAATTTCTCAAAGTCCCGGAGGCATTTTCATTAATCAATCTAAATATGCAACAGAGATTTTAAAGAAATTTGGATTTGATTCAAGTGACCCTGTTGACACCCCCATGATTGACCGAACCAAACTAGATGAGGACCTCTCAGGGATCATGATTGACCAAACGAAATATCGAAGTATGATTGGATCCCTGATGTATCTCACTGCTAGTAGACCAGACATCTTGTTCGCTGTTTGCATGTGTGCTAGATACCAGGCTAAGCCTACTAAAAAGCACCTTGAAGCAGTTAAACGGGTCTTTCGGTATCTCCAAGGAACCATCAATATGGGACTATGGTACCCGAAGGACACCGGTATGTCACTAACGACCTATGCAGATGCTGATCATGCAGGTTGTCAAGATACTCGTCGAAGTACGCAGGAGGTGCTTAGTTTTTGGGTGATAAGCTTGTGAGCTGGTCCTCAAAGAAGCAAATGAGTACTTCTATTTCCTCTACAGAGGCTGAATACATAGCCATGTCATCTTGTTGTGCTCAAATCTTATGGATGAGATCTCAATTATCTGACTATGGCTTTGTATTCAACAAAATCCCTCTGTACTGTGATAATAAAAGTGCTATTGCTCTCTCATGCAACAACGTTCAACACTCAAGAGCAAAGCATATCGACATTCGACATCATTTCATCAGGGAACAAGTGGAAAAGGGTGTGGTGGAACTATATTTTGTGAGGTCTGAATATCAGTTAGCAGACATCTTCACCAAAGCTCTTCCAAGAGAACGTTTTGAGTTTATTCTTCCACGACTTGGTTTGAAAAGCCTTCAACCAGAAACTCTCAAACGTTTTCAGGAGGAAGACGAGGAGTAAAGGTCTATCTTTATCTATCTCTTGTAAATAGTTATTTGAAAAACAAAATACAAAATTATAAAATCCTCAAAAATCAAATAGAAAAATATAAAACTTTCAAAATCCATAAAAATTTGAAAAATTCGAAAAATCTTCAAAAAAATATTGTCATTTTGTCTTATTTCTCTCGGTTCGATAATATCTACGGTCTTTGTGTTGTCATTCAAAGAATGACACGGGACTTTAGATGTTGTTCGAATTCTTTAAAAAAAAAAAAAAAAAAAAAATCAAAAATTATTTTTGGGAGAAAGAGAAATGGTTTATTGTCATTTTCAGGCAATAACCCGGTTTTAAAAGAAAGAACAGAGCCATGTTTTGTCATGTTTTCAAAATTCCATGCTCTGATTCTATAAACTTTTATCTGCTGAAAACTAAATGCTTTGAAAAATAACTCAATCTCTATTTTTGATAATCATCAAGGACTTATTTGTCAAAATCTCTATCTCTCAATCAACAACCTATGTCATTGATTGAGGGGGAGAATGATTTCAATTAAATTAAAAAGTTATTTGGCATTAAATTGTTTTCAAAAGATATACATGCATGTTTTATAAATGGAGTTTAAAGTCTTAAAATCCGATCCTTATCAGTTCAAACGCTTTCACAATCGAGTCACAATTCTCCTTAAAAGCTTTCAAAATCAATTTAAATCTATACGAGATCACAAATCTCAAATGTTTTGATAAGTGTGATCGGGGGAGAATGTGTGATTTAAATTGGATTTAAACTGATAAATAGGTAAATGGTTTTATAAGGATGTACATGCTATCCTGCCCACATGTGACAAACGATTTCAAATTTTCCATGCACATGTTGAGGGGGAGTATCTATCTTAAACCTATGATCTGAAATGTGATCAACTTTTCCCAATGTGCAGGTTCCCTCTAGTATGTGCAAAACTCTTTTCTAATCTCGAGGCACATATTGAGGGGGAGCAAATTTATGAAAACCTCATCCTTCCCGGAAATACTATATCTACTTGAATTTGTTGAGGGAAGTGATGTTGATATCTTTTAGAAAATGATAATCAAAGAAGTTAATTCTTTCTCTTGCCTCCTGTGCAAAACATTTTCAAATACTTGTTGCACATGTTGAGGGGGAGTTCTCGTTCTAAAAATATCAAAAACAATTCAGGTACAAAATGCTTTGTCACAAGTATCTGAATTGATTTTCAAATGGTTTTCAATTGGATCCAATGGCAGATGAACAATACCAAATAGACCGACCAACTTTACTTTATGTACGGTGATATAAGGATGATAAGGTTAGGTATTGGTTCCCATGATCCGCCAGAACCGGAGGGATCTACCCAGGGACAATCCACTAGTTAGTGTAGAAGTCCTTAGGTATGATGATAAAAGGAGAAAAATGAGATATGGGAAGAGTGCGGACTAAGACTGAGCTAGTACTGGAATAAACCCAACAAGGTTCTAGTTATGAAGTCTCGGTAAGCACTGAAGGGGTTGAAGAATTAAAAAGAATTGAATGTGAATAGGGTGAAAACAAATAGCCCTCCATTTATTCAACCTTAGGGCAGAAACCGGGTTCAATTCATATGCTACTGATGGTAACATCGGTATTGAAGACAAGACGTCATGGACCCAGTGACGCACCGCACTTCAACTTTCCAAACCACTCAAGTTCCTCTTAAAAGGACTTGTTTCATTCTCACGGGGAACCGACATTATCTATCGACTTTCTCTTAGAGATTGTTGATATTGAAGAAGGAGACCCTCTCCCTAGTCTCCGGCACAGGATCCAAATATGCACAAATTGAGTCTAGAGCCACGAGATCATCAATAAATCTCATTAGGACACTTTCAATGAAGACTCTGTGTTTCACACAATGTGGAAAGAGAGATTATATCATGAGTCCTACGCATTATCCTTGTGGTATTGCCAGAACATCTGAGTGATGTGTTTACACACTCACAATGAAGATGGAAAGCCTTCTGGAGCCAACATCAAACAAGCTCCTGGTAGGTGGCATGTGAGATCTATTATATGGATCAACCATGTGACAACTGAACAGAAACAATGGGGCGATTCAATTTCTTGAATCAATCCTGGTTCAGGTTAGGGATTGACGGATACCTTTGAAAAACCGGTCTTTGTGCTTATAAATTCTTTTCTTTAGCACATCGACCGTGTACTCATTTTTCAAACCAAAAGGTATTTTTATGATTGATAATTGATTTTCAATAAAACCTTCGTTGTATTGCAAAAACAATTTATATTGAGCAATACACGATTGTTTTTCAAATCTCTTTTCATCAATCAGTGGACTTAAAATTCGCTGGTTCACTCACTCCGTGTTGTCTTCTTTGAGATGTTCCGGTTTGAGAACAGCTAGAACAGCTGCGAAACCCTGTCAAGGAGATTCTTAGGAATCCTACCTGATCACAGGCAGTACTTGTACTGATCAACGGGGAACCGTGGGCCGTGTACCTCAATTCAACGAAAGTGATCAAAGACACTTTCGTGTGTTTTATTGCTAACTGTTGTATGCAGGCACTCCCGACGTTTGCAGCTGATCAGAATGGAGCGGTCAATCCTTAGCCGCATGCTCACTTAACACATTCAACTCAAAGAAATCATGACTAGTGCATCAATGACTCTGATATTTCACACCAAGCTTCTGCTACGCTGTTGCCAATATCATGATTCAACAAAAGCTTCCGCTACTCTGATGAGAAGATCTCATGATCCAGAATGTGAGCATGTCGGTCCCAAAGTCACAACATCGCAAAATACCAACACAACAAAGGATGTGTCAGAGATTGTTGATAGCTGATGATCTCCAAAGATGGCTCAAACTTATCATCACGCGGATCAGTAAAAGACCTCCACTTGGAATAACCAAACATGCAATGTGAAGAATCACTGACTACGAGCTTAGGAGCAAAGGACTACATCAAGAATGCAAGATCAATTGTTAAATGTAATATCTATTTGTATTCAATGTAATTTTGGTACATGATTGAGGTGACCTCCCTTAGGGGGAGATTGTTAGGAATTAGAAATTCCCGGTATTAAAGAGTCGGTCACCTCAAGTATATGTAATCGTTAGAAAGCGCGTAGTCGTAGTTCTTTTAAGTTAAGTAGTAATTTAGTTAAGTAACACCGTGGAGGACGGACGGGTCTTTACCCACTGTATGCCTGATCCACAGCCCAAAGTGTGGCGAGTTATGTAAGACTATAAATACTCTCTACCTTCCAAGGTAGAGAGTTGGAGCTCATAATAATATCTTTCACTTTCTCTCACTAAGTTCCCTAAACCTCTAACTTTCTCTCTCTAGAATTCCATCTATATGCTACTTTGTGATATGGTTTGATGTGTATGTGAAAAGTTATATCTTACACATGGTCACATTTTTTAAACTGATTTTGTTGTATTGGAAGAAGGGAACGCCGATGAGCCACATTGTTGATTAGAACTAGTAATTGGAGAATTGAAGTCTAGATTGTTGAGTTCTAAGCAAATGAATATGTGATGATTGGAGGTTTGGAAAGTGAATTTAGAGCAATTAGAGGATGTGGGAATCATTGATGATGTTAGAATGCAGTGTAGGATTGAATTGGACTTAGAAAAATCGAGTGGGAAATGGATTAGAAGGCAAAGCCTTATGCAGGTTGAGGAACCGATCCGATTGCGAAGCACAACCGAACGGTTGGAATAGGTCAACAGAGGAACCGATCCGGTTCCACGTTCTGTTTTGGGTTTTTTCGAATTTTTGAAGTGGACCTTAGAGGCTTCCATAGACCTTCCCGTTTGTTCTAATACTCTTATATTGACTTATATTTATGATTTCTACAGAGAATTGTTGTAGGTAGTTCAAGCTCGACACGGGTTCCACTAAACCTGATTGTTACCAAGTATTGCCAAAGGAACGAAAGGAGGAAAGTCACGTATAACTTGAAGACGGAGGCAAATGCAAACCTGAAGTTCAAAGATCTCACCAACTAGGAGAAACATGCTTTCCGGGAACAATTATCAAAGTTGCAAAATAGGACATGTTTGTTTCCGAGGGTGATTGATTGGGATTTGTTTGCCGAATATGAGTGTGAAGAGGAGTTGCGAAAAATGATGCGGACGTCTTATGTGTATCCGGTTGATGGGGATTCATTTGATGATTTGTCATGGGAAAGAGCATTTAGCATGAACGAAGAGGTTTATCGTGAGTGGTGTATGGAGTTCTTTTCGACTATGTATTTTGAGAGAAAGGTCAATGTTCGGAACATCATGGAAGAAGTTTGTGTTTGGTTTAGGCTTTGTGGGCAGGATCACGCCTACACTTTGCCGGATTTTTCTGTTTCTCTTGGCTTGTATGAACCGAATGAGGTTAAGCATCGATTATTTGAAGCTCATTTTTCGAGGCTTAGGAGGTTTGAAAAAGAATACCCTAGTGTGCCCTCTTATTGGAATCGAGTGGGATATCCTTCTTGCACTAGGAGGAATGTTTCAACCATTAGGAATCCGTTGATGAGAATACTACACAAGTTGCTAGTAAATGGGCCGTTTCATAGAGTTGGAAGCAGGGACAAATGTCATAAGCCGGACTTGTGGGTTATGATGTTATTGGAGGAAACTAAGGACGGAAATGCGGCTTGGCTTATAGCCGAGTATTTGTCTAGGAGAGCCCCAGGAATTAAAGGTAATAGCAACATTTGTGGAGGCCATTTTGTGACGAGGTTGGCAAGGAATCTTGGGTATTACAATAGTAGTGAGTTGGCTAAGTGTGAAGAGCCAAAGTTTGGTGAGATTTGGAATGCATATGGTTTTGGAAATGCTTTGAATAATAAATTGAAAACATTAGGAACATGGATTGAACCGAAACAAAAACAACCACCACAGCAACAAGGAAATGTGCCAATGGGCAATATACCGATGGGGAACGTGCAAACGGGTACGTCTATTAGTTTTGACTCAGGTTGGGGAGAGGGGAACCAACATTTGAATGAAATTGAGTGTAGGAATGTTTGGAGAGACTCGATGATGTTGAGAAACAATTATATCAATGATTATTCAATGCCTATTTTTCAACACATGGCTCAAGAAGCCAATTACGAGTTGCCACCCTACAATCCACCCAATGTTCCACCATATCCTTTCCTCTACACCTCTTATCTTGGACCATATCCGTACCCATATCCTGGCTATGCACCATTTCCTGACCCAGTGCCCGCATATGGTAGATTACCCGAGGTTGGTGGATCAAGCTATGATGTTGGAGGATCTTCATCAGGACTTGGAGGAACGAAGAAGAAGAGGAGAGTTCGTTCAGAGTTTGTGGATGAGCACTATGTGTCCGAGAGCGAGGATGATGATGATGAAGAAGGTGATGAGATGAGTGAGGATGACGAATGATCGTGGATCATTCTTGATTTATGATTTCAAAAACAATGGTTATCATGTGTTAAACAATATTATCTCTATCTCTTAACTATTTCTCTAGGATGATTATCATACTTTGTTTATTTTTCATATTTTTAAGTAGCATTTGGATTGTTTTGTTTTGTTTTGTGTATTGTGTATTGCAGTTTTATTTGAAGGATGGAATTGTCGGAAGCTTATTGATGATCAAATATTTAGAGTTGGATAACTCACATGCTTGCTTATGACCCAATATGCGTATTGCATATTCTACCCCGTGGTATCTTTTGACTATTTCTTTTTCCCATTTTCTTTACTTTGAAGTTTATTTTTATTACATTGAGGACAATGCAAAACTTAAGTATTGGGGAGGGAAGAAAATAGGAAAAATGATACGATTTTTAAATATTTAGCTTTTAGTCTTATTTTTAGATAAACTTTTGGATGCAAGTAATTAGCAGGAAATCGCCCTTGATTGTCTAGTTGTTTTCACACATTTTTGGGATATATTAAAAGAACAACTTGGGTATTTCAATGGTAAAATGAGGTTTTGAAATTTTTTTAATTTGAACCAAATTACGGAAGTAATTCATTTTGGATTCGATAGCATTTTCTAGCGCACATTATAGCCTTTTTCCACTTAATTGTGAGGTTTCTTTTTGTATAAAACACATCTTTTATTTTATATTTGCTATGAGTGTGCCGGTGATTATGTCGATTCTAGAACTTGTACTAGTTATGCATTACGGTTAAAATCACTCTCGAGTGATAAAAATATGTTCAAATGATAAGAGGCATCGTAGGATTTAACCCAAATGGCCTTCCATTTTACATCTAATGATATATTAGCTAACCACATTGGTTAGTTAACCACCTTATATGGACCCATTTGTTAGTGCTCATCTTTAGCACTAGATACCCTTAGTTACACCCTTCGAGCCAATCTTTTCATTCTTGTTTAAATCCAGAAAAATACAAAAAGATTTTACACCTTAAACCTTAGCCAACCCATGTCATGTCTATTGGTTTGTTGCTAGTTGTTTGGAGTGTTGGATTGTTTTTGATGATTATGAAGAAGCTACACTTTGTCTATAGTGTGTACCATTCTCCAACAAAGACGAAGGAGACGTCTTTCTCATTTTTATTTTTTGTGGTGTATGCTTACACTAAGTGTGGGGGAACTTAAAAAAATGGTTATAGCCAATATGCTATATGAAGAATATTGATTAGCCAATGAGCTAAATTGAGTTATACATAAATTTGGAGATCGATATGTGAAGAGGAGAAATATATAATCATTTTCGGGATTGTGGTTTGGCTAGCAACATGGAGGTTTAGACTTGACTCTATTTTTCTTTTAACACCAATTTCGTAAAACATCCCATGCCTTATCCATACATTTTATAAACCCGAAGCCTTAACGATATAACCCGAATAAAAGCCCTCTTTGATGAATTTATTTTCTTCGTTTTGATACTTGTACAAGCTTATGGTAAAAAGCATTGATCATGATTAGGAATTGAGTGATTTACATATACCCACCAATATATGAGTGTTGAGTGAATTCTTAAAATCATTCGTGAGGTGTTCTAGTTGTGTTATCTAAAGTATTTGGTTCATTTTCAAAGTTTTTCACATATTAAAAGCAAATTAATTATTATCTCTTTTGGGATGATTTTTAATTTTCGGAACCACGGTATCAAGACCATTGAAATCGATTTTTGCAAATGTTAGACCTACTCGAGAGCGAGTAGAACTTAAGTATAAGGGAATTTGATAACGCTCAAAATGAACATGTTTTTAGTAGCGTTATTGTTGGATTTGTGCATGATAATCGGCTATATTTACTCATAATTGTTGCAAAAGTGCAAAAGATGCATATTGTGTATGTATATGTAGGCAGGTATCACAAATGACTAAGAAATGAAGTTTTTATGCACGTTTGGAGAATTCCCAACGAAGGAAGTCGAGCAAGGAAGCTTTTGGACTCAATGATTAGGAAGCGCAATGATTTCTAAGTATCTACAGCAAGGAAAGATCAAGTTTCGTCTTGGAAATCATCAGCGAGAACAAAGAAAGAGGCGCAAATCAAGAAAGTCACAAAATTCAAAGCTGAGGCACCCAACCGTTTCGGTTGGGCGATGGTCAAAACGCAACCGATCCGGTTGCATGGACTGGAGTTACACAAAAACGCATTTAATGTTGCCTTAACTCCCCATAATCATTGGAGGCCGATCATTTCTTGTTATTAACTTGTTGGGAACGTTTTTGGCCAGTTAGTAATGTCTCTTTGGCTATATATTGAACCTAGACTTAGTATTCTAGGTGTGACACAACCCAAAGTGTAATAGTTTACACCAAAACTATTACCAACCATTTTATTTATCCCAAAAGTTTAGTATTCACTGTAAAACGTCCAGGAGGTTGGAGAGAGCAATTCTCATCCATTGTTTTTGTAATTCGGAGTTATACGGTTAAGCTAGGTGATTGGAGGGGTGGTTGCTTTAAGCCACGATTTCTAGTTCTTGTAATTGCAAAAGTTTAGGTATTCTATGAACCTTGTTATGGATTTCTATTCTCTTGAGTTATTGGAATTACTTTGTTATTTCTTGTGTTTTGTTATTATTATCATGGAGTAGTTTTTGAATATACTTGTGTGTAAGGATGTAGGAAATCATACTAGTGTTCTCATATGTGATGCATGTATATATGATCTTGTTTAAATGAGTTTGTTGGAAAAATACTAGTCTTATTTGATTTGTCGGTAAAACATGTTTTAAGAAAAAGGACCAAAAGGATTTCTCTTGTGTTTTATTCCAAAAAGTTAAGTGACAAACTAGTATGAGGATAAGGTGATTGACAACCACCATGTTTACTTATTAAAACAAGACTAGAAACATTTTCATCACGAAAGGTCGAAAGATTCGTAGGAACGAGTTTAATAAGAACATTTTACAAACAAATGGATTTTCCAAAGGATAATCATTAGGATAAGGACCGAAAGGATTGCCCATATGTTTTTGTTCTTAGAATGATTTTTGCAAACATAAACCATGGTTGGAGATCATTTGGTTATGATTTGTGCATCACATTAAGAGTTTACACCAAGCCTTCATGAACACTTACTATGATTGCCTATAGACTACACACAAGTATATATTTCTTTATATTGAATTTCACTAAAAAACATCACTTTTGGAGGAAGCTTTAACAAAGCTTTCTTGTTACTAATCTTTTAAAACAATTTCAAACACAAAATCTCTTGGGACGATCTCGACTTACCCACCTTTGCTATCGCGAACGAGTATACTTGCTCGTATGTGTTTATAGTAGTAGACGGATAAATCGTGTTTATAAATTTTTAAAACTTGCACACGGTAAGCACATCAGAGGGGCTTTCCTTTTGCGTTTATTTTCATCAAAGTCAACCGCCTCAACGTTCTCATCCCAAACAAAAATAAAAAAGAACAAACAATTAATTAAAAGGAGAAACACTTGATATCTATATGTTACTGTGATGTCAACTGTCCAAATAAAAAAATCAATATGTCTGATACATTAATATGTCTGATACATTAAATCTGTCCAAAACCTTAAATCATTAAAACAACTTTTGTACCTCATCATTTATACCTCATCATTTAAGGCTTAAAACATTAAATGATTAAAACATCATTTATAGGCTACTCGACAAAATCAATTTATACCACAGTCAATCTATACAAAACCTTAAAACATCATTTATACCACACTACCACAGTAAGCTACTTAGCTACATCAGTTCATAAAAAATAATAATAATAATAAAAAAAATAAAATAAATAACGATTTCAATTAAATGCTTAAATCAGTTAATGAAAATTAAAATTATACAAAACTTACTTCTTCCATTGCATTGTTTTGTTGAGAAGAAAATGGTTCATATGTAGGTAATGATGATGAGATTGATTCATATGTGGGGTTTTTGAGATTAGGTTTATCCATTTGGATTGGGTAATCTTGATTTTGAGATGATGAATCAATGTTTTTCTTGGTCAAGCGAATTGGGATTTTTGGATTGGGGTTTTCTTGTTTTCGTTTATATCAGAATAGTAGGGCTGAGAATAGAGAATAATGGGGAGGGCGCTTAGTTTTTACTTTTTAGATGTAGAACTAATTACAAACGGGCTTGTCGGGTAAAACGGGATAAAGGCGGGTTTTTTAAACGACCCGACCCGATACCGATATACCATGATTTTCAAAACCGACTCCCGACCCCTTTTTAGTCGGTTCGGTTTCGGGCTCTAATCGTGTCGGTCGGTTAGTCGGGCTTGTCGGGTTTCGGTTGGTTTTGCTCAGCCCTATTGCTCTAAATGACGCTTTTAGAGCCAACCGTATGGTTTTTGGCTGCATTTGATCACCAGAAAGTTTTGCGCGTCTTATAGATCGTCTTCTTTTTGTGTCATCTTGGTTATGTCAAACCTTTTACACTGCAAAGTCTTCTTTTGTTGGATGGTTTACACATCTTCACTCTTCTGTTACCCCAACTAAATTGAGTCCAAAACCGAAAATATTAAAGCGTCTCATAAGCTTTTATGTTGAAATAGTCCAAAAAATCGTCTACAATAGAGAAAATACTCTTCTTTGGTGCGAATTATAAAGTGAGGATCACTCATTTTATCATAAACTTTTAGCATTGAAGCTAGTTATGATGTTGGCTTTAGTTCTTCTGGAAGAATCGGATCACTCACAAGTACTACCTGATTTGCTAACGGGTAGCAGCAATATTGCTGATTTGCTTCCACAGAAGTTTGTTTCCTGTCTTCTAAGGAAAAGGAAGGAGGGTCGTTCTTTGAATTTTGATCCAGAAGTTGTGGCAGACGCCTTTATGAGTGTAAAGGATCCTCTCGTGATTGTATGCCGAGGAGATTTGAGTCCTAAAATCCATGCTCCATGTGCTATATTTGTGGACCTTAACAAATCTAAAGAGGAGATAATGCGCATGTTGTTTCCAAGGAAGAATACACATAATGTCAACACTTCTCACAATGTTGTTGGGACGATGTTTGAGCCACCATCTCAGGTGAATGCTAACCTTAACGTGAATCCAGTGAACGAATGCAAAGGGGAACTGCAAATGAAACAGAAAGTTCTGAAAGAAATATCCGAATTCATAACCAGGAAGAAGGGAATTTTACCGCATATATTCTCTATGGAATCTACAATGAAGGTAAGTGCACTGTGGTTCTTTTAAGTTTTATCATCATTGGTCTAAGCTCTAAAATAGGATGTCTTTTAGTTATATGTTTTGTTTTCAGACAGAATTGGATAAAAAATTTTGCTCTTTGGCTACTGCTCTTGAAGATGAAAAATTCTGTACTGGGGAAGATATTACACTTGTAGTTAGTGAATTTAGTAAACTGAAGGTGCTTTTGGAAGCATGTGAGTTAAGGTTAGATGTTTAGTATTCTGAATGTTACGTGTTTATCACATATTTAAGTACATTATAATAACTGAAGACTTCTTTGGGTGTTTGGGTCTTTTACAGTCCACAAAAAGAGGAGCATTCAGATTTCATTAAGAACATGAATGGGACATTGGACTGGCTAAACACTAGTAGGCCAACGGTAGATGATTTCTTGAAGCGTTATGTGATACGGCCTAATGTGACCAATCGCTTGGCCCACAACATCAAGCAACTCAGGCCCAAACAAGGCCCGCCAGAGAAGTCAAGAAGCCCATGCGATATAGGGATTGAGTCACAAGATTGCATGTTTCCCACGTTTTCAGTACTGCATTATTGTTACTTGTTAGTTTGAAGTAGTCTACTGCATTTTAGGGAAGTTAATACATGATTAGAGTAGTGGCATGAAATAAGGAATATGGGTGATGAACCCACATTCTCTGCATGTTTAAATTGGAAGTTTGTTTTGCATTTGGAATATAGAGAAAATTGCTCCAACTTGTCCCTTGACTCCTTCCTTTCTTCTCCTATACTTTTCGTGGTGCCATCATTTGGTGCTTTCATTCTCAACTCACCTGCCGTCATGCCACCCCGCTTGGATACCACAAGTGATGATAACCAACCACCACTCACCGATCTCCTATCATAACTTATCACAGCCACCAACACCGCTGCTGACCACAACACAACCCAACTTACAGCCTTAATTGAAGCCACCAAATCCTTAACCACCAAAATCGATTCCCAAATCGCAACCACCGCAAACTTAGTTACCCACATAACCAACCTTTCGGACAACCTAACATTGGACGTCGACAAGTCTCCAACCATAAACTTTCCAAAATACAAGGATTCCCCCATTCCCCTTCCTCGTCCCAACCAAATAACCCCAGACCACCCAAAATTTTATTCGATGGAACGAACCCCCTCGGCTGGATCTTCCAAGCAGAAAGTTTCTTTTCGTACTACAAGATTCCATCGGAGGAACGACTCGTACTAGTAGCATTCCACGTCACCGGTGATGCTCTAGCTTGGTACCAACACTTAGACAACAACCACCTACTCGAAACTTGGGACGCGTTCAAATGACAGGTTGAACTTCGTTTCGGTCCTTCCTCATACGAAAACCACGAAGCAACCCTCCTGAAATTACACCAAACCACGACGGTTCGAGCCTATCAAACTGAATTCGAGAAGCTGAGTAACCGAGTCACCGGGTTATCCCCACACACTTTAAAGAATTGTTTTACATCGGGCCTTAAACCGGAGATCCAATCCGAACTCGCCATCCTTAAACCCACAACATTTCACACAGCCTGTGGCCTAGCCCAACTTGTGAAAGACAAACTAAACCACCACCCTAAACCTAAAATGCCATACTTCCCCAAACCATTCTCCAACACACCCTCGTCTAACCCACTCACAAGTACATAACCATCAGCCTCCACCAACAAACCCAATCACACCCAGGAACTAACCGCACTTCACTCCCCACCAAAACCACTACCATTTACCAAACTGTCACCAGAAGCTCTCCAACAACGTCAGAAAGACGACCTTTGCTTTCATTGCCCAGAGAAATGTGTCCCGGGCCACAAGTGTTCCCCACCCCAGTTCCTCATCATCGTGGACAACGACGATCACCGACCTATGCCGGATCCAAATGACCCCGCCCCACAGGACGAAACACCCACACCATAATTATGGTCCTTATCCGCCGCCGCATATTTTGGCATGTCATCTTCCCAAATCTTACGGATCACAGGCTTCATCAACACACAACCAGTCACGGTGTTAATCGATTGAGGCAACACCCATAATATTATACTACCACGCATAGCGAAACACGTAAACCTCCCTACCATTCCGCTGGAACCGTTCAAAGTTTTGGTCGGCAACGGCCAATTCATTCATTGCTCTGAATATTGCTCAGATGTCACTCTACAACTCCAGAAAACTAAATTTACACTCCCATTTTTTGTGCTTCCAATAGAGGGTGCCGATGTTGTCTTAGGTATCTCATGGTTAGGTGCTCTCGGAACCATAACGGCTGACTTCTCAGTACCTCAACTCTCATTCGTACAAGATGGCAACCAATGTACCTTACGAGGTGAACCACAAACCCAACAAGTCTCCTCAAGCTCGTTATCTACCCTGCTCAAACACGACTCCATTGCATCCATTCATACCCTCTCCATGGAACCAGTACCAACCACCCAAAACCCAACCGCCACCAATGATCCCAACATTGCCGCACTACTAGACCTGTTCCAACCCATTTTTGAAATACCACACACTCTACCACCAACCAGGTACCACGACCACCACATTCCCTTAATCACCAATGAGCCCGTCAACGTTCGACCATACCGCTACCCCCACTTTCAAAAACAAATTATGACGCAACTCATCAATGAAATGCTACAGGATGGTATCATTCGACCCAGCCAAAGCCCATTTTCATCCCCTGTTTTGTTAGTAAAGAAAAAAGATGGTTCTTGGCGTTTCTGCGTGGATTATCGTGCCTTGAACACAGTCACAGTCAAAGATAGATTTCCAATTCCAACAATCGACGAACTCCTGGATGAATTACATGGTGCAACAGTCTTCTCCAAGATCGACTTGCGCTCTGGATATCATCAAATCCGTGTAGCCCCAGCCGATATCCACAAGACTGCATTTCGCACATCGGATGGCCATTATGAGTTCCTTGTGATGCCATTCGGCCTCACAAACGCACCTTCCACATTTCAATCCGCCATGAATGACTTATTTCGGCCCGTGCTTCATCACTTTGTGCTAGTTTTTTTTGATGATATCCTAATCTACAGCCGTAATCAAGAAGACCATTACAACACCTCCGTTATGTCTTCCACAAGCTACAACAGAATCACTTTCATGCGAAGGCTTCTAAATGTGTTTTTGGGGTAACAGATATCTCGTTTCTGGGTCATCGTATTTCGGGTCAAGGAGTAGCACCAGAAGCCGAAAAGATAGACGCCATCCAACAATGGCCTCAACCGTCATCCATCACCACGATACGGGCATTCTTGGGTCTTACCGGGTACTACCGACGGTTTGTTCCACACTATGCACAAATAGCAGCCCTCTTAACCGACATTTTGAAGATGAAGGAATTTATATGGACAGATGGTGCGGATGCCGCCTTCAAAGAGTTAAAATCACATATGCAGCTGCTAACCACTCTTGCTCTTCCAAACTTCACAAAACCATTTGATGTTACAACATACGCTTCAGGTATGGCTATTGGAGCGGTTCTATCACAAGAAAACAAACCAATTACCTTCTTTAGCAAAAGCTATGCCACACCATGCAAGCTCAGTCCACATATACAAAGGAGTTCTACACCATCACGGAAGCCGTTAAGAAATGGTGTCAATATCTCTTGGGTCGATGGTTTCGCATCTACACAGACCATCATAGCCTTAAACATATCCTCACACAAACAATCCAAACACCAGAGCAACAGAAGTGGGTCACAAAACTTTTGGGGTATGACTTTGAAGTCTTATACAAACCTGGTAGGGAAAACACCGTGGCTAATGCGCTTAGCCGGTTCGATATTCCTTCCATGCTCGCTATCTCATACCCAACAGCAACATGGCTCGACGATATTCGCACATATTATTCCACTGACCCACAAGACAAAGAATTTGCGGCTAGCATCATTGCTGACCCGACTATTTTTCCTAACCATGTGTTTCGGGACGATTTGGTATTCATTACAGGAAAATTGTTTATCCCACCGATTTCCAAGATTCGTGACCAACTTCTTGCAGAATTTCACTCATCGTTCATCGGTGGTCACGCGGGCATCAACGCACCAGTTAAGAGGCTCTTCAGTACCTTTACATGGCTTGGGTTGAAGAAAGATGTCGCACAATTTGTCAATTTGTCCGGTTTGTCATGCTATCAAACATCCTAATCATAAACCATATGGTCTGCTTCAGCCGGTTCCAACACCATCCCAGCCATGGCATGACATCTCCATGGACTTTATAACACATTTACCGCAATCAAAAGGCAAGGTTTGCATTTGGGTCATTGTCGACCGCCTTTCAAAGTATGCACACTTTCTTCCCTTGCCTCCTAACTACACCGCGGTTACCTTAGCTTCGCTCTTTATGCATGAGATTTATCGTTTACGCGGCCTTCCAAAGACTATTGTCTCGGATAGAGACCTGTTATTTCTTAGCCGGTTTTGGAAGGAGCTATTTAAACTCATGGGCACCAAACTACTGCACTCCAGCGCTTACCATCCATATACAGACGGCCAAACCGAAGTTGTTAACCGTTGCCTCGAAATGTATTTACGTGCATTTGTTTTTGATGAACCGCGAACATGGGCAAAATTGTTATATTTAGCGGAGTTCTGCTACAACACTAGTCATCACTCCTCAATCAACTTGTCCCCTTTCAAAGCATTGTATGGACGAGATGTCACTTCGATACAAAACTATCTACCCGGGTCAAAAACAACGAGGTCCATTGAGAATTCCTTGCTCGAACATCAGAAGATTATGAGCTCCTTGAAGCATTCCATCGAGGTGTCCAAACAGAAGATGGTCACGCAAGCCAACAAACACCAACTTGACAAGAAATTTCAGATTGGTGACTATGTATTTCTTCGCTTGCATAAGTACAGGCAAACCTCAGTCCACAACCGTGCCTACGAGAAGTTTTCACGACTCTTTTATGGCCCATACAAGGTCATCGAGCGAATAGGGGAAGTTGCTTACATATTGGAGTTACCTGCAGGTTCAAAAATCCACCCAGTCTTTCATGTGTCATTATTGAAACCCTCCTATGGCACCACCACCGACTCTAAAGGCAACCTGGATGCCTTTGATCCAAAGGACGACTTAGCATTTTTACCAGAAGCCATCATCAACTCACGTCTCGATTCAAAGGGCGAACCAGAGGTTCTAGTCAAATGGGAAAAGCACAATCTAAAAGAGGCTACTTGGGAGAATTTGAACTCACTCAGGCTGCAATTTCCAGACCTTGACTACTGTTGGAATCACTCCTAAACCTAATGTTAGGAATTAGAAATTCCAGGTATTAAAGAGTCGGTCACCTCAAGTATATGTAATCGTTAGAAAGCTCGTAGTCGTAGTTATTTTAAGTTAAGTAGTATTTAGTTAAGTAACACCGTGGAGGACGGACGGGTCTTTACCCACTGTATGCCTGATCCACAGCCCGTTGTGTGGCGTTTTATGTAAGACTATAAATACTCTCTACCTCCCAAGGTAGAGAGTTGGAGCTCATAATAATATCTTTCACTTTCTCTCACTAAGTTCTCTAAACCTCTAACTTTCTCTCTCTAGAATTCCATTTATACGCCAACTTGGTGTTTTGGTTTGATGTGTAAGTGAAAACTAATATCCTACAATTGGTATCAAGAGCCATGGTTAGATCATATCTTGCACATCTTTGGATTTTTAGTGGTTTTTAGGTGGTTTTTGAGTTTGAAAAAGTTTAGTGGTTTGTGCATCATTTGGTTGATTTCTTGTGTTAAAGCTTGGATTTTGTTAGTACTTTTACGTTTAGAATCATCACAAGTGTTTAGGTTTTCATTTGGTAAGCTTGAATCATCTTGGTTGGGTTGTTTTTGGATTGAAAAGTGATGTTTGTGAAGTTTTCTTGCTAGCGACTTGATCTACGGATTATTTTTCCTTGTAGCGACTTGCTTTACATTTTTGTAGCGAGTTGAAGTTTTTGGAGCTAGCGACTTAGGCTTAGCGACTTACAGTACAAGTAGTGGACTCTCCACTACGGGTAGCGACTTGGTGTTAGCGACTTGGTGAGTAGCGAGTTGCTATTTAGCGACTTGAATCTTAGCGAATTGCTGCCAAAATTTTGCTAGCGACTTAAGGCTTAGCGAGTTACTATTTAGCGACTTGCCTTTGTTTAGCGACTTGGGACTTTAGCGACTTGGTGGTATAGCGATATTGGTGTTAGCGACTTGGTGCATTATCTTCTAGCGACTTGGGTGATTTTTTTACGGTTTTCTCTTGATTTAGTAAAATCCCGTGAAAGAATCTATTTCCTGGTTTAATCATAGAGTTATAAAATCCCGTATAATCTGTTAACATGTCTACCAACGTTTCCACTATCATCTCCACTGTTGCCGAGGATGTTCAAGCAGCTGGTTCAGATACTCGTCCACCCATGCTTGACAAAACTGACTACGATTCTTGCGCTCAACGAATCAGATTGTACTGTCTTGGAAAGGAAAATGGTGTCAACATTCTCAAATCCATTGATGAAGGACCGTATCGAGTTGAGACGACTAGAGATGTACTTGATACTGCTGAAGATGGAACTCTGATTTACGGAATGGACATACCAAAGATGTGATGAGCTTGATGATAAGGAGAAAAAGAGATTCGATGCTGATATCAGGGCTTCTAACATTGTTCTTCAAGGTCTTCCTAAAGACATCTACAAGCTGATCAATCACAACACCGAAGCAAAGGCAGTATGGGATAATGTCAAGATGCTTCTCTCAGGTTCTGAATTAACTATGGAAGACAGAGAATCACAACTCTATGACGAATTTGAACACTTCAAGATGAAACCAGATGAGAATGTCTATGAGTACTATGTGAGATTTCATAAGTTGGTGAATGATATGAGGAACATCAGAATGACTATGCCTAACATTCAGCTGAACTCAAAATTTGTGAACAACATGAATCCTGAATGGCACAAGTTTGTCACCTCTGTGAAGCTCACTAAAGGATTGAAGAATACAAATTATGAACAACTCTATGCCTTCCTCCTTCAGAATGAGAGACATGCTATGTTTGAAAAAATGATTCTTAATCAATTCCAAACCAACCAGGGAGAGACAAGCTCGTCTAATGACTCAACTGCCTTCTACTCAAACATCGGAATCACAACCAAAGCCTCAAAAGTCATAGCCATGGGTAATGGTAATCACAAACTCATTCCTGATCCTATGTTCAAACAAGCTGATGCTGATGCACACGTGGGTAACATCTTTAATCAACCAGCTCTTCTGATTAGTCAAAACATGAATTCTCTCCCACAAACCAACAACAACCTCAGAACATCATCTAACCCACACAATCAAGCTACTGTTAAAGATGGGAGGATCGTGGTGCAACCAGTTCAGGAAAGACAGTATGATCAGGGAAGAGGTGGAGCTGGTAGAGGTTATGTTGGTAATCAGAATCGAGGAAGGAATGGTAATCAAGGTCATGCTAAGCCGATCAAATGTTATAACTGTGGTGGTGAGGGACACATTGCAAGGAACTGCACATCTCCAAAGCGTCCACAGAATGCTGATTACTTCAGAGATAAGATGCTGCTTGTACAAGCTCAGGATAATGGTGCTGCTTTGGATGAAGAGGAATTGTTGTTTCTAGCTGAGGGCAATGCCAAGACCTATGATGCAGATGTGGATGAGCAACCTATTCAGGAGATAGGTCACAATCATCAGAATGCCTTTCAAGTCGCTGATTGTGATGCATACGACTCTGATGTGGATGATGGACCTACTGCACACACAATTTTTATGGCTAGCATTTCTCCAATGATGTCTCCCAAGGTCTCTTCTTCACCACAAGCTGGCTCATCCAAAGACAAACTCATCTCAGAGGTATTAAAACTATACGATGATGCTGATGTGCAAAAGATGCATGACAAAGTACAATTAACTGAAACTTTTGAATCAAATATTGAAAATATGGGTAATATCAATGCTGTCCCATATGATCAATATGTGAAACAAAGTGAAAGTGAAGTTGTACGAAGTGATGCATCTTCTGCAGTCAACAATGACTATGTTCTTGATGAATACACTGCATGTGCCCCTGATGATTCTGTAATTTCTGAACTAAATGCCTATAAAGAACGTGTTGCTATCTATGAACAACGTGCAAAATTTGAGTTGACCACTCGTGAGCAGGAAATGGATGACCAAGTGCGTACAATCATTAGAAAAAGTAATTTTAGAGAAGAAGTATTAAAACAAGAGTTAAATTCCTTGCAAGAAAAGCTTTCTAAAACTGCTAAACAAAAACAAGAACTTCAAGAAAATGTGAAAATGCTTAAGCAAGAATTTAATGCAAAGGAATCAAAACTCTTGAAAGATTTTTCTAATCTGAAAACTTTGAAAAACAAACTTGAAAACAAGTTGTACATACAAGGGAACACCATTCAGACTGCTCACATGATCACTAAGCATAGAGTCTTAAGCGATAAGCATAGCATTCCCCTTGTTGAAGAACCAAATCCAGAGGTCATTAAAAGGGCTAGAAATGCTCATAAGGTTCTTTATGATGGCAATGAAATCCTTAAACCTAGACAGAAACCTAGTTGCGTTGAGTGCACTGAGGAAGATAAGAAATCAGATGAAGTCACTAGGGAAAAGATGAACAAGAAATTAGATGATCCTAAATGTAAAGAGAAGAAAATAAAGATCACACCCCATGATTACAAGAAGGAAAACTGGATTTCCTTGAACATGTTTAAGCCTCAGACAATGTTGACTCCCGAACAAGTTTTCTGGAAAATGGATTTAGATAAGCAGAAAGCTGAAAATATTGTTGAAACAAACCCTCCCCTTTGGAAAATGCCTAGAGCGACTGTGTATCCTCCTAATACACCAATGCATCTTGTTCCTAGAACAATTGCCACTAAAAGCAAGACCTTAATTAGCCAATATGTTATATTTCAACTATTTGTTGATTTTGAGAAAACTTGCAAGAAAAGGATCACACCCACTGGTATAACTGAAGGAGAAAGGGGTTTTGAGCAAATGAAAGAATGTTATTTAACTGAGGTCATGCCTTTCTTTAAACTTCTAAAAGATCACTTTGAGAGTCTTAAAAAGGGGATATAAACTGATATTAAGGGAATGGAAAAGGAATTTGATGCAATGATAGTTGAAGTTAGTGACTATGAGCGTGCACTAAAATATAATGAGATTGAGAGGAAGAACTTGCATACATTAAATGAAAATCTTATTACTGAATGTGTTGCTCAAGATATGTTTTTCACTGCTACAAATTGTTCTATTAATGCTTCTCAATTTCATGAATTATCTGTTGCCCTGAAAGTCTCCCATGATCGTGTCATTGAGCTTGAAAAAACTAATTCTGAACTAAACGAGAAAATTGAACTGGATGATCACGACAATTTGGTTAAACATTTTTCTAAACTAGAAGTTGAGCATTTTAATTGACAATTAAAATATCAACATCTTAAAGAAAATGTCAAAACTTCAAATATCAAGACATCCTCAGATGCTCCAGAGTTTGATGCAGTTTTTCAAATTAACAAACGTGATGAACAAATTCAAGCTCAGTGCAACACGATCAGAAAGTTGAAAGCCCAAATCTCTCAATTAAAGGGTCAAACGAACAATATGACAGGCTCCCAAATGCCTCCTCCTTTAGATTCTCAGAATTCTGAAACGTTTCATCTTCAAAACCTAGTAAATGCATTACAAAAGGAAAACGAAAGTTTTCTGGAAGAAAATGAAAAGGTTAAACGTCATTTCAATGAGTTATTTGAATCAATAAAGGTCACTCGTAACAAAAATAACGAACAAATAGCTTCATTGCAAAAGGAAATTGAGAATCTGAAGAGTCAGGTAAAAGGGAAAATGCCAATGACCAATGGGGAGAATGGTGTATCAAAGGTTCACTCTTGTAATAAATATGCTTTGTCTGTGAAATATGTCCCTCCTCATCTCAGGAACAACAAACTTGCTGTTCAAACATACTTCTCATCCCTTAAGGATTGCCTAGAATGTCTGCGTGAGATTGTTGAAGAGGATAAGTTAGTGAAACCTCATGATAATGCAATTGGACATGCATGCTTATATGCCAAACGATCTCAAGAAATCTTAGAATGCTTGATCACAATATGCCCAAAGTCATTAGGTGAGAGAGTTAATCCTTTGATTCCATGTTCGATGCCTATTGCCAAGTATGATATTCATTCGATGCCCAATGTCTTGAATATGAACCCTAGTGCGCCTGTAAGTAGTTCAGGTTTCAGATATGTCAATGCTATGAAAGAAAACTCAAGTGTGCCTTCTAGGAGTACAAATCCCAGCACTTCTAGTTTTAAGAAAGTGAACCTTAGTGTGCCTGCATGTAGTTCAGATCCCAGCACATCTAAACAGGTGATGCAAAGAGTAGTAAACCAAATAATGTTCCCATTCCCTCTACAGGAGTAATCAGTGACATTAAAGGGAGCAGGTCAAAGTCTCAAGACAATACAAGGAATGATAGGACCTCGCAAGCTAAGAATGTGCACTGGAAAAGAGTAGAAGAACAATCTAGGAACTTTAAGTTTGAACCGAATAAAACGAACCGTGTTGATTCTAGTATTAGCCATAGGCGTACTGTAATTAATTCGAATTCTGATACTATTTGCAAACCTTGTATTGATGT
The DNA here is from genome assembly GCA_019973895.1 of Chrysanthemum seticuspe. Lineage (NCBI taxonomy): Eukaryota > Viridiplantae > Streptophyta > Magnoliopsida > Asterales > Asteraceae > Chrysanthemum > Chrysanthemum seticuspe. The sequence goes on along the minus strand of BPTQ01000005.1, from coordinate 266,261,730 downwards.
CTGCTTGAATTCTGTTTCTAATCATGAATGTGGTGTTAATGTTTTGCCTAATGATGTTAATTGTCCAGTTAATATTGTTAATGCTAAAATTCATGCTAAAAAGGCTAAAAGGCAAAAACGTAAGAATGTTAGAAAACAGTGGAAACCCACAGGAAGAACATTTAGTAAGATAGGCTATTATTGGTTACCTGTTGGTCATAAGACTAATCAGACAATGCCCACTAGAAAATGGATGCCTACTGGTAGAATTATTCCCTTAAGAAGTGAGCACACTGTGAACAGGGCTAATACAGACACTAGTACTGCATCTATTCACAATGATTCCATTGCCTTATTTTCTGATATGAATGCTTCTATTTCTGATGTGGGTGTTCCAACCATTGTTACTAACCAAATGGAACCCATTCTTGCATGGGGATCCCAATTATCCAGTTATCCATTCTTGTCTGTGTTCAACTGCAGATCGTTCAAATCGTTCTGTGGTACCTGGACTCAGGCTGTTCCAAGCATATGACTGGCGACCGGTCACGGCTCATGAACTTCGTGAGCAAATTCATCGGGACAGTTAGATTCGAGAATGATCATTTCGGTGCTATCATGGGTTATGGAGACTATGTTGTTGGCAAAAGTGTTATCTCCAGGGTTTACTATGTAGAAGGTCTTGGTCACAACTTGTTCTCTGTTGGTCAATTCTGTGATTCAGATCTAGAAGTAGCCTTCAGAAAACATACCTGCTTCGTTAGAGAACTTGATGGTAAGGAACTTTTAAGAGGTTCACGTGGTTCAAATCTATACACCATCTCTATCGAAGATATGATGAAGTCTTCTCCAATTTGCTTGCTGTCAAAGGCTTCTAAAACAAAGTCATGGTTATGGCATCGTCGTCTCAATCACCTGAACTTCGGCACCATCAATGATCTCACCAGAAAGGACTTAGTTGTAGGTTTACCTAGACTCAAGTACGAAAAGGATCATCTTTGTTCAGCATGTCAATTGGGAAAAAGCAAGAAGTATGCCCATAAACCCAAACCTACTAACTCTGTCACAGAAGTTCTTCATATGGTTCATATGGATTTATGTGGACCAATGAGGGTGCAGAATATCTTTGGGAAGAAATATGTGTTAGTTGTGGTTGATGATTACTCTAGATTCACCTGGGTCAAGTTCTTAAGGACAAAGGATGAAAATCCTGATATCATCATCAAACTCATCAAACAGCTGCAGGTTCGACTTAACAAAACCATCAGAATTATCAGAACAGACAATGGAACTGAGTTTGTCAACAAACAACTTAGTGAATTTTATGAAAGCGTTGGAATCTGCCATCAAAGAAGTGTTCCACGAACTCCTCAACAGAACGGTGTAGTTGAAAGACGAAATCGAACTCTTGTAGAAGCCGCTAGAACAATGCTGATTTACTCAAAGGTTCCAATGTTTCTCTGGGCTGAAGCTATTGCCACTGCATGCTACATGCAAAATCGTTCCCTGATTCACACTGTTCATGGAAAAACTCCATATGAACTTGTCCACAACAGAAAACCTAATCTCTCTTTCCTTCGTGTGTTTGGTGAATTATGTTATCCAACTAATGAGGGTCAAGACTTAGGCAAACTTAGAGCTAAAGCAGACATTGGAGTATTTGTAGGATATGCACCAAACAAAAAGGGATACCGAATCTACAACAAAAGAACCCGAAATATCATGGAAACAATTCACGTTACGTTTGATGAGCTGACCGGTCAAATGGCTCCTGGACAATCCATATCAGGACCCGCACTTCAAAACAGTCCCATTGGTTCATCCCTTGTTCCAAACTCTTCTCAAGAAACTCCATGTGTACCTCCATCTGAAGATGATTTAAAGAAATTGTTTGATCCTATGTTTGTTGAACTTTATGATCCAAGTACTAATGAGGTGTCGATCCCTACAACAGAGGCTGCTCATATTCCTGTGAATGAAGTCAATCCCTCAGTCTCAATATCTTTAAGTCAAGAAGCGCCTACTGCTGATCATTCAGTCTCATCAACAAATCATCATTCTTCATATGTACATCATGGAACTATTTCTGGCATCAATGATGAAGTTAATCCCTTTGCTACTCCTGAAGATGCTCCATTTGAAAACATATTTGCTCCTGAATCATCATCAGAACCATCTTCTTCAGGAGACATCGACTCTGCTACCTCAGTCCCTCAACAACTGCCACATGAACACCTTAGAAAATGGACTCACGATCATCAACTAGACAACATCATTGGAAATCCCTCTCGTCCTGTATCAACACGAAAACAACTTGCTACCGATGCCTTATGGTGCTTCTTCAACTCCATACTATCTAAGATCGAACCAAAAGATGTTAAAACCGCCATGAATGAAGATAGTTGGTTCAATGCAATGCAAGATGAAATTCATGAGTTTGATCGACTTGATGTATGGGAGTTAGTACCTGCTCCAGACTGTGCTATGATTATTGCTCTTAAATGGATCTTCAAAGTGAAACTTGATGAGCATGGTGATGTGTTGAAGAACAAGGCTCGATTAGTTGCTAAAGGATACCGTCAAGAGGAGGGTATTGACTTTGAAGAATCTTTTGCTCCAGTTACTCGAATCGAGGCAATCAGAATCTTTCTGGCTAATGCTGCTAGTAAGAACATGGTAGTCTATCAGATGGATGTGAAGACGGCATTTCTGAACGAAGACCTTAAAGAAGTCGTCTACGTCAGCCAACTTGAAGGATTTGTAAATCAAGATCATCCTACTCACGTTTATCGTTTGAAGAAGGCCCTTTACGGTTTAAAGCAAGCTCCAAGGGCATGGTATGATATACTGTCAAAGTTTCTTCTATCAACCGGATTTAGCAAAGGAGCAGTTGATCCAGCATTGTTCACCAGGAAGTCAGGCAAACATTTAATTCATGTTCAAATTTATGTTGATGATATTATTTTTGCCTCGACAGACCCAATGGAATGTGATCGTTTTTCAAATGAAATGAGTTCAAAATTTCAAATGTCAATGATGGGACAAATGTCATTTTTCTTGGGATTACAAATTTCGCAAAGTCCCGGAGGCATTTTCATAAATCAATCTAAATATGCAACTGAGATCTTAAAGAAATTTGGATTTGATTCAAGTGACCCTGTTGACACTCCCATGATTGATTAAACCAAACTAGATGAGGACCACTCAGGGATCATGATTGACCAAACAAAATATCGTAGTATGATTGGATCCCTGATGTACCTCACAGCTAGTAGACCAGACATCTTGTTCGCTGTTTGCATGTGTGCTAGATACCAGGCTAAGCCTACTAAAAAGCACCTTGAAGCAGTTAAACGGGTCTTTCGGTATCTCCAAGGAACCATCAATATGGGTCTTTGGTACCCGAAGGACACCGGCATGTCACTAACAGCCTATGCAGATGCTGATCATGCAGGGTGTCAAGATACTCGTCGAAGTACATCTGGAGGTGCTCAGTTTTTGGGTGACAAGCTTGTGAGCTGGTCTTCAAAGAAGCAAATGAGTACTTCTATTTCCTCTACAGAGGCTGAATACATAGCCATGTCATCCTGTTGTGCTCAAATCTTATGGATGAGATCTCAATTATCTGACTATGGCTTTGAATTCAACAAAATCCCTTTGTACTGTGATAATAAAAGTGCTATTGCTCTCTCATGCAACAATGTTCAACACTTAAGAGCAAATCATATCGACATTCGACATCATTTCATCAGGGAACAAGTGGAAAAAGGTGTGGTGGAACTCTATTTTGTGAGGTCTGAATATCAGTTAGCAGACATCTTCACCAAAGCTCTTCCAAGAGAACGTTTTGAGTTTATTCTTCCACGTCTTGGCTTGAAAAGCCTTCAACCAGAAACACTCAAACGTCTTCAGGAGGAAGACGAGGAGTAAAGGTCTATCTTCATCTATCTCTTGTATATATCTATTCGAAAAACAAAATACAAAATTATAAAACCTTCAAAAATCAAATAGAAAAATATAAAACCTTCAAAATCCATAAAAAAAATTTGAAAAATCTTGAAAAATTCCAAAAAAAAATATATATATATATATTGTCCTTTTGTCATGTTTTCCTCGATTTGATAATATCTACGGTCTTTGAGATGTCATTCAAAGAATGACACGGGACTTTAGATGTTGTTCGAATGTTAAAAAAAAAAAAAAAAAAAAAAAATCAAAAAATTATTTTTGGGAGAAAGAGAAACAATGGTTTATTGTCATTTCAGGCAGTAACCCGCTTTTCAAAGAAAGAACAGAGCCATGCTTTACCATGTTTTCAAATTCCATGCTCTGATTCTATAAACATTTATCTGCTGAAAACTAACTGCTTTGAAAAATAACTCGGTCTCTATTTTTGATAATCATCAGGACTTATTTGTCAAAATCTCTATCTCTCAATCAACAACCTATGTCATTGATTGAGGGGGAGAATGATTTCAATTAAATTAAAAAGTTATTTGGCATTAAATTGTTTTCAAAAGATGTACATGCATGTTTCATCAATGGAGTTTTAAAGTCTAAAAATCCGATCCTTATCAGTTAAAACGCTTTCATAATCAAGTCACAATTCCCCTTAAAATCTTTCAAAATCAATTTAAATCTATAAGAGATCACAAATCTCAAATGATTTGATAATTGTGATCGGGGGAGAATGTGTGATTTAAATTGGATTTACACTGATAATTCGGTAAATGGTTTTATAAGGATGTACATGCTATCCTTCCCACATGTGACAAACGATTTCAAATTTTCCATGCACATGTTGAGGGGGAGCATCTATCTTAAACCTATGATTTGAAACGTGATCATTTATCTCAATGTGCAGGTTCCCTCTAGTATGTGCAAAACTCTTTCCAAACCTCGAGGCACATATTGAGGGGGAGCAAACTTATGGAAACCTCATCCTTCCCGGAAATGCTTTATCTACTTGATTTGATCTAGGAAGTGATGGTGATATCTTTTTGAAAATGGTAATCAAAGAAGTAATTTCTTCCTCTTGCCTCCGTGTGCAAAACGATTTCAAACAATTCATGCACATGTTGAGGGGGAGCACTTATTCTAAAAATATCAAAAACAATTAAGGTACAAAATGTTTTGATAATATATCACAAGTATCTGGATTGATTTTCAAATGGTTTTCAATTGGTTCCAATGGCAGATGAACAATACCAAATAGACCGACCAACTTTACTTTATGTACGGTGATATAAGGATGATAAGGTTAGGTATGTGTTCCCATGATTCGCCAGAACCGGAGGGATCTACCCAAGGACTATCCACTAGTTAGTGTAGAGTTCTTAGGTATGATGATAAAAGGAGAAAAATGAGATATGGGAAGAGTGCGGACTGAGATTGAGCTAGTACTGAAATAAACCCAACAAGGTTCTAGCTATGAAGTCTCGGTAAGCACTGAAGGGGTTGAAGAATTAAAAAGAATTGAATGAGAAAAGGGTGTAAACAAATAGCCCTCCATATATTCAACCTTAGGGCAGAAACCGGGTTCAATTCATATGCTACTGATGGTAACATCTATTGAAGACAAGACGTCATGGACCCAGTGACGCACTGCACTTCAACTTTCCAAACCACTCAAGTTCCTCTTAAAAGGACTTGTTTCATTCTCACGGGGAACCAACATTATCTATCGACTTTCTCTTAGAGATCGTTGATATTGAAAAAGGAGACCCTCTCCCTAGTCTCCGACACAGGATCCAAATATGCACAAAATTGAGTCTAGAGCCACGAGATCATCAATAAATCTCATTAGGACACTTTCAATGAAGACTCTCTGTTTCACACAATGTGGAAAGAGAGATTATATCTTGAGTCCTACGCATTATCCTTGTGGTATTGCCAGAACATCTGAGTGATTTGTAAACATATTCACAATGAAGATGGAAAACCTTCTGGAGCCAACATCAAACAAGCTCCTGGTAGGTGGCAGGTGAGATCTATTATATAGATCAACCATGTGACAACTGAACAGAAACAATGGGGCGATTCAATCTCTTGAATCAATCCTGGTTCAGGTTATGGATTGACGGATACCTTTGAAAAACCGGTCTTTGTGCTTAAAAACTCTTCTCTTTAGCAAATCGACCGTGTACGGATATTTCAAATCAAAAGGTGTTTTATGATTGATAATTGATGTTCATTAAAACCTTCGTTGTATTGCAAAACAATTTCTATTGAGCAATACACGATTGTTTTTCAAATCTCTTTTCATCAATCAGTGGACTTAAATTCGCTGGTTCACTCACTCCGTGTTGTCTTCTTTGAGACGTTCCGGTTTGAGAACAGCTTGAGCAGCTGCGAAACCCTGTCAAGGAAATTCTTCGGAATTATACCTGATCACAGGCAGCACTTGTACTGATCAACGGGGAACCATGGGCCGTGTACCTCAATTCAACTAAAGTGGTCAAAGACACTTTTGTACGCTTTATTGCTAACTGTTGTATGCAGGTACGCCCGACGTTTGCAGCTGATCAGAATGAAGCGGTCAATCCATAGCCGCATGCTCACACAATACATTCATCTCTCAAGAAATCATGATAAGTGCATCAATGACTCTGATATTTTCACTCCATGCTTCTGCTACGCTGCTGCCAATATCATGAATCAACGAAAGCCTCCGCTACTCTGATGAGAAGATATCATGATCCAGAATGTGAGCATGTCTGTCCGAAAGTCACAACATCACATAATACCAACACCACAATGGATGTCTCAGAGATTTTTGTTAGCTGATGGTCTCAAAAGCTGGCTCAAAATTATTATCACGTGGATCAGTAAAAGACCTCCACTTGGATTAACCAAACTTGCAATGAGAAGAATCAATGACTACGAGTTTCGGAGCAAAGTACTACATCAAGAATGCAAGAACAATTTTTTTGTAATATCTGTTTGTATTCAATGTAATTTTAGTACATGATTGAGGTGACCTCCCTTAGGGGGAGATTGTTAGGAATTAGAAATTCCAGGTATTAAAGAGTCGGTCACCTCAAGTATATGTAATCGTTAGAAAGCTCGTAGTCGTAGTTATTTTAAGTTAAGTAGTATTTAGTTAAGTAACACCGTGGAGGACGGACGAGTCTTTACCCACTGTATGCCTGATCCACAGCCCGTTGTGTGGCGTTTTATGTAAGACTACAAATACTCTCTACCTCCTAAGGTAGAGAGTTGGAGCTCATAATAATATCTTTCACTTTCTCTCACTAAGTTCCCTAAACCTCTAACTTTCTCTCTCTAGAATTCCATTTATACGCCAACTTGGTGTTTTGGTTTGATGTGTAAGTGAAAACTAATATCCTACACCTAAATCAAGTGTTAGTAATTCATATGTAATAGTTAGCTTAATTATGGCCTTTATGTTTGTTATTAGCCTTAAGCTTATGTAGAAGGCCCATGAGCTTAGGCCCAAGCCCATAGGAGAAAGGAAGAGACTAGGAGTGTTGCCCTAGCTTCCCTCCTATAAATACTATGTAATAACCCTCACTTGAGGGTTGGTTGTTCAATTTATTTCTTTCACTCATGCCCTACGCATAACCGTGCTACTCTTACGTGTGTGTGTGTTTGTTTATTGTTCAACCGACCTCTATCTCTTCTCTATTTCTTTCATTGATGCTTGTGTTGTAAAACTAGTGACCTAACAGTGGTATCAATCACCAAATAGTTGGGTGAACGTTTTGCTCCTACGCGTAGAACATACGTGCGTGGTTTGATACTTTGGTTCGCTTAAAAACACATTTTTTACACGTTTGAATCCAAGATTCTTGTACTCTCAATGTTTTAAGGTGTTAAAATAACTGTTTTTGGCAAAAAGTTTCAACCTTTACGCATGGATCATCGTTTTTAAGCTTGGTTTTGTACGAGGGTTTCATCCTACGCGTAACCGTTTTTTATGCTTTGGATCATCAAATTTCACACTCTTGTGTTCTTTTGGTGATATTGCAGCTATTTCATCATACAAAAACTGGTTTAGAAATATCTTTGGGCAAAATCATTTTTACGAGTAAAGCTACGCGTATCAAAACCCTAAACTTACGCGTAACTTTATCCTTGGTTTGATCTTCAGTTTCGTGGTTTACTCCGTGTTTTCTTGCTTGGATAAGCCTGAAAATACATCGACTTTGGATATCTTTTGCACTGTGATAGTGTAAAAGATCACTTGGGATAAAACCCTAAAATTACGCATAAGCATAAAGCTTACGCGTAGAAAATCCTACGCATAAGATTCATCTTACGCCTAAGCCTAGTCTTACGCATAAGGTAATCCTACGCCTAAGTTTTCTACGCCTAACTTCTTGTTTTACGCATAACTTTAGTGCTTTTTCCTTACTTACGCGTAAGCTAAACCTACGCGTAACTCTTGCTGTTACACATAACTTTGGTGTTTTTACGCATAAGTGCTACTTGGTTTATTGTGATTTCTATGCCTAAGGATACTTCATCAACAAAGGTTCATTCGACTACAAAGATCCATTTTACCAACACAATTTTTCAACATGTCACAACCACCATACTCTAACTATTTCCCTTACACTTATTCTCAACGACAACAACGACTAAGTCCACAACATCAACAATGGAATCAACAACAAGCAATTTATCAACAACAATTTAATCAACAACATACTCCACAACTTGGAGCAATTCCTCCACCACAAATGGTTCAAACACCACCAAGTCTTCAAGTTCAACCCTACATAAACGATTTCAATCAACATCCATCAAGGAACACTATGAAGGAACCCACTTGGTTTCCAAAGATGTGTGAAGCTTTAAGCAGCCAACAATCAATTCATGAGGCTGGATCACTTGATAGACCTCCAATGCTCACTCCAGGAAACTACGATCAATAGGTAATTAGGTTCTTTAGGTTTTATGATCTGAAGAAGCCACATGGAAAGTTCTTAAAGAAGGTTATCTTGGAAGGTCCATTTTAGATGCCTACTGTCATTCTACCAGGAGATCCAAATGCTAATCCACCAAGGGATGAACAATCAAACATTGCTACTGTTGCAGACCTGAATCCAGAAGAACTTCTACACTATGAAGCTGATGAGCTTGCAATGCAATATATCCTTTTAGGATTACCAAACCCAATTCTTTGAAGTGTTGATGCTCAAAAGACTGCAAAGGCAATGTGGGAACACATTCATCTACTTATGGAAGGATCTGCACTCAATCAGGAGGATATGGAATCCAAAATTTACTTGGCTTATGAACACTTCTTGATTGAACCTGGAGAGACACTAGAGTCTTATCATCATCGATTTTCAGACATCATCAATGATTTGGATAAACACAACATCATCATGCCAAGAATTGCAGTTAATACTAAGTTCCTGAGTAGTCTTGGTCCTGAATGGGAGAAGTATGTCATTTTTCTCCGTCAAGCGAAGAACATGCATCATTCTACATACGGATTGTTGTACGATTATTTGAAGCCTCATGAAAAGGAAGTTGATAGGGAAAGGATTCTCCGTGCTCAAATTGCTTCACCTTCACATCCGGAAAATCAACAACTTGCCTTGTATGCTCAAAACAGTTATCCTCCTCAACCAGCAACTCAACCAACTGCCAATAACACACCAAATGATCAATCACAACAATCTCAACATAATCAATTGGTTCCATACAACAACAACGCTCAAGCATTTGTCAGTGAAGCCAATGAGGAATCTGATCCGTTCGAAGCATTGCAACAAGGATTTGTTATGATTGCTAATGCTTTTAGCCGTTATACCAACAAATCCAACAATCGTATTCGTTCCTCATCTAACACATGAAATCAGGCTGTTGTGAACAATGGATGAGTTAAAGTTCAGAATCGTGGCTATGGTCGTCAGATGGGCGGTGGTCAAGGGTTTAATGCTATGGGTAGGAATAACAACAGAGCTCAAGTGGTGGAACAGGGAAATGCTCAGAATGGGTTGAATGGTCTTCGATGCTACAACTGCAATGAGAAGGGACACCTGGCTAATGCATGCCCAAAGCCGAGGACTAGGGGCAATGCTTATCACAAAGAGGCTCTCCTTTTGGCTCTTAAGGATGAATCTGGTGGAACTCTCACAGAAAAAGAACAGAGTTTTATGGCAGATGCAGACTCAGATGATGATATGGAGGACTTGCAGGCCAATGCAGCTGTTATGTTGATGGCTAATATGCATGAGTTACACATGAGTGACACATGCCCAGTGTATGACACTGATGGCTTGTCTCAGGTACCCGAACAAACCATATTTATCTCTGATCTAATATCTCCGCCAACATCTGAATACAGCAAGGCTCAGAATGTTCAAAATGAGTCATCCACATCTCATTCCGACAATTTTCAATTAGACCCCGTAGTTACATTTAACGATCAAGATGACCTTATGGTTTCCATTGATAATCAAATTGACTCCGTGGTTATACTTGAGGATCTAAGTAATGATCATGTTGTGACTCACGTTGAACACGCCGAACTTTTGCCTCATCTAGATTTTGCTCGTTTAATTCAAGACCAACAAACCATAGTGGAAGAATGTCGTGCAGTAAATCAGGACTTAAAAAGTAAAAATGCACTATTAACCAAGGATTTTGAATGTTTACAAAAGCAACTCAATTTTTTCAAAACTCAAGAAAACCGTGAAAAAGGTTTTGAAGCCGCCTTTGCTAAATCTCATCAAAATGAAAAATATTTAGAGAGACAGATGCGTGATCTAGCCGCTTCGAAGAATGCTTTGTTGTCTGAAATAGAACAACTGAAACATGAACATAAAAAGAAAATTAACGCTCTCACCTTGGAAAATCAAAAAGCTAAGGCTGAGTTGTTAACTTATCAAAAACAGTTCTCTGCATACAAAAAGCATTCAACGAAACGAATAGATGATCATCTTGAAGAAATTATCGGCTTGCAAAACAAACTTAAAGAGTTTAAAACTGTTGTTTACAAACATGGTGAGTCAGTAACTGCTATTGAAAAGTTTACTTTAAAACCCAATCCAAATGAATATGGACTGAATCTTGCTGATTACAAACCTAAGCTTTCAACCAAAGCATTCAAACCAAATCCTGAAGTTTCCAGTGTAGAATATAAAATTGATAATTCTGTTATGAGTGTTGTTGAATATCATCGTCAAGAGGAATTAGATGCAGAAGACGAGAGTCGATCAAAATTAGAAACTGTTGTTTACAACAAACCTTTTAATTATTCAAAACCGGTCACTTTCGTCACACCAACGGATTCTTCCAACACACCAAGGGTTATCATAAAAACGTCTGAGTCTTCTAATGTTAATCCCCAACCAGATTATGCACAAATTTATGGTCCTTTACCTTCCATCAGTGAAGTAAACTCAAAACCTGAAAATCGCAAAATTCTTAGATATTTTGACATTTTCATGGCTGACCTCAAAACTTTACAACATGAGATAGAATATCATTCTGAAATCAAAGTTCAACATTTTCAATCGCCTCTGGCGCGAGAACAAAGAGACATTTTTCAGAAAAATCTTTTACCAAATGTTAAAAATTTGAAAAATTGTGCATTGTCTTGGGAACGGGACTTTCATAAGGAACTTGGATTGATGAAGGTCGTTTTCAAAAAAACAGAAACATCTATTTCTAATACTAAACGTAAAAAGAAAATGTTGAGAAAAGATGTTGATCGACTCTTGGAAGATGTCATCTGTGCTGATGTCCATAATGCTGTGTTATTGAATTCTTTGTCATATGCATCTGATTATATCTCTGCTGATACTATTGATAATGTTGTAACTGTTGAGAATACTGATAATGTGCTTCAGATCGAGTCTTTAAAAGTTGAAAACGAACGTCTCTTACACGAGCTTTCAAATGCAAAACGTCGTCTTTAATGGTGTCAAAAAGATTGTCAAAATCGTGAACTTGCTTTGCAAACCAAAATCCACCAGTTGCAATCAAACAATTTTAATCCAAAATCTGAGCAACTGGATGATCAAAAAGTGTCTTTGAAAAGTCAAATCTCAAAATATGAACAAGAACTTGTAAAAGTTAAACAGGAATATGATATCATATTTGATTTACTCAATAAGACTCGTCATGAAGCATCAAATGAACTTGATCACTATCTTGCACACACTAGAGAAGTAATGCATTTTGCTGGTAATATTCGTTCTGAAAATCAAGATTTGATTCACACTATCTTTAAGTTAAGAGAAATGTTAAGAAAGTATGAACAACTTCCGCCTACCGTGATTAAGAGAATAGCACCAGTAACACTTAGTAATCGTGAACCTAGAATGCCTTCTGCCAAAACACAAGTTGCTAACGTGCTTCCTTCTACTGAAACAGGAATAGTTGCCTCTTTTCCAAACGTCCGCACTTCACAGCCTAGGAGCACTACATCGAAGAATAGGAAGTTGCGACCTAAGAAAAGATCAATAAGGAATGCTAAAGTAGAAGAACACCCTAGGACAATGAATAAGACTCACGTTGCTTCCACTATAGATATTGCGTCTGGAAAATGTAATAGAAATAGTGATGTAACGAATGCTAAACCTTTAAGTACTTTTGATATTCAGTCTGATGCACCTTGTGTTATTTGTCGTAAAAGTATGAATTCTGATTGTCATGACAAATGTGTTACTAAAGCTATCATCTCTCATTTACGGAATCCTAAGAATCGGAATACCTGTAGGCCCACTAATCTTTATAAGTCTGTGCTTGGTAAACTACCCTCTTTAGATTCTAGGAAACGTATTGCTGTCCCAGTAGCTCCAGTTTCACCTCCTAAGAATGTAGTACCACCTAGTGCATTCACTAAGACTAAAGCAAATACTAGTTGGAGATGGCAGAAATGGATATATAACACACTAGGATTTAAATGGATGCCTAAAGTTATTGATGTGTGTATGTCTACTATAACTGCTCCGGAACCCTCTAACATTTCGGGTTCCACATCTACTTCTATTCCATCTGTGTCGTCTGTGTGTAATGCAGGTGATACAGATCATTCTCTAGATTGCTGATAGCGGATGTTCCCGACACATGACAGGCAATCTTAAACTGTTATCAAACTTTATTGCAAAGTTCATTGGCACTGTCAGATTCGGGAATGATCACTTCGCAGCTATCATGGGCTACGGAGACTATATCAATGGGAACATCGAAATTAGCAGGGTTTATTATGTGGAAGGCCTCGGTCACAATCTGTTTTCAGTAGGTCAGTTCTGTGATGGAGATTTGGAGGTTGCTTTCAGGGAGAAATCTTGTTTCATTCGTGATCTACAAGGAAACGACCTTATGTCTGGCTCGCGTAACTCAAGTCTTTACACTATCTCTATGCAAGACATGGTTGCTTCATCTCCCATCTGCTTACTTTCAAAGACAACATCAACAAAATCCTGGCTATGGCACCGTCGTCTCTCACATTTAAACTTTCAAACTATAACCAATCTTGCTCGACACAAACTAGTTGAAGGTCTCCCACGATTTCGGTATTCTAAAGATCACCTTTGCTCAGCCTGTGAACAAGGGAAAAGCACTCGTGCTCATTTTCCTTCAAAGGTGGAACACAGCTCTCAGCATGTGCTTCATCTTCTTCACATGGATTTGTGTGGCCCGATGCGCGTGCACACGATCAATGGCAAACGCTACATTTTAGTAATTTTTGATGACTATTCACGATGGACTTGGGTCTACTTTCTTCGAAGCAAAGACCAAGCTCCACAAATGATCATCACCTTTCTCACGAAAATTCAAGTTCAACTCCGGAACACCGTCCGCCAAATCAGAACAGACAAAGGAACTGAATTTGTTAACCAAACTCTTCGAGAATTTTATGAGAAAGTGGGAATTGAGCATCAGACATTTATTGCACGTACACCAGAACAAAACGGAGTTGTTGAAAGACGAAACCGAACGTTAGTGGAAGCTGCAAGAACAATGTTAATCAATGCTAAACTTCCAGATTACTTATGGGAAGAAGCTGTATCTACTGCATGCTATACTCAAAACCGTTCTATGATTACTAAACGCCACAACAAAACACCTTTCGAGCTTGTCCAAAACCATAAACCGAATCTCAAACACTTTCATGTATTTGGATCCCTTTGCTATCCGAATAATGATCGTGATAATTTTGGAAAGCTCAAAGCCAAAGCTGACATTGGAGTCTTTATTGGATATTGTGAAAATTCTAAAGGTTACCGGATCTGGAATCGTCATACAAAACAGGTTATGGAAATGATTCATGCTCATTTTGATGAACTTACGAAAATGGCTTCTGAGTATAACAGCTTGGAACCCGGTCACAACCGCTTAAACTTCCCTCAAACCCCATCATCAGCTGAACAAAGCCCTAAGCTTACTCGTCAACAAATGGAAAGACTCTTTGCTCCGCTGTTCAATGACGATATTGATGAACGTGCTCTAGGTGTATTCGCTGTTTCCGCTGCTCAACCTGATACTACTCTTATACCTGATACACCTGCTATAACAACTACTATTGACGAAGCACCACCAGATGACTCCACCACAATAGTTGAACAAACCTCTTCCAACAATGATGAACCAGCTGATGATTTTCTTAATGAAGTACCCCCACCTGCAGATTTTGATCCAAATGCGTTCTTTAACCCGTTTGCTAATGACACTGCTGCACCTGATGTTGCGGAATCATCAACAAACCATTTGAATCCTCAGAATCTGCACAATGTATACCAACATCAACCCTCTACACATCGATGGACAAAAGACCATCCTCTGGCAAATATTATTGGCAACCCGAATCAACCAGTCGTTACTAGACAACGTCTTCACACAGATGGTGAACATTGCATTTATGCACTCACTGTCTGCCAATCTGAGCCTAAAAACATTAAAGACGCAATGACAAAAGACAACTGGATTGAATCCATGCAAGAAGAACTCAACCAATTCAAACGTCTTGAAGTATGGGAACTGGTTGAAAGACCAACAGGGGTCTACGTCATTGGTCTCAAATGGATTTGGAAAAACAAATTGGATGCTGAAGGGAACGTAATCCGAAACAAGTCACGTCTAGTTGCTAAGGGTTATCGTCAGGAAGAGGGAATAGACTTTGAAAAATCTTTTGCTCCGGTTGCTCGTCTTGAGGCTGTTCGAACTCGCGTTCGCGGCTCATATGAATATGACGGTCTTTCAGATGGATGTCAAAACTACGTTTCTCAACGGACAACTGAAAGAAACGGTTTATGTCAGCCAACCAGAAGGATTCGTTGATCCCGAGTTCCCGAACCATGTCAACAAACTGAACAAAGCTCTTTATGGTCTCAAACAAGCTCCTCGGGCATGGTACGATAAGCTATCATCTTTCCTCATTGCTAATAATTTCACCAAAGGTTCAGTCGACCCTACTCTTTTTATACAATATCACGGGGCACATATCTTAATTGTTCAAATTTACGTGAATGACATCATTTTTGGGTCTACACTCGCTTTTGCAAAACTAATGAAGAAATTTTTTGAAATGTCCATGATGGGTGAACTTACGTTCTTTCTAGGACTGCATGTTCATCAATCACCCCGTGGTATTTTCTTGAGTCAGTCCAAATATGCCCTTGAATTGTTAAACAAATTTGGAATGAAAACCTGTGACACTTATGCCACACCAATGACTCATACCAAGAAGCTAGACGCTGACTTACATGGGAAATTAGTGGACCCTACCAAATACCGAAGTATTATTGGGTCTCTCATGTATCTAACAGCTAGCCGACCTGACATTGTCTTTGCCGTTTATCTCTGCTCCCGTTATCAGTCAAGACCAACTGAAACCCACCTCTCTGAGGCTAAAAGAATCCTTCGATACATCAAGGGAACCATTAACTTGGGGATCTGGTATCTGAAGGATTCTGGTTTTGAACTAATCGCCTTTTCAGATGCTGATCACGCAGGATGATTAGATTCACGGAAAAGTACTTCAGGAGCACTCCAATTTCTTGGTGATAAACTGGTGTCCTGGCAATCGAAGAAGCAGGATTGTACATCGCTGTCATCAACCGAAGCAGAATATGTAGCCATGTCGGCGTGTTGTGCTCAAGTCATCTGGATGAGAACACAACTCAAAGACTATGGTTACGTATTTGACAGAATCCCGATGTACTGCGACAATCGGAGTGCCATTACGATCTCGTGCAACTCAGTTCAGCACTCGAAATCAAAGCACATCGATCTTCGCTATCATTTCATCAAGGACCATGTGGAACAGTGTACAGTTGAATTATACTTCGTGGGTACAGAATACCAATTGGCAGATCTACTCACCAAAGCCTTGCCTCCCGCTAGGTTTAATGAGTTGGTCCACCGGATTGGTATGAGGTGTTTGACTCAAGAGGAACTAGATGATCTCTTAAAACAGTCTTAAAAACCTGTCAAACACCAAAATCTCTTTTGTAAATAATTTTTCAAAAACAAAATACAAAAATAGAAAATCAGATAAAACAACAAAAATATTCTTCTATCTATATTTCTTCAAACATTGCAAATACATTTCTTCCGTCAACACTCAAATCTTTCAAAATTCAGTATTTTTTTCGATCAAGTGTTGAGGGGGAGAAAATATATACTTAATTGTTTCTTATAATCACTGTACTTGCATGTTACCTAATCCCGGTTGTTTCTTTAAAATGGTGGTCAGATTTCTGGTTTTCTGACACTCCTCGGACTGAAATTTATAACCTTTCACTATTTCTTAAGTCGAGGGGGAGTGTCGTCAAAGTTATTTCTAAGTATTCTTTGTTTGGTAACCAAAATGGAAGTTAAAAGCTTTTGATGTAAATTGTAAAGGTGGAGGGACTAAAAGTGTCAAAAGCTTAAAGTAATTTCTAATAAAACATCCCTCCTACCTCATTTATTTCATCACATTTATTATTTCACCTAATATCATCCACGTTCCAAAATCGTTTAACAAATCCGTGCTTTCGATCATCAATTTGTAAGTGTTTATACATTCTTTGCAACAATCTAAACAAAGGTTTTGATTTTCTTATCAAACCAACGGTTAAATCTTCACTCTCATGCGATTTAGTGTTCTACGCGTATGCATAAGAACACCAAATAAAGTTTGAGTGTTTGTGATTAAAAGGATATTGTCAAAATGTTTTAATAACATCAATGATACCTTTTTTATCCTCAAAATGCACCCAGAAACACGAATTGATTGATTTTGAAAAAACTAGGGTTTATGCGTTGATTTGGGTGTTTTCAAATGAGAACATTTTTTGGTGATAAAGATAGTTGTATAAGGTTGTTTTCAAGTAGAATTAATCATATCTAAGCCCAGAAACTACTCAGAAACACTAATGATTCATAATTTGAAAATTAGGGTTTATGTTCATATGGTTTTGGTACTTTTGATTCTTGACATATTTGATGTTAAAACTTGGATAAACATACTCTATATGCTTCTTAGACCTCCCAGAAACACTTTGGTGCAAATCCTATGGCTAGATTTCATATGCGTAACTCTTGACCTTTAGGGTTTTAAGTCTACGCATAAGTTATCTTACGCGTAAACTGTTTGATAAGCTTTTCATGCCATGATCTGTTATAGAATGAGTGTATGTGTTGATATTGATGTTATGATGATTTTATTTCAGGTTTGCTACACGTAAAAAATCAGAATCAAGGTTGTTAGATAACTACGCATAAGGATCACCTTACGCGTAGCATGTTATGCGTAAGAGAAATCTTACGCGTAGCGTTTACGCGTAAGGTTCTACAAAGGGACTACGCGTATCCTGTGAAGGATATGCGTAAACAGTGACCTCTACGCATAAGGTCTACTCTTACGAGTAAGCCTTATGCGTAAGGTTTTATATACGCCTACGCGTAAGCCTTACGCATAAGGTCCCCTGTTCCTACGCGTAAGACAGGATCGTACGCATAAGCCTGCGTCTACGCGTATACCTCTCCTGTTTACGCATAAGCTACCATTTCTACGCCTAAGCCTTGATCAAACCTTCATTATGAATTGTTACGCGTGCAAACTTGTAAATAAATAAATCATAACGTCACGAAACCAATAATGTCACTAATAAGCTTAAACTTCATGTTGTGAAAAAATTAGTGATAACATAAACTTTAACACTTAAAAGTTAACTAACTCACGAAACTTATCACGACGTCATTGGACTATTGAACAAACAAGTGACTTTGGACTCGTAACAATCATTGACATTGCACATTCAATAATTAGACTATAAAACCATCTGTTGACTAACATTATGTCTTTCGATATGTTGGTTCTTTGGGCTAAATGTGTTTCAAATCACGACATGGAAGCTCAAATGAATGTGGATGCACCAAACGTTCTCACCATTGCTGATATCTTCCCGCATGGCTATCCAATGAAGATTGGAAAGAACAATCTCAGAGTTGACTTTGAAACTCTCACCTGCTCGGAATCTTCTTGTCTCATTGCAGTGGATATTCTGAAGAACCATCCCTATCAGAACATGCTCACCAACTCTGCCACTGTTCCGGCGATCTACATACAGCAATTCTGGAATACAATGCAGAGGGTCAAAGGTCAAAGTGCGGTAACAGTGACACTCAATCACAAACAAGTTACCATCACACATGCAGACTTAAGGGTTGTTCTCCTCATTCCTGACATCATACCAACTGAATTCTCTGCTGCACCTACTGAAGAGACTGTTCTGCAATTTTTGATTGATATTGGGTATGACGAAGCTTCAGGGGTTGTTAATAAGCATTCTCACGTGGATCTTAAAAACATTCCTCAGCCTTGGAGAACCCTCTATATCATCATCACAAAATCGAGCATCCCAAGCTCGTGGAACTGCAAATCTTTTGGGCTCTAATCAACATGAAACACATCGAAATTGAAGCTCTGATATGGGATGACATGATGACATTCCTCAAAAAGCTTGGCTCAAAGATTCCTTATATCAGATATACTAGATTGTTGATCCAAAGAGCACTTGGATATAACCCTGATATCCCCAAGAGAATCAATGACCCCGATAATCTTGACGTGTTGTCCGAACCAACTCTAACATTCAGATTTAAGGAGTCAACTACCAAGAAACAAGGTGTTGTGTTGCCGGATCTCCTTCTCTCAGATGAACTCAAACAGCTCTACTCTTATAAGAGATATATGGTAGCTGTGAAAAAGAACAAAGTTGGCTTTCTTGATGAAAAATCTTCTGGTACGCCTGCAAGAAAAACCAGAAGAGGAAGTGCAGGAAGTGCTATAAGCACTGAGAGTCAGAGGAAGTTCCCCAAGAGGAATCCTCCTCGTAAAAGGACTGTTCCTTCTAAGGAAGCTGCTCCTATTCCCATTCCAAAGCTTGAACCACAAAGAAAGCTAGTGGACGAAAGCTCTGAAGATACACAATCAGACGAAGAGGTCTTCTACTCTGAATCTGCAACCGAAGCACCTCCTTCAGTAGCAAAACCTCCTAGTCCTCCAGTTATCCAAGGAAAAGGGAAGACTCCAGTACTTGTGCCTTATGAAGAGGAAAGCTCAGAAGAAGAGCCACTGGAAACTGATTACAGGAGGAAGTTCAAATTTGTTAGACTCCAACAAGTTGCGGAGGAATTTGCCAAAGATCAAATGGGTGGCCCCGGAGGGTCAAGTGGTGAAGTTCAACCTACACCAGTTCCTGATGCAGTTAATCAACCCGATAAGGGAACTGGTGCCACCACTCTTGAGCAACAACAAAAGCAACATGAGGAGTCTATTAAGTTTGACATTGAGGAACCTGATACTGAGAAGTCTGATAAAGATAAAGCTGATGAAGAAGCTAAGTCTGGAAATGATGAAGATGTTGATTATGAAAAGTTTCTTCTTGACAGTCCCGTACGGTCTAAGGAGAAAACTTATGAACAATCAAAGGACCCGGAGTCTCCTCACACCTCATCTTCATCGGATTCATCTTCTCATTCCTCACCACCACCATAAAAAAGATCAACCAAATCAACATCCAAATCAGTGAAGAAGCCAACTGCATCTTGGATCTCTCAAGCTAAGACACGAATCGTTAAAGCTGTCAAACAGGTCAGAAAAAAAGACATGCTTTACAAGAAGCTGAATTTTCTTGCTGATCAGGTACAGTACCTTCATGACGAGAATGACGAGATGAAAGTTGAAAGGGAGTATGTCCAGAAGCTCATGAAAGATGATCTTCAAGGGAATATGGACGAGATGATAAAAGGATACACTCACAAGTTCCTTCTTGACGTCGTTCCTAAACTGACAAAGGAGATGTATACCAGACAACTTTATCCGAATCTCTTACATCTGGCCAAGCAAACCATGAAATCAACTCCAATGAATGTGAACATCAATCCAGTTGAACCTACAGTCTTTTCAGATGATGAATTGGTGAACCGGCTAGTAGCTCAAATGTCGAAACGCTCTGCAATGTTTGCCTCCCATGAAGCTAAATTGTTTGAAGCATTGCTGGAATACCAACTCAGGTCAGCATACAGAGAAGAAGCTGTAAGGCCTAAACGTTCAAGAGACGACGAAGACAAAGATCAGGATAAGGATAACGAGCCCAAACGCCCGAAGAAGTCTGGTGAATCATCTTCTATGCAACATCCACCCCAACGGACTACTGCACAACAAAGGTCTCCTCCTCGTTCTTCTACTGATAAACCTCAGGATTCTTCTGAGTTACCACCCAAGACTCAGAAAACCGGTGATCACTTTGAGTATACGGGTGGTGACGAAGAGGAATTCCATGAGCCCCAATAACAACCCACCTCTCCCGACAATGTTAAGAAACCAGAATCTTCATCTAGGCCTAAGAAAAAGAAGAAGAAGGCGCCTACGGCTAACGTCATATCATGGCTAGACGAAGATGACACAAAGGAATTCGACTGGTTTTCTACACTTGTTAATTCTACTCCCTACCCACCTGAAGGTCAAGATCTGGAAGACGGTAGTACATTGGAGCATGCTAAGTTCTTGCAAGAGAAATTCCGTGTGAAAAAGATGACGAAATCCGAGTTGAAGCGAATCTAGAATGAAGCATTTCAACTGCTCAAGGACAGCTCGGAAAGTGCTATTGAGGTTGAGTATCACCTTGATAATATAGCACGAGCCATGTCTAACAATATGGATTGGCTCAACCCAGAAGCAAACATCGACTTCACCAAACGGGACAATCCTCCATATTACACCGACTGGTATAAACCTCTACCTACTATTGGCCAACCAGATCAGCCTAGGATTCCATTCAGATATTTCTTCAACAAAGACTTGGAATTTCTTCTTCACGGTGGCGATGGTTCAAGGAAATACGCTACATCACTGACACTTCCATTCCCGGCAGCCATATATTCTAACTGTGACTACACTTCCACCGTGATAGAATATGACCGTGATGCACTGTATGGGATTCACCATTGGCCAGAACGCCGAAGAATCTACTACAGAAGCTGCCAGGTTCAGAAGTCTCAACATGAAGTGTTCAGTACTAAGAGTATCATTGCCATCAAACATGTTGATCTTTCGTCTAAATGTGACTACACTTTTCTCAAGAATATTGTGGTCAAAAGGCAAGACGAAAGGGATTATGCATTCTCTGAAGCGGACTTTGAGAATTTGTCTATCAACGACATTGAAGACATGTACCTTGCCAAAGTACAGGGTTGCATGAGACAATTTTCAACTGAAGTACAACGTGAATTCATCAAGTCCTTACTTATCTTCATCAAACGCATAGTCATCAAAGAACGTGTAGAAGATCTCCAGCTTGCAGTTGAATCATATCAGACCCGTGTCAACTTCACTCCACCTCAGCTAGATCTTCCCGACATTAACCAGCTTTCACAACACACACTCATCAGCCAACCATTCGGAGTGGTTTACATTAGTGAAACACATCGCAACTGGAATGGAAATTAGCGTGTTCATTGAGACATTCATTCAACTCATGGATACTGTGGAAAAGTACATTGAGGAAGCTGCACAAAAGGATGAGAACGTGAATGAGTGTCATGTGCAATTGAGAGATAGTTGTGATGAGTCGGGTAATGTATCTGTTGAAAGATTAGGTGTTGCTGAATGCAGAATATCAGAGACATCAAAGAATGATGTAACCAGCTGCTCAGTAACTCCGGTCACACAAGAAGTGGATGCGGTGATCAGAATGGTGAATGAATGTCGGGTACAATCATTACATTGTAGTGTTGAGATCGGTAAGGCATCAGATGATAGATTAGTTGACACTGAATACAGAGGCTCAGAGGCAGATAAACTTGAAACAGCCAGTAGTGTAACATATTGGATTTCACAAACACAAGAACAATCACAAATAAGGCGTATGATTAGATGATTTTAGAGAGAGAAAGTGGGATATTCTAGAAAGAGAAACTCATAAAAGGTTAGATTCCTAATGAACATCCAACCCTCTACCTTGAGAGGTAGAGGGTATTTATAGGTTACAAACTAAACGACCTCCTGACAGCCTGTGGATCAGGGATACAGAGGGTAAAGACCCGTCCTTCCTCTACGGTGTTACACTAAACTATTATACACAACAAACTAACTACTATATAACGTAACAGACGATATGTCTACGAGCTAACTTATGCTAGATAATATTTGGGGTGACCGACTCTTCACATATGGAATTTCTGATTCCTAACAATCTCCCCATAAGGGAGGTCACCCCATGATTTACATTTTGCATCCTAGCATTCTATTCTTGACTTTGTTCTTGAGCTCGTAGACATCAAATATTCAAACTATTCAAACTTTGTGCTTCCGTGGTGATTTGTTCAACTACAATGTATATTTTGTAAAGGTTATAGAGCTGATCCACATTGATGACCTTTGAGCATTAATCGAGATCATCAGCCACAGTTAATCTCAGCATCACCCATTGTTGTGTTGCCAGCATATGATATTGTGACACTTGTACCGACATGCTCACATTCTGGATCATGATTTTTCCTCATTAGAGTAGCGGAAGCTTTAGTTAGTTCATGATATTTGCAGCAGCGAAGCAGAAGCATGGAGTGAAATATCAGATTCGTTGATGCACTTTACATGATTTCTTTAGAGATGAATGTGTAGTGTGAGCATGCGGCTATGGATTGACCGCTTCATTCTGATCAGCTGCAAACGTCGGGCGTACCTGCATACAACAGTTAGCAATAAAGTGCACGAAAGTGTCTTTGATCACTTTCGTTGAATTGAGGTACACGGCTCACGGTTCCCCATTGATCAATACAAGTACTGCCTGTGATCAGGTATAATTCCGAAGAATTTCCTTGACAGGGTTTAGCAGCTGTTCTAGCTGTTCTCAAACCGGAACGTCTCAAAGAAGACAACACGGAGTGAGTGAACCAGCGAATTAAGATTCACTGATTGATAAGAAGAGATTTGAAAAACAATCATGTATCGCTCAATAGAAATTGTTTTTGCAATACAACGAAGGTTTTAAAGAAAATCAATTATCAATCATAAACACCTTTTATTTTGAAATATTAGTACACAGTCGATGTGCTAAGGAAAAGAATTTTTAAGCACAACGACCGGTTTTTCAAAGGTATCCGTCAATCCATTACCTGAACCAGGATTGATTCAAAAGATTGAATCGCCCCATTGTTTCTGTTCAGTTGTCACATGGTTGATCTATTGGATAGATCTCACATGCCACCCACCAGGAGCTTATTTGATGTTGGCTCCAGAAGGCTTTCCATCTTCATTGTGAATATGTTTGCATATCACTCAGATGTTCTGACAATACCACAAGGATAATGCATAGGAATCATAAGATATAATCTGTCTTTCCACATTGTGTGAAACAGAGAGTCTTCATTGACAGTGTCCTAATGAGATTTATAGATGATCTCGTGGCTCTAGACTCAATTGTGCACATTTGGTTCCTATGCCGAAGACTAGGGAGAGGGTCTCCTTCTTCAATATCAACAACTCTAAGAGAAAGTCGATAGATAATGTCGGTTCCCCGTGAGAATGAAACAAGCCCTTTTAAGAGGAACTTGAGTAGCTTGGGAAGTTGTAGTGCAGTGCGTCACTGGGTCCATGACGTCTTGTCTTCAATACCGATGGTACCTGGGTAACCACCAGTAGCATATGCATTGAACCCGGTTTCTGCCCTAAGGTTGAATAAATGGAGGGCTATTTCTTTTCACCCATTTTTCATATTCAAATCTTTTTCATTCTTCAACCCCTTCAGTGCTTACCGAGACTTCATAATTAGAACCTTGTTTGGTTTATTCCAGTACTAGCTCAGTCTCAGTCCGCACTCTTCCCATATCTCACTTTTCTCCTTTTTCATCAAACCTAAGGACTTCTACACTATCTAGTGGATTGTCCCAGGGTAGATCCCTCCGGTTCTGGTGGATCGTGGGAACGAATACCTAACCTCAACATCCTTATAACTTCATACATAAAGTAAAATGGTCGGTCTTTTGGTACAGTTCATTCTTCCTTGAAACCAATTGAAAAATCATTTGGAAAAACAATCAAGGTACTTGTGATACGAGATCAAAGCATTTTGTACCTTAATAGTTTTGATCATTTAGAAAAGCTCCCTCTCAACATGTGCATATGATCTTGAAATTGTTTAGCACATGGAGGCAACAGTACTTTGAAATATTTGTTTGATCACAATTTCTTATGAAAAAGCCATTTGATTTTCTTGGTAAATTCTCCCCCTCAATATGTGCATAGGATTTTTGAAAACATTTTATCACATAGAGGAAAGAGATTTTTTGAAAATACAACCACGATTACCAAATATTTAGAAACCATTTAACACACAATCAAGGTACCTTATGTAAAAACATGGAAATCTTTGTACCTTGAAGATTTGAATTTGTTTTGAAATGCTCCCCCTTAATATATACTTCGAGATTCGAAAATAGTTTAGCACATATTAGAGAGCAGTATGCACTTTGAGACAAAAATGGTCATCTTTTATCATCTTTCATATTTATATCACATTTTCTCCCCCGATCAAAAATTTCAAATCCTTTGAGATTTTGGATCTCAAGTGATTTAAATATGTATGAAACAAAACATTTGTTGGAGAAAAATGTGTCCGGTTTTATATGATCTGAAGTGGACAACACTGAAGTTCCCTTTTTAGACACAAAGGGAAACCACAATACATAACCTAACACTATTACATACATTATAGTTGTTCATAGATCATACACCACATTTTACACACATAAAAAGTACAAAACAGAAACTACTTCAGGAAGATGTCTTTATTCAGTTCTTTGAAGCAGCTTGTAGTGACCTTCACAAAGTCTACCACCCATGAAACTTTCAAGGCTGCGATAAATCATTCTGGTCTTAAGTCTTCTACCAATTGCAGCCACAAACTCTTCACACATCTTTAAATCTTGTTCCAACCAGAATTTTGTTTTGTTCCACGGCTTCATGTCAATTTTGATTTCCTTCACTCTTGAGTTCAATTCTTGTTCAACCATCCTGAGTGTACCATCGCTTAACTTGTATAGCTCGCATAGTCTCCTTAGCATTCTTGACCCGTATCTGTTGGTAAAGATGATGGCTCTAGGAGTGTCAATCACTTTATATTCGTGATGAAATTCATGTCCTGAGGCTTCCCATTTCGGACATGTAAGGTTGACGCGGGTCTGGTAACTTTCCATTCCTAGCTGAAAATCCTCAACTCTTTTTCGAATTACCAAGCCTCTGATCCAGAGATTGACAGCAGCAGAGAGAGCTTTCTTCTCACGAACAGGTAGGTGATTAAGATGTCCTTGAAGGTTTAAAAGATAGAGATCTTCAAAGTCATTTGGCAGCAGATGTTTGAAGTCATTTTCTTCTATCACGTAATCTTTCATGTCTGCTCTTCGAAGAACAATATTCTTCAGATAATCATAGCCATAGATTGGGAAGATTTCTATATTGACAACACTTATAATCCTCAGCTTGGATCTAACAACTTTGCGTCTTTTATCAGCTCCATGTCTTTCAATGTAGAATTTCTTCTTTTTGAACCACCAATGAGAAATGCCATATGAAGCCTCAATGTCATACACATGTTCTTTGTCAGACCAGAATTGATCAGGTACCATCTGCTCAAGAACCCAGATCTGTGTAGGTAGCAGCTTTCATCTTTGAAATTGATAAAGTTGGTCTTCTTTTAGATGAACAAGCACATAGATAGTCCAGGTCATGGTTAAAGAAGAACTCAGACTGAATGGTCATTTGTCCAGGTTCACCACCGAGAGGAAGAGGCATGTTCACATTGAAATGGCTGATCTGCTCACTGACTTGAGCACTCAGCATCTTATGACATTTTTCCATCTGGTATTGAAGCTGATTAGCATCTGAGTGAAAGACTTTGACAATTTCAAATGCTTGTCCTTCAAGATCCTTTGGAGTGATGGACGAGATTCCCTTTTGTTCACAAAACCACTTCATAAAGCTGCCTATATCTCCTGTGATGTGAAGAAGTGAGTCCTCAACTGGGGCTTCATAGTAGGTAGTGATTGTTGAGGCCCAGTTGTTGTCAGGAGTCATAGTGTCAGACTCTAGGATGAACCATAAAGGTTCTGGAGTTTGAGGTCTCTCTTCGGTGAACCAGCTTTGAATCATGTCTTTAAAGGGTGCAACTCTTGTGGTTTTAGAGAGTTCAACCGAAACGTATGCATCAAACCAATCATCTTCAGATGGCTTGGGGATATGCTTGGTGGATGCATCATCGTCATCGGATTCTGACTCTTCCATGACATACGATTCTTCATGAAATACTTGATCTTCAGGAATAGAAGAGAATGTGGGTGTGAACCTTGAATCGACCATGGTCCAAGCTGCAGATTTCTTATGAGTCCCCTGATCTCCAGAAGGACTAGATTGATTGGAAGGTTTTGGTGGTGATGATGGTGGTTGTGGTGGAGGTGTAGAGGTTGTATTAGATGATCCACCAGCTCCAGAAGTTCCAGCTCCTCCAGTTGGAGGTGAAGGAAGTGGTGGTGGCTTGGGGCCTCCAGACGTATCCTTTGATTTCATCGGAATAGTCCTTCTTTTCTTCTTATCATCCATTTCTCGTACATCCTCTACAAACTACTGATAATTATCAAGTCTCATCGATTCCTCGAGTGCTTCGTATAATTTCTTATGCGTATCATCCAGATGCTCTCCTGCTTCATACATTCTTTCTGAGAGAGCTGATCTCATGTCAGAGATAGGCAAGTCTTTGAATCGCTGAAGTAATGGAGCCTTCATTGCCCATTCAACCGTATCTTTAATATCAGCTTCTATTGCCTTTGTTACAATCTCATTGAGGTTAATATTCTCTAGCTTTTTGACATGACTATCAAGATTATTGACAGCGATAGGAAAATGCTTCTCAATAGTTGCAATACGTGTCATAGCCTCTTCGAGCAATTGCTCAGTAATTTTGATGGTAGGAGGTGAAGTAGGGGGTGGTGAAGCAGGAGGAGTGATGGTTTCACTGATGGTGACAACATTTGATGGATCATTAGCGGGTTTGGGTGGTGGAGGTACGGTTGTATGAGACAGTGCTGACATAGGAGGGATGGTTGAAGTGTCTTGCTGAGTATCAACCGTATACATAGACTCAGCTTCCTCTTTCTCATTATTTATCTTAAATGGCTCGTTATCAGAGGGTTTGTCATTTAAGAACTGATCATCAAATGAGAGATATGTATCAAGGTTCTTCAATGAGGATAGAGAACCAGTAGACAGGTTAGGTTCTTCCAAGTACATGTGTTCATCAGATCTTGTCTCAGGGTTCTCTTGTAAGTCTTTCAGCAATTCTTCTTCATCATTTTGATCAGACTGGGTATCACTTGATGCAGGAGTTTCTTCTTGTGCTTCAGATACCTCCTTTTCCAATCCAGATTGTTCTTGAGTTGAAGATGATTCAACACTTCTTTTCTACAGCTCAAATTGAGTGGTAATTCTTGATGGTGAAGAGGAGATGGTCAGAAGCATGTGAGCGGCTTGTTCGTCATCTACACCAGCAATCCCTTTCCCTTTGTCTTGTGTGATTGGTGTTGTATGACGTGGCTCTGGTTCAGGTTCTCTTAACACAACACCTCCAACTGGTGCTCTCACATTCTGACTTTCTAGGCTTTGCTTGATTCCTAGTTGCAGTGCAACATCATCTTCATCAATCAAACCCGTATTACCCCTCGAAACCTCAGTTTCCTCAACGTTTCCCTTTTCCACTTCCTTCTTCTTTCTTTTCTGCTTCTGGGTTGTGGTGTCAGTAGGTTGTGACCTTTCACATCTCCTTTTTGGAAGGGCAGCATATGAAGTCTTTGGGCCAGAAGTAGACTTAGCAGTTTTGGGTTGTGGTGGAGTGGGAGAGACAGCAACATTAACACTGGATCTGGAAGCCCTTTTCTTGTACAGTTTGAAGTGATCTGTCTTCTTAATATCGTCAGTGAGAAGAATATCAGGAATTGGCAGTCCAAAGATCTCTTTATTGACACCTCTAGCAATATATTTGAGGTTGCCGAGAACAAATTCATCCTTAGCATTATGTAGGGCTGATTCACTCCTAGGGTTGAAGTTATGAGTCTGTTGCAAGTACTGGATAACAAGCTTTGAAAATCTGATGCTAGGAATCACAAGTTTGTTTACTTTCTTTCGTCCCTGAGCTTTATTCTGAAGGTTTGTTCTATCAGAGATAAATGTGTTCATTGACAACGAGAATTCTTCCCAGATACGTTCTGAGACATTAACATTCACCCCATTGACGATACCCCATAGGATTTGCAAGATGGGAATCCTCACTTTATAGAACCCTGATGTTTTGCCTGATAAGCATAAGTTGAGAACTGTTGTCATTGCTCTCCAAGGTTGATACATGTGTCCGGTGATGATGTTAGAAGCCCTTGATATGCCAACTTGATAACCCAAACCAATCAGAAGGACTATTAGCTCTTCTGCACTAGGTGGAGGTTCAGATCATATGGTGGGGTTACAGGGTGTGATTCCTAGGGCCTTGCTGAGAATGTCAGAATTGATCACAAATTCCTTATCATCCAGCTTGCAAGTATATTGAGCCGTGATTTTGTCCCATTCAATGGTGTTCCAAAATTGTTGTAGGTAAATGGTGGGAATTGTGCATTGCTTGGTTAGGGCACTGAAGAAATTTGTGTTGTTGAGGATATCAATTGACACTTTAAGTATTGGATTTTGTTAGGAATTAGAAAATTCAGTCGTTAAAGAGTCGGTCACCTCAAGTATATATATTCGTTAGAAAGCTCGTAGTCGTAGTCATGTTATGTTAGTATGTAGTTTGTTTTGTAACATCGTGGAGGACGGACGGGTCTTTACCCACTGTATGCCTGATCCACAGCCCGTAGGTGGCGTTTATTTGTAAGACACTATAAATACCCTCTACCTTCCAAGGTAGAGGGTTGGAGCTTCAATACCATTTTTCTTTGTTTAATATAGTTCCCAACTCTCTTCCATTTCTCTCTCTAGAACTTTCTCTCTCTAAACATACTTGAACGCCTCATATGATTATGGTTTAGAGTGTTTGTGAA
This sequence comes from Chrysanthemum seticuspe, assembly GCA_019973895.1. Taxonomy (NCBI): domain Eukaryota; kingdom Viridiplantae; phylum Streptophyta; class Magnoliopsida; order Asterales; family Asteraceae; genus Chrysanthemum; species Chrysanthemum seticuspe. The sequence continues at coordinate 266,232,198 of BPTQ01000005.1, read as the reverse complement.
ATCCTATATCCTACAATTGGTATCAAGAGCCATGGTTTTATTACTCATCTTTCATGCTCTTTGTTTTGGTGGATTTCATAAGGTTTTTGGGGTATTAAGTGTTTAGGAGAGTTTGAATCATTTGGACAAATTCTAGTGTTAAAGTTTGAATTTTGCATGTACTTTTGTGTTTAAGATCATCATATGTGTTTATGTTTTGAATTGGAAGGCTTAAATCATTGTGGTTTGGTTGTTTTTGATTGATAAAGTGGTTATTTGTGAACTTTGTACAAAGCGAGTTGAGTCTCGGACTTTTGTTTCTTCGAAGTGAGTTGCTTTGTTACTAGATGCGAGTTGGTATATGCGACTTGGCTATTTAGCGAGTTGACTTTTTATGCGACTTGGGTTCTAAGCGAGTTGTTTCTTTAAGCGACTTGGGTTCTAAGCGAGTTGTTTCTTTAAGCGACTTGAGTTCTAAAGCGACTTGGCTATTAAGCGAGTTGTATAGCTAGCGAGTTAGTTTAAGCGACTTGGTGGTTAAGCGAGTTGTGTCTGTTTGCGACTTGCTATTAAGCGAGTTGTCTCTATATGCGACTTGGCTATTAAGCGAGTTGATTCCTTAAGCGACTTGTTTCTTTAAGCGAGTTGGTTGTTTAGCGAGTTTATAACTAAGCGAGTTGAGTGTTTAGCTACTTGTCTATTGAGACTTGTTACTTCTTCGTGCTACATTCTTACGGTTGTTCTTTTGGTTTAGTAAAATCCCGTGAAAGAATCAATTTCCCGGTTTAATCAAAGAATAGTAAAATCCCGTAGAACTTGTAATCATGGCAAACATCGTTCCAACTATTGTTTCTTCTGTAGCTGAGGACGTTCAAGCAGCGGGATCCGATACTCGTCCACCTATGCTTGACAGAACTCATTATGACTCATGGGCTCAACGAATCCGATTGTACTGCTTGGGAAAAGAAAACGGAGTCAACATTCTCAAATCAATCGATGAAGAACCTTATCAGATTGAGACTACAAGAGACATAATTGATACTGCTGCTGATGGAACAATGATCTATGGAATGGACAGACCAAAGATGTATGATGAGCTCAGTGATAAGGAGAAAAAGATATTCGATGCTGATATCAGGGCTTCTAACATTATACTTCAGAGTCTACCAAAAGACATCTACAAGCTTATCAATCACAACACTGAAGCCAAGGCAGTATGAGATAATGTCAAGAGGCTTCTCTCAGGTTCTGAATTAACCAAAAAAGACAGAGAATCACAACTGTATGATGAGTTTGAGCATTTCAAGATGAAACCTGATGAGAGTGTCTATGAATATTACGTGAGATTCCACAAGCTAGTAAATGACATGAGGAATATCAAAATGACTATGCCAAATATTCAGCTGAACTCAAAGTTTGTGAACAACATGAATCCCGTATGGCACAAGTTTGTCACCTCTGTGAAGCTAACCAAAGGACTTAAGAATACAAACTATGAGCAATTGTATGCTTTCCTGCTTTAGAATGAGAGGCATGCTATGTTTGAAAAAAGGATTCTGGATCAGTTCAAAACCAATCAGGGAGAAACAAGCTCACCAAATGATTCTACAGCTTTCTACACCAATGTTGGTATTACCACCAAAGCATCTCAAGTCATACCTATGGTTAATGGTAACTACAAGCTCATCCCTGATCCAGCATATAAGCCTCCCGACTCAAACACTCTCATGGAAAACTTCATCAATCAACTGTCTCTCATGGTTAGCCAAAACATGAACTCTCTCCCACACACCAACAATAACCTCAAAACAGCATCCAATCCACACAATCAAGCTACTATCAGAGATGGGAAGGTTGTGGTGCAACCAGTTCAAGAAAGGCAGTATGATCAAGGAAGAGGTGGAGTTGGTAGAGGATATGTAGCAAATCAGAATCGGGGAAGAAATCTAAATCAAGGACAAGGAAAGCATGTCAAATGCTACAACTGTGGTGGTGAGGGACACATTGCTAGGAACTGCACATCTCCAAAACGTCCACAGAATGCAGAATACTTCAGAGACAAGATGTTGCTTGTACAAGCTCAGGATAATGGTGCTGCTTTGGATGAAGAGGAGTTGTTGTTTCTCGCTGAGGGCAATGCCAAGACCTATGATGCAGATGTGGATGAGCAGCCAATTCAGGAGATAGGTCACAATCATCAGAATGCCTTCCAAGTCGCTGACTGTGATGCATACGACTCTGACGTCGATGATGAACCTACTGCACAAACAATTTTCATGGCTAGCATTTCTCCAATGGTCTCTCCTAAGGTCTCATCATCTCAGCAAGCTGGTCCATCCAAAGAATCAATCATCTCAGAGGTATTAAAACTATATGATGATGTTGATGAGCAAAAGGTGCATAATAAAGTACAATCTCTTGAAACCTATGAATCAGATATTGATGATGGGGGTAATAGCAATATTGTCCCATATGATCAATATGTGATGCAAAGTGAAAGTGAGGTTGTACCAAGTAATGCATCTTCTGCAGTCGATAATGAGTATGTTTTTGATGAATACACTGCATGTGCCCCTGATGATTCTGTTATCTCTGAACTGAATGCCTATAAAGAACAAGTTGCTATTTATGAACAACGTGCTAAGTTTGAGTTAACCACCCATGAGCAGGAAATGGATGACCAAATGCGTACAATTATTCGAAAAAGTAAAAATTAGAGAAGAAGTATTAAAACAAGAGTTAAACTCCTTACAAGAAAAGCTTTCTAAAACTGCTAAGCAAAAACAAGAACTTCAAGAAAATGTTAAAATGCTTAAGCAAGAATTCAATGCTAAGGAATCAAAACTTGTGAATGATTTTTCTAATCTAAAAACTTTGAAAAACAAGCTTGAAAATAAGTTGTACGTACAAGAGAATACCATTCAGACTGCTCACATGATCACTAAGCATAGAGTTCTCAGCGATAAGCATAGCATTCCCATTATAGAGAAACCTAATCCTGAGTATGGTAAGATTGCAAAAGCTGCTCAAAATATAATCTATGATGGTAATGAGATTCTTAAACCTAGACAGAAACCTAGTTGCATTGAGTGCACTGAGGAAGATAGAAAATTAGATGATGCATCTAGGAAGAAAATGGATAAGAAACTTAACAATCCTATATGTAAAGAGAAAAACATAACGATCAAACCTCATGATTACACTAAGGAAAATTGGATCTCCCTTAACATGTTTAAGCCTCAAACTCAATTAACCCCAGAACAGATTTTTTGGAAGAAAGATATGGATATGCTAAAAGCTGAAAATCTTGTTGAAAAGAATCCCCCTTGTAGGATATTGACTCTAGCAACTGTGTATCCTCCAAATACACCAATGCATCTAGTTCCTAGATCTATTACCACTAATAGCAAGACCTTAATCAGCCTATATGTTGTTTATAAGATGTTTGTTGATTTTGAGAAAATGTGTAAGAAGAGAATTACACCTACAGGGATAACTGAGGGGTAAAGGGGTTTTGAGCAAACTAAAGAATGTTATTTAACTGAGGTTATGCCTTTCTTTAAACAATTAAAAGGTCAATTTGAAAGTCTTCAAAAGGGAATAAATTCAGATATTAAGGAAATGGAAAAGGAATTTGATGCTATGATTGTTGAGGTCAATGATTATGAACAGGAACTCAAATATAATGAAGTTGAAAGGAAGAACTTGCATATCTTAAATGAGAATTTGATTTCGAGTTGTGTTACTCAAGATGTGTTTTATACTGTTACTAAGCACTCTATTACTGCTTCTCGATTTCATGAATTATCTATTGCATTGAAAGTTTCCCATGATCGTGTCATTGAGCTTGAAAACAAAAACTCAGAACTGAATGAGAAAATTGATCAGGATGATCACGATAATTTGGTAAAACATCTTTTTAAACTAGAAGTTGAACATTTTGATTTACAACTAAAATATCAACATCTTAAAGAAAATGTCAAAACCTCAAATATCAAGACATCCTCAGATGTTCCAGAGTTTGATGCAGTTTTTCAGATAAACAAACGTGACGAACAGATTCAAGCTCATTGTAACACGATCAGAAAGTTGAAAGCCCAAATTTCTCAATTAAAGGGTGAAAAGAACAATGTGACTGGCTCCCATATGCCTCCTCCTTTAGATTCTCAGTACTCTCAAACTTTTCATTTTCAAAACTTGGTTAATGCTTTACAAAAAGAAAACGAGAGTTTTCTAGAAGAAAATGAAAAAGTTAAACGAAACTTTAAAGAGTTATATGATTCAATGAAAGTCACTCGTGACTAAAACAACGAAAAAATAACTTCTTTACAAAAAGAAATTGAGAATCTGAGGAGTCAGGAAAAAGGGAAACTGCCACTTGTCTTCAATGAGAATGTTGCATCAAAGTCATCCTCAGACTGCAAATATACTGTGACTGTTAAATACATTCCTCCTCATCTTAGGAACAATGAACTTGTGTTTCATAACTATTGTGCTCACCTTAAGGATAGTCTAGAATGTCTCCGTGAGATTGTGGAAGAGGACTTCATTAATAAGCCTCTTGATAGAGAAATTAGGTTTGCTTGCATTCAGGCCAAACGATCTCAGGAGCTGCTAGAATGTTTAATTGCTACATGTCCTAGATCCTTAAGTGCGAAAGGTAAAGCTGTGATGCCTTGTTCTATGCCTAGTGCCAAGCATACAAAACACTCTATGCCCAGTAATATGAAAGTGAATTCTAAGGTGCCTTCTAGTAGTTCAGATCCTTGCACATCTAGTTCAGGAATGCAAAAAGTAGCTCAACCAACTAATGTTCCCATAATTCCCTCTACAGGAGTAATTAGTGACATTAAAGCAAGCGGGTCAAAGCCTCCAGGCAATACCAAGAATGATAGGACCTTGCAAGCTAGGAATGTTCAGTGGAAGAAAGTAGAAGATCACCTTAGGGAGAATTTGAATAAAACGAATCGTGTTGATTCTAGTGTTAGCTCTAAGCGTACTGTAATTAATGTGAATTCTGCTACTTTTGGCAAAACATGTAATGATGATTGTGTTGTTTCTGTTACTAATCATGAATGTGGTGTGAATGTTTTGTCTAATGCTGTCAAATGCCCAGTTAAAACTGTTAATTCTAAAAATCAGGCTAAGAAGGCTAAAAGGCAAAGGCGAAAGAAAGTTAGAAAATAGTGGAAACCCATAGGAAGAATATTTAGTAGAATAGGTTATAAATGGATACCCTCTGGCCATAAGGTTAATGAGTTCCGCCCATAATTTGCTAAGACAATGCCCACTAGAAAATGGATGCCTACTGGTAGAACTATTCTCTTAAGAAGTGAACATACTTTGAATAGGACGAATACGGACATTAGCACTGCATCTATTTCTGATGATTCCATTGTTTCTACTCCTGATGTGGGTGTTCCAATCACTGCTACTAACCAAGTGGAACCCATTATTGCATGGGGTTCCCAATTATCCAGTTATCCTATCTTGTCTGTGTTCAACTGCAGATCATTCAAATCTTTCTGTGGTACCTGGACTCAGGCTGTTCCAAGCATATGACTGGAGACCGGTCGCGGCTCATGAACTTCGTGAGCAAATTCATCGGGACTGTTAGATTCGGGAACGATCATTTCGGAGAAATTATAGGTTATGGAGATTATGTTGTCGGTGATAGTGTTATCTCCAGGGTATATTACGTAGAAGGTCTTGGTCATAACTTATTCTCTGTCGGTCAATTCTGTGATTCTGATCTAGAAGTGGCCTTCAGAAAACATACTTGTTTCGTTAGAGAACTTAATGGTAAAGAACTTTTAAGAGGAACACGTGGTTCAAATCTATACACCATCTCTATCGAAGATATGATGAAGTCTTCTCCAATTTGCTTGTTGTCAAAGGCTTTGAAAACAAAGTCATGGTTATGGCATCGTCATCTCAATCACTTAAACTTCGGCACCATCAATGATCTCTCCAGAAAGGACTTAGTTGTAGGTTTACCTAGACTAAAGTATGAAAAGGATCATCTTTGTTCAGCATGCCAATTTGGAAAAAGCAAGAAATATGCCCACAAACCCAAGCCTACAAACTCAATTACAGAAGTTCTTCATACAATTCACATGGATTTATGTGGACCCATGAGAGTGCAGAATATCTTTGGGAAGAAATATGTGTTAGTTGTGGTTGATGATTACTCTCGATTCACCTGCAAGTTCTTAAGGACAAAGGATGAAACTCCAGATATCATCATCAAACTTATCAAACAGATGCAGGTTCGACTTAACAAAATTGTCAGAATCATCCGAACAGACAATGGAACTGAGTTTGTTAATAAACAACTTAGTGAGTTTTATGAAAGTATTGGAATCAGTCATCAAAGAAGTGTTCCACGAACTCCTCAACAGAACGGTGTAGTTGAAAGACGAAATCGAACTCTTGTGGAAGCCGCAAGAACAATGCTGATTTACTCAAAGGTTCCAATGTTTCTCTGGGCTGAAGCCATTGCCACTGCATGCTAGACTCAAAATCGATCCCTAATTCACACTGCTCATGGAAAAACTCCATATGAACTTGTCCACAATAGAAAACCTAATCTCTCATTCCTTCGTGTGTTTGGTGCATTGTGTTATCCAACTAATGAGGGCCAAGACTTAGGCAAACTTAAAGCTAAAGCGGACATTGGAGTATTTGTAGGATATGCACCAAACAAACAGGGATACCGAATCTACAACAAAAGAATACGAAATATCATGGAAACAATTCACGTTACGTTCGATGAGCTGACCGGTCCGATGGCTCCAGGACAACCCAGTTCTGGACCCGCATCTTCATGTAGTCCCATCAGTTCTTCTCTTTTATACGATTCTTCTCCAGCAACTCCTTATGTACCTCCTTCAGAAGATGACTTGAAGAAACTGTTTGATCCAATGTTTGATGAACACTATGAGCCAACTGCTAATGATCTGTCAATTCCATCATCAGAGGCTGCTACTATCCCTGTCAATGAAGTTAACCCTTCAGTTTCTATGACGCTAAGTCAAGAAGCGCCTGTTGCTGATCACTCTGTCTCATCAAAAAATCATCAATCATTGAGTGTACATCATGGAAATGTTTATGGCACCATTGATGGAGAAAATCCCTTTGCTACTCCTGAAGATGCTCTGTTTGAAAACATATTTGCTCCTGAATCATCATCAGAACCATCTTCATCAGGAGAAATCGATTCTGCTACTTCAGTACCTCAACTACAACCACATGAACACCTTAGGAAATGGACACATGATCATCCATTGGACAACATCATTGGAAACCCCTCTCGTCCAGTATCAACACGGAAACAACTTGCAACCGATGCCTTATGGTGCTTCTTCAACTCCGTACTCTCTAAGGTCGAACCAAAAGATTTTAAAACTGCCATGAATGAAGACAGCTGGTTCAATGCCATGCAAGAAGAAATTCATGAGTTTGATCGACTTGATGTATGGGAATTAGTACCTGCTCCAGATTGTGCTATGATCATTCCTCTAAAGTGGATCTTCAAAGTGAAGCTTGATGAGCATGGTGATGTATTAAAGAACAAGGCTAGATTGGTTGCAAAAGGATACCGTCAGGAGGAAGGTATTGACTTTGAAGAATCATTTGCTCCTGTGGCACACATCGAGGCAATCAGAATCTTCCTGGCTAATGCTGCAAGTAAGAATATGATTGTCTATCAGATGGATGTAAAGACGACTTTTCTTAACGGAGATCTTAAAGAAGTCGTATACGTCAGCCAACCGGAAGGTTTTGTGAATCCAGAGCATCCTACTCATGTCTATCGCTTGAAGAAGGCTCTTTGCCGCTTGAAGCAAGCTCCAAGGGCATGGTATGATACGATATCAAAGTTTCTTCTATCTACTGGATTCAGCAAAGGAGCAGTTGATCCGACATTGTTCACCAGGAAGTCAGGCAAACATTTAATTCACGTTCAAATATATGTTGATGATATTATCTTTGCCTCGACTGACCCCAATGAATGTGATCGTTTTTCAAATGAAATGGGTTCCAAATTTCAAATGTCAATGATGGGACAAATGTCATTTTTCTTGGGATTACAAATATCACAAAGTCCCGAAGGCATTTTCATAAATCAATCTAAATATGCAAATGAGATTTTAAAGAAATTTGGATTTGATTCTTGTGACCCTGTTGACACTCCTATGATAGAGCGTACTAAACTGGATGAGGATCACTCAGGGATCATGGTAGACCAAACGAAATATCGTAGTATGATCGGATACCTGATGTACCTCACAGCCAGTAGACCATACATTTTGTTCGCTGTTTGCATGTGTGCTAGATATCAGGCTAAGCCTACCAAAAAGCACCTTGAAGCGATTAAACGGGTCTTTCGGTATCTCCAAGGAACCATCAATATGGGACTTTGGTACCCGAAGGACACCGGTATGTCACTAATAGCCTATGCAGATGCTGATCATGCAGGATGTCAAGATACTCGTCGAAGTATGTGGTGCTCAGTTTTTGGGTGATAAGCTTGTGAGCTGGTCTTCAAAGAAGCAAATGAGTACTTCTATTTCCTCTACAGAGGCTGAATACATAGCTATGTCATCTTGTTGTGCTCAAATCCTATGGATGAGATCCCAATTATCTGACTATGGCTTTGAATTCAACAAAATCCCTCTGTACTGTGATAATAAAAGTGCTATTGCTCTCTCATGCAACAACGTACAACACTCAAGAGCAAAGCACATCGACATTCGACATCATTTCATCAGGGAGCAAGTTGAAAATGGTGTGGTGGAACTTTACTTTGTGAGGACTGAATACCAGTTAGCAGACATCTTCACCAAAGCTCTTCCTAGAGAACGTTTGAGTTTATCCTTCCACGTCTTGGTCTAAAGAGTCTACAACCGGAAACACTCAAGCGTCTTCAAGAGGAAGACGAGGAGTAAAGGTCTTTATCCATCTATCTCTTGTGTATATTTATTCAGAAAGCAAAATACAAAATTTCAAAACCCACAAAAGAAAATATAAAATTATAAAATTCTCAAAAAATCCATAAAAAGTAGAAATCTTGAAAAAATCCAAAAATATTGTTATTTTGTCATGTTTTTCCTTATTCGATATCATCTACGGACTTTGTGTTGACATTCAAAGAATGTCACGGGTCTTTAGATGTTCTTCGAATGTACATATTTTTGTTTAAAAAAAAAAAAAAAAAAAAAAGGCGGAGAAAAAATGGTGGTTAATTGTCATTTCAGGCAGTAACCCGTTTTAAAAGTAAAGAACAGAGTCATGCTTTATCTTATTTTTCAAATCTCATGCTCTGATTCTTAAAAACAAATGTTTGTCATCAAAAAGACAAATGTTTCTCTTTTCAAATATTTTTCCGTCTAATGATTCTTCTGAAAAATATTTGCCATCTAATGAAAACTAAATTTCTTTGAAAATACCTCGTACTCTATTATTCGTGTAAATCATTTGTGCTTATCATTCTGTCAAAATCTCTATCTCTCAATCAACAAATTGTGTCATTGATTGAGGGGGAGAATGATTTTATTCGAATTAAAAAGGTTATTTTGAAAGGTCATTTTTCAAACAATTGGCACGTTAATGAGTAAGGTTTATTGTTAAAAATTCAAAAATAATAATGTTTTATACAGTTGATTCAAAACCTTTGCTAATGTTATGTTTTCAAAAGACAGTCTTGCATGTTTAATCAATGGAGTTTAAAGTCTGAAAATCTGATCCTTATCAGTTAAAAAGTTTTTAAAAAAAAGCAAGTCACTATTCTCCTAAAAAAGCTTCCAAAATTGAATTTAAATGAATAGAGATCACAACTCTCAAAGGAGTTGAAAAATGTGATCGGGGGAGAATTTGTGATTTAAATTGGATTTAAACTGATAATTCGATACATGGTTTTATAAGGATGTACAAGCTCTTCTTCCCACATGTGCCAAACGATTTCAAATTTTCCATGCACATGTTGAGGGGGAGCATCTATCTTAAACCACAAAGATTTGAAACGTGATCAATTTATTTCAATGTGCAGTCTTTTCCTAATATGTGCAAAACATTTTCAAATTTATATGCACATATTGAGGGGGAACAACTATTTTGAAAACCACATTCTTTAAATAACTACTCTTAGATGCAAGCCAACCCCTCAAAGATGAAAATTATTTCTATTATAAAATGATGCTTGATGCACATGTTGAGGGGGATCTCTTGTTCTAAAAATATCAAAAACAATTCAGGTACAAAATGCTTTGATAATATATCACAAGTATTTGGATTGATTTTTAAAATGGTTTTCAAATGGTTCCAATGGCAGATGAACAATACCATATAGACCGACCAACTTTACTTTATGTATGGTGATATAAGGATGATAAAGTTAGGTATTTGTTCCCATGATCCACCAGAACCGGAGGGATCTACCCAGGGACAATCCACTAGATAGAGTAGAAGTCCTTAGGTATGATGAAAAAAGGAGAAATGTGAGATATGGGAAGAGTGCGGATTGAGACTGAGCTAGTACTGGAATAAACCCAAAAAGGTTCTAGTTATGAAGTCTCGGTAAGCACTGAAGGGGTTGAAGAATGAAAAAGAATTGAATGTGAAAAGGGGTGAAAATAAATAGCCCTCCATTTATTCAACCTTAGCGCAGAAACCGGGTTCAATTCATATGCTACTGATGGTTACCAAGGTAATATCGGTATTGAAGACAAGACGTCATGGACCCAGTGACGCACTGCACTACAATTTCCCAAGCTACTCAAGTTCCTCTTAAAAGGGCTTGTTTTATTCTCACGGGGAACCTACATAATCTATCGACTTTCTCTTAGAGTTTGTTGATATTGAAGAAGGAGACCCTCTCCCTAGTCTCCGGCTTAGGAACCAAATATGCACAATTAAGTCTAGAGCCACGAGATCATCAAATAAATTTCCTAAGGACACTGTCAATGAAGACTCTCTGTTTCACATAATGTGGAAAGAGAGATTATATCTTATGAGTCCTACGCATTATCCTTGTGGTATTGCCAGAACATCTGAGTGATATGAAAACATGTTCACAATGAAGATGGAAAGCCTTCTGGAGCCAACATCAAACAAGCTACTGGTGGGTGGCATGTGAGATCTATCCAATAGATCAACCATGTGACAACTGAACAGAAACAATGGGGCGATTCAATCTTTTGAATCAATCCTGGTTCAGGTTATGGATTGACGAATACCTTTGAAAAACCGGTCGGTGTGCTTAAAAACTCTTTTCTTTAGCACATCGACTGTGTACTAATATTTCAAAAATAAAAGGTGTTTATGATTGATAATTGATTTTCATTAAAACCTTCGTTGTATTGCAAAAACAATTTCTATTGAGCGATACACGATTGTTTTTCAAATCTCTTTTCATCAATCAGTGAATCTCAATTCGCTGGTTCACTCACTCCGTGTTGTCTTCTTTGAGACGTTCCGGTTTGAGAACAGCTAGAGCAGCTGTGAAACCCTGTCAAGGAAATTCTTCAGAATTTTACCTGATCACAGGCAGTACTTGTACTGATCAACGGGGAACCGTGGGCCGTGTACCTCAATTCAACGAAAGTGATCAAAGACACTTTCGTGCACTTTATTGCTAACTGTTGTATGCAGGTACGCCCGACGTTTGCAGCTGATCAGAATAAAGCGGTCAATCCATAGCCGCATGCTCACACTACTCATTCATCTCAAAAGAAATCATGATAGGTGCTTCAACGACTCTGATACTTTCACTTCATGCTTCTGCTATGCTGCTGCAAATATCATGAACCAATAAAAGCTTCCGCTACTCTGATGAGAATACATCATGATCTAGAATGTGAGCATGTCGGTCTAAATGTCACAACATCACATAATACCAACACCACAATGGAAGAGACAGAGATTATTGTTAGCTGATGATCTTAAGGCTGGCTCAAAACTCATCATCACGTGGATCAGTTAAAGACCTCCACTTGAATTATCCAAAACATGCGGAACATGAAGAATCAAAGACTACGTGCTACTGAGCAAAGAACTTAATCAAGAATCCTAGAACAATCTAATGTAATATCTGTTTGTATTCATTGTAAATTGAGGTGACCTCCCTTAGGGGGAGATTGTTAGGAATTAGAAAATTCAGTCGTTAAAGAGTCGGTCACCTCAAGTATATGTATTCATTAGAAAGCTCGTAGTCGTAGTCATGTTATGTTAGTATGTAGTTTGTTTTGTAACACCGTGGAGGACGGACGGGTCTTTACCCACTGTATGCCTGATCCACAGCCCGTAGGTGGCGTTTATTTGTAAGACACTATAAATACCCTCTACCTCCCAAGGTAGAGGGTTGGAGCTTCAATACCATTTTTCTTTGTTTCACATAGTTCCCAACTCTCTTCCATTTCTCTCTCTAGAACTTTCTCTCTTTAAACATACTTGAACGCCTCATATGATTATGGTTTAGAGTGTTTGTGAAATCCTATATCCTACAGATTTTGTTGCAACTTTTCCATATCCACATAACACTTACTTTTTCCTATCTCTACCCATTTATCTTCAGGAAAGATTTCGTTGTCTGTAAGAGCTTTGGGTGGAGCAGAGGTAGTAAGGTTCTCAGATGAGGCTGTGTTTGCCATTGAAGATATAAAGATACACACATACAACCGCAATGATTGAGAGCATGTTAGTTAAGATGTGGTTAGTTAAGCTTTATAGAATGCAATCTCATGACAAAGATACAACAAATAGCAAACTAGACAGAGAACCCATACACATATTGAAATGCTTAGAAAATAGATTAAGTAGCATCAGTATTTTCAAAATAACAACTCCTTTTGTGAAAGTTATCAAGAGACAAGTTGTTTTTTAATCAAATTAGTTAAAAACAAAGTTGCTATAAAATAATTTCATGAGACAAAATGCAATTGAGGAAATGTTATAACAGGCTGTTAAAACAAGTTGTCATATCAAGTTGCTACAAGAGAAACCATATACAACTTGCTTAAGCAATAATGTTATAGCAAGTCGCTAAGGGCAAATTGTTAATACAAGTTGCTACAGGAAATCCTGAACCAAGTCGCTAGCATGAGATTATTATAGCAAGTCGCCTTAAGTAATTTAATAAATCTAGTCGCCACTTGAAAATTGAACCAACAAGTCGCTAACTTGTAAAGACAAGTCGCTATCAAAAATGACAAGGCCAAGTCGCTACATTCAAAGTTACTAAGTTGCTAACTTGTAAAGACAAGTCGCTATCAACAGTAACAAAGCCAAGTCGCTACACATCAACTCACTAAGTCGCTAACAAGAATGTAATCAGAAATAGCAACTCGCCATGATGAATCTATGCACCAACTCGCTACCAAGAACACTATCATAACAGGTAAGTCGCTATCAAGAACACAAGTATATCATACGCATATCACCTCAATCCATTCATCATATGTAATCAATCTAAACACACAATCAAACCGCTACAAAGACCAAGTACAATTAAACCATAAACACTAACAATTTCAGAAACACAACCCAACTCGAACCTCCTACAAACATTACAACAAGTCGCTCACAAATTCTTTAATACATATAAATATGGAAAATTACATCTACCCTAGTGAATCCAAACAAACCTTAATCCATTAACCCATATATATCAAGTGTTTCATTCAACAAACCTAAACGAGGAACGCAAGTGACGAGAATCAAGATCAGTGGAATCTGTTAAGGAGAATGAGTTAGGGGATGCATATAATCCTTATATTTAGAGACAGGAAAATGATTAACATAACCTTACCACACACAAATTGCTAGCAGAAATATGTAACGAGAGAAAACACAAGGAACACTTTTGAATTTTTTGAAACTATGAAAACTAAATGGTAAGTCGCTAGGGTATAGAAACAGATTTTTACAAGAATACCAAGTTGCCACTTTTAGTCCTTGTACTTGTGAGAATGTCTAGCAACTCGCTAGCAAAGTAAATTAACGTTTCACTAAGACTTTACTTTCCAAGTCGCTAACCCACATTATACTTGCCAAGTCGTTAACTCTGTTAAAGGTAAGTTGCTATCTTTCATAATATGTATTATAGACACTATCAGTCCATGAACTTATCAGATTGAAAACTAACACAGATAACATATAAGATACCCAAACTAACACAGAGGACACCATGAAACAAGACAAGACAAAGACATACATCTAAGCACAATACATGTCCAACAATGGTGCAGAGAAAAACGAGATAACTTGTAAAATTCTCCCCCTCAATCAATGTCACCAATGAACATTGATTGAATTTAACCCACCCATTATAAAACAAGAGTATATCTTTTGTTCGAACTTCATCTATGATCCCGTGTCGTTATTGAATGACATTTCTAGGACCGTAGATGTTATCGATAACAAGCAGTGTTGCAAAACAAGGCCTACAAGGCCGATTAATCACCGATTAGGTGCTACTGGGCCACCAACCTTGCCGATTTGTGTAACTGGGTCAAACAAATTGGTCAACAATGGTCAATGGCGGTCAACGACTGTTAACGGTGGTCAAACTTGCCGGAAACTTGAAAATCTTGTCGAAAATACCCAAAAATTATCTTGAACAAGTTTTAATCAATTATATTTGATGTTTTTATCTGTTACAAGATGATTTCAAGGAAAGTCTTGTCTAGAATACCAAAATCTCACCGGAAATACTCAAAAATTGCCAAAAATGCCAATTCAATTAATCACCGATTAATCCCGACTTGACCGATTACAAGCTACAGGGGGTTCGACCGCCCGACTACCGGTTCACGAATTTTGCAACCTTGATAACAAGAGATATATCTTTTATTAGATTGAGGGAACCGATTTAAAATATGAAATAAAAAATGATTTTTGATATTAGTAAGAAAGATTTGAAAAAAAAAATGATTTTTTTTTAAACTGATTTGTACACAGATTTATAAGAGCGAGTCCTGATTCAAGTCGAATAGGAGTCAAAGTACGAGTTACATCAATTCTGGCAAGCTACAATTCTTGAGTGAGCAATATTCATTTCTGATGGAAACCAAGTCATGATGTTCCTGATTGAATTGAGCATTGTACCTGAAAAAGACTGAGGACACATTGCACTAGAAGCACATGTAGTATTGCAAATAGATGATTTAGTGACATGAATAATATCACTATGGGATGTTGCACAGTTTGATCTAGGCGTGTCATTAATAGCGATCCCTTTAGATTCAATATTCTTGAAGAGTTTTCCTGTGGGCATCCACTTAAGGCAAGATCTAGGTATGTAAGTCCATTTGGATCATGTAAACTTAAATAATCTGCCAGTGGGAATCCATTTGAAACAGCTGCTAGTAGATTTGGATGTAGACACTTCCCTCTTTTGAATATTGGTCCTTTTGTAATTAGTTGATTTCTTAGGGGATTGATCAGCCATTTGATGTTTCTTATGAGAACTAGATGAACTCCTAGTATTCCTGATCTTAGAACTTTGAACATTAACCTGGGGTTTGTTATTCATCATATCGGAATGAAGTAGTTAAGTGATTAGTTTTGTCAAAACAGTATTCTCATCAACTTGGGAGGCAAACCTAGATTTCGATGGTTTAAATCTTTCAGTTCTAAAAGCATTGGGCTGCCTAACTACAGTATGTTTTGAGTTGTTCTAAACAGTTGGCTTTCCCAAGGTTGATGGTTTTGCAAACTTAGTGTTCACCCTATTTCCAATAGATTTCCTAAGCTCGTTTTTTAAGGCAACAATAGTGAAGCTCTTATCCTGAATTTGCGCTTTGAGGGCATCAATGTCAGCCAAGAAGGAATTAGTTTGATCTATCAACTTGGAATTGTTCTCTAATTAGTTCTTTCTTAAGCACTCATTTTCCCTCAATAGGTTGGACACACATTGATCCAATTCATCATTCCTAGATTTAAGTGTATCACTCACTTCATGGTTTGGATTTTTCATCCCAATATTACATTTCTTATTCAAATCTGAGAGTTCTAATTTCAGATTGCATATTGTTGAATCTTTGTCCTGAATCTGGGTTTTTAAGTGGTTAATTTCAAAAAATTCTTGAAATTCTGGGAATTGCGGATTTATGCTGGTATTTGTAGTAAGAAAACTTTCTTCTCTTTGTTGTATTGCAATTTCCAAGGAAATGCAATGTTTTTCAAGAATTGAGTATTTGTTTGAAAGTTCATCATAACCCCTTTTTCAACCATGTTATTTGTTTTGAAGATTTTAGATTCAGGCTCAACCAAGAAACATATATCAATATCGTGATCAGAGTTAGGATAAAAATGATCAGGCACATTAGTGAATGCATTATGTTGATCAGTTAAGGGTACCTCATTACATAACCCCGGATCATTTGCTGGGATGGCATCAGTAGTCTCCTCATGCATACCAGGAGGTACTGAAATGCAATCTGATTCAAGCTTTTCTGACTCTGACTCTAAGCCTTTGTTTTCAGTACAGTCGGTTTCATCATCCTTTGTTGTATCTGATATACCGCATTCAGCATCATCCATTCTTTCAACTGGTCCATTACCCGATTTAGCACAACTTTCATTAGATTTTATCTGACACCCATTCAACACATGCAACTGAACATTCTCTTGAGCAACTTCCCTAATGTACATTTCCACATTATCCATAAGTTGAATAAATGTGTTGATGTACTCATGAATTTCCATTCCAGTATGTTTCTTGAATGAAATTCCAGTCACATGTTGATCAAAGTCTGCGGAATATTCCCCATTGATAAATGGCTGAAATTGGTTGTAGATTACTTGAAGTGCAGCATTCGAGTCTTCCATTAATACCTTCTTTTTGGTAATTTGAAGATTCAGTTGTTCTAAGTTCAGCAACACAGTTCTTGTCAATGTGGATAAGTCCTGACGAAAGAGAGCATTGCATGTTCGATGCCTAGTTGTGGATAACAGATGTGTGAGGTGCTGATGAAGTAGTTGAAAGGACTCAATGTTGCATTCCATTAGCCTTGCATCATTTGTCAATACCAAGTGTGACTCATTAGATTTTGACTCAGATTGTGAAGTGTGTTGATCATAAATTATTGAGTCAATCAAGGTAGAACATTCAGAATAGCAACCAGTTTCATTGTTCTGTGAGGTATCATAAAGTTCAAGCACTTTGGAGATTAAAGGGTCAGTGATGTAAGACATTGTGTTGATGGATATTAGATATGAGTAACTTGCATCAATTTACCAAATTTCTATATAGACAAGTCGCTAACAAGACAACTCGCCACGAACCATAACACCAAGTCGCTACGAATTTAGAAGACAAGTCTTTAAGCACCAAGTCGCTAAGAATTATGACAACAAGTCGCTAAGCACCAAGTCGCTAGACACAGTTAAGTTGCTAAAGAACAACTCGCTAAGATCCAAGTCGCTAGTATCAAGTAGCTAACATTTTACACTACAACTCGCTAACAGTTTCTGAAGCAAGTCGCTAACCTCACCAAGTCGCTAGCCGTAGTGGAGAATCCACTAACTTGTACTGTTTGTCGGCTTGTCTCAATAGACAAGTCGCTAACAACTAACACTGTAACTCGCTAACTTTTACTGAAGCAAGTCGCTACGATGAAAAACACTACGAGAACCAAGTCGCCAGCAAGAAAAACTTCAAAAACACACTTTTCAATCCAAAACAAGCTCAACCACAGTGATTCAAGCATACCAAATCAAAACCCAAGCACATACAATGATTCTTAACACAAAAGTACACCCAAAATTCAAACTTTAACACAAGAAATGATCCAAATGATGCAAAAACCACTAAACTTTTTCAAACTCAAAAACCATCTAAAACCACTAGAAATCCAAGTATATGTAAGAGAGATGATCAAACCATGGCTCTTGATACCATTTGTAACATATTGGATTTCACAAACACAAGAACAATCACAAATAAGGCGTATGATTAGATGATTTTAGAGAGAGAAAGTGAGATATTCTAGAAAGAGAAACTCATGGAAGGTTAGATTCCCAATGAACATCCAACTCTCTACCTTAGGAGGTAGAGGGTATTTATAGCTTACAAACTAAACGACCTCCTGATGGCCTGTGGATCAGGGATACAGAGGGTAAAGACCCGTCCTTCCTCCACGGTGTTACACTAAACTATTCTACACAACAAACTAACTACTATATAACGTAACAGACGATATGTCTACGAGCTAACTTATGCTAGATAATATTTGGGGTGACCGACTCTTCACATATGGAATTTCTGATTCCTAACAAGTAGTTTAGTGACTCTTGTTACACATGATGAGGATGCAAATATCAGACCTACAAATGAACAGGTGTCATGTGATAGGGTACCTTTAACTGATCAACATAGTGCATCTGCTAATGTACCTAAGCAAACTGATCTTAATACTGAACATGATTCTGATAAATGTTCCTTGGTTGAAGCTAAGACTAATAATTTCAAAACAAATTATATGGTTGATAAAAAGGCATTTGATGAACTTTCAAACCAATTCTCAAAACTTGAAAAACATTGCATTTCTCTTGAAATTGCAATACAAAGAAAGGAGAAAAGTTTTCAAACTAAGAAACCATGTAAAAATCTGGAATTTCCTGAATTTCGTGAGTTTTTGAAATAAACGATTTAAAAGCTCAACTTCAAGCCAAAAACTCGACTATCAACAATTTGAAGAAACATATTTCTGGTATGCATGTGAGAAGTAATTCAGTCAAGACTACTCAATACATTGATACTATTATAACAAGAAATAATGAACTGTCAATTCATGTGGCTAAATTACTAAAGGAAAATGAGACTTTGAGAAAGCATCACATAGAACTAAGTGACTCTGTCAAAGAAGCTAGAATTAAGTCAATGGAACAAACAAACTCTTTGATAGCAAAAATTGATGAACTCAAAGCTCAAATTCAGGAAAAAAGTGTTTCGCTATTGTTGCCTTAAAGAATGAGCTTAGAAAAACCGTATGGAACAGTGTGAACACTAAGTTTACAAAACCATCAACCTTGGGGAAGCCAGTTTCTCATCCCACTAGAGACCGGTCCGTTGTTAGGCAACCTACTGCATTTATATCTGAAAGAACAAAATCTTTAAAGACAAGGCTCGCCTCCCAAGTTGATGCGATGCAAGTTTTGTCAAAACCAGTCACTTCACATGAGTTACCTAAGAATAATGCTTCTAGCTCCGTTAACTCTCAACAAGTAGCTACTTCTACTCCCAGCACCTCTATGAATAGTTCGAAAACAATGTCAAAACCAAGCATTAAAATCCAGAATTCATATGATATGAATGACTTGTGGAAGAACTATTATCTAGAAGAAGTTAGGAAAAAGGCACAGATTCAAAAAGATGGAATTTTAGGTGCAAGACCTAGGGTGATGCATTTCACGAGATTTCAAGGCACTGCTAGTATGTAACATATTGGATTTCACAAACACATCAAACCATGATCAAGTGAGGCATATACTATAAGGTTTTTAGAGAGAGAAAGATTTAGAGGTTTGGGAACTTAGTAAGTGAAAGTAAAAGTATTATTATGAGCTCCAACCCTCTACCTTGGGAGGTAGAGGGTATTTATAGTATCTTACATAAACGCCACCTACGGGATGTGGATCAGGCATACAGTGGGTAAAGACCCGTCCGTCCTCCACGGTGTTACTAAACTAAATACTTCCTAACATTAAATAACTACGACTACGAGCTTTCTAACGATTACATATACTTGAGGTGACCGACACTTTAATAACTGGATTTACTAAATCCTAACAATCTCTCCCTAAGGGAGGTCACCTCAAAATACATTGAATACAAACAGATATTACATTAAGATTGTTCTTGGATTCTTGTTAAAGTTCTTTGCTCTATAGCCCGTAGTCTTTGATTCTTTATTTTTGCATGTTTGGTTAATCCAAGTGGAGGTCTTTAACTGATCCACGTGATAATGAGTTTTGAGTCAGCTTTGAGATCATCAGCTACCATAAATATCTGACTCTTCCTTTGTGGTGTTGACATTATGTGATGTTGTGACATTTGGACCGACATGCTCACATTCAGGATCATGAAATCTTTTCATCAGAGTAGCGGAAGCTTTAGCTGATTCATGATATTTGCAGCAGCGTAGCAGAAGCATGGAGTGAAAATATCAGAGTCGTTGATGCACTTATCATGATTTCTTTAGAAATGAATGTGTTGTGTGAGCATGCGGTTAGGGTTTGACCTCCCCATTCTGATCAGCTGCAAACGTCGGGTATACCTGCATACAACAGTTAGCAATAAAACACACGAAAGTGTCTTTAATCACTTCCGTTGAATTGAGGTACACTGCCCACGGTTCCCCATTGATTAGTGCAAGTACTGCCTGTGATCAGGTATAATTCCGAAGAATCTCCTTGACAGGGTTTCGCAGTTGCTCTAGTTGTTCTCAAACCGAAACGTCTCAAAGAAGACAACACGGAGTGAGTGAACCAGCGAATTTGAGATTCACTGATTGATGAAAAGAGATTTGAAAAACAATCGAGTACTGCTTAATAAAGTGTTTTTGCAATACAACGAAGGTTTTTGAGAAAAATCAATTATCAATCATAAAAACCTTTTATATTTGAAATATTAATACACAGTCAATGTGCTAGAGAAAATAATTTTAAGCACAACGAACGGTTTTTCAAAGGTATCCGTCAATCCATAACCTGAACCAGGATTGATTCATAATTTTGAATCGCCCCATTGTTTCTGTTCAGTTGTCACATGGTTGATCTATTGGATAGATCTCACATGCCACCTACCAAGAGCTTGTTTGATGTTGGATCTAAAAGGCTTTCCATCTTCATCGTGAATATGTTTGCATATCACTCAGATGTTCTGGCAGTACCACAAGGATAATGCGTAGGACTCTTAAGAATATAATCTCTCTTTCCACATTGTGTGAAACAGAGAGTCTTCATTGACAGTGTCCTAATGAGATTTATTGATGATCTCGTGGCTCTAGACTCAATTGTGCACATTTGGTTCCTATGCCGGAGACTAGGGAGAGGGTCTCCTTCTTCAATATCAACTATCTCTAAGAGAAAGTCAATAGATAATGTAGGTTCCCCGTGAGAGTGAAACAAGTCCTTTTAAGAGAAACTTGAGTAGCTTGGGAAGTTGTGGTGCAGTGCGTCACTGGGTCCATGATGTCTTTTCTTCAATACCAGTGTTACCTTGGTAACCACCAGTAGCATATGTATTGAACCCGGTTTCTGCCCTAAGGTTGAAATAATGGAGGGCTATTTATTTTCACCCTTTTTTCATTCAATTCTTTTTCATTCTTCAACCCTTTCAGTGCTTACCGAGACATCATAACTAGAACCTTGTTGGGTTTATTCCAGTACTAGCTCAGTCTCAGTCCGCACTATTCCCATTTCCCACTTTTCTCCTTTTTTCATCATACCTAAGGACTTCTACACTATCTAGTGGATTGTCCCTGGGTAGATCCCTCCGGCTCTGGCGGGATCGTGGGAACAAATACCTAACCTAACCATCCTTATATCACCATACATAAAGTAAATTTGGTCGGTCTATTTGGTATTGTTCATCTGCCATTGGAACCAATTGAAAACCATTTAGAATTCAATCCAGATACTTGTGATATATTATCAAAGCATTTTGTACCTGAATTGTTTTTGATATTTTAGAAAAATAGCTCCCCCTCAACATGTGCATCGTGTATTTGAAATCGTTTTGGCACACGGAGGCAAGAGGAAGGATTCACTTCTTTGATTACCATTTTCTAAAAGATATCAACATCACTTTCCTTATCAAAATTAGTATTTTTCATACTTTGTTACAGATATTTTTGGAAAGGATGTGGTTTTCAAAAAGTTGCTCCCCCTCAATATGTGCATCAATAATCGAAAGTGTTTTGCACATATAAGGGAAAACCTGCACATTGAAACAAATCAATCACGTTTCAATCCTTTTTGGTTTGAAATAAATGCTCCCCCTCAACTTGTGTATGGAAAATTTGAAATCGTTTGGCACATGTGGGGAGGAGAGCTTGTAAATCACTTTAAAACCATTTATCGAATTATCAGTTTAAATCCAACTTAAATCACAAATTCTCCCCCGATCACAATTTTCAAATCATTTGATATTTGTGATCTCTTTAGATTTAAATTGATTTTTAAAGCTTTTGAGGAGCATTGTGACTTGCTTATGAAAACATTTAACCGATAAGGATCAAATCTGAGACTTTAAACTCCAAAGATTAAACATGCTTGAATATCTTTTGAAAACATGACATAAACCTTGGTCTGAACCAATTGTATGACAAATAACCTTTTGATTTAAATGAAATCATTCTCCCCCTCAATCAATGACATAAGTTGTTGATTGAGAGATAGAGATTTTGACAAATGTCAAGTCCAGATGATTTTTATAAATTAAGATCGAGTTATTTTTATTAGTTTTCAATTAGATAACAAATATTTGTTTTTAGAATCAGAGCATGAGATTTGAAAAATAAGATAAAGCATGGCTCTGTTCTTTCTTTAAAAGCGGGTTATAGACTGAAATGACTATAAGCATTTGTTTTTCTTTCTCTCAAAATTTTTTTATTTTTATTTTTATTATTTTTTTTAAGATTAATGTACATTCGAACAACATCTAAAGACCCGTGTCACTCTTTGAATGATAGCACAAAGACAGTAGATATTATCGAAATTTTTCTATGAATGACAATATTTTTTGAAATTTTTCGAGATTTTCAAATTTTTATGGATTTTTGAAAGTTTTATAATTTTCTATTTGCTTTTTGTTGGTTTTGTAATTTTGTATTTTGCTTTTTGAATAACTATTTACAAGAGATGGATGAAGAAAAACCTTTTACTCCTCTTCTTCCTCTTGAAGACGTTTAAGTGTTTCCGGTTGTAGACTCTTTAGACCAAGTCGTGGGAGGATAAACTCAAAACATTCTCTAGGAAGAGCTTTGGTGAAGATGTCTGCTAACTGGTATTCAGTCCTCACGAAATAGAGTTCCACCACACCGTTCTCCACTTGCTCCCTGATGAAATGATGTCGAATGTCGATGTGCTTTGCTCTTGAATGTTGAACGTTGTTGCATGAGAGAGCAATGGCACTTTTGTTATCACAATACAGAGGGATTTTGTTGAATTCAAAGCCATAGTCAGATAATTGGGATCTCATCCATAGGATTTGAGCACAACAAGATGGCATGGCTATGTATTCAGCCTCTGTAGAGGATATAGAAGTACTCATTTGTTTCTTTGAAGACCAACTCACAAGCTTATCACCCAAAAACTGAGCACCTCCTGACGTGCTTCGACGTGTATCTTGACACCCTGCATGATCAGCATCTGCATAGGCTGTTAGTGACATACCGGTGTCCTTCGGGTACCAAAGTCCCATATTGATGGTTCTTTGGAGATACCGAAAGACCCGTTTAACCGCTTCAAGGTGCTTTTTGGTAAGCTTAGCCTGGTATCTAGCACACATGCATACATCGAACAAAATATCTGGTCTACTGGCTGTGAGGTATATCAGGTATCCAATCATACTACGATATTTCGTTTGATCTAACATGATCCCTGAGTGGTCCTCATCCAGTTTAGTACGCTCTATCATGGGAGTGTCAACAGAGTCACAAGAATCAAATCCAAATTTCTTTAAAATCTCATTTGCATATTTAGATTGATTTATAAAAATGCCTCTAGGACTTTGTGAAATTTATAATCCCAAGAAAAATGACATTTGTCCCATCATTGACATTTGAAATTTGAAGCCCATCTTCTTAGAAAAACGGTCACATTCATTGGGGTCAGTTGAGGCAAAAATAATATCATCAACATAGATTTGAACGTGAATTAAATGTTTGCCTGACTTTCTGGTGATCAATGTCGGATCAACTGCTCCTTTATTGAATCCAGTAGATAGAAGAAACTTTGATAGCATATCATACCATGCCCTTGGAGCTTGCTTCAAACCGTAAAGAGCCTTCTTCAAGCGATAGACATGAGTATGATTCTCTGAATTCACAAAACCTCCAGGTTGGCTGACGTATACGACTTCTTTAAGATCTCCATTAAGAAAAGCCGTCTTTACATCCATCTGATAGACTACCATATTCTTACTAGCAGCATTAGCCAGGAAGATTCTGATTGCCTCGATACGTGCAACTGGAGCAAAAGATTCTTCAAAGTCAATACCCTCCTCTTGACGGTATCCTTTTGCAACCAATCGAGCCTTGTTCTTTAATACATCACCAATGCTCATCAAGTTTTACTTGAAACCAATCGAGCCTTGTTCTTTAATACATCACCATGCTCATCAAGTTTTACTTTGAAGATCCACTTTAGAGCAATGATCATAGCACAGTCAGGAGCAGGTACTAATTCCCATACATCTAGTCGATCAAACTCATGAATTTCTTCTTGCATGGCATTGAACCAGTTTTCTTCATTCTTGGCAGTTTTAACATCTTTTGGTTCGATCTTAGACAGTACGGAGTTGAAGAAGCACCATAAGGCATCAGTTGCAAGTTGTTTACGAGTGGATACTGGACGAGAGGGGTTTCCAATGATGTTGTCCAATGGATGATCATGTGTCCATTTTCTAAGGTGTTCGTGTGGTTGTTGTTGAGGAACTGAAGTAGCAGAGTCATTTTCTCCTGATGAAGATGGTTTTGATGATGGTTCAGGAGCAAATATGTTCTCAAAGGGGCATCTTCAGGAGTAGCAAAGGGATTATCTCCATCATAGGTGTCAGAAACAATTCCATGACGTACACTTAATGATTGAGGAATTGATGATGAAACAGAGTGATCAGCAGAAGGCGCTTCTTGACTTAATGACATAGAAACTGAAGGGTTATCTTCATTGACAGGGATAAGAGCAGCCTCTGTTGATGGATTTGACAGATCATTAGCAATTGGCTCATAGTGTTCATCAAACATTGGATCAAACAATTTCTTCAAATCATCTTCTGAAGGAGGTACATAAGGAGTTGCTGGTGAGAGATTTTGCACAAGAGACGAACTAATGGGACTACTTGATGAAGGTTGTGATACGGGTCCAGAACTGGATTGTCCTGGAGCCATTTGCCCAGACAGCTCATCGAACGTGACGTGAATAGTTTCCATGATATCTCGAGTTCTTTTGTTGTAGATTCGGTAACCCTTCTTGTTTGATGCATAACCAACAAAAACTCCAATATCTGCCTTAGCTCTTAATTTACCTAAATCTTGACCGTCATTCGTTGGATAGCACAAAGAACCAAACACACGAAGGTCGGAGAGATCAGGTTTTCGTTTATGGACAAGTTCGTATGGAGTTTTTCCATGAGAGGTGTGTATAAGGGAACGATTTGGGTGTAGCAAGCAGTGGCAATGGCTTCAGCCCAGAGAAACATTGGAACCTTTGAATAAATTAGCATTGTTCTTGCGGCTTCCACAAGAGTTCGATTTCGTCTTTCAACTACACCGTTCTGTTGAGGAGTTCGTGGAACACTTCTTTGATGACTGATTCCAACACTTTCATAAAATTGACTTAAGTCTTTGTTAACAAATTCTGTGCCATTGTCTGTTCGAACAATTCTAACCGTATTGTTAAGTCGAACCTGAAGCTGTTTGATAAGTTTGATGATGACATCTGGAGTTTCGTCCTTTGTCCTCAAAAACTTTACCCAAGTAAATCGAGAGTAGTCATCAACAATGACTAAAATATATTTCTTCCCATTTATCATTTGCACTCTCATTGGTCCGCACAAATCCATATGAAGGGTATGCAGAACTTCCATTACTGAGTTTGTGGGTTTGGGTTTGTAGGCATATTTCTTGATTTTTCCCAATTGGCATGCTGAACAAAGATGGTCTTTTTCATACTTTAATCTGGGTAAGCCTCTTACAAGATCCTTTCTGGAAAGGTTATTAATGGTGCCGAAGTTCAAGTGATTGAGACGACGATGCCATAACCATGATTTTGTTTTCGAAGCTTTTGACAACAAGCAGATTGGAGAAGACTTCATCATGTCTTCGATAGAGATGGTGTATAGATTTGAACCACGAGTTCCTCTTAACAGTTCCACACCATCAAGTTCTCTAAAGAAACAAGTATGTTTTCTAAAAGCCACTTCTAGATCGGAATCACAGAATTGACCAACAGAAAACAAGTTATGACCAAGACATTCAACATAATATACCCTGGAGATTACACTATCGCCAACAACATAGTCTCCATAACCTATAATTGCACCAAAATGGTCGTTCCCGAATCTAACAGTCCCGATGAATTTACTCACGAAGTTCATGAGCTGCGAGCGATCTCCCGTCATATGCTTGGAACAGCCTGAGTCCAGGTACCACAGAAAGATTTGAACGATCTGCAGTTGAACACATACAAGAATGGATAACTGGATAATTGGGATCCCCATGTAAGAATGGGTTCCATTTGGTTAGTAACAGTGATTGGAACACCCACATCGGAAGTAGAAACAATGGAATCATCAGGGATAAATGCATTGCTAGTGAGAGTATTGGACCTATTCAAAGTATGTTCACTTCTTAAAGGAATAGTTCTACCAGTAGGCATCCATTTTCTAATGGGAATTGACTTAGCTAATTTAGGGCACATCTCATTAAGATTGAATTTGCGGCCAGTAGGTATCCACTGATAACCTATGTTACTAAATTTCCTTCCTGTGGGTTTCCAATGTTTTCTAACCTTCTTTCTCCACTGCTTTCTAGTAGGGGTGCAAACAAGCCGAGCTTTTATCAAGCAACTCGAGCTCGAGCTCGAGCTCGGCTCGATCGAGTCAAGCTTTTATCGAGCTCAAGCCGAGCTCAAGCCCAATACATTGGCTCGAAACATATAATGAGCCGAGCTCGAGCTTTTGATGGCTCGGCTCGAGCTTTTATCGAGCTTTTTCGAGCTTTAAGTAAATAAGGGTTAATTTGAATATTAACCTAATTATAAATAAGTATTCAAGTTATGGAAATCATTTTGCTCAAGTATTCAAGATCTATGAAGCTTATGACGTCTCGCGAATAATATTTTGTTGAACTATTTTAGACATTCGAACCTTAACTAGCATTTATTGATTATGTTTCATTTTAATATTAGATTTGTTTCATCTTCTTGACTCTTGACTCTTGAATGTGTGGCATCATGTGACAATTTAGTCACATTTTGTCCAAGTTAGATATGATTCATTGGTTCAGGTGTATGCCTTTTTTTAAGGTCTTTATATGGTTTTATTCATTGGGTACTGGATTGTACTCGTTCTTCTTTTCGAGTCTCAAGTCTCAACTCCTTAATCAACTTGTTCAGGAGTTGGAATAGGGGTGTAAATGTGTAATCATGTATTCATATACATATATTTGAGCTTTTTAAGCAAAGCTCGAGCTTTGCTCGAAACTGAATCGAGCCGAGCTCAAGCCTAGATGGTTAAAGCTTGACGAGCTATCGAGCCGAGCTTGAGCCTAGTTTTTTTCTTCGAGCCGAGTTCGAGCCTTGTCAAGCTCGGGCTTGGCTCGGCTCGGTTGCACCCCTACTTTCTAGCCTTCTTAACATGTTTTTTTTGCATTAACAATCTTAACAGGGCATTTAACAGCATTAATCAAATCATTCACACCACATTCATAATTAGTAACGGAAACCAAGCAATCATCATTACATGTTTTGTCAAAAGTAGCAGAATTCGAATTAATTACAGTACGCTTATAGCTAATACTAGAATCAACACGATTCGTTTTATTCAACTCAAACTTAATGTTCCTAGGGTAGTCTTCTACTTTGTTCCATTGCACATTCTTAGCTTGCGAGGTCCTATCTTGCTTTGTATTGCCTGGAGGCTTTGACCCGTTTGCTTTAATGTCACTGATTACTCCTGTAGAGGGAATTATGGGAACATTAGTTGGTTGGGCTACCTTTTGCATTCCTGAACTAGAAGTGCAAGGATCTGAACTACTTGAAGGCACTTTAGAGTTCACTTTCTTAATACTGGGCATAGAATGGGATGCATACTTAGCACTAGGCATAGAGCAAGGCATCACAACTTTATGTTTCGCACCTAAGGATTTAGGACATGTTGCTATTAAACATTCTAACAGCTCCTGAGATCGTTTGGCCTGAATGCAAGCAAACCTAATTTCACTATCAAGTGGCTTATTTATGAAATCCTCTTCTACAATCTCACGAAGACAATCAAGACTATCCTTAAGGCGAGCAAAATAGTTATGAAATGCAAGTTCATTATTCCTTAGATGAGGAGGAATGTATTTAACAGTCACAGTATATTTAGAGTCTGCAGATGACTTTGATGCAACATTCTCATTGAATCATATAACTCTTTAAAGTGTCGTTTAACTTTTTCATTTTCTTCTAGAAAACTCTCATTTTCCTTTTGTAAAACATTAACCAAGTTTTGAAGATGAAAAGTTTGAGAACACTGAGAATCTAAAGGAGGAGGCTTTGGGAGCCAGTCACATTGTTCTTTTCACCCTTTAATTATGAAATTTGGGCTTTCAACTTTCTGCTCGTGTTACAATGAGCTTGAATCTGTTCGTCACGTTTGTTTATTTCAAAAAGTGCATCAAACTCTGGAACATTTGAGGATGTCTTGATGTTTGAGGTTTTGACATTTTCTTTGAGATGTTGATATTTTAGTTGCAAATCAAAATGTTCAACTTCTAGTTTAGAAAACTGTTTTACCAAATTATCGTGATCATCCTGATCAATTTTCTCATTTAGTTCTGAGTTTTTGTTTTCAAGCTCAATGACACGATCATGGGAAACTTTCAAGGCAACAGTTAATTCATGAAATTGAGAAGCAGTAATAGAATGCTTAGTAACAGTATAAAACACATCTTGAGCCACACAACTTAATACTAAGTTTTCATTTAAGATATGCAAATTCTTCTTTTCAATTTCATTATATTTGAGTTCCTGTTCATAATCATTTACCTCAACTATCATTGCATCAAATTCCTTTTCCATTTCTTTGATATCTGAGTTAATCCCTTTTTGAAGACTCTCAAATTGACCTTTTAATTGTTTAAAGAAAGGCATGACCTCAGTTAAATAACATTCTTTAGTTTGCTCAAAACCCCTTTCCCCTTCAGTTATCCCTGTATGTGTGATTCTCCTCTTACATGTCTTCTCAAAATCAACAAATAGTTGATAAACAACATACATGCTGATTAAGGTCTTACTATTAGTGGAAATAGTTCTAGGAACTAAATGCATTGGTGTATTCGGAGGATACACAGTAGCTGCAGGCACTTTCCTAAGGGGAGTGTTTGTTTCAACAAGTTCTTTAGCTTTTTGCTTATCCATATCTTTCTTCCAAAAAATTTGTTCTGGGGTTAATTGAGTTTGAGGCTTAAACATGTTCAGGGAGATCCAATTTTCTTTAGTGTAATCATGAGGTTTGATCGTTATGTTTTTCTTTTTACACGCGGGATCGTTAAGCTTCTTATCCATTTTCTCCCTAGAGGCATCATCTAATTTTCTATCCTCTTCCGTGCTTCCAACACATGTGTTTGCCTAGGATTAAGAATCTCATTTCCATCATATAGTACCTTATGAGCAGCTCTAGCCTTTTTACCTACCTCGGGATTTGGTTCCTCAACAAGGGGAATACTATGCTTATCGCTTAAGACTCTGTGCTTAGTGATCATGTGAGCAGTCTGAATGGTATTCCCTTGTACGTACAACTTGTTTTCAATCTTGTTTTTCAAAGTTTTTAGATTAGAAAAATCATTCAAGAGTTTTGATTCCTTAGCATTAAATTCTTGTTTAAGCACTTTAACATTATCTTGAAGTTCTTGCTTTTGCTTAACAGTTTTAGAAAGCTTTTCTTGTAAGGAGTTTAACTCTTGTTTTAACACTTCTTCTCTAAAATTACCTTTTCTAATAATTGTACGCATTTGGTCATCCATTTCCTGCTCACGGGTAGTTAGCTCAAACTTAGCACGTTGTTCATAAATAGCAACTTGTTCTTTATAGACATTCAGTTCAGAGATAACAGAATCATCAAGGGCACATGCAGTGTATTCATCAAAAACATAGTCATCATTGACTGTAGAAGATACATCACTTGGTACAATCTCACTTTCACTTTGTGTCACATATTGATCATATGGGACAGTATTACTACTACCCTCATTATCAATATCTGATTCATAAGTTTCAAAAGATTGTACTTCGTTATGTATCTTTTGCTCATCCACCTCATCGTATAGTTTTAATACCTCTGAGATGATTGATTCTTTGGATGGACCATCCTGTTGTGGTGATAAGACCTTTGGAGAGACCATAGGTGAGATGCTAGCCATGAAGATTGTCTGGGTAGTAGGTTCATCATCGACATCAGAGTCAAATGCATCACAGTCTGCAACTTGAAAGGCATTTTGATGATTGTGACCTATTTCCTAAATTGGCTGCTCATCCACATCAGCATCATATGTCTTAGCATTCCCTTCTGCAAGAAACAACAACTCTTCTTCATCCAAAGCTGCTCCATTATCCTGAGCTTGCACAAGCAACATCTTGTCTCTGAAGTATTCTGCATTCTGTGGACGTTTTGGAGATGTGCAGTTCCTCGCAATATGTCCCTCACCACCACAGTTGTAACATTTGATTGGCTTTGCTTGCCTTAATTGGCATTTCTTCCACGATTCTGATTAGCCACATATCCTCCACCTACTCCAGTATTACCATAACCTGCTCCAATCATCCCTTGTTCATACCGTCTTCCTTGCACATTCTGCACCACTACCTTACCATCTCTGACAGTAGCTTGATTGTGTAGATTGGATGCTGTTCTGAGGTTATTGTTGGTGTGTGGAGTGGAATTCATATTTTGACTAACCATGAGAGACAGTTGATTGATGAAGTTTTCCATGAGTGTGTTTGAGTCTGGAGGCTTATATGCTGGATCAGGAATGAGTTTGTAATTACCATTACCGGTAGGTATGACTTGAGAAGCTTTGGTGGTAATTCCAACATTGGTGTAAAATGATGTTGAATCATTTGATGAGCTTGATTCTCCATGTTTGGATTTGAACTGTTCAAGAATCATTCGTTCAAACATAGCATGTCTCTCATTCTGAAGCAGGAAGGCATACAGTTGCTCATAGTTGGTGTTCTTTAATCCTTTGGTTAGCTTCATAGAGGTGACAAATTTGTGCCATTCGGGATTCATGTTGTTCACAAACTTTGAGTTCAGCTGAATATTTGGCATGGTCATTTTGATATTCCTCATGTCATTCACAAGCTTGTGGAATCTCACGTAATATTCATAGACACTTTCTTCTGGTTTCATCTTAAAGTGCTCAAATTCATCATACAGTTGTGATTCTTTGTCTTCCTTAGTTAATTCAGAACCCGAGAGAAGCATCTTGACATTATCCCAAACAGCCTTGGCTTCAGTGTTGTGATTGATAAGCTTGTAGATATCTTTTGGAAGACCCTGAAGTATAATGTTTGAAGCCCTGATATCAGCATCGTATCTCTTTTTCTCCTTATCACTGAGCTCATCATACGTCTTTGGTCTGTCCAAACCTAAGATCATTGTTCCATCTGCAGTTGTTTCAAGTGTGTCTCTTGTAGTCTCAATCCGATAAGGTCCTTCATCAATTGACTTGAGAATGTTGACCCCATTTTACTTTCCCAAATAGTACAACCTAATTCGTTGAGCCCATGAGTCATAGTCAGTTATGTCAAGCATGGGTGGACGAGTATCTAATCCAGCTGCTTAAACGTCCTCAGCTACAAAAGAGATGATTGTAGGCACGTTGGTAGACATAATTACAGATTTCACGGGATTTTATAACTCTATGATTAAACCGGGAAATAGATTCTTTCACGGGATTTTACTAAATCAAGAGAAAACCGTATCAAAAACAATAATCAACCAAGTCGTTATAACCCTTGAAGATAAGTCGCTAAATCACCAAGTTGCTAAGTAACAACTCGCTAAAGGGCTCAAGTCGCTATGAACCAAGTCGCTAAACACAAGTCACTATGAACCAAGTCGCTAAACACAAGTCGCTAAAGCAACAAATCGCTAAGCTGACAAGTCGCTAAAGAGCAACTCGCTAAGTGGGCAAGTCGCTAAGGAACAACTCGCTAAGAGGCCAAGTCGCTAAAGAGCAACTCGCTAGTCACAACAAAGTCAAGTCGCTGAAAATAATAAAGACAAGTCGCTACGTTGAACAAGTCGCTAGCCGGAGTGGTACCTCCACTACTTTGTACTATTTGTCGCCTTGTCTCAATAAACAAGTCGCTACCACTTCAACTACAAGTCGCTGCAAACTAACGAAGCAAGTCGCTACGAAGAAAACTTATCCGAGAGTCAATTCGCCAGCAAGAAAAACTTAAACACAACCCTTTTCAATCCAAAACAAGCCCAACCACAGTGATTCAAGCTTTCCAAATCAAAACCCAATCACTTACAATGATTCTAAACACAAAAGTACAATCAAAATTCAAACTTTAACATAAGAAATAATCCAAATGAAGTAAAAACCACTAAACTTTTTCAAACCCAAAAACCATATAAAACCACTAGAAATCCAAGGACATGTAAGAGAGATGATCAAACCATGGTTCTTGATACCATTTGTAACATATTGGATTTCACAAACACATCAAACCATGATCAAGTGAGGCGTATACTATAAAGTTTTTAGAGAGAGAAAGAGTTAGAGGTTTGAGAACTTAGTGAGAGAAAGTAAAAGTATTATTATGAGCTCCAACCCTCTACCTTGGGAGGTAGAGGGTATTTATAGTATCTTACATAAACGCCACCTACGGGCTGTGGATCAGGCATACAGTGGGTAAAGACCCGTCCGTCCTCCACGGTGTTACTAAACTAAATACTTCCTAACATTAAATAACTATGACTACGAGCTTTCTAACGATTATATATACTTGAGGTGACCGACACTTTAATAACTGGATTTACTAAATCCTAACATAGTAGTAGTAAAACATTACCTAGGAACACTCAAAAGACTAGGGGTTGGCTTGCATCTAAGAGTAATTATATGAAGAAGAATGCTAAGCATGTAGAAAATGAAACAAGAAACTCTGAGTCTTTTCCGAATAAGAAACATTTTCCTAATTCACCTGCTAAGGTACAATCCACTAAGACTACTAACATGGCTAAGGTTCAATATGTCATGAAGCAAAACAAACCTAAAACTTCACCTAGATGGATCCCAACTGTTAAATATTTGGAGTCTAGGAATACCAATAAGTCTTCCACTGTGCATAAGAATATCAACAATCCTAGACCTTGCCACAAGTGGATACCATATGGTAGAATGTTTAAGGATGTTGGACTTAGGTGGATACCTATCGGAAAGTTGTTTACCAATGGAAAAATCAAGGTTGACCGTGAAACCCCAAAGGGTTTGGATACTAATGTCACTAACCAATATATATGCAATCAAGCTTGTAATGTTAGTGCAGGTAGTCCTTACTCCGGTGCAGATACTTCGATCCTTCACTACATGGATTGGCTTAAAGTATGGATAACAAATGGATTGATATCTCATAATTCACGGGTTCAAGCAACTCAACCTTGATATTTAATCTGCTATGACGTTTGAACACAATAGTTCAAGCCTCGTTCTCTAAAGAAAAGAAAAGTGTACGCTTCAGTGCGCTTTATCTTCCGAAGAAGAGAAATCTGCTCATTTATGACCATTCTCATCAACATGCTTCATACTTTTTCCACGCGCTTTCAGTTATCAAGTGAACTGGACTACCGATGATTGTTCTCTTATTCCACTTGCTCGATTATAATGACGATGGCGATATCATATGCTACCTTTGAGGGGGAGAAGTATGAATAGACTACATTTGGATGATTTTCACTTGGTTAATCAAGCATGGCATCTCCGTATGCAATTCTTGAGGGGGAGAAGAAGTATGATAATTCTACATGTTGAGTTATATTTGAGAATATATGGTCATACGGCTCCTAACTCATGTAAGAACCGAGCTTCTTCTTATCGGGTCATCTTCACATGGAGTTTCTTCTATGAGCCGTTGGTTGACATCTTCACATGGGCTGATGTGTTTAACGACAAAGTGCTTCTAGTTAATGCTTCACGTACACATCAAGATGATGATTCTGAACAACCTTCTGTTCTTGTTTGATGTGATCGTTTGTTTGGCGTTACCATTTCAAGTGTTCGTTCCGGGCTGATTGCTGATTTCCTTGATCAACATCTTTTTGTTCTTGTTTGATTGGGAGGGATTTTTGTTAAGGGATTTGCAAGATATAAGTTAATTGGAATGCTTCTGGTGAGATGAAGATGTTGACTTTACGTTCCCCAATTGGACAATCTTGAAGAAGGTCGAGTCTACAGTCGGTTCTAAATTTTCTACTACATGTTAGAAGACTAAAGACGAGTTGCATTTAACGATCTAAAGACTTCTTCTTATTCTGGTTATTCATCATAAAGATTGTCAGTTTAGGGGAGAGCACGAATTGGGGGAGAGTGGAATTTCTGATTTAATCCCCAATTAGACTTGCTCACATTCTTCTTCAGCAAGTTGATTCTCACAAGATTTCAAGTGGTCTTCTCAAAAGATTTCTAGTACATGGGCTTATAATGTGTTGCTGATTCTGAAGTATCAAAACCAGCAAGGGGGAAGGAGACTCACATCTAAACTCAAAACGCGAGGAAACTTGATGAAATTAATACTTCTAAGTGATTGAAGATATCTCGGGAAGACAAATGTCATTATCGCAGAGAAACTCAAGGTTTGACTCATGGCGTTTAGTGGTCTTATTCCAACTATGTGGGGGAAGAGATGGAAGAGTTAGTTTCTGGTGATAAAAGAGGTACACAAGTGTGTGATGATTTCGATGCCATCACAATCATCAGGGGAGAGAGATTGTGTACATTGGGGATGCTCAGCTGTTTCACTTGAGAGCTTAATCAGTGATTCAGAGATATAATCACTTATTCCGGAGTTGACATCCGCAGAGATAATCAGTGATTCGGCCTGCTTCTTCAGTGTTATCGGTTATTCTTTCTTTGGGCATTTGGGTACTTCGGGTTCTTGAGCTTCATACACTATCATCAGGGGAGAGAAAAGTATACATCGGGGTTATTCTTTGGCTATCGGACTTAATCTGCTACTTCGATGTTATAAGCTTCTCTGTCTTTGGGTATATTTGTATTCGGGTTCGTGAGCTCTATTCTATGAGACTGGATGCATCACTTCAGGCTTCAGTGGAATGAAATTTGAGAAGAGTTATTTATATGTGGGATGATTCTTTGCTGTTCTACTTGATGATATAACCCCAAATGAAGAATCACAAAGATTATTCTCAAAAGGAGCAGCAAGATCGATGATAATGGTGTGCTTCTTTGTGCACCTGGCTAAGACAAGCTTGAAATAGAGCTTCGAATCTGCTCAACAAAAGGATTTTCGGTTTGGGGGGAAGCTACCAAAGTCTCACTTTCAGATGGTTCAATTTCTTTCTTCAATTCAAGAGCCTCGAAAGATTTGGTGGTGAAAGTTTAAGAGATGATGACTTCTATCTTCTTCAATGGGGCTGCTCGATATCCTTATCTCGGTACTCGTATCATCATCCTTCTTAAACTATATCATCAACTCTATCTTTGTATATATTTATCAGAAAAACAAAATACAAAAATATAAAACCAATAAAAAGAAAATAGAAAATTATAAAACCAACAAAAACTCATAAAAATCAAAAAAATTTGAAAAATACCAAAAATATGTTTTCTTAAGACATGTCTTCTGGTATCGATAACATCTACGGTCTTAGAAATGTCATTCAATAATGGCACGGGACCATAGATGAAGTTCGAGCAGGAGGTGTAAATATTCTTTTTCAACACATGTCTAAAAACTATGGCTTGCTATTATTTCAGATAGCAACCCGTTCTTCAAAGAAGGAAAGTGCTACGCTTAAACAATTTTAACAAAATTCGTGCACTTATCCTTAAACGACTGGAGGAAAGTATGTCGAAGGACTGCTGTTCCTACTCAAATATTTTTCCTTCTAAAAATTCTTCAGAAAAATATTTGTTTTAACAAAATGGTGGTAAATGAGTTGCTTGAAAATCAATCAGAATCAAGTTTTCATAAATTTGTAAAACCCAATCAATGACTTCAGCATAGTTAAAGCTTTTCATAGAATGAGTCATTGATTGAGGGGGAGAATGTTTTCAAATTTATATCATCTAACGGACTTATCTAATTATCCTATATACTTAAATGTAAAACATGTTAACCTACGTTGAAGGACTAGGTGCCTAGGATATAATTGTTAGGATTAGATGATTATAGTTTGATAAATACACAATTCCCATGCCTTTTATGATCTGATTGATATGTTGAATTGACTTTTATTAGTCGATTGCTATTTTGGTGTTGTCGACCACCATATATCTGTTTGTATGTCTACTAACGTATGCAGATATCATGGATTATAAGAATGTTCCCGATCCGGATCCCACAATTGAAGATGATTGGATGCCGATAGGAGAGGGCTACGATATCTTGGGTTGAAAAATGAAGAAACGGAGCTTAATTAGATCTCCATGGAGAGTTGGCACGATAGATGCAACTTAAGAGGTCTCACTGCATCTGCAGATGGTTTTCTTCCAGCCCTACAGCAACAACATAAGCTTCTTATCCACCTAACGTATCTTTGTGCAGGACAAGTAGTGAATAACACCATTTTTCAAACAAATTTGATAAAATTGTTTTGAAAATGGAAAAATATTGTTTTGAAAATAAATTGGACTTAATTTTGGAAATCACCGAACTTCATTTTATCAAAACTTAGGTCACTCAATCAACGACTACGGTCATCGATTGAGGGGAAGAGTGATTTAAAATAAAATATTTTCAAACGATATTTCATCTATCAAGTCCGGCTTGTACGAATTAAAGTGGTGATCTAAAGATTTAATGTTATGTCATGGTATGATTTTCTTTAAAACTCAAAGATCTTTCAAAATGAATTTTTTTATGTTCTTGTTTGATTGTGAAATTATTTTATTTTACTTAAAGATCTCTTAAAAACTATCATACCTGACACTAACAATCTTTAATGTCTATAATTGGTCCCCATCAGTCAATTTCAAAATTTAAATCTTGCCACGTCTTTCCCCAAAACTTTTCTAAATAATTTAAATCAATTGGGATCACAAATCTCAAATGGTTTGAAATTTTTTATCGGGGGAGAGATCGTGATTTAAATCTCAAATCAGTTTTAAAGGGTGATTGTTTCAAAATCACTCCTTCCTTCATGTGCCAAACGATTTCAAATACATGATGCACATGATTTAGGAGGAGCATTTAACCAAAAACGAGAAGAGTATTTAAATAAGGCCACATTTTCTCCCATGTTTTCTAAACCTTATTAAATCACTTGGGATCCAAAATCTCAAAGGGTTTTATATTTTTGATTGGGGGAGAATTTGTGATTTAATTATGAAATCTGATAAAAGATGATCATTTGACTCAAAGTGCAGGCTGCTCTCCCATATGTGCTAAATGCTTTCGAATCTCGAAGCACATATTGAGGGGGAGCATTTCAAAAGAAAATAAACTTTCAAGGTACAAAGATTTCTATGTTTCAACATAAGTACCTTGATTGATTTTATAATGGTTTCTCAATGGCAAATGTGATCGTGGAAGTTCTTCGAAAACCTTCTTCCTCTATGTGTTAAATAATTTCAAATAACCAACGCACATTTTGAGGGGGAGAATTTACCGAGAAAATCAAATGGCTTTTTCCACTGAAATTGAGATCAAAGAAATTTTTCTAAGACCTCTTGCCTCCATGTGCTAAGAAATTTCAAAATCATAAGAGCACATGTTGAGGGAGAGCATTTCTAAATGATCAAAATAATTAAGGTACAAAATGCTTTGATATTATATCACAAGTACCTTGATTGATTTTCCAAATGATTTTTCAATTGGTTTCGAGAAGGAATGAACAATACCAAAAGACCGACCAATTTAATTTAAGTATAGTGTTATAAGGATGGTTAGGTTAGGTTAGGTATTCGTTCCCACGATCCCGCCAGAGCCGCAGGGATCTACCCAGGGACAATCCACTAGATAGTGTCGAAGTCCTTAGGTATGATGAAAAAAGGAGAAAAATAAGAATACGGGAAGAGTGCGGACTGAGACTCAGCTAGTACTGGAATAAACCCAACAAGGTTCTAGTTATGAAGTCTCAGTAAGCACTGAAGGGGTTGAAGAATGAAAAAGAATTGAATGTGAAAAGGGTGAAAAGAAATAGCCCTCCATTAATTCAACCTTAGGGCAGGAACCGGGTTCAATACATATGCTACTGGTGTCTACTAAGGTAACACTGGTATTGAAGACAAGACGTCATGGACCCAGTGACGCACTGCACTATAACTTCCCAAGCTACTCAAGTTCCTCTTAAAAGGGCTTGTTTCATTCTCACGGGGAACCTACATAATCTATCGACTTTCTCTTAGAGATTGTTGATATTGAAGAAGGAGACCCTCTCCCTAGTCTCCGGCATATGAAACCAAATATGCACGATTGAGTCTAGAGCCAAGAGATCATCCACAATATCTCATTAGGACACAAAATTAATGAAGACTTGCTGTTTCACACAATGTGGAAAGAAAGTATATATTGAGAGTCCTATACATTATCCTTGTGGTATTGCCAGAACATCCGAGTGATATGTAAAGTATTCACGATGAAGATGGAAATCCTTCTAGAGCCAACATCAAACAAGCTCTTGGTGGGTGACATGTGAGATCTTTTCAAAAGATCAAGCTTGTGACAACTGGATAGAAACAATGGGGTGATTCATTCTTGAATCAACCTTGGTCCAGGAAATGAATTGACGAATACTTTTGGAAAAACCGTTCGATGTGCAAATCTTCTTTTCTCTAGCACATCAAATGTGTATTCATGTTTTCAAACACAAAAAGTATCTCTGATTGAAAAAATACTTTTGGAAAAACCGTTCGATGTGCAAATCTTCTTTTCTCTAGCACATCGAATGTGTATTCATTTTCAAACACAAAAAGTATTTCTGGTTGAAAATTTATCTTTCTTATAAAACATTCGTCGTATTGCAAAGCTCTTTCTTCAAGCAATACGCAATTGTTTTCAAATCAATGTTTCATCAATCAGTGAATCTCAATTCGTTGGTTCACTCACTCCGTGTTGTCTACTTTGGGACGCTCAGGTTTGAGAACGGCTAGATCAAGCTGCGAAACCCTGTCAAGGAGATTCTTCGGAATTCTACCTGATCACAGGCAGTATTTATACTGATCAACGGGGAACCGTGGTTCTTGAAACTATATTCAACGAAAGTGAACAAAGACACTTTCATGAGTTTTAGTGTTAACTCCTGTTTGCAGGAACATTGGACGGTTGCAGCTGATCGATATTGAGAAGTCAATTCACAGCCGCATGCTCACAGCATACACGCTTAAATGAAGAACATCATGACAAGTGCATATCTATATAACCTGGCTCTGATAGCTGCAAATATCATGAACCAGTAAAGCTTCCGCTACTCTGATGAAATGATGTCATGATTCAGAAAGTGTGAGCATGTCAGTCCGAAAGTCACAACATCACATGAAGGCAACACAACAAAAGGATGATCCAGAGATTTGTTGTGGCTGATGATCTCGAAGAAAGCTCGAAGATCATCAAGATGTGGATCAGTTAAAGGCATCCACTGAAAGTACAAATTAATCGGATAATGAAGTGTCACTACTCAAGCACAAAGATTGCGGAACTGAAGAATTGAAGTCTAGGAGCTCAAGACTGAAGATAAAATAGAATGCTAGGATTCAAAATGTAAAACATGGGGTGACCTCCCTTAGGGGGAGATTGTTAGGAATTGGAAATTCCATTGTGAAGTGTCGGTCACCCCAACTATTATCTAGCATAAGTTAGCTCGTAGACATATTGTTATTTACATGTTTGTTAGTTAGTTATTAGCTTAGTTTAGCTTAGAGTAACACCGTGGAGGAAGGACGGGTCTTTACCCACTGTATGCCTGATCCACAGTCCGAAGGAGGACGTGTAGTATGTAACTATAAATACCCTCTACCTCCCAAGGTAGAGGGTTGGACCTTTCACTTAATCTAACCTTCTTTCTTTTGTTTACTTTCTCTCTCTAGAAAGGATCTCATCTTCTACTTTCTCTCTCTAAACTCTATTCCATACGTCTATTGATTTGTGTGTTTATGTGTTTATGAAAACCAATATGTTACAACCTCCAAAAACATATCAAGGTTAGAAATTGCGTGTGTCATGGATATACTCAATATAGTTCAAACCTAGAAGGTATTCATGACAAACCATAACTGAAAACCTTAATTCATTAGGGATTTGAGGTTTTACCACTAAAACCAATTGAATCATAAACCCTTTTGGATTTTTGATTTTCTACACTTCCTAGCTTGAAGATTGTAGTTTTGGTGTTCTTCCTAGCTTGACGAAACACAAAACTGATGTTAGAATTTTTGGTTAAAGAGTGATACTAAATTAGAGTTTTTCTATAAACCCCAATTTGAGTTGTTGGAAGGAATTCCATTATGTCTTGATTTAAGTTCTGAATTTGTTAAAATCTTATGAAGCATTTTATTAACAAATCTTGAGATGAGAACTTAAAATGTATTTCGTGGTTCTCCATAAAGAACAATTTATTGTTGCTTAAATACTTAGTATTTAGAGAATTGTCTCTACTTACAAAAGTAAGTGGGAGTATATACATATCTCAGTTTTTTGAGAACAAAATACTTAACCTTCTAAAATTCACTTACTAATGTCATACTAAGGTTA
Source organism: Chrysanthemum seticuspe (assembly GCA_019973895.1). Taxonomy (NCBI): domain Eukaryota; kingdom Viridiplantae; phylum Streptophyta; class Magnoliopsida; order Asterales; family Asteraceae; genus Chrysanthemum; species Chrysanthemum seticuspe. Next base: position 266,191,350 of record BPTQ01000005.1, on the reverse strand, counting down.
AACATGAAAACGTTGACCGAAGTATAATAATGATTACTCTCATTTATAAATCTGAAAGGATGCCTTATCACTTGAGTGATATTTTATATCAATGCTGAGGGATATAAGTTAGAAGATTATTGTAAATCAGCTAACTAATGAAATATATTATCACATCTTGAATCTGATAAATGTTTAAGAACTATGAATGATAAGATGCAGTTCTTAAAAGGCAAAAATCGAGTTTTGAGCTTGATTGTTATTTCGCCTAACAGTTAACCTATGAGGTTGGAATAAGTTTCTTTTGAAGAATGACTCACAAGTACAAAAATGTATACATATTAATGCATGGCATTTAATAGGAAGTTTTTAATCATACTTAAGCAATTGACTGTAATTAAATTTTCTTATATATACACGCATTAATGATATAAAGATAATTAATTGTCATACATGTTTCCTTGTATAAGGAATTTGACAATTAGATTTTATAACTCTTTCTTTATGATTACTTTTTGCGAGGACGGTGTGTAATCAAAAGGGTTATGAATTTATATTATCTTTATGTAGTATACAAAATTTGAGCAATCCATGTTTTGGATTGGATCATGCATCTAAGAGCTGAGACCTTGAATTTAATCACAATATGATTCTAATTGAATTAAGATAACTCTTGAGTACATCTGACATTGAGTGGGAGCATTGTGTTTTTTCTTAAAATTTACATGTTGAAGATATCATTCTATTTAAGCTAGATATTGATCCTTAAGCTTGGAATGAAACTTCACTTGGAATTTATGGAATAAAAGAAACAACCTTGGAATAGATGTTTATATGGAATAAACAAATGCGGAAAATTAAGTCTGACACAAATGCAATATATCATTCGAGCAAGTCTTAAATGATACATTTCACTTGGAATAATTTATTACATGGATGGAATCCTTATGTTGTTTTAACTGAGGATTCATCAAATATATATTATATTGTGTATAGGACTAGTTGTTGCTTTTGTACAAGAACAAAATGAGCTTACAACAGCAATATCTAATTGAGAGTGTTTAGATTATTGTTTTATAAATGTTTACGAATTATAAAGCATAGTGTTGTATAAGTACAAATGATGCTAGAGGATTATTTATACTAGTTGTAGTAGAATTTATCATTTATGATAAATCTGCTAACTAGTTATGCTCAACATAGAGCATTGTTGCATTACACATTAAAGAATGAGAATGTACTTTACACTTTTAGAAACTGTAAAGATGAATGTCAGCATGTCATTGATTTTTAATACCTCATGCAAGGTAAGACGACATCTCCATACTATAACTCTTGCAATAGTATGAGCATATGAGATAAGACACTCATATTATATTTCAAATCCCTCACTATAAGTGATATTTTGAAATAAGTATTCGGAAAGTTTACTCAGATAGCTATTTAGTTTTTCTTGTAAAAGAAAGGTTGAGAATGTTGGAAACATTATGCTTCAACTTACTAAATGAGTTTCATGCATATCTGTTTTAGTATTTGGATAATTGGGATTGAAAGACAATTTTTACTTTATGATGAATAAAGATACTTGGTATTTGTTATTCATTCATATAATAATTGTTATCCTATATTTGCATGTTTAATCCTTGAATAATTTTATTATTCTAAATATGTCCATTGTCGGTTAACAATATGGGAATATTGTTATGAAAGGCAAATATGAGTGTTAGTTATATTCTAGCGAGAATGTGGATTGTTCCCACCAAACTCATATGTATCAACTAGAGATGCATATTGGATTCCCCAACTTTCAAACATTTACTTTTAGATCATTGTCATAAGTAAAATATTGAAAATGGTTTGTTATCTTCGTCCTTAGACTTGAGATGCAAGTAAGTTCTGTTATGTGTGGATATCATTTTTTGTAAGTATACGCAAAACGCTATATGAACAAGGTAGTTATAAAAGCTATATTTCGGAGTGATGTGAAGCAGCATCCACAACACTTGTAGTCAATAAAGGATTTGTTACTCCCCTTGATATGTGCAGAAAGATACCATGGCACCTCTCCAGATTTAATCAGATAATTGTTTGGCCAAACCCAAAGGGTAATGCAAGATGATTCTTGATTACATTTGGTATATCTGAATTAAAATCTATAACGAGATTCTAAATGGTTAAACTATATGGAATGATTTGAGATCCATAATCCATGGTTTAACGTCTATAACAAAGGATGATTAGAGCAAGACATTGAATGACCATGCTACTGAGAAACTTTTACGAAACTATTCTCTCAGACACTTTTAGCCAAAAAGCGAGTGAGAGCGTTTGCTAGGCGTTTCCGTCGTTAGTTTTGTGTGCCATTCGACACACCAACTCCCAAGTGGGAGCTGTTGGTTTGTGGGAGTTAAAACACACGTAAACGACTAGAAGTGTGTGAGCCTATGGGGGCTCACACGATAAACACGAGAGTACGTGTCGAACGTATATAAATACTTGAATACATACCCAACATGCATGCATGATTACCCGATTAGTGTTCACGACCCATGGGCTTGTCCAATGTATTGAATGGGTCGGTTTGGATATGCCTTGGGCTTAGTTCTTCCACACGATCGGGCAAGGGACGTACTTGGGCTTTTGCTTGTCGATCAAGCCAAGACCCAAGTAAAGGGTTGTTTTGGTTTGCTATAAAAACAAATGTACCCCTCTTCCATTATCATGCAAAAAATACGAATTACTAATATCCCTAAACCAATCAAAAGTTCATGCCTCTAAATTACAATCGACTTGCGTGCAAGTTGAGGAGTTTTTTTGTTGGTTTAGTTTTATTCCTTTTACTTTGACTTGATCCATGAAAAGGGTTAAACAATTAATGGTTGATGTTGATTCCTAGTATACGAATAGTAGCAGCAAGGATATAGTTTGTATTTTGTTCATGTCACTTCTCGGACACATGTTGTCCGATATCGGGTAAGGCATGAAACTGCTTGTTTGGCAGATTTCTGATTCTGGGACAAAGGAGCAAGAAGGTGGTCTTGGGTTTGTTGTTCGTGTCTTTCAAGTGGTTCAAGTGTTGATTGGGTTTTACGTTCTCGACTGGCTTTTTATCGAACGTGCTCGTTTTATGTGTTGTGTGTGATACTCATAGAGGCATCTATTTTAGATGCTTAGTTTCGTAATGGTTTTAATTGTCCGTTACACTTGCGTTCAAATAGCCACGAAAGGTTAGATTTTCTTTTATCCCTTTTATTAATTAATTGTTATATTAATTATTGTTTATTATTACGTGTTAACCTAATTGCAAATACTAAATCGTTATCCGCTGCGTACTCGTAGAGGTTAATTGGTTAACTTGTTCTAAAATCCCAACAGATTCAAGAATTATCCAAGCAATCTTTTGATTATCAAGACCCTAATACCAACGGTGACTAAAGATACGAAGTATTTATGATGCCTATGGCCAGTTACGAAGAGCAAAAAATTATACGTAAGAATAAGGATCCTAGCGTGGAATTCATAAGGTTTTGGAGATAAATAGAAAGGTTCCCTGGTAGGTAAGATAGCAAGAAGGTACCAGGTAGACATTACTTTAGTCCAACAAACTCAAGTGAGCAGAGGCGGAACTATTTGGAGGCAGGGGAAGGTCAAGTTCCGCTACCGCAAGTGAGATTGGTTCGGAAACCTGTTCTTAATTGTACAAGGGCTCGAGGGAATAATGCCTAGGAATATATGTGCATGAGTCGCAGGTTTCCAGTCCGTGTGCCACTTGACATATTTCGAAATCTTTTCTGAATGCTAATAATTACGTGTGTGATGTGTCGGTTTCAAGGTAATTAAGTTAGACACTCTTACTTAAACCTGTGAAAAATAATTTAACGGTTACATTTCAAATGCAGAATAAATATTCATTTCCAGTTGAGGCCTGTGAAAAAGAGGTTAACGTCTACATGTAAGGACGCACTCTAAACTAAGCCAGTGTATCACCACTTCCATTTATAGACTAGTTGAACCATGATAAATGACTCCCGGCCTACCGACAAACATCGTCAATTCGTCATAGAAAGTAAAAAGTTCAGTCGTGGCTGGTCAACAGACCCCATCATCGTAACATTGAATTAACAGCATATACATGATTAACAGCATTGTTGGAAACATCGATGTTGTTTAATAAACGTTTTAAGTATCTTATTACTCAGTTGAACATTTTTTCTTGTGATAATAAGTTTTTGCCAAGCCATGGTCATTCATGAGCCTTTATCAAACATTAGTATATGTACATGTAAACTTGTTGATTATCTAGGTGAAACAAAAGTTTTTTACACACAAATTAGATGCGGTCATGCCGCCCGTGACGAACAAGATGGGCTCATGGCTCATAACACTGCATATCATCTATAAGCGTACCTGTTTGAAATTTGAAGACTCGTGTCAACCTTGGGAGCAGATGCATATTCTGAAATGCACCTCAGCTTCCAATGCAGCAATGCAATATATTTTTATAGGCTGTACCAAAACTTGAATATATATCCTAATATAGATAAAATAAAAGCTACAGCATTGTGGCAAATATATAATGGCAAGAGAAAAAGCTTATAGATTATCAAGGACAAAAGCATACAGAACATAATTCTTCTGCAAAAGTATCAACTTCAGTAAGACATAACCCCAAGATTCAGTAAGACATAACCACACTTAAGAAAGTTTGTGGACAAAAACTAAATTACCATTAGCCGAAGTGACCATCTAAACAACCACGCTCACGCCTGATTTCCACCTGAACGTTCATCACTGACACCCAACCGAAACATTCCAGCCTCAACGACCCCATTTCCCACGATCTGCTGACCCTTCTTAACATAGCATCCCTCACCACCAAAGGCCACGCCTAATCCCATCTCCATAAGCTTGTTCATGGATATGCAACACTTGATAATTGCAGGCATATGAAAAACATTGTTAAGAGTCAAAACATTCCCAGTAGTCAACTGAAGTTTCACTGTTCCATAACCGACCACATCAACATGACTATTGTTTTCCAGAACCACCTCATGACCAGTCACGGGCTGGTAGTCAACAAACATGTCCCTCGAGTTACAAACATGAACTGTGCAACTAGTAAGCAAGTACCACCGTCGAGCCCTGACCTTTGTCAACTTTGGGTGTTCATTAGCAGTCAACAAGCCTATTGTTTCATGATGCACTACGGTGACAAGTGGGGGTTTTTCCAATAAATCTAAGTTCAACTTATATAGTACGCCATCGTTGTACGTTTTAAAAGCGAACTTATCACCCGCCTTAATGACACATTCCCTACCCCCACAAGTAATGATGAATCCTGAATCATTAGCTTGATCATCAGCATGATCATCGTTGTCCAAATTAACCTCGTGATCAATCATTGGGTCGCAATCAGCACTTGGATGTTCATCCACAACACTCAACCGGTACATTTTGCCCTCGACGTATCCATTTCCCACGATATCATGGTCCTTCTTAACGTCACAACCCTCACTCCAAAATCCCACAGTAAATCCCATCTTAGTAAGTTTGCTAACGGAAATACAACACTTGGTAATTTTAGGCATGTGAAAAACATTTTCAAGAGTCAATACCTTCCCACTAGTCAACTGAAGTTTCACTGTCCCAAATCCAGCCACATCAACAGGACTATTGTTTTCAAGAACCACCTCATGACCAGTCACGGGCTGGTAGCCAACAAACATGTCCCTCGAGTTACAAACATGAACTGTGCACCTAGTAAGCAAGTACCACCCTCGAGCTCTGACTTTAATCAACTCGGGGTGTTCATTGGATACCAACAAGCCTATTGTTTCATCGAGCACCACTTTCTTTACAGGACACTCTTCCATTAAGCTCAACCGGTACAGGGTCGATAACACATCACCGTGATGAGAGGCTCCATCTTCTATCCCTCTACCAATGACATCGTCCCTCTTCTTAATGACACATCCCCCATCCCCAAAAGACATGATGTATCCAAGAATATCGAGTTTGGAGACAGATAGAAGGCATCTACTGATTTGGGGTATATGAAGAACATTCGAAAGAGTCAAAACCTTGCCTGTGGTGAAGCGAAGCACCACTGTACCAATCCCAGCTACATCAACATGGTCTCTGTTTTCCAATATCACCTCATGGTTTCTCATTGGTTTGTAGTCAACAAACATGTCCCTAGAGTAGCAAACATGCGCTGAAGAACCAAAAGACAAGTACCAGCCTTGAGCCTTCATGTAGGATTTAGTATCAAAGCCTAATATTTCCTTGAGCACCACTTTCATAGCATCAGATCTTTTGCCTTTGCATTCCCGAGCATAATGTCCTGTCTCCCCATACACGTTACACTTCCTGGTTGTGTCCTGAAGCCCTACTTTCTTAGAATCAGACTTTCTTTCTTTGCAGTCGCGAGCATAGTGTCCTGTGTACCCACACAGGTGACACTTCCTGGTTGTGTCCTGAAGCCCCACTTTCACAGTATCAGATTTTTTGTCTTTGCATTCCCGAGCATAATGTCCTGCCTCCCCACACACATGACACTTCCCGGTTGTGTCCTGAAGCACCACTTCTTCAGAACCTGACTTTTTTTCTAAGCAGTCGCGAGCATAGTGTCCTGTGTCCCCACACACGTGACACTTCCCAGTCTTCTTGGCCTTGGAATTTTTTTTCTGTGGCATGTTCGTTCTACCTGCTTGTTACAAGAAAAATATGAAAACATAATTTATTATTTTTTGGAATTTATCAAACATAAGATCGAAAGTTTTATGTGAAACACTGAATAAATCATGATAGATGAAAGTAAACACGAAAACAGAAATATAATATCCACTTAATAATATGCTAGCAAACATGGAAACAGTATGAAAATTTTCATGTCATTGCATACAAACTAGAAAGGGTAACTTATAAGCATTATACAACACAATACCACAAGCGATTTTTGCCTCATATGGCGTTTCTTTTTCAGAAAGGTTTTTCATTCCTTTTTACCCTCTGCTCTTTTGATTGACATACTTATCACATACATTTTTAATTACCGTTAGTTATAAAAAAAATATACCATAAGTAGGAAAGCAAGTTGATTAGTCCTAGTGAACGACAAAGACAGCGCACCTTGAATGGAAATTAATATAGTTTGAAAAGTATTTTGGTTGTTAAATGACAGCCATGATCACATCCGAAAATGCTAAAATCCCCATGAACAACAAAAATTTCAGATTTCACGCGATGTCTAGTGCATTTGCAAAATGGGTTTCTTAAAAATCATGTCTAGTGCTTGAGCCAACACTTCTACCTCTGATCCTACTGGACCTACCCTTACTGCACAACTCTGTTTTTAACGACATTATCATTAAGCTAGCTAGAAGCTAGATAAAAGGAATTAAAAAGTATTACAAGCCGACAGTGGATCATTGATCCAATCAATCCATGGTGGGATAAAACTCTGATCTCGTTAACAAGAGTATCTATACGAGACCGTTATGGGTCAAAACAAACTCTATTGCGGTATCTCCCAGTGATCCAAGTGGTTCTGTAAATTACCTTGTCAAAACAGCCCTTTTCCAAGCTGTTAAAACCAACTACTGTAAGACTCTGCTTATACTGTGGTTCCAAATTAACTAAATAATTCGACACATTCGAATTTTCATATCAAACCATTCAGATAACTATTTAGCATAGCATAAACATCAATCGTCAAGCATGCATACAATAACATAAGCACCCTTTCAATAGAAAAACACATGAAGCTTGTGTAGTAATCTTAGCCCTAATAACGTCAAACTACACTATATTCATCAAACAACTACTAAATGCAAACCATCCAAGAAATATTGCTTAAATAGTCGGTACCATCAAAATGTAATAATAATATAATATACACAAAATGTAAACTACAGGAACCTTTAACAAACGGAATATCAAAAAAAGTATGAATTCATATTCAATGAAATAGTTATTTGCTTTTTCAATTTCATAAACTAACTATTTATCATAGTATAAACATCAACTTCGTTAAACAAATAGAATAAAAATCAGTTGGCAAGCATGTATAGTAACGATTTCAACATCTCACGGCCGTGGAACATTTTGAAAGCACATGATGTTAGTTCTAAGAACCCTCTTATCTCGCTAAACAAGAGACCTAGCTACCAATATACTTAAAATACATTCATCTAACAACTAGTTCTCAAATCCCAACTACATCGCTAATATATTCGGTACCATGAAACTATAATAAAATTCACATAATGAGATCAAAACGTAAACTACAGAAACTTTTAACAAAAAGAATATCAAAAATATATGAAGAAAAGTCTATTAATTATGGCTCTGTTTGGTGACGAGCTTTTTGGAGTGTTTAGAATAAAATGTTCATTCGGCAACTGGTTTTTGTTTAGAAGCTCCTATTGAAACGCTAATAAAAGGAGCCTTTAGCGTTTTGCTTAACTTTTATCACATTTTACACTTTATAATTACAACTAAGGCAGCTATGTTACGAGATGCTTTTATAAAACAAATAGCTAACTCCTACAACTTGCTTAACAATATATGTATATATAAAACGGTAAACACTCATTGTCAAGCAACCATTATATTTAGAAGGCTTCTAAATGCTCCAACAAGCGTTGCGCCAAACATAACCAACCAATAAGTTTATGACAAAATTGGCATATTATAAACTTGAGAGGCTAATATGTAAATTTTCAGATCTAGTGACTAAAATGAAAAAATTCAAATCTACAGGGATTAAATAACAAAATATCACAAGTTACAGGTTCATGATAAATTTACAAACATTTGAAAATGTACTAAAAATATAATTTATTAATTATTAAAAAGTAAAAAATAAATAAATAAAATAAAATACAAAAATGTTACAAACTTTATGACAAAATAGTTGAGAGTTATTTCTTTAACTTTTTTTAATGCTTAAAAAAAAAAAAAAAAAAAAAAACCTTTTAAGAAAGAACTATTTTTTAGTAATTTTCTCTTATAAAATTTGGTTTTTTAAAAAAAGACTACGATGATGACGTCAGCATGACTTCTTCGGCAAACATAGAACAAACAGCTGTAACTTGTGCTATATTAACTTAACATGAACATGAAAATGAAAATGAAAGATGCATAGGAAGGTTTGAGGTAGAATTGTACCTCTGCACAAGATAAACCCTAGCAGCTAGTTTCAAATATAGAGAAATGGTGTTTGGGGTTATGGTGGTGGTATATAATGCTTTTATAGGGTGGCTGTCTTCGCTTCTTGTTTTATTACCGTACTATGCTTTTTTTACTTTTCAAGAAAATGTTGTGATTTAAAATAAAATTATAAGGGGTAATTTGTCTTTTCTTTTTGTTATCATCTATACTACTAGTAATATATAAAGCATTTAGGACATTCTATTTATAGAAGGCTTAAAATTTTCAGATTCAATACTTGCTAATTGTGGAATTGTGTAAGATTTAAAAAATAGGTAGTGGCAAGATTCAAACCCTGGGCTCTTATGTGAAAGCAAAATATTTTAACCACTCGAATACAATGAACTTTTGTTTATTTAATGCACAATCAAATAAATATACATAAACAACATTTATTGCATAATCAAATACATATAATACATATACAACTTTTGTGATTGTTTACATGAGTCTTAAAAATTTATTGTTTATTTGAATTTTTATCTATTGGTTCTTTTAATAAGCAATATCAAGCACATATTTTTTTGGTATTGTTTTAATCTTACTCATTCAAAAACAAAAACTCAAATTCAATTCAATTTGCCTCCGATCAACATTCGTTGAACAACATTCGGCGACGGGTACCTATAATCAAATCATTAAACAACATTCGCTTTCGAAACCGCTGCTTTGCGCGGGTACCATGCTAATCTATAAAAGTATAGAGTTACATCACGTGTAATAAGAAGTTGGACAAGACGGTCTTTTCCGTCACGCGTATCATATGTTAGACCTGGTGTAATAAGTGATGCACGACCGGGTTTTGGACATCCAAACCGTGTCGACCTTTATTACTGTTCTTTTGAAAGATGCATTTTTAACATAAAAAATGAAAGACTCTGTAGATGCCAAAACCAAGTCGTCGGGGTTGTTTGTGAGGAAAAAACAGAGGTCAGCGGTCGAAAAACAACCGTCGGACATTTCTTTTTAGAAAGAAAAAAAATGTTTAACAATTTATAGGAATTTATTCTTTCCTTCATTTTTATTCTCACTTTCAAACACAATATTTATTTATATATTATAATCTTCTCAACTAAAAGAATGTCTCAAAAAACTCCTAAAACCAAAACACTAAAACCTAACGGCAACAAAATGTTCCAACACCAAATTCCAATTTTCTTTTGGGTCACTTAACGACCGTTAATTTGCAACCCTAAGTTTTGTATACGAACCACAAAAACAACAACAATAACAACAACAACCTATTCAATGTAGCACCGGATATAAATCCTATCTAGTTTGAAATGTAATGGTTTTGGGGTTACGATGGAGGTATATGATGGCTTTAAAGTATGGTTGTTTAGGTTGTTGTTTTATTGCCATACACTACTTTTATTTTTCAGAAAATGTTATGACAAAACAAAATGCACCGAGCAAGGCTATCCACTCCATCAAGCGTCTTCTTTGTTACTCATCCTCTTTGCACCCGTGAATGTCAAAAAGTGGAGGTGTTTTTAAGGAGCAGTGAAGATTGAGAATTGTGATTTTTAATGCTCGTTGGACAAGTAACATGTAGCTTTATTTTTATTTTTTTCGAATCCTCATTTTTCAAAGCTCTATGAAATAGCATTTGAGCGCTATTTTACATATTATAATTAAAACTACAACTACGTTAGCAAACATTTTTTATTGAAAAATGCAGTTATTGCTCACTGCTACTGCTATTTTTAACAAATACACCATGAATATCTCACAATTATTGCAATTTTCCTGTCATATTAGTTTTCTCTCTCTTGCAGCATACAGACGATCTTTTAGGCACAGTAAGATGATCGAAAATCTATTTTTTTCTCTGCTTATTTTAACAAAAAACAAAAAAAAAATAATAATAAAAAATAAATAATATATAAAATTAATAATTTAAAAACATTACATAATAATTTAAAAACATTACAAATAAAACTTGAAATAAAAAAACGTTTTCGCTTACAATTTCACACTTATTAGTTACTTATAAAATAAAATGACAATAAAAATATACATCAAAGCCCTAAATCGTAAATTGCTTGTTTATAAAATTAAAAAATAAATAGATAAACAAAATAAAAAGACAAGCTTGACCTTCTTCTTCCTTGTACCTCCAAAAAAGATTCAAAACACACAAGACAAAAGGATATATATATTTTTTATTTATTTATTTATTTATTTTCAAACCCAACAGTAGGAATTTTGGATTTTGTGTGTATACAATTCGGTAGTCCTCTCAACCCTTACACCCAAAATCATGATCGATGACCGACCACGACCCAAAAGCCACATCAAGGACTGGTTGCAACCTTCACGACCGAGTCGGTCGAAGGTCATATTGTGCCCAGCCTTATAAAGTCTGTCGAACTAGAATTTTTTTTTTTTTTTTTTTTTTTTATAACATATGTACTTATTAATTAACTTTTTAGTTTTTACAACATCCATGATTAGCTAGCTGTTCATAAGAAGGGTCAAAATCAAAGCGTCGTCACCAATAGACCAACAGAAGCTAGTAAAATTGCCGAAGATTTGATAAACTTTAAAGATATTGTTTGACTTGTTTCCCAAGGTGGATCAAAAAATCTTTTGCCCAATGTACAACACCAAGCCTCCTCAACTACTCATCTTTTAAATTCTTTGACAAGCTTTGTCAAGTAAATAGCAAATATTGGAAATATTAAACAAATCTTCTACAGATGCCTTAAAAACTTAGAAAAATACAATGCGTAAATATATTAAAGTTATGACGTCCCAAACAAATCTAAGAATGAGGATCCTAGCATGGAATTCATGATGTTTTGGACATATGTCTTAAGATTTCATTGTAGGCAAGATCACAACAAAGCACGCGTATGTTTTAAATTAAAATTTTACTTTAAAAATTCACACAGTTCAAAAAATGTACAATCATTGTATTGTAAAAAAACTATTTTGGGACAAATCAAAGTATAGTTGCGGAAGTTTATTTTGTGACGGGGAAAATACGATTTAGGCATTATTCTAGTCTAAGAAACTCAAGTGAGATTGTTCGGCAACATGTTCTTGATCTCACATGGGCGGTAGAAAATGAATGTTTCAATGGTGGAAAGTGTGTTGGTACCTTCCTATATTCAAATTTCATCGTTAAACAGATTGAGGGAATGCCTTCGTTAAACAGATTGAGGGAATGCCTAGGAGGAACGAGTTGGAGGTTCATGGGCCGCTTGTCATTTCTAGAAAGCAAGGTATGAAGTCGTTTGTCAATGATAATTCCATAACTCTATAGTCATGTCAGATGGTAGTTAAGTTGTACACCTACAAATTAATGCATTTCGGTTTTACTCATGGGAAGAACAACAAGCCATATCACTGCAATTCAATGTCATCCAAATAGAAGTATCAACTCTATAGTCGTGTCATATGGTAGTTAATCAACAATCCTCGTAAAACTGCACTGACATATTACAAAGTATTTGCATTTGCAGTATGACCTTATGTTTGTATATTTAGATTTCTTAGCTTTGTGAAGGTCTTAGGGGTCTGTCCCGTTACAGTAACAGGAGATGGGAGTCCCACCACTTAATATCAAACTCTTTTGTGATTAATAAATTTACCGGATTGAGGTACCGCGCTCCTTCCGTATCAGCAACCATATTTACCATTAAATTCAAAAAATGTAACATGATGAATTAAAGAGATCACATTTGCATAATAGCTTAAACATAAAGTTGATATATATCATATAGATCTCCAAGCTTGAAGAGTACTTCAATGCACAAAAATCAAATATGTAAATTATAACCAGCCGATCATGCAAAGATCTAAACAATCAATCCAACACATCAATATATCATCAGCACACTCATTTTTAATGACCTTCATAACAAAATCTGTATCTGATATTATCAAGTTTGTTTATTGATACTAAATTGATCTTTGAATCACCTATGTAACTAGTATAAACTGAGACAATGACAAACAATAAGCATACATGAGTTTTTAACCCGGTTTTAAACATTACTAGATGTACATTAAACTGCTGATAATCTTGGTAAAACCAAGTTTTTAACACATAAAAAAGATGGAATCATGGAATCATAATACACTACATCTTTATAGCTACCAAACCTGTATAGTATACCCATATGCATAACATAAGCGATGCATTGTGGTATATATATATAATGGAGGGAAAAGAAGCTAAAGGATTAACAAGCACAAAAGGATACAGAATTTCAGCAAAAGTATTAGATTCAGTAAGACATTATGACATAACCACAACTTAAGATTCAATACGCATACATGAAGTCAAAAGTATGCACTTAAAGAAAGTTTGTGGACAAAACTAAACAACCAGTAGCCGAAGTGACAATCTAAACAACCACGCTCACGCTTGATTTCCACCTGAACGTTCATCAACGAGACCCATCAGAAACAATCCATCCTCAACAAACCCATTTCCCACGATCTCCTGACCCTTCTTCACATAGCATCCCTCATCATCAAAGCCCACGCTAAATCCCATCTGCTTAAGCATTTTAACGGATATGCAACACTTAATGATTGCAGGCATATGAAATACTCTTTCAAGAGTCAAAACCTTACCAGTAGTCAACTGAAGTTTCACCGTTCCATACCCGAGCACGTCAACATGACTTTTGTCTTCCAGAACCACCTCATGACCAGTCGCCGGTTGGTAGTCAACAAACATGTCCCTCGAGTTACAAACATGCATTGTGCAACTAGCAAGCAAGTACCACCCTCGAGCCCTAGCTTTGGTCAACTCTGGGTGTTCATTGCCCATCAACAAGCCTATCTTTCCATGATGCACTACTTTGGCATGTGTGGGCGGTTCTTTCATATAGTCCATCTTATATAAAACGTCGTCCTTGTACCCTTTTTGAACGACAACATCACCCTGCTTAATGACACATTGCCCACCCCCAAAAGTAATGATAAATCCCGAATCATTAGCTTTGTCCGGGCTGAACTTAAGGGCCGACATACCAATCCTGGCCACATCAGCATGATCACTCATTGGGTCGTAGTCAGCAGCTGGATGTTCATTGGCAAACACTTTCCTCATAGGACGATCTCCCGTTAAGCTCAACCGATACACACCATCCCCTAAATTATACCCTTTACCTATGACCTCGTGGCTCTTAGTAATGACACCTATCCCATCCACAAAAGAGATGATGTATCCAAGATCATCGAGTTTGGCGACAGATACATAGCATTTACTGATTTTGGGGATATGAAGAACATTTGAAAGAGTCAACACCTTGGCTGTGTCTAATCGAATCACCACCGTACCAATTCCAGCTACATCAAGATGATCATCGTTGTCCAAAATCACCTCGTGATGTCTCATTGGTTTGTAGTCCACAAACATGTCCCTAGAGTAGCAAACATGCTCTGAAGAACCACAATTCAAGTACCAGCCTTGGGCCTTCTTGTTGGATCGAGTCCCAAAGCCTATTATTGCCTTAAGCACCACTTTCGCAGTATCAGATTTTTTGTCTTTGCATTTCCGAGCATAATGTCCTGTCTCCCCACACACGTTACACTTCCTGGTTGTGTCCTGAAGCACCAGTTTTTTAGAATCTGACTTCCTTTCTTTGCAGTCGCGAGCATAGTGTCCTGTGTACCCACACAGGTGGCACTTCCTAGTGGTGTCCTGAAGCACCACTTTTACAGAATCAGATTTTTTGTCTTTGCATTCCCGAGCATAATGTCCTGTCTCCCCACACACGTGACACTTCCTGGTTGTGTCTTGAAGCACCACTTCTTCAGAACCTGACTTTCTTTCTTTGCAGTCGCGAGCATAGTGCCCTGTGTGCCCACACACGTGACACTTCCCAGTCTTCTTGGACTTGGAATTTTTTTTCTGTGGCATGTTCGTTCTACCTGCTTGTTACAAGAAAAATATGAAAACTTAATATTTTTTGGGAATTTATGAAACATAAGATAGAAAGTTTTACATGCAACATTGAATCAATCATGATCTATGAAAGTAAACAAGATATACATTATGACAATTTTCATGTCATTGCATACAAAGGGTAACTTATAAGCATTATACAGCACAAGACTGCCGGCGGTTTAAAAAAATACACCTTATCATTTAAGTCGGAAAGCAAGTAGATTGGTCCTAGTGAACGACAAACAGATAACACACCTTGAAAGGAAATTACTATAGTTTGAAAAGTATTTTGGTTGTTCAATTGTTTCTCTATAAATGGCAGCCATTATCACATCCGGAAATGCTAAAATCTTCATGAACAACAAAAATTCCAGATTTCACACGATGTGTATTAAAAGCTAATAAGAAATAAATTCCCGTATGCCTAAATAACAATTCAAACTAAATACAAGGGCTTATAAACAGATTCTGTGCCATGAAGGACTAGTTTCACGTGAGTGTATGATCCCCTCTCTCCTCGTCTTTTGTGAGGCTAAAAGTACGTGCACATACCTCAATCCTTAAAGTATTTACAAAACAAATTTCGAAAAAATCACATCTAGTGCTTGAGCCAATACTTCTACCTCTGATCGTCTCTATCTTCATAATCCATATCATACCCACTAGTCCTACAATTGAGCAACGACCTTCCTATGTTGAAGAATTTTATAATAGCTTCTAGAGCAAAGCCTAAGAATCTAATGTTATTGTGCATCCTAGAGCAAGGCCTAAGAATTTAATGTTATAGTGAAATATGACAAATCCTTTACAAAAATACGCAAACCGTTCAATCGATCAGTTGTAACAATTTTACTATGCCCTTTCATAAAAAGTAATCATGACAATTCTATCAAGGATACATCCTTCCAGCCAAATTTTCAGTTCCACCTACCGCTAACAACACTTTCATGTGTTTACCGTTCCTCTTCGAAAAGATGCAACTATCTTCCAATTCCCATGATCCTACTGGACCTACCCTTACTGCACGACTCTGTTTTTTTTAACGATATTATCATTATGCTAGCAAGAA
Organism: Chrysanthemum seticuspe; assembly: GCA_019973895.1. NCBI lineage: Eukaryota > Viridiplantae > Streptophyta > Magnoliopsida > Asterales > Asteraceae > Chrysanthemum > Chrysanthemum seticuspe. Next base: position 266,175,178 of record BPTQ01000005.1, on the reverse strand, counting down.
GCTAGATAAAAGGAATTAAAAAGTATTACAAGCCCACAGGGGATCATTGATCCAATCAATCAAAGGTGGGATAAAACTTTGATGTCGTTAACAAGAGTGTCTATACGAGACCGTTACGGGTCAAAACAAACTCTATTGCGGTATCTCCCAGTGATCCAAGTGGTACCTCGTCAAAACAGCCCTTTTCCAAGCTGTAAAAATCAACTACTGTAGGACTCTGCTTATCCTGTGGTTCCAAATTAACTAAATAATTCGACCGACTTTCGAATTTTCATATCAAACCATTCAAATAACTATATAGCATAGCATAAACATCAGTCGTCAAGCATGCATACAATAACATAAGCACCCTTTCAATAGAAAAACACATGAAGCTCGTGTAGTAATCTTAGCCCTAAGAGCCTTCTTATAACGCTATACATCAAACTGTTATTTGGTACCATTAAAATGTAATTTGCAGGAACCTTTAACAAACAGAATATCAAACAAGTATATGAATTCATACTCAATGAAATAGTTATTTGCTTTTTCAATTTCATAAACTAACTATTTATCATAGTATAAAGTATAAACATCAAATTCTTTGAACAAATAGAATAAGAATCAGTTGGCAAGCATGTATACTAACAATTTCAACATCTCACGGACGTGGAAGATTTTGAAAGCACATGATGTTAGCTCTAAGAACCTTCTTATCTCGCAAAACAAGAGACCTACCAATATACTTAAAATACATTCATCTAACAGCTAGTTCTCAAATCCCATCTACATCGCTAATATATTCGCTACCATGAAACTATAATAAGATTCACAGAATGAGATCAAAACGTAAACTACAGAAACTTTTAACAAAAAGAGTATCAAAATTTTTTGAAGACAAGTCTCTATTAATTATGGCTCTGTTTGGCGACGAGCTTTTTGGAGCGTTTTGAATATAGTGTTTGTTCGGCAACTGGTTTTTGTTTAGAAGCTCCTATTTAAACGCTAATAAAATTAAGGAGCCTTCAGTGATTTGCTTAGCTTTTACCACATTTTACACTTTATAATTACAACTAAGGCAACTATGGTACGAGAAGCTTTTATAAAACAAATAGCTAACTCCTACAACTTGCTTAACAGTAGTTATTTGTTTTATAAAGCGTTTGGTACCAAAGATGTATATGTAAAATGACGTACAAAGTAATCGCTATATTATAAACTTGAGAGGCTAATATGTAAATTTTCAGATCTAGTGACTAAAATTTAAATATCAAATCTACATGGACTAAATAACACAAGTTACAGGTTCATAATAAATTTACAAACATTTGAAAATGTACTAAAAATATAATTTCAAAATAAAAAAAAATAAAAAAAATAAAATAAAATAAAAAAAGGTTCAAAATTTGTGACAAAATAGTTGAGAGTTATTTCTTTAACTTTTTTGATACTTAAAAATTAAAAATAAAAAATAAAAAAATCTTTAAAAGAAACCCTTATAAGAAAGAACCTTTTTTTTAGTAATTTTCTCTTATAAAATTTGGTTTTAAAAAAAGTTAGAGCGATGATGACGTCAGCGTGACGTCACAGTGGCAAACATAGAAAAAACAAGTGTAACTTGTGCTATATTAAGTTGAAAATAAGAATGAAAGAAAGATGCATAATAATCATATATAGGAAGAAATGAAGTTGAGGATTGTACCTGTGCACAAGATAAACCCTAGCTAGTTGGAAATGTGTAGAAGGTTTTGGGGTTATGGTGGAGCTATATCATGGTTTTATAGTGTGGCTGTTTTAGCCATAGTTGTCAGGATCCCGATCCTGATCTTAGGATCTTACGATTTTACGATACTGCAAAACAAAAACGATCCGGATCCTACATAGGATCTTTGCAAGCTTAAGATCTTATAGGATCCCGATCTTGACCATACGATCTTACGATCTAATCCGATCTTACTTTTCTCGGATTGCAAACTAAAAAACTACAAATTTATGGGTTTTTTGTTTGTAGAATTCAAAAAATAACATGTTAATCTTTTTAAACATTTTATAATCATAATTTAGAACAACATTTATATGAAACATTCATAATATTTTGTGGTTATAATGTATTAGAATTTGTAGATTTGTATAAAATTACATAAACTATTAAGAAATAACATTAGAGTAGGATCTTAAGATCCCGATCCGATCTTACGATCACGATCTTGCAAAGACAAAAACGATCCTGGGTAGGATCCCGATCTTGACAACCTTGGTACTACTTTTAGCTTCTTGTTTTATTACCGTACTATGCTTTATTTACTTTTCAAGAAAATGTTGTGATTTAAAATAAAATTACAAAGGGGAATATGTGTTTTCTTTTTGTTGTACTCTATAGAAGTATAGAGTTACATCGGGTGTAATAAGAAGTTGGACAAGACGGTCTTTTCCGTCACGCACGTCATATGTTAGACCTGGTGTAATAAGTGATGCACGACCGAGTTTTGGACACCTAAATCGTGTCGACCCTTATTACTGTTCTTTTAGAAGACGCATCTTCAACATAAAAAATGAAAGACTCGGTAGATGCCAAAACCAAGTCGTCGGGGTTGTTTGTGCACAAAAAACAGAGGCCAGCTGTCGAAAAACGACCGTCTGGCATTTCTTTTTCTTTTTTTTTTCTTTTTTTTAAAAAATCTTTAACAATTTATAGAAATTTATCCATTCTTACATTTTTATTCTCACTTTCAAACACAATCTTTATTTATATATTTTAATCTTCTCAATTAAAAGAATGTCTAAAAAAACTCCTAAAATCAAAACACTAAAAACCTAACGGTAACAAAACGTTCCAACACCGAGTTCCAATTTTCTTTTGGGTCACTTAACGATCGTTAATTTCAACCCGCAAGTTTTATATACGAATCACAAAAACAATAACAACAACAAACCTATTCAATGCAGCAGCAGATATAAAACCTAGCTAGTTTGAAATGTAATGGTTTTGGGGATATGGTGAAGGTATATGATGGCTTTAAAGTATGGCTGTTTAGGCTAGATGGCAAGGTACCGTTCCATTCATCTTACACATCGGCGTCACGTCAGTTTTCTCTCTCCTCTTTCTTTCACTTACTACCACTTAGGGCTGAGCGTCGGTCCAAAACCGACCCGAACCGAACCGAACCGACAAAACCAAAAACAGAAATTCATGAAAAACCTAAACCGAAACCGAACCGACGGGCCGTCGGGTCGGTTCGATTGTGTCGGGCCGTCGGTTCGGTTCGGTTTAGGTGTATTTAGGTATGTTTTTGTCGGTTTTGGGCCGAACCGAACCGACCCGAAACCGAAAACATGTAAAACATGAAACCGAAACCGAACCGACGGGCCGTCGGGTCGGCTCGGTTTTTGTCGGTTCGGTCGGTTTTGTCGGTCCGGTTCGGTTTTGGACCTTTGATGCTCAGCCCTACTACCACTCACCTTTTTGTGGACAAGTCACTCACTTCCACTCACCTTATTTTTTTTTCTTTTTAATACTTACAAAACACATGCTATAGAAACATCAAGAAGGTGACTTGCTCACCTTATTTACTCTTGAAATGCTACACAAACATCAGTTAAAATTGTTTTGACTTTTGTATGCATTTTGTTATGCAAGCATTTGATCTTTGTTTGTCTTGTTAAAAATTTATGTTCTGATGTCTCTGATGTAATCTTAGGAATCAACATGCCACACGCCGACACTGAAAGGGTGGTGCACAAGGAAACAATAGGCTTGTTGGTTTGCAATGAGGATCCAGAGTTAACCCAGGCTAGGGCTCGAGGGTGGTACTTGGCTACTAGATGCACTGTGCATGTTTGTAACTCAAGGGACATGTTTGTTGATTACGAACCAGTGACTGGTCATGAGGTGATTTTGGACAACAATAGCCATGTCGATGTGGTTGGGTTTGGAATAGTGATGCTTCCATTAACGACAGGCAAGGTTTTGACTCTTGAAAATGTTTTCCATATTCCCACAATCACCAAGTGTCTCATATCTGTCGTCAAACTTACTGATATCGGATTCGGTGCGTCTTTTGGGGGCAAGGAATGTGCCATCTATAAGGGTCACAATGTCATTGGAAAAGGGTACAAGGAGGATGGATTGTACCGGTTTAGTGTCTTTGAAGAAAACTCAGGTGTGAAAGTGGTGCATGATGAAATTATAAGTTTGTTGGTTGCCGGTGAGAGCCCAGAGTTGACCAAAGCAAGGGCTCGCGGGTGGGTCTTGTCTAATATATGCACGGTTGATGTCTGTAACTCGAGGGACATGTTTGTGAAATTATAAGTTTGTTGGTTGCCGGTGAGAGCCCAGAGTTGACCAAAACGACCGTCTGGCATTTTCTATTTAAAAAAAAAAAAAAAAAAAAAAAAAAAAAAAAAAAAAAAAAAAAAAATCTTTAACAATTAATAGAAATTTATCCATTCTTACATTTTTATTCTCACTTTCAAACACAATCTTTATTTATATATTTTAATCTTCTCAATTAAAAGAATGTCTAAAAAAACTCCTAAAACCAAAATACTAAAAACCTAACGGTAACAAAACTTTCCAACACCGAGTTCCAATTTTCTTTTGGGTCACTTAACGATCGTTAATTTCAACCAGCAAGTTTTATATACGAATCACAAAAACAATAACAACAACAAACCTATTCAATGCAGCAGCAGATATAAAACCTAGCTAGTTTGAAATGTAATGGTTTTGGGGATATGGTGAAGGTATATGATGGCTTTAAAGTATGGCTGTTTAGGCTGGATGGCAAGGTACCGTTCCATTCATCTTACACATCAGCGTCACGTCAGCTTTCTCTCTCCTCTTTCTTCCACTTAGGCTACCCACAATAATGCCTCAACCTATTGGGTTGGAGGAGGTTGTAGAGGGTTGGCATTGTTGTGAAGATGAGGGTTGGATGAGGTTGAAGGGGATGTGGGTTGAGGTCCCAACCTATTTGAGATGAGGGTCAAGTGCTTATTTTGTGTGTGTGTGTTGTGTGTATTTTATTATTTATAAGTTATTTTTGTATGGTATGTTTTTTGTAGTGTAGGTTGACTTATTGTGTCTAAAAGGTTGTGTGTAGGTCGCATGAAAGAGAAAGCTGATGTGGCAGGAAAAATAAGGGTCGCTAAGGGTTGTTATTGGGGGTAGCCTTACTACCGCTCACCTTTTTGTGAACAAGGCACTCACTTCCACTCACCTTAATTTTTTTTTCTTTTTAATACTTACAAAACACTTGCTACACAAACATCAAGAAGGTGACTTGCTCACCTTATTTACTCTTGAAATGCGTGACTCACGCGTGAGACCATAGTAAATGCATGGGAGTGGCGAGTGAGTTGGTAATTAAGATGACTCAAATCTCCTCCTTGTCGACTAGCCTTAGGTGGTTGTTTTATTACCATACACTACTTTTATTTTTCAGAAAATGTTGTGACAAAACAAAATGCACCGAGCAAGGCTGCGAGGTGGATCTCATGGTATCCACTCCATCAAGCTTCTTCTCTGTTATTCCTTCTCTTTGCACCCGTGAACGCCAAAAAGTGGAGGTGTTTTTGTCGTCAAGACCACATAACTAAAATTTATGGTTTTTGTTTGAATGAATGTTTTGTGAGGTATGTTTGTGTTTAAATGATGATTATTACGGTATTTGGTGGTTGGTTTAATGAAAAAGTGAATACTAATATGAAGCTGATGTGACCGTGACGAATTTGTCACCAACCATTACATCTTGTTAAACCGTCTTTATTTTTTGTTGTGTTTATAAATTATAAAGTTAAGGGGTGCTTGGTATTGCTTGCATAATTTTTCAATCTCTCGATTATCTCTAAATAAATAACTAGAAGCAGTTTTGTGTTATCTTGTTTTACTTATCCACTTTTTTGTCACTCAAAGTTAATAGATTCTCGTGTAAAGTTGATTATTTTTAGGAAATGCTAAACATAACCTTTAGGATTATGTTTAATATTTGGACACGCATAAATTATTTATATTTTCACATTAACTATTTATCATTTGAATTTAATTGCTCCCAAACAATTAAGGGTGTTTTTGACGATAGTGTTTAGGAGCATTTAGAAACGTTGGGGGTTAAGAATTGTGATTTTTAATACTCGTTTAGCAAGCAGCAAATAGCTTTATCTATTTTTTGGACTCTTTCTTTTCCAATGCTCCATAAAGTAGCATTTTAAAGCATTGAGCATTTGGAAGCTGTTTTACATATTATGATTAATAATACAACTACGTTACCAAAAAATTTAGTAAAAAATACAATTACTACTCACAACTACAACTTACTGCTACTGCTATTTTTGACAAACACACCTTAAATGTATCTTAGTTATTGCATGTTTTTAACTTTTTTACGCAACACTTAAGACTACAAATATAAAAACACATATTTTTAATTATAAGTTTTGCTACGTAGTACTTATGAATTAACTTTTTACAACATTACCTAGGTGTTCATAAGAATGGCAAATCATAGCGTTAGAGCTCTAGTATGGCATTTGTTGTGGCTCGTCATAGCCTACATGGCATCTTGTTGTACCTCTTCATGACACCGCCCTCCCTCTTCGTAGCTTGTCATCACAACCCTCTTCGTCTGCATGACGAGGGTAAATTTTACCTTTTTTTTAAAATATATATATATATATATATATATATATATATATATATATATATATATATATATATATATATATAATGGTTTATTTAGTGATGGGCCCCAAATGAGTAAGTTGAGGTTAGTTGTGAGTGAGGAGGGGGTTAGTTGTGGTTAGTTGCGGAGGTTTGTTATAGTGATGTGGCGGTGATGAAGAGGTGAATTTTCTCCAAAAGGTGAAGATCGGTGGGATCACCCTGGTCCCATGCATCCTATGGATGCCAACCGGACCCTCCCCCAAGGACCCGGCCCCAGGCAATGATCACATGTCCCAGTGACTGTACTTATCAGGAGGTGGGCTTTGAACCCTGGCCATTTTCTCCAAAAGCCCCTCGATGACCAGTCAATCTGAGCATTTGCGGTGGGGGGATGGTACCAAATGATCTTTAGTGCCATGGAATCACAACACCTTGTGCTCTTATCACCAATAGGCCAACAGAAGCCAGTAAAGGGACAAGTTAGTTGCCGAAAATTTGATAAACTTTGAAGGGGGCAGTTTATACAGATCTTTTTATAGTGGGGTTTTCATTCATTGTACGCATCAGAAGTTTGTACGGTGTGCATCACAGTTTGTACATTTTGATCAAAACCCTCTATTGTCACATCATTATGGGGTTCTTATAAGAGCACAGGGTATACTCTTTATTTAACACGCCAAACACAAATTTTTTGACCAATGGCATGCCAACTACCATACCATGCAATATGCCATCTGTTGGGATATAAAAAGTCAATGTACTGAAGTCAAAGTACTGCTAAAGAATGAAGTCAAAGTACTTCTCGATTCATCAAAGTACTACATGCTTAAAGGACTGATATGCAAAATCGTTAAGGATTATCTTGTAATTCTAGAATGTTCTAAGATTAGTTTAGTATTACTTGTCGTACAAGGTTTGTAATTGTAAACCGACTAGGGTTATCCTTAAGCCTATAAAAGGACCCCTAGGTTGGCATTAGAGATATGCGTTTTTAGAGTTCTTAGAGAGTACGATATTAGAGTTTTAGAGTTGTTAAAGAATCTGTATAATAAGCAGGTTCTAAGTATTAATAAAATCGTTGAAGTTAAAAGTTAATTCTTCTTAGCTTTGTTAAGTAAATTCCGCATACTTAATAGAGTTAGTTCAGTGTTTCTTTGTTAGTAACTTAAGATTTATCCGAGGTTATTAAACCCTTAACAAGCTATATAAGTTAGTTTGGTTAGAGTACATCGATCCAACAACTGGTATCAGAGCTTGTGTGGAAACTCTGACTAAGAAGAAACCCTTAAAACCTAGTTAACAACAAACCCTAAAGATGTCGACTGAAGCTGCACCACCACCATCCATCACCTCACTCAGAATACCAATCATCAAAAAGGGAGAGTATGATCTATGGAGTATGAAGATGAGGCAGTACATTGCTATTACAGACCATGCACTGTGGAATGTAATTGTCAATGGTAATGAAGTTATTCCAGAACCTATAGATGTTCCTGGACAACCTAAACCACCTAAGGCTGTCTTGCCAGCAGCTACAATAAGGAATCAAGAAAAGGCTCTCAACATCCTATTGTCTGCTATACCTGATGGTCACCTACTCAAGTTTCATGATGCTAAGGATGCTAAATAACTATGGGCTGCTCTCAAGACAAGGTTTGGAGGTAATGATGCTTCAAAGAAGATGCACAGAAATCTGTTGAAGCAACAGTTTGAAACTTTAATTGTTGGTGAAAGAGAAGGTCTTGATGCTGCCTATGACAGGTTCCAAAATCTCCTCAGCATGCTAGAGTTATACAAGGCAGAGGTATCTGTTGAAGATGCTAATCTGAAGTTCTTAAGGAGTTTGCCATCTACATGGCATGTGATTGCTACTATGATCAGAGGACAACCTGGTTTGGATGTTATGGACTTTGATGATCTCTACAACCATCTGAAGGTGTATGAGCATGAGATGAATGGCCAAACAAGTTCAAAGTCTCATAGTATAGCTTTTGTGTCGTCTGAAAAGAGAGGCAGTACTTCCTCTAAAAGTACCGCTTACCCTACTCAAAGTACCGGTGCTCAAAGTACTGGTTATCATGCTCATTCTATCACAACCATGACCAACCCCACATCATCACCAACAAGCACCATCCATTCTGATGAAGTTGTATGCTCATTCTTTGCTCAGCAAGCTACTTTACCTGTTACCTATGAAGAGGATTTGTCACAAATTGAAGAGGATGCTCTTGAAGAAATTGATATAAGGTGGCAAGTTGCTATGATCACTGCAAGGATCAAGAATTTCATGAAGAAAACAGGAAGAGGCATCGACTTCAAACCAAAACAGGGTATCACTTTTGACAAGTCCAAGATTGAATGCTTTAACTGTCAAAAGACTGGACACTTTGCAAGGGAATGCAAGTTTGCTAAATATCAGGCAAACAGGATGACTGAGAAACCTAAGCTTGAACTAAAGGAAATTCCTATTACTGAAACAAAAGCTTTGGTTGCTCAAGAGAATCTATCAGAGGTTGACTGGAGTGCTGAGTTTGATGATGAACCAGTAACCTATTGTATGGTAGCAGTGGAAGACTCAGTGGAAGAGTTTGATTGGAGCACAGCTTTTGATGAGGAACCTGAATTTGCTGCTTTGGAATCCAGAGATGGTCTTGGAAGCTTTGATTGGAGCATAGAGAGTGAAGATGAATCTGTTCTGCTTGCTTTGGTAGCCACTTCACCAAGTTTACCCCCTATCTCTGAGGTATGCTCTAAGTGTCATGATTTTTATCAAAAAGTGCTTACTGATTATGTAACTGAAAGAGATAACTGTAGAAGGGCTAGGTCTGAGGTAGCTGGCTATCAAATTACTTTAGAGTCAATGGAAGCTAAAATAATAACACATGAAAATAATGAAATGGCTTGGGCTGAAAAGTATGAACAACAGGATTATCAGTTAAAATTAAGTGAATGGAAGTTAGGATGTAAGGTCTCTGAACTAGAAAAGATGACTAAGGAAATGGATGAATTGCTAGAAAAGTTTGCTGCTTGGGGAAAATCTGGTCTTTCACATGTTAGTTTTGTTGAAAAATAGAAAAGAGCATACATTAAAACATGACTAGGTTTTGGCATGGACTTTAATAGCACAGAAGAGAACCCATCTAGTGATCAGGATGAATGTGATTATGAGGATATAACAACTAGTGATGATGAACTCATTAACTATGTAGATACATCTAGTAATGAGGAATCAATTAGTCAAACACCTCCTGAATTTAAGAAAGACAAGGGTTATCATGCAGTCCCTCATCCCACTGGTAGTTTTCAACCACTTAGGCCTGATGTTTCTTGTTTTAGAGTAGACAATCTAGAGTTTAGGAAAAAGCTTATTGGTCAATCTAATACAGGTCTTCCAAGATGTAGTCGACTTAAAGGTGTGTGTGTGTCCTAGGCGTATAGTCTTGTAAACGCCTAGGTGACTAGATTAGTTAGTTAGTGTTAGATCAAGTCTTTGATCTTTATTATAGTTAGTTAGTTAGTTAGTTAATGGTGAATGATAACAATTATGTTTTAATTTATCCGCTGCGTATTGTCATTGTTATTGTTAAACCCTAAGGCTCAAAACGATTCGAGAAGTCCTAACAAACTCCACAATTGTTATTAGAGAACCTTTGGAGTTGCTGCACATGGATTTGTTTGGACCTGTTTCTGTTGCTAGTCTAAACAAGAAGAAGTATTGTCTGGTTGTGACAGATGATTGCAGTAGATTTAGTTGGGTATTTTTCTTGGGATTTAAAGATGACACCTTTGATGCTATTCATGATCTTATAATAGCCCTTGAAAATCAACTAAGACTCAAAGTAAGAAGTATTAGATGTGATAATGGGACTGAATTCAAGAACAAGCTTATGGATGAGTTTTGTGCTAAGAAAGGAATCAAGAGGGAGTTCAGTATTGCTAGAACTCCACAGCAGAATGGTGTTGCAGAAAGAAAGAACAGAACTTTGATTGAAGCAGCCAGAACAATGCTTGCAGATTCATTATTACCTATTCAATTCTAGGCTGAAGCTGTAAGTACTGCTTGCTATGTACTTAACCGAGTATCAGTCACCAAACCTCAGATGAAGACACCTTATGAGTTGCTGATGGGAAACAAACTCAACATTCGTTTTATGAAACCTTTTGGATGCCCTCTGACTATTCTCAACACAATTGATAATTTGGGCAAATTTGTGGCAAGTCAGAAGAAGGATACTTATTGGGGTACTGCACCAATAGCAAATGATTTAGAGTGTATAACAGGGTCACCAAAAAGGTTCAAGATTGTCTTCATGTTGAATTTTTAGAAGATCAAGACAATCAGAAGGGTAAAGGTCCTGATTGGATGTTTGAGCTTGAGGTTTTGACTCCTTCTATGAATTATGTACCTGTTAGAGAAGAAAGTCAAGTAGATCACAAGGAAGATGAATTACAATACATTGTTCATGAAGTCAATATTAGACCTGATGTTGTTCCTGATGAAGAACCTATAACTGTTGAGAAGGAGAAAGGTACTGATGAGCCAAAATCTACATTGTCTGCTGAAGATCAAGCTATTCAAGATGAGCTTAATAGGATGCTTTTTCAAGATGTAAGCACAATCTTATGATGATGATCAAAGAAGAGCTTATGAGGAAGCAAAGAAAAAGAACAAGACTGCAGAGTTCTCTCACAGTACTTTGGATAACAGTACTTTATATCAAAGTACTGCTGCACGTGTTGACAACACTTTGGATGATTTGGATGATCCTACCATGCCTGGCTTAGAAGACACCGATGATGAATTTGAAGATGAAGGTATTTTCTCAGATTCCAATGAAGATGCTGATTTCACAAATTTTGGTGATAATGTTGAAGTTCCACAGACTCCTATTTTAAGAGTTCATAAGAATCATCCTACTGGTCAAATCATTGGACCTTCTACTTCAGGAGTGCTAACTAGAACAAAAGCTAGAGGATTTTCTACGCCACACAATGCTTTACTTAGCTTTGTGTACAAACAAAACAGGCTGAATCATAAAGATCACCAAACATGCATGTTTACTTGTTTTATCTCTCAAGAAGAACCCAAGAATATAGCTCAAGCCTTAACTAAAGAAAGTTGGGTTGAAGCTATGCAAGAAGAACTTCTTCAATTCAAACTTCAAGAAGTTTGGGTATTATGTGATCTACCAGATGGAAAGAAAGTCATTGGTACAAGATAGGTGTTCAGAGTAAAGAGAGATGAAAGAGGGAATGTCATCAAGAACAAAGCAAGGTCAGTAGCACAAGGCTGCAGACAAGAAGAAGGAGTAGATTATGATGAAGTGTTTGCTCCTGTAGCAAGGATTGAAGCCATTCGAATATTCCTTGCTTTTGCATCATATATGGGATTTCAGGTTTATCAAATGGATGTCAAGAGTGCCTTTCTTTATGGCACTATTACAGAGGAGGTCTATGTCAAACAGCCTCCTGGTTTTGAAGATCCTGCACATCCAAACAAAGTCTACAAAGTTTTAAAGCTCTATATGGTCTTCATCAAGCACCTAGAGCTTGGTATGAAAGGCTCTCTACTTTCTTATTGCAACATGGTTACAGGAGGGGAGCCATTGACAAGACTTTGTTTATCAAGAGAGATAAGAAGGATATCATGCTGGTTCAAGTTTATGTAGATGATATCATCTTTGGAGCTACAAAACAGTCCATGATAAAGGAGTTTGAGCAGCTGATGCAACATGAATTTCAAATGAGTTCTATGGATGAATTAACATTCTTTTTGGGGCTTCAAGTTAAACAGTCAAAGGAGGGAATTTTTATAAGTCAAGATAAGTATGTCTCTGACATTCTTAAGAAGTTCAGTTTTGATGCTATGAAGCCAGTCACTACACCTATCAAGTCTATCAACTCATTGGGCAAGGATGAAGATGGTCAACCTGTTGAAGTCAAGTTGTACACATCTATGATTGGCTGTCTTATGTACTTAACTGCATCTAGGCCTGATATCATGTTTGCTGTTTGTTTATGTGCAAGATATCAAGTCTCACCTAAGGTCTCCCATATGAATGCAGTGAAGAGAATTTTTAGTTATTTGAAACAACAACCTAAGTTGGGGTTGTGGTATCCAAAGGATTCACCTTTTCACTTGGAAGCTTTTTCAGATAGTGATTATGCAGGTGATAACTATGATAGAAGATCAACCACTGGAGGATGCCAATATCTTGGAAGAAGATTAGTCTCATGGCAATGTAAGAAGCAAACTATTGCAGCAACATCATCCACTGAAGCAGAATATGTTGCTGCTGCAAGCTGTTTTGGACAAGTTTTGTGGATGCAGAATCAACACTTGGATTATGGGTTCAACTTCAAGAATACTCCTATCAACATTGATAATGAGAGTACAATTTGCATTGTGAAGAATCCTGTTTATCACTTCAAGACCAAGCACATTCAGATTAGGCATCATTTTATCAGAGATTGTTATGAGCACAGGCTCATTAATGTTGTCAAGGTTCACACAGATGATAATGTAGCTGATTTACTCACCAAAGGATTTGATGTTTCATGATTCAATCACTTGGTGGTGAGCATTGGAATGATTAATTACTGAGCTACATTTAAGGGGAGGACTGATTAGTTAGTTAGACAGTCATGTGCTTTGCTTAAGGGGAGGCAATACAATGCCTATTTGGAGTTTTTGTCATTATAGAGAAGAGGATGGAAAAGTACTGTTGTTTAGTCATATGAAAGTACTGCACTGAAAGTACTGCTCTGGAAAGTACTGCACACGTGGAAAGCACTGCTTGTCTTATCAACGTACTGTTCCAACGGTCAAAAAGATGGGTGAAAATCAAATAACGGTAACTTTGTTATTATGGGCTATGATTTTTCAAATCCTACCTATAAATAACTACTTTCCGATTTTCCCTCTCATCTTTATTCTTATCAATCTTTTCCATATTTCTCTCTCTCTCTCTCACAATTACTTATTCATCGAATCAATCACTTTTACAACCATCAATGGCGAACCGAAACACCGTTTCTAAACACAACATTGTGGCAAATTTGGATAAAACTGAAGCTAATGTCGCATTCCATGACATCATTGATTTTCTCACGGGGTCTCCAATTAGTTATGCACTTTTGGTTGAACCAGATATCATTGAGCCCTGGATTCAACAGTTTTGGGCGACTGCTAGGACTCACATGGAGAATGATGATTCGTATATACAAGCTAAAGTTGCTGGAAGGCTTATGAAAGTTACTGATGCATCAATTCGTGAAGACTTATTATTTGATGATGCAGAAGGAGCTATTCGATTTGATAAACAACTTCTTTTGGATACGTTGCGTGACATTGGATATGAAGGTTCTTTAACAGAAACGACATTCAAGAAGCCCTTATTTAGTCTGCATTGGAAGTACTTGGTTCATGTCCTACTTCATTGTATCAGTTCTAAGAGTACTTCCTGGGAGCAATTTGGTTCTAATATAGCATCAGCACTGGTGGGATTGGCTACAAATCGTATCTTCAATTTTTCAAGGCTAATTTTAGATGGTATGCTATCTCACATCTCTCATGGATCACGCTGGTTGATGTATCCAAGATTTATTCAAGTCTTCTTGAATAAACAACTTCACGATGTACCAAAGCCTTCGAGTCTATTACCTGTTGTGGTACAACCGGCAAAGATCTTTACCTTCATGGCTAGGAAGAGTGATTTGTTTACTGGAAGGAACACTCCATTGACTACATCAATGATGGAAATTGTTCAAGCAATTAGAGATGAGGATGCAGCTAGTGATGCAAGAGAAGGTACTGCTTCAACTCAAGGTACTGCTTCTCAAGGTACTGATGCACACGACGGTACTGCAGTTTCACCTACCTCATCTCACCATGATACTCCACCTATTGAGTCAGAACCAAATATCCCTATTCCCTCATCATCCTCTGAAGGAGATGCAGCTGATATACCTCTTGAAGGTTTAGTGCTGGATAATTATGTTCTGAAAAGGGAACTAGTCAGATTAAAGAAAACAACTGAGGCTCAAGCTGCACAGATAGCTCAGTTGAAGACCAAGTTTAGAAAACTTAAGAGGTCTGTCTGGCCTTTAGTAAAACATCACAGATTATGGGTCAAGGCTGAAAAGAAGAAAAGAAAACACTTTAAGAAGGCTTCTACAGGCAAAAAGGTTCAACAACAATCTTCTATCCAATTGGGGAGGAATCTGGAGCAAGAGAATTGAAAGAAGATGCTGAATTTTATGAAGAAAAAGAAGATGAACCTCAAAGTACTGAAGCACATGTCAATATTGAAAGTACAGAGCCTGGAAGAACTGGAGTTCAAAGAACTGGTGTTCAAAGTTCTGATGATCAAGGTGCTGCTGATCAAAGTACTAGTATTCAAGAAACTCATAGACAAGAACTGATTACACCAAGAACTTTGAATTTTGATGAAGAAGCTGGTCCTTCAACAATTCTACAAGAAGAGGAAGCTGTTACACCAAAAGTAGTGCACACTGCAAGTGATGATGAAACTGTAGCTAAGATATTGCACAACTTATCAAGACCAAGGGGTGTTAGCATTCCAGGAGTTGCTGAAGAACAACCACAAGCTTCTCAACCTGTTTTAGATCCAAAAGATAAAGGTAAAGGTAAACTAGTGGAAATAAAGAAGAAAAAGAAGCTAACTTTAGCAGAGTTAAGAGCCATTGAAGTGGCTAAGAATGAAGAAGCTGCTAGGGAGCTACAAGCTAAATTTGATGCTGAAATTGTTGTACCAGTAAAGGAGCCTGAAGCTGTTTTACCTAGAAGACCAATCAGTAAAGCTAAAGAAAGAAATGCTATGATGGCTTACTTGAAAGGTCAAGGATACACTGGATTACAGAAGCTGAATTACTTGGAGATGAAAGACTTATACAATGCTGTCAGAGAAGCTTATCAGAAGCAAGTTGAGAGTATTATTTCTTTCAAGGATGATAAGCACAAGGAGGATTTTAGTAAAAGAAGCTTGAAAAGAAAAAGAACAACTGAAGCTGAACAACCATCAAAGAAGATTGAGTTAAGATCAGATACAGTTGATGAGCTGAGAAATTACATAAGGGTTGTTGATTTTGAGAATCCTAAATCCAAAGATGCTGCAGTTAAGAAATGCAAGATAACTACATTTGAAGTAGTAGAATCTAAGGAGGATGGAAACTATTTGATGTTCCATAGGGATGATGAAAGTTTCAGAGTATTCAATTTACTATGGGATATACTGCATATTATTGATAGAGCAGATCTGTTTCAACTATATCAACTAGTCCAAGAATACTTTGAACATATTCCATCAAGTGGAGTTGGCTTAGTATTACTAGGAGATCTGACAACTATCTTCGAAACTGAGGAAACAAGCAATGATGAACTCTGGCAAAATCAATAGAACTGGGAGATTACAAGCTGGAGATTCTTTGAAGAATCAGGAGTACATGCTTTAGAATTGGAAGATGGAACTATGATCCACATGCTAGCTGAAAGAAGACATCCTTTGACAAGAGATCTCATGAGAAGGATGCTGGATCATGGAATGGAAGTTGAGGAAGAATATGAAACAGCCCTGATGGTGATTGAATTATATATCAGATGGACAACTATGGCTGATGATGAAGCATAAGTATTGGTATAATGTTTATATATATAAATTTTTGAAAAATAAGTACTTTATTCAAAGTACTGCTGGAAACAATACTTTAATCAAAGTACTGCTTGCATAAACCAGTAAATGTTTTTGAAAGAAAAACTTTTGTTAAGTAAAGAATATTTTGAAACAAAAGTTAAAAGCAAAAATGGTTTTTGAGATGGTTATAACAATAGGTTATCAGTTCACCATTGTGACAACCCGTACTTTCAGGTCATTTCTCGACACGATTCATGTTTCATTATTTCAACAATTTTAGTAAACTTGGTTTACTTGTTTCAAATTCGCGTAACCTTGGAGGTTTAGCGGCGAATTCATGATCATGACATCACGTACATTTCATATGGACTAAGATTAGTCTACATTTCCTCGACATCATGTGCATCTCATTAGTACATTCACGACATTTCATTTCACCTTTAAACGCGTAATTTTTATATTTAATAATCTTTATCGCGTGAGTTATTATTTTGTATATTTAATTCATTACTTTCAAAAATGATCCCGAGGTATTTTTAAACTTACATTTAGTTTATAAAAACTATATTTTTAGTTTTTCCTAGTGTTTCAAATTTATTTAGTATAGTAATCGTTAAAGTTTAATTATTACGACGTTTTCTTAAAAATTATACGATAATTATTTTATCACTCAATTTTCACAAGGAAAGCATTTTTACAATTTTTATCATCTCACTACATTCTATTTTGACCTAATAAAAACTTACTTGCACCAAGTATTACCAATTACTCTACAAGTTAATAATATGTATACTTTACTTATACTTTTGTCAAAAATTACAACAATTACTTACTCAATACATTTATACATTATATATATAAAAAAAAAAAATACATATTTGGGAAACACTATCCCATGAAAACCGGCCCAAGGGGGGAGTAACTCATTTATGAGTTGGTAACAATTTATTACTTAAGTTAGATCTACACTTCACCTTTTATTACACACTTCATTCATCACTATCATTCACAAAGTGGAAAAGTTGTTTTCTCTCTTCTTGTTTCTCTCCAAAACCGGCAGCCTAAGGATCCAAGGAGGGATCATCATATTTTTTTTCTTCTCAAGTTCAAGTGGTATAACAATCTAGTTAATACTCTTCTAAGATTTTGAAATAGAAATCTAGAGTATTTAGGTAACCTTGGTTCTTATCACCTCATCACATACTAGTAAGCATGTTCTTTCATTTTCATGTTTCCTTTTTCATTTCATATGTTTCTTTTCATTTTTGGAGATAGTATGCATGATATGTTGTTTATACCATTTTTCTTGATTTTTAGAGTTATATATATATTATTGGTCATCCTATAATTATTCCCATGGTATTCTTGGTCTTGATGGTGATTAGGAACCCATGACACCCTAAGAAGGTGTATGGTAGGATTAGATTAGTTTTGGAGTTGATTTGAAGGGATTAGAATAGGTTTTGTCCGAGAAAAACTATTTTCGATAACTATATAATTGTGTTCTGTCCTTAATTCGAATTTCTGGAAAAACCTACTGTTGGTACGACTTTTTGGCCTTGATATTTAGAAAATATACTTTAAAACGAATCCGTGGCCTTTTGAACGGATAAAAACGGAGTTATAACGAAGCCGTGGTGAATTTTTAAAGTTTGGCGACGAATTAAACACTTTTCAGAAAATTCAGCTTTGCTGTTTTTAGTATTTTCGGGTCAAAAACGAGCCTTAAGCTTCACAAATTATTTCGACTTATCAAAAATATATTAGTTTACTTCGATACGAAGCTAAGGACATATTTTACGTAGAAAACGGATTTGAAACGACAAATATATGCACGTTTTTATAAAGTTGCCGTAAATATTATTTTCTGAAAATCTATATTACTTTTACGTTACAAGTATTTCACTAGCTGTAACGTCCATGTTTGTGGCTGTTTTTAACCATGATGTGAAACTTTTTATAACGAAATGTCTTCTAGTAAAATCAAGTTCATCGGCCATATTTTCCAAAACAAAAAGCCATTTGTCAAGCGGAGTCATAGTAAATTAATTACGGATGTTCAAACATTGGCCGAAACTTATTTTCTGCACACAATTAACAAAAATCACCAACTTTAACCTTTAATATCTTTATGATCGAGACCTTTTGGACGAAAACTCCTGAACTGAAACTTCTAGATATCGATACAAAATTTCCAAAACCGTCGAGTTCGTTCTCTAACGATCGACGTACACCGTTTTACGGCTAGTTTTCCAAAGCCATTTTTGTTGATTTCATGAAAATTCCGACGACATTGTTTTGCGACGAAAAGTGGTAATTTCACCAAAAATCATTATAAAATCATTGTAGGATGACATTTTGACGTAAAAACATGTAAAGTCATTTTTGAAGGGTCAAGACGTCAAAAGAGTATTTTTCGACGATGAGTAATATTTTCAAAACTCGTAAATGGTATAAATAACATATGGAATGCATGCATAACATTACATTGCAACTCATTGCATATCATATCATTGGTAATAGGTCCAGATTAAAGTTTCACATTATACCTCGGTGTACTCACTTTTGTCATCGCCTCAGTTTACCAAGTGAGTTTCATAGCCCCTGCTTTTACTTGTTTTCATAACTGTTTTGGGGGAGATGCATGCTTAACTATATTTTTCACAAGTACTTTATATTCTTAAGGATAACTCCTATCACGATTATATCATTTCAAAACCGAATGTTGTACTATATAAATTGTTCATGTTTGCGTGCTATAGTTATACGTCGAATAAAGTACTATATCAGTTGACTACTGATACATTGAGTTAGGTGCTATTGCTTATGTGCTATTGTTTATGTGCTATGGATTAAGTGCTATTGTTCTACGTCGAGTTGGTACTATTGTGAATTCATTGAAATCATATGTTTGAACATAAACTATACACATTCTGGCAATGGGTTGTGAACACACAGGTTGCAAGTTTTGTATGGGCGGAACTTGGAACTGAGTGGATTTTCAATGCCTTTGCTGCATAAACGATTTTGAAAGACTTTACATTTCAAACCAAACTCTATGAACTCACTCAACCTTTGTGTTGACACTTTTAGCATGTTTTAATCTCAGGTATCTAAGGCATTCACTTCATGGCACGCATTGGGACACTTCATGGAGTCGTGATGACGACGCGTCTCACTTGGGTTTTACTTACTTTAAAACATCGTTTGAATTGTAACAAACTTATTTCCGCACAAATTGGTTTTCATTTGGGACCTACTTTGTAAACTCTGATTATTTTATTAAACCAAACGATGTATTTTCCAAACGACACTTTAGGTCGTTCAATATAACTGTGATTGTGATGCTATGACAGTCAATCCCCAGGAATTCCATTCCGCTGCAAAACAGGTAATTTGGGGGTGTGACAACCATGTTTAACAAAAGAACTGGCTAATCCATGAGCAAACGGCTCTGGTAAAGATATCTCAAATCCGTTATATAGTTGACAACTTGCTAATAAGTTGTATGGTAATCAACTCACCATATCAGCAAATGTAAAGAGTTGGCTAGCCCACAAGAAAAATGGCTTGTGGTAAAGGCTGTGGAAAAACCATTTATATGGTAATTAGTTCACCATGGTTGCAAGAACTAACTAGTCCAAAAGGGTACAACTTTTGGTAAAGACAAATCAAATATGTTGATAGCTGATGATTTGCTAAAAATCACATGGTTATCAATGTACCATGGTCTTACACACCTAAACATTTGGCTACTCCAGAGTTAATGGCTTTGGTAAAGAGACATCAAAATCCATTAAAATTTCAATGATTCACCTCTCACAGGAGTTTACACACCTGGAAGTGATGAGAATAGACTGAAACTTAAAACTGAACTGATGTACAATTTGCCATATGTTGCTGAGTAGCTGAGAAGATGGAGCTTGCTGATTGTTGCTGAAAAGAATTACTGATAAAGACTACTTTGATGATGATGATGATGATATAAGCACAGGATCTACAAAGACAAAATTTGAAGATAAAGCCACAATTTCTCTTTGAAGACAAAGATGTTAAAGTTTAATATACAAAGGAACTTGAAATCAAGCAAGTAGAATTCTAGTTAGGGGAGAATTGTTGGGATATAAAAAATCAAAGTACTGAAGAATCAAAGTGCCTAAGAGTCAAAGTACTGAAGTCAAAGTACTGCTAAAGAATGAAGTCAAAGTACTGCTCGATTCATCAAAGTACTGCATGCTTAAAGGACTGATATGCAAAATCGTTAAGGATTATCTTGTAATTCTAGAATGTTCTAAGATTAGTTTAGTATTACTTGTCGTACAAGGTTTGTAATTGTAAACCGACTAGAGTTATCCTTAAGCCTATAAAGGACCCCTAGGTTGGCATTAGAGATATGCGTTTTTAGAGTTCTTAGAGAGTACGATATTAGAGTTTTAGAGTTGTTAAAGAATCTGTATAACAAGCAGGTTCTAAGTATTAATAAAATCGTTGAAGTTAAAAGTTAATTCTTCTTAGCTTTGTTAAGTAAATTCCGCATACTTAATAGAGTTAGTTCAGTGTTTCTTTGTTAGTAACTTAGGATTTATTCGAGGTTATTAAACCCTTAACAAGCTATATAAGTTAGTTTGGTTAGAGTACATCGATCCAACACCATCTACATGTCAAATGGTTTTGAGTTACTAGAGTGGCTCAAGCCAATGGTCTATTGTGTTATTATTATTATTATTATTATTATTATTATTATTATTATTATTATTATTATTATTATTATTATTATTATTATTATTATTATTATTATTATTATTATTATTATTATTATTATTATTATTATTATTTGTGTATTGTGAGTGTGTGGGTATTTTTAGTGGCGCTGAGTTGGCATACTAATAACATGTTAAACGTCAACACGATACCTAGTGCTATAACATATCCTACTTTGAAAATGGGTCATACTATACAAACCCCCTATGATGTGACATAAGAGAGTTTTGGTCAAAGATGTCTTTTGTCCCTTCATTTTGTTTTCAGTACAACATATTTTTTTGTCAGTTTATGTTCCGTATTTTTGACAATTTTAATCGTTTTACTAATTAAACTTTATATTTTATGTTTCGTATTTTCAGATTTATAGGTTTTTAATATAAATAATTAAATAAATAAATAAAACGAGGAGGCGAGCGCTTTGTAAAAAAAAAGTTAATTACATAAATGATCCATGTGGTTTGTCGGGTTTTACGGGTTTAGTCCCTATACTTTTTTTTTGCGGATCTCGTCCATATGGTTTTGACCCGTTACAGGTTTGGTCCCTTGACCATTTTTTTCTGTAAGTTTGACCGTTAAATGGGTGTTTAAATGGCAGAAATGACAGAAACACCCTCCTATTATATGGTCCCTGTGGTTTGTAGCATATCACGAATTTGGTCCCTACTTTATTTATTTATTTTTTTGTCCGAATTTTTTTTAATAATATTATTAATAAATTTTTTTTCTGAATTTTTGTGTCCGAATTTTTTTGGTATCCGTGGGTGGTTAAATTTTTTTTCCGCATTTTTCATTAATAATATTATTAATAAATTTTTATTAATATTTTTTAATTTCAAAAATTTTTTTTCCGAAATTTTTTAAGTAAGTTTTTCACATATATATATTTTTTTTTTAACTTTTTAGAATTAAAAAAAACATTGTTCAAAATTATAAACTTTTTAATCTGTTAAAAAATTAAAAAAAATTAAAATATTAAATTAAAAAAAAAATTGTTAAAATATTAGATTTTTAATTTGTTAAAAATAATTGTTAAATAAATATTGTTTTTAAAGTTTTGACATAATCTATTTAAAAAAGTTAAACTTTAAACTTAAAAAAAAAAATTGACATAAATATGTGATAAGAAATAAAAATAAAAATTTACAAAAAAAATGAACTAAAAATTTATAACAAAAAAAAAAAAAAAAAAAAAAAAACTTTATCTGTTATACGAGACAAACCACAAGGACCATATGCTAAAACAAACGAGGGTATAAGTATCATTTTAACCATCCTTGACGGTCAATCTAACAGAAAAAGTGGTCAAAGGACCAAAACCGTAACGGGTCAAAACCATAAAGACGAGATCCGCAAAAAAAAGTATAGTGGCTAAATCCGTAAAACCCGACAAACCACAAAAACCATTTATGTAATTAACTCTAAAAAAATGTTTGTATAACCTACCCAAAATATTGTTTAGCTTGTTTTCCAAGGTGGATCAAAGAATATTTTACCCAATGTATAATAACTAGCCTCATCAACTACTCATCTTCCAAAAGTCTTTCACAAGCTTTGGAAGAAAATACCAATATCGGAAATATTAATATAAATCGTCTATACATGCCTTACAAACCCGAAAATCAGTGGCGGCAAAGAGGGTGTGCAAGTAGTGCAGTTGCATAAGGCCTCACAATTTAAGATGCCTCATTTTATATCTATACTATATTATAAAGCATTTGGGACATTCCTAAAAAGAAAGGCTTAAAAAATTAAGATTCAACACTTGCTAATAATGGCAAATTTTAATAAGTACATCTATAATAGCATTTGTTGCAACACTTTAAAGCACTTTTTTTAAACATGTTATTTAAAAAAATAATAAAAAAATACAAAGTAATTTAATATAAGAAAAAAAACGTCCATAACAATAAATACTTAATAAATGTTATTTTTAAAACACCCCTAATATGGAAAATACATGTTATTATACATTTTGTACAAACTAATAAAACACACAAATCTTCATGCAATTTATATGTAAACAAGCCCACGGTACATATGGTTTTAAAAAATGGACCGGGCCAACGGGTTCAACCGGGAACCGGAGTCACCACCGGTTCGGCTAGCCCATAAAAGTCGTCCGAAAACGATATTGTTAAATCGATAGAGTTTAAAAATGCATATTAAAATACAATGTTCAAAAAATATTATTAAATCGTAAGAGTGCCTCGAGAATCAACATATGCGCCTTTTGGAATTTTTTTTTAATAAAACTTACCGTAAAAACTAAAAACTTTGTTTTATAAAAATCGGACGATTTTTTCAAAGCAAAGGATGCAAAGGTGCAAAGTCCTAATTATATGATTACACACATTTACACATATCTATACTATATTATAAAGCATTTGGGACATTCCTAAAAAGGAAGGCTTAAAAAATTAAAATTCAACACTTGCTAATAATGGCAAATTTTAATAAGTTTTATAATAGCATTTGTTGCAACAATTTAAAGCACTTTTTTTAAACATGTTATTTAAAAAAATAATAAAAAAATACAAAGTAATTTAATATAAGAAAAAAAACGTCCATAACAATAAATACTTAATAAATGTTATTTTTAAAACACCCCTAATATGAAAAATATATGTTATTATACATTTTGTACAAACTAATAAAACACACAAATCTTCATGCAATTTATATGTAAACAAGCCCATGGTACATATGGTTTTAAAAAATGGATCGGGCCAACGGGTTCAACCGGGAACCGGAGTCACCACCGGTTCGGCTAGCCCATAAAAGTCGTCCGAAAACGATATTGTTAAATCGATAGAGTTTAAAAATGCATATTAAAATACAATGTTCAAAAAATATTATTAAATCGTAAGAGTGCCTCGAGAATCAACATATGCGCCTTTTGGAATTTTTTTTAATAAAACTTACCGTAAAAACTAAAAACTTTGTTTTATAAAAATCGGACGATTTTTTCAAAGCAAAGGTGCAAAGTGCTAAGTGCTAAGTGCTAATTATATATATATTTGAATATTAATAATTATACTCTTTAAAGTAGCCACATGATTTATTGAATATTTATTTTTACTTTATCTTTATAAGTAATCTTTTACTTGTATCATCCATCTATGTGGGACAAATTTAACAAACATTATTTTTCAGAACTAAATTTCTTAGTATAATGTAAGTGATTTTTAAAAGTCGCTATTGTGTTATTATTTAATGATAACTTATGACTACGGACTATTGTCAACTACTTTTATCTCATTCTTTTAAAATATGCCTACTACCAACTCATTATTGTCACCACATCACGTGGATAATCTATAATTTTTATATGAAATTTTTTGTTATTGCATAACAGTATTCAAAACTAAAATCATCGTCGTCTGTATATCTATTGTATTGTCAAATATAGATCTAAAAAAAATTCGTTGAATATTTTAATTGTATGGTGCCCGCCGCTGCAACGCGCGGGTACCCTGCTAGAACTTATTTTATATATTTGAGTATCTCTTTTTTGTATCATTAGTTAAATATAACTTATCTTGCCACAATAAATAAGACGTCGTTAAGGGGTCTTATTATAAAAAATTGTTATAAATGAACATATTTTATGCACATTTTTAAGGGTTTTTTTAGTTTTGATGAAGCATCTTTTTAATTTTCGCCCGGGACCTCCAAATTCATTTGCCGGCCAAATATACAATCCCTAACAATATATTCCTAAGACTTTAAAAGTTATGACTAGTAACGAAGAGCCCAAACAAATGTAACAATGAGGATCCTAGCATGGAATTCATGAGGTTTTGGACATATGTCTTCTGATTTCATGGTAGGCAAGATCATAACAAAGCACATGTACGTTTTAAATTAAAATTTTACTTTAAAAATTCACATAGCTCAAAAAATGTACAAACATTGTATTGTAAAAAAACTATTTTGGGACAAATCAAAGTATAAATGTGGAAGTTTATTTTGTGACCGAGAAAATACGATTTAGACATTATTCTAGTCTAAGAAACTCAAGTGAGATTGTTTCGGCAACATGTTCTTAATCTCACACGGGCGGTAGAAAAATGAATGTTTCAATGGTGGAAAGTGTGTTGGTACCTTCCTATTTTCAAGTTTCATCGTTAAATGGATTGAGGGAATGCCTAGGAGGCACGAGTTGGAGGTTCATGCGCCGCTTGTCATTTCTAGAAAGCAAGGTATGAAGTCGTTTGACAATGATAATTCCATAACTCTATATTTGCAGTAAGACCTTATGTTTGTGTATTTAGATTTCTTAGCTTTGTGAAGGTCTTCGGGGTATGTCCCGTTACAGTAAGAGGAGATGGGAGTCCCACCACTAAATATCAAACTTTTTTTGCGATTAATAAATTTACCGGATTGAGGTACCGTGCTCCTTCCATAAATCAGCAACCATATTTACCATTAAATTCAAAAAATGTAAAATGACGAATTGAAGATATCACATTGCATGATAGCTTGAAGAGTATTTCTAAACAATTAATCCAACAGCTCAATAGTATTGGCCTGTTGGCATTGAAAATAATCAAGAATTATATGTCTTTGAAAGTCGAAGGACCAATAGTGTAATGTAGATAGTTAATAACTGTATTTCCTGTAAAGTAGGAAGGGATGTATCGTTTCATAGATAACTCTTAGGAAAAGTCACATCGGTTCATAGTACCGATTGACAAACTATATATACCGATGAATGTAAACGTTTCTTTAGTGTGGAATATATTAATATCAGTGTGTTTATCAGAAAAGTTCCCACCCTCTGTTCTCATATCGAGTCACTGCACATTTCTTGTGCATACTCTTATCAATATATTGTTCATCCAAGTAGCATGATTCGCGAACTAAGAAAATTTAATATGGCATCAGAGACCATGGTTTAAAGATTCTGGAAGAAGAAAAACTAAGAAACCTGTGGAAGAATGTTTGCGAGATCAATTGCAGTCAAGGAAGTGATCGCGGAAAAGGAAACAAGCAACAGCGGCAACGACAAACAAAT
Source organism: Chrysanthemum seticuspe (assembly GCA_019973895.1). Lineage (NCBI taxonomy): Eukaryota > Viridiplantae > Streptophyta > Magnoliopsida > Asterales > Asteraceae > Chrysanthemum > Chrysanthemum seticuspe. The sequence goes on along the minus strand of BPTQ01000005.1, from coordinate 266,149,104 downwards.
TCATTTGTTTAGACGTTGGGGACTTAATACTGTAGGGTATTAAGAAGAAAAAGAAGAAAATCAATTAGATTGCTTTCGGTAAAACAAATACCGAAAGGTATTTTGGCGAGGGACTTGGAACAGGAAAACAACGACAACCATTGAAGTTGATCGTGGCCAAACAACACTAAGGGTGGATTTGGAGAAGGAGCCGAGACATAACAAGGGTCTAGGGCAAGCCGAGACAAAAGGATCTAGGGCATGCATATGGTAACCAAGTCGGACGCAGAACGACAAACAAAACTCTCATTTGTTTAGACGTTGGATTAATACCGTGGGGTATTAGTGAAGAAAGAAGGAAAGCAAAACGACTTGCTTTGATAGAAATACCGAGAGGTATTCAAGGCTGTTGTGGAAACCAAAGAAGAAGATTATGTTCATTGCAAGTTTGATACGATTCCGGAAATATGTCTTACGCATATGGCGGAAATAAGACACGGCAAGGAAAAGTGATATACCATGAAACTGCACAAGCCTTGGGGTGAAAAGCCAATAGAAGTGGGAGAAAGCAGTATGTTGCAGCAAGGACCCACCAGGCCAGAACGATAAAACGGTGAAGGATGGAGCACTTGAAGAATGATCAAAAGGATCATCCATGGAACGAAACAGGAGGCAACTGAACATGATTAGACCAGAAGTTACAAAGCGATCAAGACAATAATAAAAGAAGGAACGAGACTGCAAGTAGGATGAACAAAGGAACAGAGTGAAAAAGTATGAAGAATATGATTTCTTGATTAGGGGAGTGAATGTTGGCATTGAAAATAATCAAGAATTATATGTCTTTGAAAGTCGAAGGACCAATAGTGTAATGTAGATAGTTAATAACTATATTTCCTGTAAAGTAGGAAGGGATGTATCGTTTCATAGATAACTCTTAGGAAAAGTCACATCGGTTCATAGTACCGATTGACAAACTATATATACCGATGAATGTAAACGTTTCTTTAGTGTGGAATATATTAATATCAGTGTGTTTATCAGAAAAGTTCCCACCCTCAGTTCTCATATCGAGTCACTGCACATTTCTTGTGCATACTCTTATCAATATATTGTTCATCCAAGTAGCATGATTCGCGAACTAAGAAAATTTAATATGGCCCATTCATTTTTAATGACCTTCATAACAAAATCTGTATCTGACAGGATCAAGTTTGTTTATTGATACTAGATTGATCTTTGAATCACCTATGTAACTAGTATAAACTGAGGCAATGACAAACGATAAGCATACCTGAGTTTTTAACCCGATTTTAAACATTATTAGATGTACATTAAACTGCTGAGAAAATTGGTAAAACCAAGTTCTTAACACATAAAAAATATGGAATCATAATACAACTACACTTAATTATTGCAGATCCATATTCTGAATTGCACCCAGTTTGCAAGGCACTACATCTTTATAGCCACCAAACCTGTACAGTAAACCCAGATGCATAACATAAGCGATGCATTGTGGTATATATATAATGGCAAGAAAAGAAGCTAAAGGATTAACAAGCACAAAAGGATACAGAATTTCAGCAAAAGTATTAAATTCAGTAAGACATTACGACATAACCACAACTTAAGATTCAATACGCATACATGAAATCAAAATTATGCACTTAAAGAAAGTTTGTGGACAACACTAAACTACCAGTAGCCGAAGTGACAATCTAAACAACCACACTCACGCTTGATTTCCACCTGAACGTTCATCAACAGACCCATCCGAAACAATCCATCCTCAACAAACCCATTTCCCACGATCTCCTGACCCTTCTTCACATAGCATCCCTCGTCATCAAAGCTGATGCGCGCAAAACCGTCAAGTTCTCCTACGCAAGCGTAAGAAAACTTAAAACAGCTTCAGCACGAAATCAATGAAGATCTGAGGAGTATATAGTCTCCCCGGGTCGTTATGTCCCAGCGAGCTATGCAATGGATCAATCAACGTATAGTGATCGAGAAGTTTGAACGAAAAAGGATTATGATTTGGAGATTATAACTACAGAAATATCAAACAAATACAAAGGCTAAAATGCAAATGAGAGGAAATTATAAAGATAAAACCTATTAAATAAACGCTATCACTAAAATTAAAATGATGTTTTTGTTTTTATGTTTTTACGAAACTAAAATTAAAATCTACGCGACGTACAAAAAAAAAAAAAGTGAAACTAAAGCAATATTAACCCTAAAATTATGAAAATGATGTTTTTACAAACCTAATGATAAAAGAAAATTTTTAGAAAAAGAAAATTATTTTTAAAACTAATTATCTAATTAAAAACTATTTTTAACTATTAATTAATTATCTAAAATACAAGAAAATAGGAAATTAGGCTAGAAAAATAAGATTAAGACTTGGAAAAGTCTAAAATATCAAAATAGACTTTTCAAAACTATTTTTGTATTTTTATGACTATTTTTCTATTTTCTATGAATTTTAAACTATTAAAATCTAATTAAATCACTAAAAATTACCAAATGAACTATGAAAAATATGGAAAATTACTTTTTCTACTTTTTATATTTATCTAAGCCTAAGAAAAATGAAAACTTATTTTTTTGAACCTTTTCTGAATTTTTTGTATTAAAGGCTAATTAAAAAGTGCTAAAAACTAATAAAAATCAAGAAAAATAGTAAAACAGCTAAGAAAAATCTGAAAATTTCAGGGAAACTCTAAAATAATATTAAGAAGCTATGAAAATAGGAAAAACAGGCACTTGTTTGCAAGAAAATGAAACTGATGATTCAAGTGCTTATTGAAATAAGCACTTGATAAGCAAATGAGCAAAACAAGCAACCCTCTGATCACAGAAGCAATAATATACTAAATTAACTAGATTGCAACTAAAAACAATAAGCTTTAACCACTGAATAGCAAATTAACACAGATTTGATGTTTTTGATATTAAGCTAAAAACAGAAATTGGTGCCTACTTGCAGTCCAAGAAAAAGCACCCAAATAAGCTCTAAACTAAAAACCAATTATTAGGACTTAAACTAGACCTAAGTGACTATTAATAACCAAAAGACCAGCCCTTGAAAAGCTTCAATAAGCTCTGTGCAAGCTTGGATGAAACTGAAAAAACCACTCAGTATTAACTGAGTTGGTGCAGGGCACCAGAGGTCTGTTTTGAGCCTTTGCACAAGCTCAACCAAAGGGCTTGAACCAAAAACAGATATTAGATCCTAAAGACCACCTAGCCAACTGCTTATATCCAAAAAATGAAACCCTAAAAATCTCTATTGACACCTGTGCAGATGCTGCAATATCTGCTCAAACCCAAGTTTTTGACATTTTGACTTTTTGAAACCAGATAGAACTTTGACTAAAGTGAAGTTTAGACCCAATTTGATGATTGATTATGATTTGATATGATGTAATGAAGCTATTAAAACCTTTGTTTATGACTTTTAAACACAAATCAAGTGACTTGCTTCTTCAAAAATCCAACAGTGACCTGTTGGATTCAAAGGATATAGGTTTTGACCTTTTGTTGATTACAAGCACACAAGTAAGACAGGTAAGTACTCAAAAGTACTCAGTAAACATGCATCAACAGATTTCTAAGCCAAATCAAACCTAAAACATATACTAAGCTACAAATCCAAACACCCCTTTATTAATTGATGAAGAACCAAAACTGACCTAAACTCTAAGTTAACCCATGATACTGATCCAAACCAGTTTAAATACTATAAACACAACTATTTAAAGAGCTTAAGACTAGTTATACCCACAAGGACAGATCATGCATATGAAACTAAAAAAATGACTTACAAGTGGTCCTAAGCCACTATGGCTTGCACAAACAGTAACCAGTGAACCTCTAACCTATCCAATTCAACCCACTAGTCCTAAATCAACCCACATCCAGCACTGCATCATCCCTTTGACCATTTCCATTGCCAGTTTGACCCTGTTTGACTTTCTTTGACCAAAGACCCAACTTGCTAGAAACTACAATGTAAGCTTATAGAAAGCTATGTGAAGCTTGTATAAGCTTATTAATACTGAGAAATGAGCTTTTTGAAGCTTGTAAACAAGACTTAAACTTGGAATTTTGCAACAGTGGACATAAACTGAAGATTATAACATTAAACTGAAATTGGTACTTGAATTTAATTGCAATACACTTGAACACTTAAGTTTAATATAATTTAACACAATAATACAAGTTTAACACTGAATTAATAAGTTGACATAAAAAACGACATAAGAAAGAAAATTAAAACTAGAAGACTATCCCTCTTGCTTCCTTTTGCTCCTTTTTATAATCCCATCTCATTTTCTCTCACTTCTGAACATTTCCCAACAATCCTAGCCATTGGATGGCTAGAAAATAATCTCAACCATTCAAACATGATTTTGGCGCCAAATTCCTTATAAGCCAGTGGGGGTTGATATGGTGGGTGAGGAAGCATTTAATGCTTCTTGGAAGCTTGCTGAGGAGGGGGGGACATGGTGAGGTGAGAAGGAGGCTGGGTTGGTTGTGTTGGTGGCTGGGCATGGTGGGCAGACAAAGGGAGAGGGAAAACGGGGGAAAGGGATGACTTGGTGGGTTTGACTGGTCTTTGACCAGATATTATAAAGGGGGGGTTCACAATTCAGTTGACAGGGGGTCAAAGATAGGGCAGGGGTCCAAAATTGGTTTAAAGCTTTAAATGACAAGGGACCTAAAGTGTAATTGCTGAAATTCAAAGGACCAATGCTGCCAATTCAGAAAAGTTATTCCAAGGGACCACAAGTGACAACCTTCAAAAGTATAAGGACCAAAATTGCCATTTTGCAATTTTCCAAGGGCCATTTCTGCCAATTTTGAAACTTGAAGGACTATTTTTGTAATTTTCTCAAACTTTTGATATTTTTCACCAAAGGACTAAATTTGACAACTTTTGATTTTAAAAGGACCTTTGGTGACTTTACTTTTGAAATTATGTGCTCAGGGACTGATTTTGACAACTTTTGAAACTTGGGGGACTGAAACTGCAATTTTTGCAAATTTGATATGTTTTTCATCTGATTTTGATAATTTTGCATTTGAAACACATAAAACACTGATTTGTGATATTTTGATCATTTTGATGTGTTTCTGAGTATTTTCAGATGATTTTGCAGTTTATTTTATACAAAAATGATGAGTATTTACACACTCATCAATCCCCCACACTGAGATATTGCTAGTCCCTAGCAATGATTTGAGAAAACATAATGGATTTTAATCTCTTTACCAAAAGCCATTACTTCTGGAGTAGCCAAATGTTTCAGTTCAAGTAAGAACCATGGTACACTGATAACCATGTGATTTTGAGCAAACCACCAGCTTTCAACGGATTTGGTTTTGTCTTTACCAGAAGCCGTACCCTTCTGGACTAGCCAACTCTTAGATAAATTATCAACATTATCTTTGGTGAGCTGATTACCAATTATGGTTTTTCCACTGCCTTTACCACAAGCCATAATCTTGCGGGCTAGCCAACTCTTCACTTTTTAGGATATGGTGAGTTGAATACCATACAATTTTGGGCAAATTGCAAGCCATATAAACGGATTTGAGAAATCTTTACCAAGAGCCGTTTGCTCCTGGATTAGCCAATCCTTTTGTCTTACAGACATGGCGGACTGATAACCAGATGAGAAAGTGTAGAACACTTACTCCAAAAAAAAATTTTGGCCAAAAACGGGGGGATTAGGCGGTATAATTACATGATAAAATTCGTGAGAATCCCCCCCACACTTAGAAATGAATATTGCCCTCAATATTCAAAGTACCGGCGGTTATGCCGAAACAAAGAACGTGAAAGGGAAATACTACGGCCATTATTTAGAAAGATTTTTTTTTTTTTTTTTTTTTTTTTTTTTTTTTTAAACATGTGGGCAACCCCCCCACACTAGGGTGGTAGAAAGAGGTGAGAAGACAGAAATATGGGTGAGAACCCATATGGCATGCTACTGTTTTTGATTTCCGAGTCGCTAGCTTGACTCGACCCCGTATTCATTTGTTCATGGGGAAAGTAACGTGGAAAACCAATCTCGATCGGACTTTCGTTCACAATGTTGATAAACATATGAACATCAGAAAGTTCCACACCGACGAGATATAACCGCGGTATTGTTAATAGTAAAAACTATAAAGGATGATACCGGGGTCAAAGATGGTGTCCTCATTCCCAAAAGAGAAAAGGGAAAGAGCAACCACACCATCTGTGAAGAATGGAATAAAGACGTACATGAGAATGCATGTCCATTCCTCAGCAGAGAGAAGCAAATCACCATTTTTGACATCTTTAAGCTTAAACTTGAAGCTTAGATGGTGATTGTCAAGAAGATGTCCGGGAGGGAGGGTGGGAAATGGTTCTTCAATCAACAAACTTTCCAGAAAAAGGATGTCTCCCTCCGGATCAAGGTAAGTGTTATCAATTCCCGTTGGAATTGACTCATCACTAAGAAATGCATCGACTTCATTCCAAAAGTTGTCATCTTCCTCATCAGAAGTGAGAGAAGGGATGGAAGAGTCGGGAATAGGACTGGAAGATGATGGATCATTTTTGAGCAATTCATCAATGGGAAGAATGTCTCCCATTGAATCACAAATATCATCATCCAACTCAGATGAAACTGAAGAGAGTTTAGTTTCATCCACAGAGTTAACAAACTCGATGCGACACACTGATGCCGGAGGTGGGACAAGTGGTGTGCTCTTAGAGCTAGCAGTTTCCACCACTTCCGATGAAGTCTCCGATTCTAGATCATCGTCATCATCAAGAACACTCTTGACATCCCTGGTACAGCTTTCAAACCATTTGCTAGAACCAGGGGTAATTTTCAAAGCTTTGAGCTCAGCACGTTTTTGGTGAACACTCTTAACCGTGAAATTTGAGAGTGTTGCATTGATTCTTTCAGATTTTTGATCAATTGTGGCAACACTCTTTTTGTATAGAGGTTTGGAGTTTTGGTTGATATTTAACGTGAGCTCTTCGTTGTCAACCCGTATGGTCAACTCTTCAGCAAACACATCAATCAGAGCACGACTCATTTTCAAGAAAGCTCTCCCTAAGATGAGGGGAACTCTAGGATCTGCATCGAAGTCTACTACAACAAAGTCAGCATGAAAGTGAAATTTTCCCACTTTCATCACGACATCCTCGGCTATCCCAAGTGGACGAGTTACGGTACGATCCGCTAGCTCGAGTGTCATACGAGTGGATGAAAGTTCAGGAAGAGATAGTTTCTTCCACACTGAGAGTGGCATGAGGTTAATGCTAGCGCCAAGATCGGCCAAGGCGGAGCATTGAAACATCCCCAAGAAATCACACGGGATTAAGAACCGGCCAGGGTCTTCAAGCTTTTCGGGAAGCTTATTAAGAATGGCAGCTGAGCATTGCTCATTTAGAGGAGTTTTGGCCATCTCTGATAGCTTGTCTTTGTTGGTGAGTAAGCCTTTAAGCGTGGATGCAAATTTAGGCATTAGAACGAGATCATCAACGAAGCTTATATCAAAGTGAAGCTCATTGAAGATTTGGAAAAATTTTTCCATTTGCTCTTTGTTTTTGTCTTTGAGCTTCTCATCATTCATTCTTGATGGGTATGGAAGCTGACTAGACTTTTGAGCCGGGATGGAAGTGTTTTCTGGCTCAGGATTTTTCCTCGGAACATCGGGTTCCGGACTTAAAGCTTGGACTACCGAAGGTGGGACGTGTGCGGTACTTCGTGGGCTTGAATAATGCACCTTGTCCGTTGTCTCCTTGGTAACTTGACTAAATGCCACAGGAGGAGGGGGCATAGGAGTCGTAGGTCCATTGTGCGTCTTACCACTACGAGTGGTGACGGCTTTCAACTCGGCATTTGGATTGGGAATAGTATTGCTTGGGAGTCCTCCAGAAGATGGCGAAGCTTTGTTCATATTCATGTTCATGAAACTGCTCATCATATTCTTTAACTCATTTGTCTGCCGAGACATTGTGGTATCAATTTCCCTTTTAAGCTCAACTCTCATGTTATTGATCTGAGTTTGCATAGAACGCATGTTTGACTCAGTCATTTTCATGAAGTCATTTGGCATGGGAGCTTGAGGAGGTGGTTGATAACTTTGATGATTAGGAGCTTGATAAGGTTGGTTGAAATTGTTCCGGTTTTGATTGAAATTTTGAGAGTTATTGAAATTTTGTCCTTGATTCGGAACAAAGCGATTTTGATTGCCATGGTTTTGATTGCCATGGTTTTGATTGCCATGGTTTTGCACAGGGGGAAAACCAGGTGGTGTCATACCGCTAGGTGCACGGTAGTGAGGATCAGCCTGTGGTCGGTATTGATTGTGGTTTACCGAAGCTACGGGAGCTTGGTAAAAGGAAGCATCGGTTGCTTGACAATCATAATACGCGTGTGGACCACTACAAGTTTCACACACCTTGTTTACGGCTTTGATTGGTTCCGGCTTATGAATTTCGCTTTTGATTTCCTTTACCTCTTTTATCATACAATGGATGATGTCCGTTAGAGCGGCTAACGGAGCGGCTAACTCGGAAGAGTTACCGGATGAAGAAGCAGGAGTGTTCGGAACATTGACTTTGTTGCGAGAAATAGGAACTTTTGATTTTTGCTCGCAAATCTCAATCACATCTTTAGGTTTACGATTCAAGATATTGCCGCCTGCGGCTGCATTCAAGGAATCTTGATCGTTTCCGTTCAACCCATTGTAAAAGATATTTACTTGTTGAAGCTCCGTGAATTCATGATGGGGGCATTTCCTGAGGAGATCTTTGAATCTCTCCCATGCCTCTCCAAAATTTTCATCGAAATTTTGACGAAATCCAGAAATTTCATTTTTGAGATTAGTCGTCTTTGATGGAGGAAAGAAATAATTCACAAACTTTTGAACAAGATCCTCCCAAGTTTCGATAGGTCGAGGGGGTTCTTTTTCCAGCCAAATCCGGGCTGTCCCCTCAAGAGAGAATGGAAAAAGCATCAACTTGATGACTTTTTGAGGAACATCCTTGAAATTGATAGTTGAAGTCAACTTGTTAAACCAACGGATGTGTGCATACGGGTCTTCTCGATCAGACCCGCGGAATTGATTTGTAGACACAAGTTGGATCAAATGTGTCTTCAATTCAAAGTGATCAGAGTTGATTACGGGTAAAACAATGGCATCTCCATAACCCTCGGTGGGTGCCTGGAGCATTTCCGCCATAGTACGTTCGTCTGCCATGGTGTTGTTAGAAATAGTACGAATCTCGGGTTCGACTATTTGGGCAGCACGCCTACGAGAACGTCTTCTAGGAATTTCTGCTAGATCACGCAAAGGACTCAATGATCTAGAAGAACGAGTGCGCATGAACTAGAGTTAACTCTAAGGACTCTCAAAGTTAAGGAGAGAAATGGAATTATGAAGATATTTCAGATGAGAATGAGAATTATGAAGACGTTTTATAAAAATCAGGGTGAGAAGAATCTTTATGGGTTTTCTGGTTCTGAAACGTCGATATCACAACAAAATCAATTAACACAAAATCGAGGCAAAACAACAGTGAACTTAACCAATAATCCAAGATGAATGGCTTCTTTGAAAAAGGTACACCAATCACAAGGACACAAAGGCAAGTTTTATATCTTTAGTTCGGGAACTTATTATGGTCGCACCCCCAGTTAGGTAGTGCACTGCCTTGGTTTTCGGTGGTAATCTTTTAAGTTGTTATTTATTAAAGAAAACGACGATTCTTTTTGTATTTTTATTTTTGATACATATATAGAAACAAAAGGAAAAATATTTTTGTGTTTTATACGTTTTTGGCTGTTTTTGGGTTTTTGGATTTTTTAGAAGAAAATATGGATATATATATATACAGAGATGGATGATATAAACAATGAGTGAGGATTCAAACAACTAATCTGCTAAAACGGAAGATAGATCAGCACAGCTCCCCGGCAGCGGCGCCAAAAATTTGATGCGTGCAAAACCGTCAAGTTCTCCCACGCAAGCGTAAGAAAACTTAAAACAGCTTCAGCACGAAATCAATGAAGATCTGAGGAGTATAGAGTCTCCCCGGGTCGTTATGTCCCAGCGAGCTATGCAATGGATCAATCAACGTATAGTGATCGAGAAGTTTGAACGAAAAAGGATTATGATTTGGAGATTATAACTACAGAAATATCAAACAAATACAAAGGCTAAAATGCAAATGAGAGGAAATTATAAAGATAAAACCTATTAAATAAACGCTATCACTAAAATTAAAATGATGTTTTTGTTTTTATGTTTTTACGAAACTAAAATTAAAATCTACGCGACGTAAAAAAAAAGTGAAACTAAAGCAATATTAACCCTAAAAATATGAAAATGATGTTTTTACAAACCTAATGATAAAAGAAAATTTTTAGAAAAAGAAAATTATTTTTAAAACTAATTATCTAATTAAAAACTATTTTTAACTATTAATTAATTATCTAAAATACAAGAAAATAGGAAATTAGGCTAGAAAAATAAGATTAAGACTTGGAAAAGTCTAAAATATCAAAATAGACTTTTCAAAACTATTTTTGTATTTTTATGACTATTTTTCTATTTTCTATGAATTTTAAACTATTAAAATCTAATTAAATCACTAAAAATTACCAAATGAACTATGAAAAATATGGAAAATTACTTTTTCTACTTTTTATATTTATCTAAGCCTAAGAAAAATGAAAACTTATTTTTTTGAACCTTTTCTGAATTTTTTGTATTAAAGGCTAATTAAAAAGTGCTAAAAACTAATAAAAATCAAGAAAAATAGTAAAACAGCTAAGAAAAATCTGAAAATTTCAGGGAAACTCTAAAATAATATTAAGAAGCTATGAAAATAGGAAAAACAGGCACTTGTTTGCAAGAAAATGAAACTGATGATTCAAGTGCTTATTGAAATAAGCACTTGATAAGCAAATGAGCAAAACAAGCAACCCTCTGATCACAGAAGCAATAATATACTAAATTAACTAGATTGCAACTAAAAACAATAAGCTTTAACCACTGAATAGCAAATTAACACAAATTTGATGTTTTTGATATTAAGCTAAAAACAGAAATTGGTGCCTACTTGCAGTCCAAGAAAAAGCACCCAAATAAGCTCTAAACTAAAAACCAATTATTAGGACTTAAACTAGACCTAAGTGACTATTAATAACCAAAAGACCAGCCCTTGAAAAGCTTCAATAAGCTCTGTGCAAGCTTGGATGAAACTGAAAAAACCACTCAGTATTAACTGAGTTGGTGCAGGGCACCAAAGGTCTGTTTTGAGCCTTTGCACAAGCTCAACCAAAGGGCTTGAACCAAAAACAGATATTAGATCCTAAAGACCACCTAGCCAACTGCTTATATCCAAAAAATGAAACCCTAAAAATCTCTATTGACACCTGTGCAGATGCTGCAATATCTGCTCAAACCCAAGTTTTTGACATTTTGACTTTTTGAAACCAGATAGAACTTTGACTAAAGTGAAGTTTAGACCCAATTTGATGATTGATTATGATTTGATATGATGTAATGAAGCTATTAAAACCTTTGTTTATGACTTTTAAACACAAATCAAGTGACTTGCTTCTTCAAAAATCCAACAGTGACCTGTTGGATTCAAAGGATATAGGTTTTGACCTTTTGTTGATTACAAGCACACAAGTAAGACAGGTAAGTACTCAAAAGTACTCAGTAAACATGCATCAACAGATTTCTAAGCCAAATCAAACCTAAAACATATACTAAGCTACAAATCCAAACACCCCTTTATTAATTGATGAAGAACCAAAACTGACCTAAACTCTAAGTTAACCCATGATACTGATCCAAACCAGTTTAAATACTATAAACACAACTATTTAAAGAGCTTAAGACTAGTTATACCCACAAGGACAGATCATGCATATGAAACTAAAAAAATGACTTACAAGTGGTCCTAAGCCACTATGGCTTGCACAAACAGTAACCAGTGAACCTCTAACCTATCCAATTCAACCCACTAGTCCTAAATCAACCCACATCCAGCACTGCATCATCCCTTTGACCATTTCCATTGCCAGTTTGACCCTGTTTGACTTTCTTTGACCAAAGACCCAACTTGCTAGAAACTACAATGTAAGCTTATAGAAAGCTATGTGAAGCTTGTATAAGCTTATTAATACTGAGAAATGAGCTTTTTGAAGCTTGTAAACAAGACTTAAACTTGGAATTTTGCAACAGTGGACATAAACTGAAGATTATAACATTAAACTGAAATTGGTACTTGAATTTAATTGCAATACACTTGAACACTTAAGTTTAATATAATTTAACACAATAATACAAGTTTAACACTGAATTAATAACTTGACATAAAAAACGACATAAGAAAGAAAATTAAAACTAGAAGACTATCCCTCTTGCTTCCTTTTGCTCCTTTTTATAATCCCATCTCATTTTCTCTCACTTCTGAACATTTCCCAACAATCCTAGCCATTGGATGGCTAGAAAATAATCTCAACCATTCAAACATGATTTTGGCGCCAAATTCCTTATAAGCCAGTGGGGGTTGATATGGTGGGTGAGGAAGCATTTAATGCTTCTTGGAAGCTTGCTGAGGAGGGGGGGACATGGTGAGGTGAGAAGGAGGCTGGGTTGGTTGTGTTGGTGGCTGGGCATGGTGGGCAGACAAAGGGAGAGGGAAAACGGGGGAAAGGGATGACTTGGTGGGTTTGACTGGTCTTTGACCAGATATTATAAAGGGGGGGTTCACAATTCAGTTGACAGGGGGTCAAAGATAGGGCAGGGGTCCAAAATTGGTTTAAAGCTTTAAATGACAAGGGACCTAAAGTGTAATTGCTGAAATTCAAAGGACCAATGCTGCTAATTCAGAAAAGTTATTCCAAGGGACCACAAGTGACAACCTTCAAAAGTATAAGGACCAAAATTGCCATTTTGCAATTTTCCAAGGGCCATTTCTGCCAATTTTGAAACTTGAAGGACTATTTTTGTAATTTTCTCAAACTTTTGATATTTTTCACCAAAGGACTAAATTTGACAACTTTTGATTTTAAAAGGACCTTTGGTGACTTTACTTTTGAAATTATGTGCTCAGGGACTGATTTTGACAACTTTTGAAACTTGGGGGACTGAAACTGCAATTTTTGCAAATTTGATATGTTTTTCATCTGATTTTGATAATTTTGCATTTGAAACACATAAAACACTGATTTGTGATATTTTGATCATTTTGATGTGTTTCTGAGTATTTTCAGATGATTTTGCAGTTTATTTTATACAAAAATGATGAGTATTTACACACTCATCAAAAGCCCACGCTAAATCCCATCTGCTTAAGCATTTTAACGGATATGCAACACTTCATGATTGCAGGCATATGAAAAACTCTTTCAAGAGTCAAAACCTTACCAGTAGTCAACTGAAGTTTCACCGTTCCATACCCGAGCACGTCAACACGACTTTTGTCTTCCAGAACCACCTCATGACCAGTCGCCGGTTGGTAGTCAACAAACATGTCCCTCGAGTTACAAACATGCATTGTGCAACTAGCAAGCAAGTACCACCCTCGAGCCCGAGCTTCGGTCAACTCTGGGTGTTCATTGCCCATCAACAAGCCTATCTTTCCATGATGCACTACTTTGGCATGTGTGGGCGGTTCTTTCATATAGTCCATCTTATATAAAACGTCGTCCTTGTACCCTTTTTGAACGACAACATCACCCTGCTTAATGACACATTGCCCACCCCCAAAAGTAATGATAAATCCCGAATCATTAGCTTTGTCCGGGCTGAACTTAAGGGCCGACATACCAATCCTGGCCACATCAGCATGATCACTCATTGGGTCTGTAAACTCCTTTTTAATGTTTGTTGAAGTTAATTCGAAAACAATGTTATTATGTTTATTAGTGTTTGGGTCAAAACGGGTTAAGGACAATTGGGTTGGACTTACAACCAAACACCCCGTTAAACATTGTTAGTTATGTTAGTTATTTGGGCCGTTAAGGCAGTTATGGAAAACGGTTATTTCATGAAGCATTGCAACGCTTCATGAATGGTGATCATACCGATTCATAACCTATTTAAGATCGAGTCTAGGATGTTTGAATACACAACGATTACTTTATATTTCAAGTCTTTTGTTTTATACTTTTGTTCAAGCATATTTGTTATCATAAACATCTCGTTTATATACGTTTTGTCAAGTTCATATACACCATTGACATGGTGAATCACAAGGCCATTATGTCACGTAAATGGCTTGGTTTAGAACCTGTGAAGCGAAGCCAACATTGGTACCAGAGCCCACGTTACGATTCATGGAACAAGCCAACGAGAGGAGAAGTTAAGGCCACGCTAAACAAGAACTTTTTACAACGATGTGAACCATCTTTTGTTCGAAAAGAAGAGGGAAAACAAAAGCGGTTATCCAACTTTGGAAAACAAGTTTTAAAGGATAAACTTAATGAAGTATTATCCTTTAACACTTCAAAATTAACCGCCCCTAGAAACTCTCAACCGTTCTCCACTTTCCAAGGAAAGATTGGCACAACTTCCAGAAAAGAAAAACGATCTCGGTGTTATATGTGCAAAGGCAGAGGCCACTTCTATTGGAACTGCACAACCAAAGTACACACCGGTTCTAAAGAAAAAATGGAGAGCGAGGCATCAAAACAAGACATCTTCAATTGGCCATCGGAAAAGATTCATGTGGACACCGACTACATGATCAAGGGAACTGACAAAGGAAATTGGAACAATATCTGGTATGTGAGTACAACCGCTGTTAAACACATGACCCCTTCAAGATATATGTTCAAACGTATGGCAAACCAATTCAAGTTGGTTGGGAAAGACGAGAGGGTGAGAAGGTTTGTTATTCCCTACGGAATAGGAGAGGCAATCATTGATAACAAGGAGGAAGAAATTGTAATTCCCAGCGTACTATATACGCCTGAGATTACAATGAATGTATTAAGTATGAAACAACTCGAGGATCAAGGGTTTATTGTGACTTGTAAAGACGGTACATGTCAAGTGAAGTACATGTTTGACAAAGACGAAGAAACCGTAGACAAGGGAGATGAAGAGGCAATCCAGGCACATGAGGAATTCATGGAAGGGTACTACAAGTCACTTGATCCAAGCGAGGAATGTTCACTAGTAAGAGGGATGGAAGAACTCGAGATGAACAAAGAAGACAACCATGATTACATCGATGAAGAGTACATTAGTTTGAATGGTACGCTTTATCATCTTAAAATAAATACGTTTCAACGTTTCTTATCATTTTTAGATCTAGTCAAAATTGATAAGTTAGTCTTCAAGAACTGGAAAATCATGGGAGAAAAGTTTATAAGTTTGTTGGATTGGTTTTATCACGAGTACATGGGTATGGAAGCGTTGGGTGACTTGCCACCAACAATAGGGATGGTTAGGATAGATTTACTTGCCTTATACAAGTTTGTAGACGATATGGGAGGATACATGAACGTATCCTTCAATGACTTATGGGGCGACATTGCACTTCCATTGGGTTTGGCACGAGAGTATGGACATGATGTTAAGGAATGCTACCGCGAGTATATAGCATTGGTAAAGGTGTACTATGAGGAAGCACGCAGAGCAGGGCATGGAGAACCACGGGATATGGTCGGAAATGAACCATGTGGGGATGCGGAGACTAGCGTGTACATGGAGGAAGCACAGGAAGGAAAGCCAAGGAAAAGAACCAAGCATGTCCATGGAGAGGTCAAGATGGAAGAAGATGTTGAAAGCTCGGCAAGTGATTATGGCAAGAAGAACGCAACCAGTGAAGATGATTTTGTCATCTTGGCGTGAAGGAAATGAACCATGAAGGCATTAACTTTACAAAATTACGGGGGAGATGTAAACTCCTTTTTAATGTTTGTTGAAGTTAATTCGAAAACAATGTTATTATGTTTATTAGTGTTTGGGTCAAAACGGGTTAAGGACAATTGGGTTGGACTTACAACCAAACACCCCGTTAAACATTGTTAGTTATGTTAGTTATTTGGGCCGTTAAGGCAGTTATGGAAAACGGTTATTTCATGAAGCATTGCAACGCTTCATGAATGGTGATCATACCGATTCATAACCTATTTAAGATCGAGTCTAGGATGTTTGAATACACAACGATTACTTTATATTTCAAGTCTTTTGTTTTATACTTTTGTTCAAGCATATTTGTTATCATAAACATCTCGTTTATATACGTTTTGTCAAGTTCATATACACCATTGACATGGTGAATCACAAGGCCATTATGTCACGTAAATGGCTTGGTTTAGAACCTGTGAAGCGAAGCCAACAGGGTCGTAGTCAGCAGCTGGATGTTCATTGGCAAACACTTTCCTCATAGGACGATCTCCCGTTAAGCTCAACCGATATACACCATCCCCTAAATTATATATACCCTTTACCTATGACCTCGTGGCTCTTAGTAATGACACCTATCCCATCCACAATAGAGATGATGTATCCAAGATCATCGAGTTTGGCGACAGATACATAGCATTTACTGATTTTGGGGATATGAAGAACATTTGAAAGAATCAACACCTTGGCTGTGTCTAATCGAATCACCACCGTACCAATTCCAGCTACATCAAGATGATCATCGTTGTCCAAAATCACCTCGTGATCTCTCATTGGGTTGTAGTCCACAAACATGTCCCTAGAGTAGCAAACATGCTCTGAAGAACCACAATTCAAGTACCAGCTTTGGGCCTTGTTGTTGGATCGAGTCCCAAAGCCTATTATTGCCTTAAGCACCACTTTCGCAGTATCAGATTTTTTGTCTTTGCATTTCCGAGCATAATGTCCTGTCTCCCCACACACGTTACACTTCCTGGTTGTGTCCTGAAGCACCAGTTTTTTAGAATTTGACTTCCTTTCTTTGCAGTCGCGAGCATAGTGTCCTGTGTACCCACACAGGTGGCACTTCCTGGTTGTGTCCTGAAGCACCACTTTTACAGAATCAGATTTTTTGTCTTTGCATTCCCGAGCATAATGTCCTGTCTCCCCACACACGTGACACTTCCTGGTTGTGTCTTGAAGCACAACTTCTTCAGAACCTGACTTTCTTTCTTTGCAGTCGCGAGCATAGTGCCCTGTGTCCCCACACACGTGACACTTCCCAGTCTTCTTGGACTTGGAATTTTTTTTTCTGTGGCATGTTCGTTCTACCTGCTTGTTACAAGAAAAATATGAAAACTTAATATTTTTTGGGAATTTATGAAACATAAGATAGAAAGTTTTACATGCAACATTGAATCAATCATGATCTATGAAAGTAAACAAGATATACATTATGACAATTTTCATGTCATTGCATACAAAGGGTAACTTATAAGCATTATACAGCACAAGACTGCCGGCTGTTTAAAAAAATACACCTTATCATTTAAGTCGGAAAGCAAGTAGATTGGTCCTAGTGAACGACAAACAGACAACACACCTTGAAAGGAAATTAATATAGTTTGAAAAGTATTTTGGTTGTTCAATTGTTTCACTATAAATGGCAGCCATTAATCCCATTATCACATCCGGAAATGATAAAATCTTCATGAACAACAAAAATTCCAGATTTCACACGATGTGTATTAAAACCTAATAAGAAATAAATTCCCGTATGCCTAAATAACAATTCAAACTAAATACAAGGGCTTATAAACAGATTCTGTACCATGAAGGACTAGTTTCACGTGAGTGTGTGATCCCCTCTCTCCTCGTCTTTTGTGAAGGTTAAAAGTAATTGCACATACCTCAATCATTAAAGTGTTTGCAAAACAAAATCTCAAAAATCACATCTAGTGCTTGAGCCAACACATCTACCTCTGATCGTCTCTATCTTCATAATTGAGCAACGACCTTCCTATGTTGAAGAATTTTATAATAGCTTCGAGGATCCTAGAGCAAGGCCTAAGAATCTTATGTTATCGTGCTATGACAAATCCTTTACAAAAAATATGCAAACCGTTCAATCGATCAGTTGTAACAATTTTACTTTGCCCTTTCATGTAATCGTGACAATTTTATCAAGGATGCATCCTTCCAGCCAATTTTTCAGTTCCACCTACCGCTAACAACACTTTCATGTGTTTACCGTTCCTCTTCGAAAAGATGCAACTATCTTCCAATTCCCATGATCCTACTGGACCTACCCTTACTGCACGACTCTGTTTTTTTTAACGATATTATCATTATGCTAGCAAGAAGCTAGATAAAAGGAATTAAAAAGTATTACAAGCCCACAGGGGATCATTGACCCAATCAATCAAAGGTGGGATAAAACTTTGATGTCGTTAACAAGAGTGTCTATACGAGACCGTTACGGGTCAAAACAAACTCTATTGCGGTGTCTCCCAGTGATCCAAGTGGTACCTCGTCAAAACAGCCCTTTTCCAAGCTGTAAAAATCAACTACTGTAGAACTCTGCTTATACTGTGGTTCCAAATTAACTAAATAATTCGACCGACTTTCGAATTTTCATATCAAACCATTCAAATAACTATATAGCATAGCATAAACATCAATCATCAAGCATGCATACAATAACATAAGCACCCTTTCAATAGAAAAACACATGAAGCTCGTGTAGTAATCTTAGCCCTAAGAGCCTTCTTATAACGCTATACATCAAACTGTTATTTGGTACCATTAAAATGTAATTTGCAGGAACCTTTAACAAACAGAATATCAAACAAGTATATGAATTCATACTCAATGAAATAGTTATTTGCTTTATCAATTTCATAAACTAACTATTTATCATAGTATAAAGTATAAACATCAAATTCTTTGAACAAATAGAATAAGAATCAGTTGGCAAGCATGTATACTAACAATTTCAACATCTCACGGACGTGGAAGATTTTGAAAGCACATGATGTTAGCTCTAAGAACCTTCTTATCTCGCAAAACAAGAGACCTACCAATATACTTAAAATACATTCATCTAACAGCTAGTTCTCAAATCCCATCTACATCGCTAATATATTCGCTACCATGAAACTATAATAAGATTCACAGAATGAGATCAAAACGTAAACTACATAAACTTTTAACAAAAAGAGTAGCAAAATTTTTTGAAGACAAGTCTCTATTAATTATGGATCTGTTTGGCGACGAGCTTTTTGGAGCGTTTTGAATATAGTGTTTGTTCGGCAACTGGTTTTTGTTTAGAAGCTCCTATTTAAACGCTAATAAAATTAAGGAGCCTTCAGTGATTTGCTTAGCTTTTACCACATTTTACACTTTATAATTACAACTAAGGCAACTATGGTACGAGAAGCTTTTATAAAACAAATAGCTAACTCCTACAACTTGCTTAACAGTAGTTATTTGTTTTATAAAGCGTTTGATACCAAAGATGTATATGTAAAATGACGTAAAAAGTAATCGCTATATTTAGAAGGCTTCTAAATGCTCCAACAAGCCTTTCGCCAAACATAATAACCAACCAATAAGTTTATGAGGAAATTGGCACATTATAAACTTGAGAGGCTAATATGTAAATTTTCAGATCTAGTGACTAAAATTTAAATATCAAATCTACATGGACTAAATAATAAAAGGGGTAATTATGAGAATGCATGTTTTGCTCAAGGTGTCATCACTTTTTAGGAAAAAAGTTTGGGTATTTCCAAAATAAACCTTGAGACTTGCGACTTTTTTCTTCCAATGTAAGAGTGCCAAGTGTCCTGACACTTTTCAGAACCCAATCATTGAAATTACCTTTTCGTACATATGATTTATAATCGACTTATATCCAGCGACTTTTTAAGATTCGAGCGATTTTATTTTTTTATATTTTCGAGGAAAAAGTCAAACTTTGGAAAGTATTATTTTATTCCTTTTGCTCCTTCCCAATGCTGAGCGACTTAAGCGAATTACTTTGAGCGCCTTTTTTAACTTTGTACTTTTGTACTTTTATATTTTTTTTACATAACTTTTAAATACTTTTTAAATTACAATGACTATTGTACCCTTAACTATTTTTACATTTTGAGCACTCCTACCCTCTCCCCCACTGCTTCTTTCCTTACCAATTCACTTTTTAAAATTTAACATAAACTTCTACCCACTGCTACCCACTCCTACCCTCTCCCCCACTGCTACCCAGATCCAACACAGATCCAAACCATCAATCAAACGATCACCGCAGCTTAGATGCTAATCTTTGCCTCCTTGCCTCTATCAGGTTGCTATTCTTCTTATTCATTCCATTTGTTTCTTTTTTATAACATTTATTAATTCAATTCAATTCAATTCAATTAATTGTTGATGATGTCGAAAAATAATGTAGTTAGTACGGATAAGTTGGTTCATGTTAAGAGGGAGTTTGGTTTTCCTAATGATTTTACGGAGAGTTTAGTTCCGAGGTATCCGCGGTATTTTAAGGTTGTTGGGAGTGGTGAAGGGATGATGTTTTTGGAACGAGGTGTTTGTGAAATCTGTGATTGAAAAAAAGGCGGATGAGGAAAGTATATTTTGGTAACCACTGCTAGTATATTTTGGTAACCACTGCTAGTATATTTTGGTAACCACTGCTAGTTCGCTAGTTACCACTGCTACGTTCCTCGAAACCACTGCTACGTTTCTCGAAACCACTGCTAGTATATTTTGCAGACATGCTGGATCTTGATAGCCTTGGGTTCAATGTAAAGGTAATGTTGATGTCTTCCGTTTGCTAGTACAAACTAAATCAAATCAGAAAGGGTTGTGGATCTAGCTTGATATGATCAGCCTAGCATCTCTTTGTTTCTCCTTCAGTTTTATTATTCAACAATGATTCTTAACTTATTCTTTTATTAATTATATTTCAGGGATATCAAGGGAGGGACTTCAAGCCTCGAATTCCATTCCCTAGGCGCGCAGAAGATAGAAAGTGAGTCCCAAAATCTGTTTGATTACGTATCGTTGGAGTTGAATTCTTTCCTTCATGCATTATGTTGGTTTCCATCTTTCGCAGGGATGTCAAGACACTCATAGTCGAAATGCTCCGGGCTGCTAAGTCTTCGATTAATGAGAGCAACTGAGGAGGCAGGTTCTTTGCGTGGATCGGATTTCGATTCAGAGGTTTATAGTGGATTTTGATTAAAGATTGCATTTTTAATATATTCTATGGTGAAAAATGTGACATTTTATTTTTATGGATGTCTTATCTAGATAGTTCTGTAGATAATGTTTGATGTAATATGATCTTGATTAGAAACTGAAATTTCCAATGTTCCAAATATCATCGTTTTTCCTTTGTTATCTGGATTTCACTTCTTTGACATGTTAGATCATTTGTTATGTTTAGCTAAGCTCATTATTCTTATCAGGTAGTGAATGCTTTCTTATGTTTAGCTAAGCTCATTATTCTTGAAGTCGGTGATAACAATGAGATCAGGGAACACGTTTCTATCCATCGATCTTCAAAACCTTGTGACAGAACGGTATGTGAATATCTTTCTCCATATTTAGCAATGCTCTAAACTTAAGTGAAGCTTTTTATTATATTGAAGAATTGTATAACCAGGTTATTGGCGATAACAATCTTATAATGGGATCTTGCCATATAGCCCATGATTGCAAAGTGGGTAGCAGCAACATTTTTGCAAATAACACCCTTTTAGCAGGCCATGTATTGGTGGAGGTTAGTCCTTAAATCACTTTGCTCATGTGACCATTTTGCTTATTTTATCGTAAAAAGTTTGATTGTACAAGTCTATATGTAGGACCATGCACACACTGCTGGAGCCATTGTTGTTCATCAGTTTTGCCATATAAGCTCCTTCTGTTTCATTGGTGGAGGTTCAGTGGTATGATTCTTTTGTAACCTTGTGTCTTTTATATCTTCATTTATATGATACACATGGTAGGGGTGTTTCTCATTTCTGGATTAATTTTTACACGCAAATCATATGCTTGTGTTTTGCACTAATCAAAGTTCTTGATTTGTAAACACAAGGTTTCACAAGATGTGCCCAAGTATACAATGGTGGTTGGAGACAGAGCAGAGTTACGTGGTTTGAATCTAGAAGGCCTTCGACGAGGTGGCTTCTCAGTTACTGAGGTTAGCTTCTGGTTGTAGTCTCAGACACATTTCTATGTAATTTCTTGATGACTTGCGCAGCAATGTAAAGGTTTTTAGCTGATGAGGAACACTTCATAAAAATCCATGTATCAGAGGGGCAATATGGAAATGTCAAACTGGATAGGTAATAGGTTGAAACGTGAAACACATCTTGTCCTGTTTGACCAATTTGACCATGTTTTTCCGGCTAAAGTTTGTTTTTACCCATTAAAACTTAACGCAAATAGAACAGTTTGGTACTAAATGGATCGAAATTGCTACCTCCAAAACCTTAATCTCATGGCATATTTTTACCAAATGCCATTGTGATGATTTGGAATCTATAAACCGTGTATTGGAGGATTTAGGTATATATAGACATATAGTAATGATTTCCCAAGTGATATTTGTTAGTTCTCTTTGCCATTATCTGTCCATTTATTTGATTTGTGCTATTATGCTTATGGTAGTGTTAATTCATTTTATTTGCAACAATATAGATCAGGGCCTGAGAGCGGCTTACAAGAAGATATTCATGCCTTCTAATGTAAACCTTGGAGGTATTGAAGACCGTCTTGATGAAGTGGTAATATGATTTTCTTTTTGCAAATTCTCGCAAAGTTGTTGATGTTCACCAAAAACAACACATCTATATGTTCAGGAACCGTCTTCTTGTGACCACACTTTTTTTCATTACACTTTTCTTTTATGCTGTCATGATTTTAAACTAGCTTCCTCACTGAATGGAGGTAGGTTGTGTCTCATGATAGTGAGATGCACTCACAATTATGATAATTACGCTTTTTCGTGGTATCTTGGAATGAGAACTAACTCAATTAGAAAATGTCTGCAAAAGGTCACATATATAAACCTTTTTTTTGAACGGCACATAATGTATACTTTTATATCCACTGAACATTGTGGTGTATATCCACTGTCATGCAATTGTTGGAGTTATGTCAGTAAAATTTCTGCCTTTTGGTTTGTTAAGTTTCTTTTATCCTCCAAAAGCCTAATGTATCTACACGCTTCGTAATCTTAAAACATAATAATGTGTATTGGCACGGTACGTGTTGCTGGCTCAGGCTTGATTACGAATTTAACTCCTAGAAAATCTCTGATATTCCTAAGCATTTCAATCCCGTAAGGGACAAGCTTTCCTACACGAACCTTTGATATATCTTGTGGGCACAATGCACATAGAAGAAATAACAAACCCTGCAACATATAATTACTATTAACACAAAGTTCCAAAACTGAACTCTTGAATTGTCATGCATAGATTTGCCTTGTGACCAACAACCTCAAAAGAACAATACAATCTGGGAATAAATGCAAATCATCTGTTGAATAGTCATCCTTTTGTCCCAAATTGACTATCCATGTTGATTCTTGAAACGAGTTTGTGAATATGCATCTTTATACCATCGTATACGTACATGTATCACAATTCAGAAGTAATCTTTTATCTACTTTGCTAAAATTCAGGAAGTAAAATACTAGTCTGCTCTCTATATAGGATACATTTTCACATAGCGAAATAATTTATCAAAAGTAACGATCTATATTATCTGAAATCATGTTAAAGATTGTGCATGGGAGTTATAAAAAGTTAAGATACAAACTTGGTGTGTAGAGTCTACGACACCACCTTGTTCAATCTCGCCAAGTAAAAGAGATGCAATTTCCTCACCAACTTCATCTGGAGGCATAAGGCGTGGGCAAATTAAGACGAAACCACTGCTAGTATATTTAGGTAACCACTGCTACTACATTTTATTCCACTGCTAGTGTTACTAAACCACTGCTAGTATATTTTATTCCACTGCTAGTGTTACTAAACCACTGCTACAAAGACAGAGATATGGTGCTTCCAATGAATCATACTCATCCCAAAGACCCTTCAACTTGTGATAGTAGATTTCAATTGCAGTGTTGTTTTGCTTCAACTGAACCAAATCACGAGTGAGTTGATAAACTGGTTTTTGTAAACAGAATGTTTCTAACAGAAAAAGTATTCTGTTTGTTGTTCATGAAATTTGGCGCCAAAACTGGTTTTTGTAAACAGAATGTTTCTAACAGAAAAAGTGTCACTTTTTTTACTTTATAAGCGCCAATGTAAAAAATCTTGATAGTGTGTATTTTATATGTGGCATAAAACTATTGTTTTGATAATATTTTATTTTATAAAGTTTATGGGAAATGTTTTGTAAAAATATAAGGGGTTAATTGTCCGAGAATATATCTAACTTTACCATATTTTATGGTTACTTATAACGGATTTTCTTCATATTAAAACACAATAATTTTGAATTCGTGCTTTTATGTGTATTTTGCTCGTGAAAAATAACATTTTTACCCCCTCTGTATCAGTAGTTGTTAACATATATATTGATACCGAGAGGTAAAATAGCTATAGGATACACTAAAAATCACATATTCAAAAGTTTTGAGTTTTGTGACTTAATGGGAAAAAAAAGTCTACTACACGGAGCTATAAAAAATGATAAGTTATATACATTCTCAAGCAATTAACCCAAAATATAACTAATGAGAGGGTACTTGTGTCCAAGTGAGATAATTAGAGGATTGAAAATAAGAATTTTATGTAGTGAAAATTTGTTTTTTTAGTAAATGGGTCAAAATTGACACCTAATTGGATCATCAAATGGTGATTTTTTACAACATTTAACTTTGAGTTATATAACAAATAGCAACAAAAGTTATATAACAAGAGTTCTGTGCAGCAGCAATTCTCAAAAGGGTTCCACTTGTCATGCAGCAACGAATTTACATGTGCCAGAAGCGTTAGGCACTGCAAAAGTTATGGATCATTCCATGTTTTTAGTGCAAGCTATTTTTTTCAATAAAACTAAACAATGTGAAGTAACAAGCTTAGAACCAATGTTCACCTGCATAGGGGAAGGTAGAATGTATAATTTACAATTCTGATACTTTGATTCTCGTTTAATGATGACGAATCTTGGTCTCATTTGTCTTGTTGCCCCTAAACGCTGAAAGAGAGAAGAATGACCTTGTTGTGAAAAACAAAAAATGAAAGAAAATATTGGAATTTACAAGGGACATTTAAACTAGGATTCGGTATTCGAGGCAAGAGAAGTAAACATATAAAGAAGTGTTCCAAAATGTTCGTCTTCATGCCAATTAAGTGACATAGTTCCTTAAGTTAATATGTGATCACTATATTATCTTGTTTCCGTTTTTACCCTTGCACATGGCGGAGATTAAAGTAGACTCTACCTTTGGTTGTATTCATGGACGCTGAGACATGGCCCTCAGGTATGCTTTGATGATTCTGCACATTAAATCTACTTGAATGACCTGCATTTATAATACTTGTTACAAGCATAATCACGAGTTCCTGGAATCTTATCAAAAATCAAGTTTAAATTCTGCAGGCACTACAGTATACTTAATGGTAATCTGTACCTTTAGATTCCTCTGCATCATCATCTCCTTCTGAAAATGCTGACGGACTGGACCAACCAGTTAGATGTGAATCAGCTTTAGCTTTTCGTGCAAACTTCAGGAGTCGTTTTAATCCTTTTGGCGCGTCTTTTTGGTACATCATGGTGGGAGGGTGCTCAGCATTTCCCCACTCATCCATATCAGCTTCATTTCTGTCCTCAAGAAGCATTGATAAAGAGTGACGAACACGTGGATGTGAATATCCGATAGGTGAAGTGACATTGGCTGGAGATGCAAGCTGAATGGTACTTTCCTTATATGTGGCTTATGAGCTTATTTGTGTTTCGGCTTATATTTCATAAGCCTTAAATTTCCGATTGTGAGCTTATATAAGTTTATTATGATATCTTGAAAATTTTCTCACGTAGTAATTACTCACGTAGCAGTGGTTACCAAAATATACTAGCAGTGGTTTAGTAACACTAGCAGTGGAATGAAATATACTAGCAGTGGTTTAGTAACACTAGCAGTGGTTACCAAAATATACTAGCAGTGGTTTAGTAACACTAGCAGTGGAATGAAATATACTAGCAGTGGTTTAACCCATTTGTCATGATGTTACCAGTTTGACCCGTTAGATAATAATGGATCAAAATAGCCCACATATACAGGGGTAATATAAAGCAACCCAACTAAGTTTGAGCCTGCTACCATCACATCCTCCAACTACCTCCACCACCTAAATCTGGAGACATGCTCACAAACCTAAGAGAAAATCTTAGAGTCAGTACCTCAGATTTAGATACTACGGTCCCATGTTCCTTTTCCTTCCCATCGGCATCCTTCAGATGCGTAGATAACTACCAACAATTTCATTTCACAAATGAAACCGATAACAATTTTTTGCAAGGGTATTCGCCTTCTGGATCAAACTACTTCACAGAATGGGGTAATGATTTCCAACATCACGATGACTCAAACCTCTCAGGAATGCTATCGACCACTGCCTCAGCAACAAATTCACCATTGGCATTTCCCACTGATCCGCAAGATCTTAGAACAAATTTCCCATTTAACTCTGGATTTTTTATCTGAAATATACAAACATTAGTCCTAGATAACTTCCAAGAAAAGTGACATGAAAAATTACCAATAAATTTTGCAATAGTAAAGTAACTAGTTGCAGATAGGGATGCTTACTAGCATCAATAAGCTATATTTTTTGTACAAATAGAAGCATAGGAAACCATGCTTGTACGATAAGAATTGTAAGATCAAGGGCTAAGAAATTATATATGACATCATTTTTTTTCAAGTTGAGAGGCTACTTCAATTGTTCTGTAACTTTGAAAATGAACTTAAAGAAAGCGAACAAACTTAAGATATAAAACTAAACATGTTACCTGTGCATAAATCCGTAGAAGTACACATAACTATATGGTATGTAAGCTATGCATAATAAATATTTTCTACAAATTTAACCCAACACCAATTTAAGACAGATTTCTACTACGCATTACAGCAACTGAAATACCAAAGACTTACAGATTGTTTGGGTGGCAACTGGCAAGGGAACTCCACTTTGCAGCTAAATTCACACATACTGAGATAGCATCTGATTCACGTTTCTTTGCATTGGTACCACAGAACATGAAGGTTAAGGATGAAACAATATTACAAATATATTGAACACTGGATAAATCGCTGAATAAATGCAAAAGATATTCCCGTGACAGAAAACCATGTATTAAGCTGCAAAAACTATCTATCGATAGCAAAATAAAAACTGTTGCATCAAACTTGAGTACATGAGCCAATACTAAATACAGAAGACTTGCATTACTTTCAGAAAAATGGAACACAAAAAGTACTATCAGCACTACTTGCACGATTCTTTAAGAATACTAATGATGAATACATATGAATACTAACGATTCTGGTACAATAATATTAGAGAAGATATGAGGCATTCTTATGTGGTGGGTTCGATGACTGCTTGTTCATGCCAAACTCCAGTGGTTGCTAAAGTCATTCCACTCATATCCCACTCCATCTGCCACACCTATCATGAAGGATATATTGTTAAAACATGTTACATTGTTACATATTTTCTCAAAATATCCCATCTTGCTTAATACACATGCGGCAAGATCCATTTAACAACCGTCATGTGTTCTGTGAAGAAAACAAAATATTAAGTTTACAAAAGAGCACATACCTCGTTGTCAATACAAGGGAACGTCACAGCTTTCTCAACTGAAAGCCTTCCATTAGGGTCAGGGTTTGACGCCATTTGCCATATTGAAATTCCCTTGGAGGTTGAAACAGCTATCAGCTCATATGGCCTGCAGTTATTACATCATTAGAATCCGACCCTTAGTAAGCAGCCTTAGGGATATTTCAGTCTTTACATATATATGTGTGTACATACTACATAGACATGTATCTACACTCGATAAAGTCCTATAAGTTACCAAAAGGTTTATGCGCTTTTACCTTCCGATGTTTGGAGCCCATGCCACAGCATACACCCGGTCACCCTTATCACCAGGATCTGCTAGTTCTGCCACTGGAAGCCATCTTTGATGATCTTGATCAAATTCCCATACCTGAGAAGACAGTCAATTATGGACCAGTTAGAACCAAAAGTCATCATCATGCTTTACCCTTGAATTATTTTTCAAAATGTTTAGCCAACACCAAGATACGCAAAAATAGGAATACTGTCTTAGCAGCTAGAATAACATAAAGATCATCATTATAATTGCATAAGAAAGGCAGAAAGGGTGTAAATCTAAAAGTAACATACCTTGGGCGAATTTAATTGTGAAGTGTCTGAGTTGAAGCCCATCACAAAACTTGCAGGACGAATTTCACTTATTTGTGGGCTCCAGGAAATAGATGCAGATGAGCATGAACCCTTTCCAAATTTAGTTACTGAATCTGTAATATTCTGAAATTCCGCCTAGACACAAAAAAATAATAATAAATATAATAATAATAATAATAATAATAATAATAATAATAATAATAATAATAATAATAATAATAATAATAATAATAATAATAATAATAATAATAATAATAATAATAATAATAATAATAATAATAATAAAAAGAAAAAAAGAAATATAACATTTATTTGAGAACAATAAGCAAAAGAGAAGTCTAAGAAACAAAGAAAAACATATTGCAAGGTGCACAAAAGATTAGCCATTTAATCATTGTGCATCAACATTATAAATTGCCTTGGATATGAACTAAAAAAACTACATAAACCTAGACTCTATTCAAGTTGAACCATCAAAAACTAATTTAATAGCTGTTTATCTAGTTTATAAGAAGGTCCAGTAATGGAGAAACACGCTCATCATTTGATTGTTGTTTGAGACAATGCGGATGTTGGATAACATAAGACAATGGACAAGTTCCTCCCCAGTCTATATGTGCATGCAAGTGCCAAGTTCCTCCCTAGTCTATATGTGCATGCAAGTGCCACGCTCAAAATGAATAATGGAAACTAAATAACTAGTTGTATTTTAATGTACAAGGCAAGGCCTGCATACTTGCGAACTATTTCATTTGCAAAACAGGAAGGTAGAGAACTAAGGACATTGTAGATACTAAGAATTTATGCAAATTAACTGATTAATTGACCAATGAATGCCACTATGGCATATATAACTTAATCCTAGATGTTCCACAGATTATCTCAAGGTTTCCCGCCAATTAGTTTGCAGTGCAAGAACAATAAATAAATAAGTAGTCGAACAATATAGCATTCCAAAATTATGGTCACCTGAAGTTGCCAGTTCTTCTGATCCATTGAATCTAAGATCTCGTAGACTTTTACGAGGCCGTTAGAATAAGCAACTGTCTGCAAATGAAAAGTAAAGTTTAACAGGGTTAGAGATGCAGGGGATAAATTAACTATTTATCAAATCGAGTAAAAGCAACACAGTGATTCACTAGTAAGCTGATGCAATAATACACCATGGCAGAAGATTGTGAAAATTTGTATTATATACCATTTGAATAGAAAAGAGCCAAGACACTGATATTAACATGATTACAGCTTTAAGGCCTCGTGATAAAGCTTAATTATAACATATGTAAGTCAAACTGTATTACGTTGCATATAGTATAACTTAAAAATCCAGGAGACCTATAATAGCAATGTGCCAAAGATGAAAGATCTGTGACTTGCGACATCTCGCTGACTTATTATTCATTCTGTGAGAACATTTACTGTGATAAGAAAATAGTATAAACCGCACAGCTTTTAAGTAAACTCGAGATTTAGTTAATTCTCCTACTTTTATCTAATCGTCACCAAACACACCAATATTCATACGTACCCAACTTATAGTAACAACTGTCAAAATCATAAATTCATCATTATTTTCATGAATGAACACTTAGCCACTAAGCCCCCAGAATACTCACCAGTTTCAAACTTGACTGGGAGTTCCCAAATTGACTGTCTAGAATTTGATCCAAAGGTCCTCCAAAGTTTTTGCAATGCTTCCACTGAACAGGCTCGTTGTCTGATACATATAAGGTAAAGAAAAACATTGGGTCAGTAGTACTTACAGCTTAGGTCACAACTGAAAAACATACAGGTAAAACGAGTATATATGGTTGCAACTCGTTTCAACTAAGAGTTCTTATAACAATTATCTTAAAAGCTTAACCATGTATACATACATACAACCCAAAGAATTGAAAATTATGCTGGATATAACAGTAAAAATGCATAACGGATCGTTTCAAGCATATTATTTTCAACGTATATACATAAACTAAATCTAAACAGAAACACATTTCATACCTTCTGCAACCTCTTCCCAAATAGACAAACTTCCATCGGAACAAATGCACGCAATCGCATCACCATACTCTAGGCCGTGACATTCGGGTCAAAGACACCCTCCCGGGCTAACCTCACCCGTTTACCCGTTTTTTATATCATCACAACTGATGAAATAACTATTATAATTGATTCTCTCAAAACTCGATAAATCAAAACAATCAACAACTGATTGGTGGTGTACATGCTACTAAAGCTACTCATGAGTTATGACAAAGAGTTTACCTCAAACTTTTCAAAGGAGTCCATGGCAGTGGTACCAACACCATTCTCTTAGGTAGTGCCTTTTACTATCATAACAGGGCACGGTACATTGTTGGAGCAGTAGTTACTTACACTTCCCAAAAACATCCTGCGTTTAGAGGAAAGGTCGATTATGTTTAGTGCAACAAATCTCTAAATCCGTGTAAGACAGTACCAAAAATGACAGCTCACTTTTTAGAGCTTATTGATTTGAGCTTATTGGCGTAGCCAATAACCTCAACTTGACACACGCTCATAAGCTTCAAAAATTAAGCTTATTGGGTTTACCAAAATCAAATAAGCTCATGAGCAGGCTAAAAATAAGCTAGTCCAAACACCCCCTAACAATAATCCAAAACAAATTCACAAAATCCTAATAATCAAAACAAAAGTTAAAAAATACAACCTTTCAATCCGGACCGCCCACAAATCGAATTAATGCAAATAATGGCATCGGGACTGGCTTGTCATCACTAGGAGGTGTTTGAATGTGTGTTTTCAAAGTGATTATGTCATTTTTAAATAAGTAAAATGGGGCTTTTAGTTTTTGGCAAGATTCTTACTTATTATTTATGGAAGAGACAAGGGTATAATAGACAATTTAGTTAAAATTATAATTTTGAAAAGTGTAAAAAAGCTACAAACAGTGTACAGAAAATAATTCGCTTATATTATTTCGCTTAAGTCGCTCAGCCTCGGGAAGGAACTAAATGTATAAGAAAATAATTTCGTAACTTTGACTTTTTTTACTAAAGGACAAAAAAAAAATTCGCAAGATTCTTAAAAAAGTCGCTTAGATTCGGTCGCTGTACAATCATAGCTGTACAATCGTAACTTTGACTTTTGCTAGTTGTTTGGAGTGTTGGATTGTTTTTGATGATTATGAAGAAGCTACACTTTGTCTATAGTGTGTACCATTCTCCAACAAAGACGAAGGAGACGTCTTTCTCATTTTTATTTTTTGTGGTGTATGCTTACACTAAGTGTGGGGGAACTTAAAAAATGGTTATAGCCAATGTGCTATATGAAGAATATTGATTAGCCAATGAGCTAAATTGAGTTATACATAAATTTGGAGATCGATATGTGAAGAGGAGGAAGATATAATCATTTTCGGGATTGTGGTTTGGCTGGCAATATGGAGGTTTAAACGTGACTCTATTTTTCTTTTAACACCAATTTCGTAAAACATCCCATGCCTTATCCATACCTTTTATAAACCCGAAGCCTTAACGATATAACCCGAATAAAAGCCCTCTTTGATGAATTTATTTTCTTTGTTTTGATACTTGTACAAGCTTATGGTAAAAAGCATTGATCATGACTAGGCATTGAGTGATTTACATATACCCACCAATATATGAGTGTTGAGTGAATTCTTAAAATCATTCGTGAGGTGTTCTAGTTGTGTTATCTAAAGTATTTGGTTCATTTTCAAAGTTTTTCACATATTAAAAGCAAATTAATTATTATCTCTTTTGGGATGATTGTTAAATTTTCGAAACCACGGTATCAAGACCATTGGAATCGATTTTTGCAAATGTTAGACCTACTCGAGGGCGAGTAGAACTTAAGTATGAGGGAATTTGATAACGCTCAAAATGAACATGTTTTTAGTAGCGTTATTGTTGGATTTGTGCATGATAATCGGCTATATTTACTCATAACTGTTGCATAAGTGCAAAAGATGCGTATTGTGTATGTATATGTAGCCAGGTATCACAAATGATGAAGAAATGAAGTTTATGCACGTTTGGAGAATTCCCAAGGAAGGAAGTCGAGCAAGGAAGCTTTTGGACTCAATGATTAGGAAGCGCAATGATTTCTAAGTATCTACAACAAGGAAAGATCAAGTTTCGTCTTGGAAATCATCAGCGAGAACAAAGAAAGAGGCGCAAATCAAGAAAGTCAACAAAAGTCAAAGCTGAGGCACCCAACCGTTCGGTTGGAGCCCGCAACCATTTCGGTTGGGCGATGGTCAAACCGCAACCGATCCGGTTGCATGGACTGGAGTTACACAAAAACGCATTTAATGTTGCCTTAACTTCCCATAATCATTGGAGGCCGATCATTTCTTGTTAATAACTTGTTGGGAACGTTTTTGGCCAGTTAGTAATGTCTCTTTGGCTATATATTAAAGCTAGACTTAGTATTCTAGGTGTGACACAACCCAAAGTGTAATAGTTTACACCAAAACTAATACCAACCATTTTATTTATCCCAAAAGTTTAGTATTCACTGTAAAACGTCCAGGAGGTTGGAGAGAGCAATTCTCATCCATTGTTTTGGTAATTTGGAGTTATACGGTTAAGCTAGGTGATTGGAGGGGTGGTTGCTTTAAGCCACGATTTCTAGTTCTTGTAATCGCAAAAGTTTAGGTATTCTATGAACCTTGTTATGGATTTCTATTCTCTTGAGTTATTGGAATTACTTTGTTATTTCTTGTGTTTTGTTATTATTATCATGGAGTAGTTTTTGAATATACTTGTGTGTAAGGATGTAGGAAATCATACTAGTGTTCTCATATGTGATGCATGTATATATGATCTTGTTTAAATGAGTTTGTTGGAAAAATACTAGTCTTGTTTGATTTGTCGGTAAAACATGTTTTAAGAAAAAGGACCGAAAGGATTTCTCTTTTGTTTTATTCCAAAAAGTTAAGTGACAAACTAGTATGAGGATAAGGTGATTGACAACCACCATGTTTACTTATTAAAACAAGATTAGAAACATTTTCATCACGAAAGGTCGAAAGATTCGTAGGAACGAGTTTAATAAGAACATTTTACAAACAAATGGATTTTCTAAAGGATAATCATTAGGATAAGGACCGAAAGGATTACCTATATGTTTTTGTTCTTAGAATGATTTTTGCAAACATAAACCATGGTTGGAAATCATTTTCTTATGATTTGTGCATCACATCAAGAGTTTACACCAAGCCTTCATGAACACTTACTATGATTGCCTATAGACTACACACAAGTATATATTTCTTTATATTGAATTTCACTAAAAACATCACTTTTGGAGGAAGCCTTGACAAAGCTTTCTTGTTACTAATCTTTTAAAACAATTTCAAACACAAAATCTCTTGGGACGATCTCGACTTACCCACCTTTGCTATCGCGAACGAGTATACTTGCTCGTATGTGTTTATAGTAGTAGACGGATAAATCGTGTTTATAAATTTTTAAAACTTGCACACGGTAAGCACATCAGAGGGGCTTTCCTTTTGCGTTTATTTTCATCAAAGTCAACCGCCTCAACATTCTCATCCCAAACAAAAATAAAAAAGAACAAACAATTAATTAAAAAGAGTAACACTTGATATCTATATGTTACTGTGATGTCAACTGTCCAAATAAAAAAATCAATATGTCTGATACATTAATATGTCTGATACATTAAATCTGTCCAAAACCTTAAATCATTAAAACATCTTTTGTACCTCATCATTTATACCTCATCATTTAAGGCTTAAAACATTAAATGATTAAAACATCATTTATAGGCTACTCGACAAAATCAATTTATACCACAGTCAATCTATACAAAACCTTAAAACATCATTTATACCACACTACCACAGTAAGCTACTTAGCTACATCAGTTCATAAAAAATAAATAAATAAATAAATAACGATTTCAATTAAATGCTTAAATCAGTTAATGAAAATTAAAATTATACAAAACTTACTTCTTCCATTGCATTGTTTTGTTGAGAAGAAAATGATTCATATGTAGGTAATGATGATGAGATTGATTCATATGTGGGGTTTTTGAGATTAGGTTTATCCATTTGGATTGGGCAATCTTGATTTTGAGATGATGAATCAATGTTTTTCTTGGTCAAGCGAATTGGGTTTTTTGGATTGGGTTTTTCTTGATTTCGTTTATATCAGAATAGTAGGGCTGAGAATAGAGAATAATGGGGAGGGCGCTTAGTTTTTACTTTTTAGATGTAGACCTAATTACAAACGGGCTTGTCGGGTAAAACGGGATAAAGGCGGGTTTTTTAAACGACCCGACCCGATACCGATATAACATGATTTTCAAAACCGACTCCCGACCCATTTTTAGTCGGTTCGGTTTCGGGCTCTAATCGGGTCGGTCGGTTAGTCGGGCTTGTCGGGTTTCGGTTGGTTTTGCTCAGCCCTATTGCTCTAAATGACGCTTTTAGAGCCAACCGTATGGTTTTTGGCTGCATTTCACCAGAAAGTTTTGCGCGTCTTATAGATCGTCTTCTTTTTGTGTCATCTTGGTTATGTCAAACCTTTTACACTGCAAAGTCTTCTTTTGTTGGATGGTTTACACATCTTCACTCTTCTGTTACCCCAACTAAATTGAGTCCAAAACCGAAAATATTAAAGCGTCTCATAAGCTTTTATGCTGAAATACTCCAAAAATTCCTCTACAATAGAGAAAATACTCTTCTTTGGTGCGAATTATCAAGTGAGGATCGCTCATTTTATCATAAACTTTTAGCATTGAAGCTAGTTATGATGTTGGCTTTAGTTCTTCTGGAAGAATCGGATCACTCACAAGTACTACTTGATTTGCTAACGGGTAGCAGCAATATTGCGGATTTGCTTCCACAGAAGTTTGTTTCCTGTCTTCTAAGGAAAAGGAAGGAGGGTCGTTCTTTGAATTTTGATCCAGAAGTCGTGGCAGACGCCTTTATGAGTGTAAAGGATCCTCTCGTGATTGTATGCCGAGGAGATTTGAGTCCTAAAATCCATGCTCCATGTGCTATATTTGTGGACCTTAACAAATCTAAAGAGGAGATAATGCGCATGTTGTTTCCAAGGAAGAATACACATAGTGTCAACACTTCTCACAATGTTGTTGGGACGATGTTTGAGCCACCATCTCAGGTGAATGCTAACCTTAACGTGAATCCAGTGAACGAATGCAAAGGGGAACTGCAAATGAAACAGAAAGTTTTGAAAGAAATATCCGAATTCATAACCAGGAAGAAGAGAATTTTACCGCATATATTCTCTATGGAATCTACAATGAAGGTAAGTGCATTGTGGTTCTTTTAAGTTTTATCATCATTGGTCTAAGCTCTAAAATAGGATGTCTTTTAGTTATATGTTTTGTTTTCAGACAGAATTGGATAAATTTTTTTGCTCTTTGGCTACTGCTCTTGAAGATGAAAAATTCTGTACTGGGGAAGATATTACACTTGTAGTTAGTGAATTTAGTAAACTGAAGGTGCTTTTGGAAGCATGTGAGTTAAGGTTAGATTTTTAGTATTCTGAATGTTACGTGTTTATCACATATTTAAGTACATTATAATAACTGAAGACTTCTTTGGGTGTTTGGGTCTTTTACAGTCCACAAAAAGTGGAGCATTCAGAT
The DNA here is from genome assembly GCA_019973895.1 of Chrysanthemum seticuspe. Taxonomy (NCBI): domain Eukaryota; kingdom Viridiplantae; phylum Streptophyta; class Magnoliopsida; order Asterales; family Asteraceae; genus Chrysanthemum; species Chrysanthemum seticuspe. The sequence continues at coordinate 266,113,087 of BPTQ01000005.1, read as the reverse complement.
TTCATTAAGAACACGAATGGGATATTGAACTGGCTAAACACTAGTAGGCCAACGGTAGATGATTTCTTGAAGCGTTATGTGATACGGCCCAATGTGACCAATCGCTTGGCCCACAACATCAAGCAACTCAGGCCCAAACAAGGCCCGCCAGAGAAGTCAAGAAGCCCATGCGATATAGGGATTGAGTCACAAGATTGCATGTTTCCCACGTTTTCAGTACTGCATTATTGTTACTTGTTAGTTTGAAGTAGTCTACTGCATTTTAGGGAAGTTAACACATGATTAGAGTAGTGGCATGAAATAAGGAATATGGTTGATGAACCCACATTCTCTGCATGTTTAAATTGGAAGTTTGTTTTGCATTTGGAATATAGAGAAAATTGCTCCAACTTGTCCCTTGACTCCTTCCTTCCTTCTCCTATACTTTTCGTGGTGCCATCATTTGGTGCTTTCATTCTCAACTCACCTGCCGCCATGCCACCCCGCTGGGATACCACATGTGATGATAACCAACCACCACTCACCGATCTCCTATCACAACTTATCACAGCCACCATCACCGCTACTGACCGCAACACAACCCAACTTACAGCCTTAATTGAAGCCACCAAATCCTTAACCACCAAAATTGTGACAACCCGAACTTTCAGGTCATTTCTCGACACAATTCATGCCTTACAATTTCAACAGTTATTGTAAACTTGGTTTACTTGTTCCAAATTCGCGTAACCTTTATGGTTTAGCGGCGAATTCATGATCATATCATCACGTACATTTCATATGGACTAGGATTAGTCTACATTTCATTCACATCATTTGCATCATATTAGTTCATTCACGACATTTCATTTCACATTTAATGCGTAATTGTTATATTAAATAAACGTTATCGCGTGAGTTATTATTTTAAATATTTAATCCGTTACTTTCAAAAATGATCCCGACACATTTTTATACTTACATTTAGTTTATAAAAACTATATTTCGAGTTTTCCTAGTGTTTTAAATTTATTTGGTATATTAATCGTTAAAGTTAAATTATTACGACGTTTTTCTTAAAAACTATACGATAATTTTTATATCACTCAAATTTTACAAGGAATGTATTTTTACAATTTTTATTATCTCATTACATTCTATTTTAATCTATTAAAAACTTACTTGTACCAAAAAGTTACAATTATCTACACTATTACTTACATTTTCTTACAAATTACATAAATTTTACACAATTATATACATGTAAAAAAGAAAAAAATAAAATAAATATCTACATCCCTCCCCCCTTGGCCGACCAAGGGGGAGGGTATTCATTTAATGATGCATGGTTGCTTGATTGATAATAAATTTTACACTACAAAAGTCTTACATCTATTATTTACCTCATTCACTTCATTCTATCATTTTTCAAAGTGTTAGCAAGTTTCCTTTCTCTCTTTTGTTCTTCCCAAAACCGGTTCTCATCAAGAAGTTCACAAGGGATCAAAAATTTTCAAGTCCAAGTGTTTTATCAATCTAGTTTATACTCTTTATAAGGTTTTGAAATAAAAACCAAGAGTGTATAGGTTTAACCTTGTTACTTGCACCTCATCATATTCACTTGTAAGCATGTTTCTTTCATTTTTCATGTTTCCTTATCATTACATATTTATCTTTTCATTTTTGGAGCAAACATGCAAGACATATGTGATTTATACCATTTTTCATGATTTTTAGAGTATATATATATATATTTGGTCATCCTATAAATATCCCCTTGGTATTCTTTGGTCTTGATGATGATTAGGAACCCATGACACCCTAAGAAGGTGTATGGTAGGATTAGATTAGCTTTGGAGTTGATTTGAAGGGATTAGAATAGGTTTTGTCCGAGAAAAACTATTTTCAATACGTATAAAATAGGTTCTGTCTTTGTTTCGATTTTCTGGAAAAACCGACAGTAGGCACGACTTTTTGGCCTTGATATTTAGAAAATATACTTTAAAACGAATCCGTGGCCGCTTGAACGGATAAAAACGGAGTTATAACGAAAAAGTTATGGATTTTACAAGTTTGACGACGAAATTTATATTTTCAGAAATTTCAGCATACTATATTTTTCTTGTACGAGTCAAAAATGAGCCTTAAGCTTCACAAATTATTTCGACTTATCAAAAATATATTAGTTTACTTCGGTACGAAGCTAAGGACGTATTATACGTAGAAAACGGATTTGAAACGACAAAGATATGCACGTTTTCATAAACTTGCCGTAACTATTATTTTCTGAAAAACTATATTATTTCTACGATACAAGTGTTACGGTAGCTGTATCGACCATGTTGAGGGCTGTTTTTAACGAGGTTGTGAAACTTTTTGAAACGAATTGTCTTCTAGTAAAATTTAGATCACCGAGCATATTTTTCAAAACGATAAGCCGTTTGTATAGCGGAGTTTTAATAAATTAATTACGGTTGCTCAAACTTGGCCGAAACTCACTTTTTGCACAACAATTAGACAAAATCACCATCTTTAACCCCTATTATCTTTATGTTCGAGACCTTTATGACGAAAACTCCTGAACTGAAACTTCTAGATTTCGATACAAACTTTCCAAAACCGTCGAGTTCGTTCTCTAACGTTCGACGTACACCATTTTACGACTAGTTTTTCGGAGCCATTTTTGTTAATTTCATGAAATTCCGACGACATTGTTTTACGACGAAAAGTGAAAATTTCACCATAAATCATTATAAAACCATTGTAGGATGACATTTTGACGTAAATACTTGTAAAGTGATTTTTGAATGGTCAAGACGTCAAAAGAGTATTTTCGACGATAAGTAATATTTTTCAAAACTCTCAAATGGTATAAATAACATACGAAATGCATGCATAACATTACATTGCAACTCATTACATATCATATCATTCGTAATAGGTCCAGATTGAAACATCACGCTATACCTCAGTGTACTCACTCTTGTCATCATACCAGTTTATCAAGTGAGTTCATAGCCCCACTTTTACTCTTTTAACTGTTTTACAAACTCTTGGGGGAGATACATGCTACATTTTTAATCGAACACAAATGCTTTGAACTGTATGCTATATCCGAATGTTTTATTGTCACTAAGTATTTGCCATGTTCGAAGTCCCTACATCATGAACCATTAGTCACTTGCGAGTGAGCGCGAATATTGTGAATAGGCCTATTGGAATTAACACTCCCACTCCTATTGACCCATTTAGGGGAAATCGAGCGCACTATATTTGAATCATTAAGGTAAATTGGCAAATTACCTATTAGGGCGGCGATGAAACGATGATTACCAATTTTTATTGGTGCGATGTTTACGCTTTGGTGTCATGAACTTAGTGAAATAAATACGATTTTGTTTTTAACGATGAGTGTGAAACCATTTAACTCACACTACGATTATTGTGTTCAAACGAATTACTTAAACCTATGGATTTCACTCAACCTTTGTGTTGACCTTTTTAGCATGTTTATTCTCAGGTATCTAAGGCATTATCATCATGGCATGGTTAAGGAACCACCTTTTGAGTCGCGGCGTCGACTTACATCATTGTACATTATGGCACTTTCTTTTAAAACCATCGTTTGGACTTATTATATATTTATATTTCCGCAAACTTTGTAAACTTTTGGGACCTATGTTGTAACTCTGATTATTTTATTAAATCAAACGATGTATTTTCTAAACGACACTTTAGGTCGTTCAATATAACTGTGATTGTGATGCTATGACAATCAATCCCCAGGAATTCCATTCCGCTGCAAAACAGATAATTTGGGGGTGTGACAAAAATCGATTCCCAAATCGCAACCACCGCAAACTTAGTTACCCATATAACCAACCTTTCGGACAACCTAACATTGGACGTCGGCAAGTCTCCAACCATAAACTTTCCAAAATACAAGGATTCCCCCCATTCCCCTTCCTCGTCCCAACCAGATAACCCCAGACCACCTAAAATTCTATTCGATGGAACGAACCCCCTCGGCTGGATCTTCCAAGCGGAAAGTTTCTTTTCGTACTACAAGATTCCATCGGAGGAACGACTCGCACTAGTAGCATTCCATGTCACCGGTGATGCTCTAGCTTGGAACCAACACTTAGATAGCAACCACCTACTCGAAACTTGGGACGCGTTCAAACGACAGGTTGAAATTCATTTCGGTCATTCCTCATACGAAAACCACGAGGCAACCCTCCTGAAATTACACCAAACCACGTCGGTTCGAGCCTATCAAACTGAATTCGAGAAGCTGAGTAACCGAGTCACCGGGTTATCCCCACACACTTTAAAGAATTGTTTTATATCGGGCCTTAAACCGGAGATCCAATCCGAACTCGCCATCCTTAAACCCACAACATTTCACACAGCCTGTGGCCTAGCCCGACTTGTGGAAGACAAACTAAACCACCACCCTAAACCTAAAACGCCATACTTCCCCAAACCATTCTCCAGCACACCCTCGTCTAACCCACTCACAAGTACACAGCCATCAGCCTCCACCAACAAACCCATTCACACCCAGGAACCAACCGCACTTCACTCCCCACCAAAACCACTACCATTTACAAACTATCACCAGAAGCTCCCCAACAACGTCGGAAAGACGGCCTTTGCTTTCGTTGCCCAGAGAAATTTATCCTGGGCCACAAGTGTTCCCCACCCCATTTTCTCATCATCATGGACAACGACGATCACCGACCTATGCCTGATCCAAATGACCCAGCCCCACAAGATGAAACACCCGCACCACAATTATGGTCCTTATCCGCCGCCGCATATTTTGGCATGTCATCTTCCCAAACCTTACGGATCACAGGCTTCATCAACACACAACCAGTCACGGTGTTAATCGATTGTGGCAGCACCCATAATATTATACAACCACGCATAGCGAAACACGTAAGCCTCCCTACCATTCCGCTGGAACCGTTCAAAGTTATGGTCGGCAACTGCCAATTCATTCATTGCTCTGAATATTGCTCGGATGTCACTCTACAACTCCAGAAAACTAAATTTACACTCCCATTTTTTGTGCTTCCAATAGAGGGTGCCGATGTTGTCTTAGGTATCTCATGGTTAGGTGCTCTCGGAACCATAACGGCTGACTTCTCAGTACCTGAACTCTCATTCGTACAAGATGGCAACCAATGTACCTTACGAGATGAACCACGAACCCAACAAGTCTCCTCGAGCTCGTTATCTACCCTGCTCAAACACGACTCCATTACATCCATTCATACCCTCTCCATGGAACTAGTACCAACCACCCAAAACCCAACCGCCACCAATGATCCCAACATTGCCGCACTACTAGACCTGTTCCAACCCATTTTTGAAATACCGCACACTCTACCACCAACCAGGTACCACGACCACCACATTCCCTTAATCACCAACGAGCCCGTCAATGTTCGACCATACCGCTACCCCCACTTTCAAAAACAAATTATGACACAACTCATCAACGAAATGCTACAGGATGGTATCATTCGACCCAACCAAAGCCCATTTTCATCCCCTGTTTTGTTAGTAAAGAAAAAAGATGGTTCTTGGCGTTTCTGCGTGGATTATCGTGCCTTGAACACAGTCACAGTCAAAGATAGATTTCCAATTCCAACAATCGACGAACTCCTGGATGAATTACATGGTGCAACAGTCTTCTCCAAGATCGACTTACGCTCCGGATATCATCAAATCCGTGTAGCCCCAGCCGATATCTACAAGACTGCATTTCGCACATCGGATGGCCATTATGAGCTCCTCGTGATGCCATTCGGCCTCACGCACGCACCTTCCACATTTCAATCCGCCATGAATGACTTATTTCGGCCCGTGCTTCGTCACTTTGTGCTAGTTTTTTTTGATGATATCCTAATCTACAGCCGTAACCAAGAAGACCATTACACACACCTCCATTATGTCTTCCACAAGCTACAAAAGAATCACTTTCATGCGAAGGCTTCTAAATGTGTTTCTAGGGTAACAGATATCTCGTTTCTGGGTCATCGTATTTCGGGTCAAGGAGTAGCACCAGAAGCCGAAAATATAGCCGCCATCCAACAATGGCCTCAACCGTCATCCGTCACCACGATACGGGCATTCTTGGGTCTTACCGGGTACTACCAACGGTTTGTTCCACACTATGCACAAATAGCAGCCCTCTTAACCGACATTTTGAAGATGAAGGAATTTATATGGACAGATGGTGCGGATGCCGCCTTCAAAGGGTTAAAATCACATATGCAGCAGCTAACCACTCTTGCTCTTCCAAACTTCACAAAACCATTTGATGTTACAACAGACGCTTCATGTATGGCTATTGGAGCGGTTCTATCACAAGAAAAAAAACCAATTGCCTTCTTTAGCAAAAAGCTATGCCACACCATGCAAGCTCAGTCCACATATACAAAGGAGTTCTACGCCATCATGGAAGCCGTTAAGAAGTGGCGTCAATATCTCTTGGGTCGACGGTTTTGCTACTACACAGACCATCATAGCCTTAAACACATCCTCACACAAACAATCCAAACACCAGAGCAACAGAAGTAGGTCACAAAACTTTTGGGGTATGACTTTGAAGTCTTATACAAACCTGGTAGGGAAAACACCGTGGCTGATGCGCTTAGCCGGGTCGATATTCCTTCCATGCTCGCTATCTCATACCCAACAGCAACATGGCTCGACGATATTCGCACATATTATTCCACTGACCCACAAGGAAAAGAATTTGCGGCTAGCATCATTGCTGACCTGACTGTTTTTCCTAACCATGTGTTTCAGGACGATTTGGTATTCATTACAGGAAAATTGTTTATCCCACCGATTTCCAAGATTCGTGACCAAATTCTTGCAGAATTTCACTCATCGTTCATCGGTGGTCACGCGGGCATCAACGCAACAGTTAAGAGGCTCTTCAGTACCTTTACATGGCTTGGGTTGAAGAAAGATGTCGCACAATTTGTCAAAAGTTGTCCGGTTTGTCAAGCTATCAAACATCCTAATCATAAACCATATGGTCTGCTTCAGCCGGTTCCAACACCATCCCAGCCATGGCATGACATCTTCATGGACTTTATAACACATTTACCGCAATCAAAAGGCAAGGTTTGCATTTGGGTCATTGTCGACCGCCTTTCAAAGTATGCACACTTTCTTCCCTTGCCTCCTAACTACACTGCGGTTACCTTAGCTTAGCTCTTTATGCATGAGATTTATCGTTTACACGGCCTTCCAAAGACTATTGTCTCGGATAGAGACCCGTTATTTCTCAGCCGGTTTTGGAAGGAGCTATTTAAACTCATGGGCACCAAACTACTGCACTCCAGCGCTTACCATCCACATACAGACGGCCAAACCGAAGTTGTTAACCGTTGCCTCGAAATGTATTTACGTGCATTTTGATTTTGATGAACCGCGAACATGGGAAAAATTGTTATATTTAGCGGAGTTCTGCTACAACACTAGTCATCACTCCTCAATCAACATGTCCCCTTTCAAAGCATTGTATGGACGAGATGTCACTTCGATACACAACTATCTACCCGGGTAAAAAACAACGGGGTCCATTAAGAATTCCTTGCTCGAACATCAGAAGATTATGAGCTCCTTGAAGCATTCCATCGAGGTGTCCAAACAGAAGATGGTCACGCAAGCCAACAAACACCGACTTGACAAGAAATTTCAGATTGGTGACTTTGTATTTCATCGCTTGTATAAGTACAGGCAAACCTCAGTCCACAACCGTGCCTACGAGAAGTTTTCATGACTCTTTTATGGCCCATACAAGGTCATCGAGCGAATAGGGGAAGTAGCTTACAGATTGGAGTTACCTGCAGGTTCAAAAATCCACCCAGTCTTTCATGTGTCATTATTGAAACCCTCCTATGGCACCACCACCGACTCTAAAGGCAACCTGGATGCCTTTGATCCAAAGGACGACATAGCATTTTTACCAGAAGCCATCATCAACTCACGTCTCGGTTCAAAGGGCGAACCAGAGGTTCTAGTCAAATGGGAAAAGCACAATCTAGAAGAGGCTACTTGGGAGAATTTGAACTCACTCAGGCTGCAATTTCCAGACCTTGACTACATTGGGGACAATGTAAATTTTGATGGAGAGGGGGATGATACGGCCCAATGTGACCAATCACTTGGCCCACAACATCAAGCAACTCAGGCCCAAACAAGGCCCGCCAGAGAAGTCAAGAAGCCCATGCGATATAGGGATTGAGTCACAAGATTGCATGTTTCCCACGTTTTCAGTACCGCATTATTGTTACTTGTTAGTTTGAAGTAGTCTACTGCATTTTAGGTAAGTTAACACATGATTAGAGTAGTGGCATGAAATAAGGAACATGGGTGATGAACCCACATTCTCTGCATATTTAAATTGGAAGTTTGTTTTGCATTTGGAATATAGAGAAAATTGCTCCAACTTGTCCCTTGACTCCTTCCTTCCTTCTCCTATACTTTTCGTGGTGCCATCATTATGGCAGTTAGGAACCTGAGGCTGGGCAAATGGAAGTGCCATAGTGCAGCACCAACAAATCTGAGGTTGAACAAAAGGGTGATGATGCTAAAAACAAGAGAGGGAAGGGAAACAAGCAAAAGAAGGGTAAACCGACCAAAGGCAAAAAGAAATGATGGTATAAACACGATGGCTAGGTAGTTTTTCCATATAGATAGACGTTTTCTTGTAGGTTGAGAACTTTAATATTCATAGTACTATAAACTTTTTGGTTACCTTTTTAGGACGGTTCTGATTTCATTCTCATCACGACAAACGTATTCTTGAATTTGGAATGAAAAGAGGAGTAATGCTTCCTAGCACAGGACACTTTCTATATCTCCTCTATCTACAAGGTGAACAGCTTAGCTTGCAGCACAACGTGTTCGCCACCACACTGGCTGGCCTAAGTCCAGGAACGGATCCTTTTTCCTGGAATGACTGAGGTCAAATGACACATTAGGCGGTAGCCATTCAAAAGCCCAAGAGACGATGCCCTAGTTCGATACCTGATGACTTGCCCTACTTTTTGTCTAAACCAGTTGATTGAATGTCTGAGGTAGGGCTTTCTTTGCCAAAGTAATGGGGCCCTTCCAATACAATAGTAATGAGGACGCTGAGACAAGGAACTTCACTTCGACGCTGGGTAACACTTCCTCCATCTTTGGAATTGAATCAATAGTAGCAGAAGGAGGCAAGTAACTCTCTAGCTGATTGTCTGGGTTGAATCAAAGTTGCAAAGATTAAAAAAAACTAATGAGCTTGTGATGTACATGAAGCCTACATGATAACACAAGGTAGTCAACACTTGCATAGTCAAACCAAGTGAATATTAAAAGTTGCGTTATGCTGAGGCAGTGTCTGGATTTCATAAAAACTATACTACCCATATTTTCTTATTTCCCGACAGTGTTGTAAGAAACACTTACTCCAGAAGTTCACTCTAATGCCAGGAATCCACAACCGTGAAGTTGTTTAAAGGTTGATACATGTTTCATGTTGCTACATCTCTAACAACCTATAAAACTTTTTGTTTTATTGAGCTATGTTTACCAGTGACAGCTATTAGCATGTGCAAGTGGGGCAACCGCACAGGGCCACCGATTGTAAGGGCCCTCTGATTTACTTTGATTTAGTATGTCCATTAGTATTTATATATGTCTAAGTATATTTATACATATCCAACTCAAATGTTTATTGCCTTTTTTAAATATTATGTGAAGGGGCCTACGATGTAGTATATTATGTTTTGAATTTTTCATAATAGTTAAGATTTTCATGCTTTAAAGAGCCTCATTCGTAGTTTCGCACTCAGCCACCTAAATCAATGAGACGGCCCTTATGTTTACTATGCATAAATCTTTAAAACTTTATTATTATCTCGCAAAACTCAAATGAGTAAACATTTTTATGACCCATTCGCGAAAGAGTGTGCAAGAAAGCGTTCATACCTTGAAAGGGATGTTAGTAATGCTGGGTGCTTCGTTGATAGCTTCATGAAAGGACATGTTTATTGTAAGTTATTTGCTTGCTAGAGAAATTTGCTTGGCAATGGTCTGCAAGTTTCCAAGCGGGTCACAAAAGAGCTTACAAATTTTCTTTTATAACTATTTTTTACTTTTTCTCCCTTCCTTTTAGTTTTCTTTATTTTTTGGAATGCATCAATTATATTATTAAAAAAGGCTAATACAAAACAGAGCCAAACATCTTTATTGTCTAAGGAACAACACAAGAAGAGAAAAAACAAAGACCCCTAAGAAAATCATACTACATACAAAATCTTTTTATGATATCAGAAAAAGAGATGACTCACAAACAATGGAACGAACATGCAATGCCCTTTTCCGTCAAGATTTATCCACATTAACAGGAACACTACTATTGAACTTAGAACAATTGGAGGTACAACTTGACAAAGAAAAGGTTCAAAAAGATAGTTCCAGTGCTGCACTTCAAATGATCTACAAACAATTTCAGTCATTCATTAGAAGGGAATTCTCATCAGATTATGATCATCACATGACTGAAATGTCCTTCAAAAGACACAATGGAATGGAAATTAACGTGTTCATTGAGACATTCATTCAACTCATGGATACTGTGGAAAAGTACATTGAGGAAGCTGCACAAAAGGATGAGAACGTGAATGAGTGTCAGGTGCAATTGAGAGATAGTTGTGATGAGTCTGGTAATGTATCTGTTGAAAGATTAGGTGTTGCTGAATGCAGAATATCAGAGACATCAAAGAATGATGTAACCAGATGCTCAGTAACTCCGGTCACACAAGAAGTGGATGCGGTGATCAAAATGGTGAATGAATGTCAGGTACAATCATTAGATTGTAGTGTTGAGATCGGTAAGGCATCAGATGATGGATTAGTTGACACTGAATACAGAGGCTCAGAGGCAGATAAACTTGAAACAGCCAGTAGTTCAGTGACTCTTGTTACACATGATGAGGATGTAAATATCAGACCTACAAATGAACATGTGTCATGTGATAAGGTAACCTTAACTGATCAACATAGTGCATCTGGTAATGTACCTAAACAAACTGATCTTAATACTGAACATGATTCTGATAAATGTTCCTTGGTTGAAGCTAAGACTAATAATTTCAAAACAAATGATATGGTTGATAAAAAGGCATTTGATGAACTTTCAAACCAATTCTCAAAACTTGAAAAACATTGCATTTCTCTTGAACTTGCAATACAAAGAAAGGAGGAAAGTTTTCAAACTAAGAAACCATGTAAAAATCTGGAATTTCCTGAATTTCATGAGTTTTTGAAAAAAACGATTTAAAAGCTCAACTTCAAGCCAAAAAATCGACCATCAACAATTTGAAGAAACATATTTCTGGTATGCATGTGAGAAGTAATTCAGTCAAGACTACTCAAGACATTGATACTATTATAACAAGAAATAATGAACTGTCAATTCATGTGGCTAAATTACTAAAGGAAAATGAGACTTTGAGAAAGCATCACATAGAACTAAATGACTCTGTCAAAGAAGCTAGAACTAAGTCAATGGAACAAACAAACTCTTTGATAGCAAAAATTGATGAACTCAAAGCTCAAATTCAGGAAAAGAGTTTCGCTATTGTTGCCTTAAAGAATGAGCTTAGAAAAACCGTAGGGAACAGTGTGAACACTAAGTTTACAAAACCATCAACCTTGGGGAAGCCAGTTTCTCATCCCACTAGAGACCGGTCCATTGTTAGGCAACCTACTGCATTTATATCTGAAAGAACAAAATCTTTAAAGACAAGGCTCGCCTCCCAAGTTGATGCGATACAAGTTTTGTCAAAACCAGTCACTTCACCTGAGTTACCTAAGAATAATGCTTCTAGCTCCGTTAACTCTCAACAAGTAGCTACTTCTACTCCCAGCACCTCTAGGAATAGTTCTAAAACAATGTCAAAACCAAGCATTAAAATCCAGAATTCATATGATATGAATGACTTGTGGAAGAACTGTTATCTAGAAGAAGTTAGGAAAAAGGCACAGATTCAAAAAGACAAAATTCTAGGTGCAAGACCTAGGGTGATGCATTCCACGAGATTTCAAGGCACTGCTAGTATGTAACATATTGGATTTCATAAACACATCAAACCATGATCAAGTGAGGCGTATACTATAAGGTTTTTAGAGAGAGAAAGAGTTAGAGGTTTGGGAACTTAGTGAGAGAAAGTAAAAGTATTATTATGAGCTCCAACCCTCTACCTTGGGAGGTAGAGGGTATTTATAGTATCTTACATAAACGCCACCTACGGGCTGTGGATCAGGCATACAGTGGGTAAAGACCCGTCCGTCCTCCATGGTGTTACTAAACTAAATACTTCCTAACATTAAATAACTACGACTACGAGCTTTCTAACAATTACATATACTTGAGGTGACCGACACTTTAATAACTGGATTTACTAAATCCTAACAATCTCCCCCTAAGGGAGGTCACCTCAAAATACATTGAATACAAACAGATATTACATTAAGATTGTTCTTGGATTCTTGTTAAAGTTCTTTGCTCTGTAGCCCGTAGTCTTTGATTCTTCATTTTTGCATGTTTGGTTAATCCAAGTGGAGGTCTTTAACTGATCCACGTGATAATGAGTTTTGAGCCAGCTTTGAGATCATCAGCTACCATAAATCTTTACTCTTCCTTTGTGGTGTTGACATTATGTGATGTTGTGACATTTGGACCGACATGCTCACATTCAGGATCATGAAATCTTTTCATCAGAGTAGCGGAAGCTTTAGTTGATTCATGATATTTGCAGCAGCGTAGCAGAAGCATGGAGTGAAAATATCAGAGTCGTTGATGCACTTATCATGATTGCTTTAGAAATGAATGTATTATGTGAGCATGCGGTTATGGATTGACCTCTCCATTCTGATCAGCTGCAAACGTCGGGTATACCTGCATACAACAGTTAGCAATAAAACACACGAAAGTGTCTTTAATCACTTTCGTTGAATTGAGGTACACGGCCCACGGTCCCCCATTGATCAGTACAAGTACTGCTTGTGATCAGGTATAATTCTGAAGAATCTCCTTGACAGGGTTTCGCAGCTGCTCTAGCTGTTCTCAAACCGGAACGTCTTAAAGAAGACAAAACGGAGTGAGTGAACCAGCGAATTTGAGATTCACTGATTGTTGAAAAGAGATTTGAAAAATAATCGAGTACTGCTTAATAAAGTGTTTTTGCAATACAACGAAGGTTTTTGAGAAAAATCAATTATCAATCATAAACACCTTTTATATTTGAAATATCAATACACAGTCGATGTGCTAGAGAAAATAATTTTAAGCACAACGATCGGTTTTTCAAAGGTATCCGTCAATCCATAACCTGAACCAGGATTGATTCATAATTTTGAATCGCCCCATTGTTTCTGTTCAGTTGTCATATGGTTGATCTATTGGATAGATCTCACATGCCACCTACCAAGAGCTTGTTTGATGTTGGATCTAGAAGGCTTTCCATCTTCATCGTGAATATGTTTGCATATCACTCAGATGTTCTGGCAATACCACAAGGATAATGCGTAGGACTCTTAAGAATATAATCTCTCTTTCCACATTATGTGAAACAGAGAGTCTTCATTGACAGTTTCCTAATGAGATTTATTGATGATCTCGTGGCTCTAGACTTAATTGTGCACATTTGGTTCCTATGCCGGAGACTAGGGAGAGGGTCTCCTTCTTCAATATCAACTATCTCTAAGAGAAAGTCGATAGATAATGTAGGTTCCCCGTGAGAGTGAAACAAGTCCTTTTAAGAGAAACTTGAGTAGCTTGGGAAGTTGTGGTGCAGTGCATCACTAGGTCCATGACGTCTTGTCTTCAATACCAGTGTTACCTTGGTAACCACCAGTAGCATATGTATTGAACCCGGTTTCTGCCCTAAGGTTGAAATAATGGAGGGCTATTTATTTTCACCCTTTTTTCATTCAATTCTTTTTCATTCTTCAACCCCTTCAGTGCTTACCGAGACTTCATAACTAGAACCTTGTTAGGTTTATTCCAGTACTAGCTCAGTCTCAGTCCGCACTATTCCCATTTCCCACTTTTCTCCTTTTTTCATCATACCTAAGGACTTCTACACTATCTAGTGGATTGTCCCTGGGTAGATCCCTCTGGCTCTGGCGGGATCGTGGGAACAAATACCTAACATAACCATCCTTATATCACCATACATAAAGTAAATTTGGTCGTTCTATTTGGTATTGTTCATCTGCCATTGGAACCAATTGAAAACCATTTAGAATTCAATCCAGATACTTGTGATATATTATCAAAGCATTTTGTACCTGAATTGTTTTTGATATTTTAGAAAAATAGCTCCCCCTCAACATGTGCATCGTGTATTTGAAATCGTTTTGGCACACGGAGGCAAGAGGAAGGATTCACTTCTTTGATTACCATTTTCTAAAAGATATCAACATCACTTTCCTGATCAAAATTAGTATTTTTCATACTTTGTTACAGATACTTTTGGAAAGGATCTCCAGTCATATGCTTGGAACAGCCTGAGTCCAGGTACCACAGAACGTTTTGAACGATCTGCAGTTGAACACAGACAAGAATGGATAACTAGATAATTGGGATCCCCATGCAAGAATGGGTTCCATTTGGTTAGTAACAGTGATTGGAACACCCACATCGGAAGTAGAAACAATGGAATCATCAGGGATAAATGCATTGCTAGTGAGAGTATTAGACCTATTCAAAGTATGTTCACTTCTTAAAGGAATAGTTCTACCAGTAGGCATCCATTTTCTAATGGGAATTGACTTAGCTAATTTAGGGCACATCTCATTAAGATTGAATTTGTGGCCAGTAGGTATCCACTGATAACCTATGTTACTAAATTTCCTTCCTGTGGGTTTCCAATGTTTTCTAACCTTCTTTCTCCACTGCTTTCTAGCCTTCTTAACATGTTTTTTTTTGCATTAACAATCTGAACAGGGCATTTAACAGCATTAATCAAATCATTCACACCACATTCATGATTAGTAACAGAAACCAAGAAATCATCATTACATGTTTTGTCAAAAGTAGCAGAATTCGAATTAATTACAGTACGCTTATAGCTAATACTAGAATCAACTCAAACTTAATGTTCCTAGGGTGGTCTTCTACTTTCTTCCATTGCACATTCTTAGCTTGCGAGGTCCTATCTTGCTTTGTATTGCCTGGAGGCTTTGACCAGCTTGCTTTAAGGTCACTGATTACTCTTGTAGAGGGAATTATGGGAACATTAGTTGGTTGGGCTACCTTTTGCATTCCTGAACTAGAAGTGCAGGGATCTGAACTACTTGAATGCACTTTAGAGTTCACTTTCTTAATACTGGGCATAGAATGGGATGCATACTTAGCACTAGGTATAGAGAAAGGCATCACAACTTTATCTTTCGCACCTAAGGATTTAGGACATGTTGCTATTAAACATTCTAACAGCTCCCGAGATCGTTTGGCCTGAATGCAAGCAAACCTAATTTCACTATCAAGTGGGTTATTTATGAAATCCTCTTCTACAATCTCACGGAGATAATCAAGACTATCCTTAAGGCAAACAAAATAGTTATGAAATGCAAGTTCGTTATTCCTTAAATGAGGAGGAATGTATTTAACAGTCACAGTATATTTAGAGTCTGCAGATGACTTTGATGCAACATTCTCATTAAAGACAAGTGGCATTTTCCCTTTTACCTGACTCTTCAGATTCTCAATTTCCTTTTGTAAAGACCTTATTTTTTCGTTGTTCTTGTCACGAGTGACTTTCATTGAATCATATAACTCTTTAAAGTGTCGTTTAACTTTTTTATTTTCTTCTAGAAAACTCTCATTTTCCTTTTGTAAAACATTAACCAAGTTTTGAAGATGAAAAGTTTGAGAACACTGAGAATCTAAAGGAGGAGGCATTTGGGAGCCAGTCACATTGTTCTTTTCACCCTTTAATTGTGAAATTTGGGCTTTCAACTTTCTGATCGTGTTGCAATGAGCTTGAATCTATTCGTCACGTTTGTTTATTTCAAAAAGTGCATCAAACTCTGGAACATTTGAGGATGTCTTGATGTTTGAGGTTTTGACATTTTCTTTGAGATGTTGATATTTTAGTTGCAAATCAAAATGTTCAACTTCTAGTTTAGAAAACTGTTTTACCAAATTATCGTGATCATCCTGATCAATTTTCTCATTTAGTTCTGAGTTTTTGTTTTCAAGCTCAATGACACAATCATGGGAAACTTTCAAGGCAACAGTTAATTCATGAAATTGAGAAGCAGTAATAGAATGCTTAGTAACAGTATAAAACACATCTTGAGCCACACAACTTAATACTAAGTTTTCATTTAAGATATGCAAATTCTTCTTTTCAATTTCATTATATTTGAGTTCCCGTTCATAATCATTTACCTCAACTATCATTGCATCAAATTCCTTTTCCATTTCTTGATATCTGAGTTAATCCCTTTTTGAAGACTCTCAAATTGACCTTTTAATTGTTTAAAGAAAGGCATGACCTCAGTTAAATAACATTCTTTAGTTTGCTCAAAACCCCTTTCCCCTTCAGTTATCCTTGTAGGTGTGATTCTCTTCTTACATGTCTTCTCAAAATCAACAAATTGTTGATAAACAACATACATGCTGATTAAGGTCTTACTATTAGTGGAAATAGTTCTAGGAACTAAATGCATTGGTGTATTAGGAGGATACACAGTAGCTGCAGGCACTTTCCTAAGGGGAGTGTTTGTTTCAACAAGTTCTTTAGCTTTTTGCTTATCCATATATTTCTTCCAAAAAATTTGTTCTGGGGTTAATTGAGTTTGAGGCTTAAACATGTTCAGGGAGATCCAATTTTCTTTAGTGTAATCATGAGGTTTGATCGTTATGTTTTTCTTTTTACACGCAGGATCGTTAAGCTTCTTATCCATTTTCTCCCTAGAGGCATCATCTAATTTTCTATCCTCTTCCGTGCTTCCAACACATGATGGTGTTTGCCTAGGCTTAAGAATCTCATTTCCATCATATAGTACCTTATGAGCAGCTCTAGCCTTTTTACCTACCTCGGGATTTGGTTCCTCAACAAGGGGAATACTATGCTTATCGCTTAAGACTATGTGCTTAGTGATCATGTGAGCAGTCTGAATGGTATTCCCTTGTACGTACAACTTGTTTTCAAGCTTGTTTTTCAAAGTTTTTAGATTAGAAAAATCATTCAAGAGTTTTGATTCCTTAGCATTAAATTCTTGTTTAAGCACTTTAACATTATCTTGAAGTTCTTGCTTTTGCTTAAAAGTTTTAGAAAGCTTTTCTTGTAAGGAGTTTAACTCTTGTTTTAACACTTCTTCTCTAAAATTACTTTTTCTAATAGTTGTACGCATTTGGTCATCCATTTCCTGCTCACGGGTAGTTAGCTCAAACTTAGCACGTTGTTCATAAATAGCAACTTGTTCTTTATAGACATTCAGTTCAGAGATAGTCATCATTGACTGCATAAGATATATCACTTGGTACAATCTCACTTTCACTTTGTGTCACATATTGATCATATGGGACAGTATTACTATTACCCTGATTATCAATATATGATTCATAAGTTTCAAAAGATTGTACTTCGTTATGTATCTTTTGCTCATCCACCTCATCGTATAGTTTTAATACCTCTGAGATGATTGATTCTTTGGATGGACCAGCCTGTTGTGGTGATGAGACCTTTGGAGAGACCATAGGTGAGATGTTAGCCATGAAGATTGTCTGGGCAGTAGGTTCATCATCGACATCAGAGTCAAATGCATCACAGTCTGCAACTTGAAAGGCATTTTGATGATTGTTACCTATTTCCTGAATTGGCTGCTCATCCACATCAGCATCATATGTCTTGTGCTTCTGCAAGAAACAACAACTCCTCTTCATCCAAAGCTGCTCCATTATCTCGAGCTTGCACAAGCAACATCTTGTCTCTGAAGTATTCTGCATTCTGTGGACGTTTTGGAGATGTGCAGTTCCTCGCAATATGTCCCTCACCACCATAGTTGTAGCATTTGATTGGCTTTGCTTGCCCTTGATTGGCATTTCTTCCACGATTCTGATTAGCCACATATCCTCCACCTACTCCAGTATTACCATAACCTGCTCCAATCATCCCTTGTTCATACCGTCTTCCTTGCACATTATGCACCACTGCCTTACCATCTCTGACAGTAGCCTGATTGTGTGGATTGGATGCTGTTCTGAGGTTATTGTTGGTGTGTGGAGTGGAATTCATATTTTGACTAACCATGAGAGACAGTTGATTGATGAAGTTTTCCATGAGTGTGTTTGAGTCTGGAGGCTTATATGCTGGATCATGAATGAGTTTGTAATTACCATTACCCGTGGGTATGACTTGAGAATCTTTGGTGGTAATTCCAACATTGGTGTAAAATGCTGTTGAATCATTTGATGAGCTTGATTCTCCCTGTTTGGATTTGAACTGTTCAAGAATCATTCGTTCAAACATAGCATGTCTTTCATTCTGAAGCAGGAAGGCATACAGTTGCTCATAGTTGGTGCTCTTTAATCCTTTGGTTAGCTTCACAGAGGTGACAAATTTGTGCCATTCGGGATTCATGTTGTTCAAAAACTTTGAGTTCAGCTGAATATTTGGCATGGTCATTTTGATATTCCTCATGTCATTCACAAGCTTGTGGAATCTCACGTAATATTCATAGATACTTTCTTCTGGTTTCATCTTAAAGTGCTCAAATTCATCATACAGTTGTGATTCTTTGTCTTCCTTAGTTAATTCAGAACCCGAGAGAAGCATCTTGACATTATCCCAAACAGCCTTGGCTTCAGTGTTGTGATTGATAAGCTTGTAGATATCTTTTGGAAGACCCTGAAGTATAATGTTTGAAGACCTGATATCAGCATCGTATCTCTTTTTCTCCTTATCACTGAGCTCATCATACGTCTTTGGTATGTCCAAACCTAAGATCATTGTTCCATCTGCAGCTGTTTCAAGTGTGTCTCTTGTAGTCTCAATCTGATAAGGTCCTTCATCAATTGACTTGAGAATGTTGACCCCATTTTCCTTTCCCAAACAGTACAACCTAATTCGTTGAGCCCATGAGTCATAGTCAGTTCTGTCAAGCATGGGTGGACGAGTATCTGATCCAGCTGCTTGAATGTCCTCAGCTACAGAAGAGATGATTGCAGTCATGTTGGTAAACATAATTACAGATTTCACGGGATTTTATAACTCTATGATTAAACCGGAAAATAGATTCGTTCAGGGGATTTTACTAAATCAAGAGAAAACCGTATCAAAAACAATAATCAACCAAGTCGCTAAAACCCTTGAAGACAAGTCGCTAAATCACCAAGTTGCTAAGTAACAACTCACTAAAGGGCTCAAGTCGCTATGAACCAAGTCGCTAAACACAAGTCGCTATGAACCAAGTCGCTAAAGCAACAAATCACTAAGCTGACAAGTCGCTAAAGAGCAACTCGCTAAGTGGGCAAGTCGCTAAGGAACAACTCGCTAAGAGGCCAAGTCGCTAAAGAGCAACTCGCTAGTCACAACAAAGTCAAGTCGCTGAAAATAATAAAGACAAGTCGCTACGTTGAACAAGTCACTAGCCGGAGTGGTACCTCCACTACTTTGTACTATTTGTCGCCTTGTCTCAATAAACAAGTCGCTAGAGCTCAAGTCGCTACCACTTCAACTACAAGTCGCTGCAAACTAACGAAGCAAGTCGCTACGAAGAAAACTTATCCGAGAGTCAAGTCGCTAGCAAGAAAAACTTAAACACAACCCTTTTCAATCCAAAACAAGCCCAACCATAGTGATTCAAGCTTTCCAAATCAAAACCCAATCACTTACAATGATTCTAAACACAAAAGTACAATCAAAATTCAAACTTTAACACAAGAAATAATCCAAATGAAGTAAAAACCACTAAACTTTTTCAAACCCAAAAACCATATAATACCACTAGAAATCCAAGGACATGTAAGAGAGATGATCAAACCATGGTTCTTGATACCATTTGTAACATATTGGATTTCACAAACACATCAAACCATGATCAAGTGAGGCGTATACTATAAGGTTTTTAGAGAGAGAAAGAGTTAGAGGTTTGGGAACTTAGTGAGAGAAAGTAAAAGTATTATTATGAGCTCCAACCCTCTACCTTGGGAGGTAGAGGGTATTTATAGTATCTTACATAAACGCCACCTACGGGCTGTGGATCAGGCATACAGTGGGTAAAGACCCGTCCGTCCTCCACGGTGTTACTAAACTAAATACTTCCTAACATTAAATAACTACGGCTACGAGCTTTCTAACGATTACATATACTTGGGGTGACCGACACTTTAATAACTGGATTTACTAAATCCTAACATAGTAGTAGTAAAACATTAACTAGGAACACTCAAAAGACTAGGGGTTGGCTTGCATCTAAGAGTAATTATATGAAGAAGAATGCTAAGCATGTAGAAAATGAAACTAGAAACTCTGAGCCTTTTCCGAATAAGAAACATTTTCCTAATTCACATGCTAAGGTACAATCCACTAAGACTACTAACATGGCTAAGGTTCAATATGTCATGAAGCAAAACAAACATAAAACTTCACCTAGATGGATCCCAACTGTTAAATATTTGGAGTCTAGGAATACCAATAAGTCTTCCACTGTGCATAAGAATATCAACAATCCTAGACCTTGCCACAAGTGGATACCATCTGGTAGAATGTTTAAGGATGTTGGACTTAGGTGGATACCTACCGGAAAGTAGTTTACCAATGGCAAAATCAAGGTTGACCATGAAACCCCAAAGGGTTTGGATACTAATGTCACTAACCAATATATATGCAATCAAGCTTGTAATGTTAGTGCAGATAGTCCTTACTCAGTTGCAGATACTTCGATCCTTCACTACATGGACTGGCTTAAAGTATGGATAACAAATGGATTGATATCTCATAACTTACGGGTTCAAGTAACTCAACCTTGATATTCAATCTGCTATGACGTTTGAACACAATAGTTCAAGCCTCGTTCTCTAAAGAAAATAAAAGTGTACGCTTCAGTGCGCTTTATCTTCCGAAGAAGAGAAATCTTCTCATTTATGACCATTCTCATCAACATGCTTCATACTTTTTCCACGCGCTTTCAGTTATCAAGTGAACCGGACTACCGATGATTGTTCTCTTATTCTGCTTGCTCGATTATAATGGCGATGGCGACATCATATGCTACCTTTGAGGTGGAGAAGTGTGAATAGACTACATTTGGATGATTTTCACTTGGTTAATCAAGCATGGCATCTCCGTATGCAATTCTTGAGGGGGAGAAGAAGTATGATAATTCTACATGTTGAGTTATATTTGAGAATATATGGTCATACGGCTCCTAAACTCATGTAAGAACCGAGCTTCTTCTTATCTGGTCATCTTCACATGGAGTTTCTTCTATGAGCCGTTGGTTGACATCTTCACATGGGCTGATGTGTTTAATGACAAAGTGCTTCTAGTTAATGCTTCACGTACACATCAAGATGATGATTCTGAAAAACCTTATGTTCTTGTTTGATGTGATCGTTTGTTTGGCGTTACCATTTTAAGTGTTTATTCCGGGCTGATTGCTTATTTCCTTGATCAACATCTTTCTGTTCTTGTTTGATTAGGAGGGATTTTTGTTAAGGGATTTGCAAGATATAAGTTAATTGGAATGCTTCTGGTGAGATGAAGATGTTGACTTTACGTTCCCCAATTGGACAATCTTAAAGAAGGTCGAGTCTACAGTCGGTTCTAAATTTTCTACTACATGTTAGAAGACTAAAGACGAGTTGCATTTAACGATCTAAAGACTTCTTCTTATTCTGGTTATTCATCATAAAGATTGTCAGTTTAAGGGAGAGCGCGAATTTGGGGAGAGTGAAATGTCTGATTTAATCCCCAATTAGACTTGCTCACATTCTTCTTCAGCAAGTTGATTCTCACAAGATTTCAAGTGGTCTTCTCAAAAGATTTCTAGTACATGGGCTTATAATGTGTTGCTGGTTCTGAAGTATCAAAACCAGCAAGGGGGAAGGAGACTCACATCTAAACTCAAAACGCGAGGAAACTTGATGAACTTAATACTTCTAAGTGATTGAAGATATCTCGGGAAGACAAATGTCATTATCGTAGAGAAACTCAAGGTTTGACTCATGGCGTTTAGTGGTCTTATTCCAACTATGTGGGGGAAGAGATGGAAGAGTTAGTTTCTGGTGATAAAAGAGGTACACAAGTGTGTGATGATTTCGATGCCATCGCAATCATCAGGGGAGAGAGATTGTGTACATTGGGGATGCTCAGCTGTTTCACTTGAGAGCTTAATCAGTGATTCAGAGATATAATCACTTATTTCGGAGTTGACATCCGCAGAGATAATCAGTGATTCGGCCTGCTTCTTCAGTATTATCGGTTATTCTTTCTTTGGGCATTTGGGTACTTCGGGTTCTTGAGCTTCATACACTATCATCAGGGGAGAGAAAAGTATACATCGGGGTTATTCTTTAGCTATCGGACTTAATCTGCTACTTCGATGTTATAAGCTTCTCTGTCTTTGGGTATATGTGTATTCGGGTTCGTGAGCTCTATTCTATGAGACTTGATGCATCACTTCAGGCTTCAGTGGAATGAAATTTGAGAAGAGTTATTTATATGTGGGATGATTCTTTGTTGTTCTACTTGATGATATAACCCCAAATGAAGAATCACAAAGATTATTCTCAAAAGGAGCAGCAAGATCGATGATAATGGTGTGCTTCTTTGTGCACCTGGCTAAGACAAGCTTGAAATAGAGCTTCGAATCTGCTCAACAAAAGGATTTTCGGTTTGGGGGGAAGCTACCAAAGTCTCACTTTCAGATGGTTCAATTTCTTTCTTCAATTCAAGAGCCTCGAAAGCTTTGGTGGTGAAAGTTTAAGAGATGATGACTTCTATCTTCTTCAATGGGGCTGCTCGATATCCTTATCTCGGTACTCGTATCATCATCCTTCTTAAACTATATCATCAACTCTATCTTTGTATATATTTATCAGAAAAATAAAATACAAAAATATAAAACCAACAAAAAGAAAATAGAAAATTATAAAACCAACAAAAACTCATAAAAATCAAAAAAATTTGAAAATACCAAAAATATGTTTTCTTAAGACATGTCTTCTGGTATCGATAACATCTACGGTCTTAGAAATGTCATTCAATAATGGCACGGGACCATAGATGAAGTTCGAGCAGGAGGTGTAAATATTCTTTTTCAACACATGTCTAAAAACTATGGCTTGCTATTATTTCAGATAGCAACCCGTTCTTCAAAGAAGGAAAGTGCTACGCTTTAACAATTTTCACAAATTTCGTGCACTTATCCTAAAACGAATGGAGGAAAGTATGTCGAAGGACTGCTATTCCTACTCAAATATTTTTCCTTCTAAAAATTCTTTAGAAAAATATTTGTTTTAACAAAATGGTGGTAAATAAGTTGCTTGAAAATCAATCAGAATCAAGTTTTCATAAATTTGTAAAACCCAATCAATGACTTCAGCATAGTTAAAGCTTTTCATAGAATGAGTCATTGATTGAGGGGGAGAATGTTTTCAAATTTATATCATCTAACGGGCTTATCTAATTATCCTATATACTAAAATGTAAAACATGTTAACCTACGTTGAAGGACTAGGTGCCTAGGATATAATTGTTAGGATTAGATTATTAGAGTTTGATAAACACACAATGCACATGCCTTTTATGATCTGATTGATATGTTGAATTGACTTTTATTAGTCGATTGCTGTTTTGGTGTAGTCGACTACCATATATCTGTTTGTATGTCTACTAACATATGTAGATATCATGGATTATAAGAATGTTTCCGATCCGGATCCCACAATTGAAGATGATTGGATGCCGATAGGAGAGGGCTACGATATCTTGGGTTGACAAATGAAGAAACGGAGCTTAATTAGATCTCCATGGAGAGTTGGCACGATAGATGCAACTTAAGAGGTCTCACTGCATCTGCAGCTGGTTTTCTTCCAGCCCTACAGCAACAACAGAAGCTTCTTATCCACCTAACGTATCTTTGTGCAGAACAAGTAGTGAATAACACCATTTTTCAAACAAATTTGATAAAATTGTTTTGAAAATGGAAAAATATTTTTTTGAAAATAAATTATGTTAATACAAATAAGCCGTAAAAACGTTTATTTATATTTTATGATCTTCTAATGTTTTGTCGATAACAAACGTAAAATCATATTGACGAAACAAATAAAATACGTAAATGGTTTGAACTAATAGTCTCTAACATATTCACATTTTCACATAAAACACTAAAACAAGTATAAGTGATTTTATGATTTAGATACATATGTACAACAACTAATATTTACATATTGGGTTAGCATATACTTAAACTAAGTATACTAAAATGGGTAAAAATATGTAAATACTAAAATGGGTAATAACTAGCAAATGGTATTGACCCATAACCCATGGTTTTACATATACCACTTAACCAAGTTCATTGTATCCTTAAGATACATTGTATCTAGAAAGAAAACCATGGATCAACCCATAACCCATGACCCATAACCAAAAATACCCATGGGTAAAGAGGAGCGTTCCACGGATCCCTAGCTTTGTGCTAGCCGGATCCCTTGTGGTAGGGATCCGTGGGATCCGGGGAACAATAGGATTTTCCTCTATAAATAGTGAGCCATTTCTTCATTATTTCTCACCCCTTTCTAACATACTTTCTCCCCTGAGTTAAATCTCACTAACCTTAGATCCAAGAGATCTATGTTTGTAGTTTTGTTTTTGTGTGATCTTTTAGGTTCCTCTTAAAGGCAAGATCACCACATTTGAAGTCGAGCAAGCTCAAGTCCATGATTTGCCATGCTTCCTCATCATCAAGGCTACTGAAGTCTTCTTGTTGATGATCTCTTTCTTTCTTCAAAGAAGTGTAGTGTTGAAGATGTTAGTGAAAGATGTCTCAAGTGTCAAGACGAAGATATTAGTGAAGAGTATCTATCGTCTATAGGATAAAGCACTTGTGGTAGGTGCTTAGAAGTCAAGAAAAAGAAGCATTAGTGAAAGGTGCTTAGAAGTCAAGACAAAGAAGCATTAGTGAAAGGTGCTTAGAAGTGAAGACACAAGACATTAGTAAAAGGTGTCTTGTAGATCTAGTCAAAGGCATTAGTGAAAGGTGCCTTAGATGTACATTCGATATTGTGTGTTTCGATGTACAAGATAGACTAGTATTAGATCCAAGGATATTGATATCCTTGATGATGGTGTAAAGGAGTAGATCTCCTTTGGGATTAGTCGTTGGTGTAGTGTGGTAGTAGTTCCTCCATTGCAATGGAACTAGGTGCTTAGCCTAGTACCTAATAAAGGGTAGGCGACGTTGTGAAGGTGTAGTTCACCTTGGAGTGAAAGAACTAGGTACTTAGCCTAGTACCTTATAAAGGGTAGGCGACGTTGTGTAGGTGTGGTTTACCTTGGAGTGAAAGAACCCGGTGGTTAGCCTAGCACCGGAAAAAGGGTAGGCGACGTTGTGAAGGCTTCTCCGCCATAAGGAGATTGGTGTTGTCACACCCCCAAATTACCTGTTTTGCAGCGGAATGGAATTCCTTGGGGAGGACTGTCATAGCATCAAAGTTACAGTTATATCAAACGACCTAAAGTGTCGTTTTGAAAATATCGTTTGATTCATTAAAATAATCAGAGTTTACAAAGATTAGGTCCCAAATTATTTCCAATATATCAAAATGAGTTTGTTACAATCAAGCGATAATTAAGTGCATAAAATATATGTGAGACGCGTCGACACCGCGACTCTATGATAAGTCCACATGCATGCCATGAAGTGAATGCCTTAGATACCTGAGATAAAACATGCTAAAAGTGTCAACACAATGGTTGAGTGAGTTCATAGAGTTTGGTTAACAAGTAAAGCTTTTAAAGAGCGTTCATGCAACAAAGGCAAAGTTTTTGGTCATTTAGAATAGTCCACAAAGCAAAGGCATTGTAAATCCACTCAGCTCCAAGTTCCGCCCATACAAAACTTGCAACCTGTGTGTTCACAACCCACTGCCAAAATATGTATGTCTAATAGTCAAGTGCACATTATCATAATGGTTCACAAAGCAAAGGAATTGTGAATCCACTCAGTTCCAAGTTCCGCCCATACAAAACTTGCAACCTGTGTGTTCACAACCCATTGCACAAAAATATAGTGTGTCTAGTAGTCGAGTATAAGTGGTCATAATAGTTCACAATATAGTACCACGTATATAATAATGTATGCCAGGCAAAGCCCCTAGAATAAATAATATGTGTCCCGTAACATAGTGGACGAGAGGTTGGCCGACCTCTAATAGCGCTATCCATACTACTTAGTGATAGGAGACTAACAATGCGAATGTACGAACAGTACATCATACAAATATTATATACAATTAAGAACACTCCGAACATGGGAGAATTTGCACTGCTCCGAACATGGGAGACTTTAGATTGAGAACGCTCCGTAACATTGTGAGACATTCTGCTCCGGACCGGGGAGGCTTTAAGATTGCTCCGAACAAAGGAGACTTTATAGTGATGCTCCGAACATGGGAGACTTTATAGGGATGCTCCGAACAAGGGAGACTTTATAGTGATGCTCCGATCATGGGAGACTTTAGGTCAAGGTCATAACACGTACGGTTCAATAAATTCAAACAAGTCATAAGTTTGTATTTAAGTTCAAGAGTTCCGTTCAAAAGTTCGTAATTAAGTTCAAAGATTTAAGTCGAGTTCAAAAGTTCAGAACAGTCAAAGAGTTCGAATAATATCAAAAAGTTCAAGATAGTCGAAGCGTTCAAAATCACGTCAAACAAGTTTAAAATATATCAAAAGGGTCCTTGTACAAGTTAAAAGAGATCAACTATATGTCAAAAGGTTCATATCAAGTCCAGAGTGTTCACTTATATGTTAAAGGGTTCGAATCAATTTAAAAGAGCTCAAATATACATGTCGAAGGGTTCAAAATCAAGGAAAGTGTTTCAACTAATAGCGTTCAAAAGATAGTGATCAATTTAGTTCGGGCATAATCTACTTACGCACACATAGAGTGAAACAAAAGATATTTAAGTTCATATAAATGTAAAGTAAAAGCAAGTAGTTGAGCATGTATCTCCCCCGAAGAGTTTATAAAACAATTAAACGAGTAAAAGTGGGGCTACGAACTCACCTGTTGCAATAGATATGATGACAAAGTGGATGCACAGAAATGAGACGCAACTCTCTAACCGCGACCTATTATGAATGATATGCTCTAATGTAAATCATGAAATAATGTCGTGCATGCAAATTCATATGTAATCTATACCACTTGTACGTTTTTGAAAATAGAATTTATCGTCGAAATATATGTTTATGACATCTCGTCATGTTATAAAATACTTTACAAGTATTTACGTTGAAATGATATCCTACGATAATCATTTAGTGATTTATTATGAAATTATAACTTTTCGTCGTAAAATAATGTCGTTTGACAATTTCATGAAAGTGACTAAAACGGCCTCTAAAAGCTAGTCGTAAAATGGTGCACGTCGAGCATTAGGAAACTAACTCAACGGTTTTTGGGAAGCTCATATCATAATCTCAAAGTTTTAGTGTTTAAGTTTCCATCCTAAAGGTCTCGATCACAAAGGAAAATATAAGTTAAGTATGGTACTTTAGTCCAAAGTATAGTTTAAAGATGGTTTTCGGCAAAGTTTAAGCGACCGTAATTAATTCATTACAACTCCGCTAAACAAACAGTCGGACATTTTGGAAAATATACTTGGCGAACTTACTTTTATTAGAAGATATCACTTTATAAAAAGTTCTACATCAATGTTAAAAACAACCTTCAATATGGTCACTAGTTTTGCCGTAATATTTGCCTATTAGAAATAATATAGTTTTTCTTATATAATAAAGTTACGGCAACTTTGTGAAAACGTGTATAATTTAATCGTTACAAATCCGTTTTCTACGTTTTAAAGGTCCTTAGCTTTGTATCAAAGTATACTAACATATTTTTGACAAGTCGACATAATTTATAACACCTAAGTTTCATTTTTTGTCTCGTACAAAATAAACAATACATGCTGAAATTTCCAGAAAATTATAGTTTTCGTCGCCAACTTGAAAAATTCATAACTTCTTCGTTATAGCTCCGTTTTAATCCGTTCAAGCGGCCACGTTTTCGTTTTAAAGTGTATTTTCTAAATATCTAGCCCAAAATATTTTACAAACTGTCGGATTTTCCAGATTTTTAAAATAAGGACAGACCCTTATATATAGTTGTCGAAATGAGTTTTTATCGTGCAAAACCTATTCTAACCAATTCAAAACAACTCCGAAGCTATTCAAATCCTACCATACACCTTCTTAGGGTATCATGGGTTCCTAGACATCACCAAAAATAATATATAACAAGGAGTAATTATAGGATGACTTATATATACATAACTCTTAAAATCAATGAAAAAGTGGTACAAACATCATATGACTTGCATGTTTTCTCAAATATGATGAAATGAATATGAAATAAATATGAAAGATGAAAAATGGACATGAGATGCTTACTAGTTAACTTGATGAGGTTTATGATCAAAGGTTTTATCCTAATCACCCAAGGTTTTTATTGCAAAACCTAAAACAAGAGTGATACTAGAGTGTAAATAACTTGTCTTGAAAATTTTTGTGAAATCCTTCTTGGTCTTCTATGGTGGCCGGTTCTATGCAAGAGGAGAGGAAGAGATAAATTTTGATCTTACACTTAATAATAAGATGAATCTATGTGTAGTTATGTGTTTAATACAATATAAATGGAAGATATTTAGTACATGTAAATGACTCACCCCCTTAGGTGGTCGACATACATAAAACAAAAAGAATAGATGTATTAATTGATAATTAAGTGTATTAATGTAGAGTAAATGTGTAATTAAGTAAGGATAATTAATAACTTGCGTATTTATTTAAGCATTTAGGGTAGCGTTAGCTAAAAATAAAATTTAACGGGTCAAGATAAAATATATTGAGATCATAAAAATTATAAAAATACATTTCTTACAAGAATTGAGTGAAATAATAATTATCGTGTAGTATTTACGAAAACCGTCGTAATTATATAAATATAACAATTTATATACAAAATAAATTTAAAACACCGGGTAAACTAATAATATTATTTTTTTTATAATCTTAATACGAGTATAAAAATATATCGGAATAATTTTTGGAAGTGTCGGGTCAAATGTTCAAAATAATTAATTACGCGATAGCGTTTATTTAATAAGAAATATATACGTTAATGAAATATAAATTTGAAAAATGACCGGAAATTGAGAATTGTGACAGGTGTAGTGTTTACGAACTCTCGAGTAGGTGACTTGGGGAGTGGAGTAGGGCAAGGAAGGTGTCCTTGTAGCCGAACCACTATAAATACTCGCGTTGTGGTTTTGTGCTTCTTACTCTTATCTTTTCATTACATATCTTTATATGCTTGTTTATCAACATCCAACACACACAATTAAATAGATTGACATAAGTCGATCTAAATAATTTAAAAGGAAGTTTTAATTGGTAAAACTATTCAACCCCCCCTTCTAGTTTTCCACAATTGGCATCAGAGCTTCGTTACCAACTTTTTTGAAGTATATTGTACTTTAAAACTTAATACGATCCATGGTTAATTGAAAACTACAAAGAAGGTTTTTCATAAAAACAAACACCATGTCTTTTAAAATTATATGTTTGGATGTTGATTCGATAACAACATTTTTTTTATATATATTTTTTTGTTTGCACTAATCTTCCTTGTCATGTTGATTAGTCCAAGCTCATACCCACCAAGCTTTAGGAGTCGCTTGGTAACAAGAATACCTTCCTTAAGAAGGTATCTTAAACGCAAAGGAGCAGGAATTGTCTAAGTGAAATTTGCTGTGTCATTTGTAAAGACATTCCTAAGTGCGCTAAAGGTATGATTCTCTTTTTACTTTGCTTGATAATTAAGTATACCTATTTAGGTATTTATATGATTACCTTTTGTGCAAAATACATGTTTTACATAAAGCTTCATTAGGAAGCCTTTTTCTTACATATGTGTCTTATCTCTCGTCTAAAGTCGTGGTATATAAAACTTATGTTTTGTTTTTCTTTTTATCCAACAATAAAACAAAAACACGATTTTCAAAAAATTCCTCCTTCCCTATAAAAACTCCCACCGTCGACCTATCTATCAAATCCTCACTTTTTCAAATCTTCCAATTTCAAAAATTTCCTCTCACTCAAAAACTTCATCTTCCTCCTCATTCCATCTCAACCGAAACCAAGAAGATCCGTCATCAACATGGTTTACATCGCACTCGTGCTCATCGTCTTAACACTCATCGCACTTGTGTTCCCTATGATGAAGTTCACATATGGAGACATTTACTTTGTGTTGTTAATCTACATTGGGATCATATACCCAATCCTTTGTATCATCCTTAGCATTGAAATGCAATATTACTAATAATCTTGTTATCTTTGTTATTATTTATTTTCTTGTGATTTATGTGTTTCGTGATACATTAGAAGTCATGAATGCATGCTAAAAAGAAAATGTAGGATAAAACACTTCTCGTGATATAAAATTATAAAACCTATGTTTTTATCTAATCTGTTTCTGTTACTACAGATCCACGGATCCCGAAAGTTATACTAGCCGGATCCCTTTTGAAAAGGAACCGTGGGATCCGTCCTACTGGAGAACAGTTTTTCATGCAAATTAAAAACCTTTTTCCTTCTAGAAGTAATACTCCACTAGAATGTCAAAACCATAAGTGAGTCAAGTGTCTTTCTTGTTTAAAAACCATTGTTAATAAAAATCTAATAAAAACATTAGATAATTATAGGTTGACCATAAACATCACCTCTTATTAACCCATCACTTCTATAGGTTCAAATATGACGCATGAATACGAGTTTGATTTTTCACTCACTAGCGTCTACACTCCTAACATCTCTCTTAAGCCCAACACACCTGGCAATCATGTCTGTGGGCTCAACAATCTCGAAACCCGTCACTTCCATGAAGGACGTATTGTAGACACCTCTCCACAATTCGAAGAAGGTATCAATACCTCCTTCCGAGCCATAGGACTAGAATGTCTTCTTGAAATCAACGAGAAGATATGTCCAAGGTTTATAATGGAATTCTTCCGTCAAGTCGAACTCATTCGTAACGAGGATCGCTCTCTATCTCTTTGGTTTTATATCAAAAACCAAAAGTTCACTCTAACCCTTGGGCATTTTGCTCACATCCTCCGGATTCCAAATCATGGACAATGTGCCTTCACCGAAGATTGGTCTCTTGATTCTCTCTTCAACTTTCGTGAAGAAAATTGTCCATGTTGTTCACACATACCCTCTCCGGAAGATTTAAATCGCATAATATGCAAACCTCGACCATATTACTCTGATCCAAACATTATCTTTACAAGGGATATCCGAGAAGAGTACAAGCCTCTTGCACTCATCCTACGTGAAAATGTTTGGAGTCTTAGGGGAAATCGAGAAATTCTTCCCGCTTGTTGTGCTCACATGTTGTACTGTTTGCTAACACAACAGCCATACAATCTCGCCTACTTCTTCGCAAGGCGAATTGCAAATCTTCAAGGCTCCAAGAATAAACTCATCCCTTATGGAATGTTCTTGACACGCCTCTATCATAATGTTATGCACTTCGATCCTCAATTTCAAAGTCCGTTGTACGTACTTGTGAACAAGATGATGGAACCGCTAAACATATCTCTCATAAAGACTTTCTTCATTCTTGATTCCATCAACACTCATCAACCACATAATGATCCTCCTAGTGAAAACATTAAAGAAACCTAGTAGTATTCCAAAATAGGATCAAATTATCTTTTATTCGTGCTCTATCAATGTAATCCAATTTCCTTCATGAAATAAAACATCTTACATTTGATATCTTAGTATTAGAACTCCTTTTAGACTATCCTTGAGATATAATGCATTGTCAAGATCATTGCATACCTTTAGTAAAGGTCCTGCTGAGCAGATAGGCGGATCCCAAAGATTGTGCTAGACGGATCCATACACTTAGGGAACCGTGGGATCCGGCAAACAGAAAATGCAATTGCAAGCATTATATTTCAACCATAGTCTTAGAATACCTCACACTAAACTAAACATAGTGTCTTAAGGCAAATTAAGTCTTTATCAAGATAGGTTGATCTTTCACATAACTCACCTAGATCACACTCTAAGAAGCTTGTAGATCTACCATTTCGTTTTTACTCTTCCGCTCATAAACTCACACTTCATGTTTTACCTAATCCCTCACATCTAGTTTTAGAAATCTTTCGATTATGACAAAATTGATCATAAATCATCCTCTTCTCAAAATTGATCAAAGTTGATCAAAATCTAGTTTTTCCATCACAAAGCTTCTAGGATATTTTCCAAAAACACTATCCTAAGACACAACCTGATATCTAGGATCATTTAGCTTCAATTGACACTCTACATTATTAGTGTCATCCTTGCTCATCCATTGGTACTCTTGAAAGTTCCAAATCCTTCCATAAATAACAATCATTAGCTACCTCATTCATTACCTTCAAGTACTCAAGCACCTCTTCATTTAAAACACTTAGGAAGACTGAAACACTCAAGATGATATAGGTCTTAGATCTTAGAAACATCATTTCCACTTTTTCATAACTGCTGAAAGCCGATTCCCTAGGATTAGCCTAGACGGATCCCTCTGAGGAAGGAACCGTGGGATCCGGATGACAGTTTATGTCAAATCTTGCTTAATCAATCATTTCAACTCATCTTCCTAACTCAAACACTCCATCTCATCTTAAATGAATTCCTAGATCAGTACAACCTCTGAAGTTGACTCTTGTGCATGTTAATCATCATATTCCAATGAATCCTAATGGCTTAAGGCTTAAATGCACTTGCCAAATCTCTTGGTTTATAAACCACTTTGCTAGAACCTCCATAGTCATCACTCTCATCCTAACTTTCAGCTCGTGTAACCTCTTGAAATCATCTCATCATGAGGAAAACCCCAAGTAGTAACTTATCCACCAAAGAACCACCCATGAAAAAGGCTCGTGTTATACACGAAATCTCTTCAACCAAATCATCTCCGGTCAAGCCAACAAATGATAGGATTCTTCCTCATCTAATTAAACCAATTCCTAAAAGGATAGTACCCACAAAACTACCAATGCCAAACACCACCATACCTCCTAGGCCAAACAATATTATCTCCACTAAACCATCACCATTGGTTCCTAGAGCTATTTCATTTACATCCCCACTATCATCACCACACCTCTACAATTTAGAGGACTTGCCCCCTAGGCCGTCTCATCCGCTTCCGCCGACAACATTCTCCTCATTAGGAGGAATAATGGTTCAAAATCAAGGTGTTGAGTCAACACTTGCTCCGGCTTCCTTTTCGCCGTTTCCATCATATAATCCCATTTGGATTATGAGAAATCATCAAAGTCAACCACCTGATCATATGGAAGTTGACACTTCTCTACCACCACCATCATTCTTGGTTGAGTCATTCTCAAATGTACCTCCACCAATCCCTCCATCGTTTGAAGCTCCACAAGTCGCTTCACTTGATCCTTCGCGTCAAGCTATTTTATTTCCTCCACCACCACTACCTAGCCATGACAAAGATTGCTATCATTGTCAACATGTTGAAAGTTTGATACATGAAGTACGAGAAGACCAACGTTTCATGTTCTATCATCTCCTAGAATGTTTCGACGAGATTAAACCTAAACAAAACTTAAGCTAGAAGATTTTAGTGGTGTCCTAGCATCAAGCGTTAGTTGGTCTAGAAATTCCTAGTCATGTATTGTCTATTTTCTTAGTGTTTAGAGTCATGTATATCATAACTCTAGTTTTATTAAATGGAATTACATGCTACTTGTTATTTTTCTGAGCATATGATTACCTTGTATTCATATCTCATTCTTGTGATAACATTACTTGTTATATCACCATTGTTGAAATTAATCAGCTACTACGGATCCCTCAGTATTGCCTAGACGGATCCCTACTAGGAGGGAACCGTGGGATCCATGAGACAGAAAGTTTTCTTTATACTAACTTGAATCACATTTTCAGGAAATTGTGAATTATACTTGCTTTCTAATCTTTGTTTTGTAGTTATTCAATTTACACATAAAGACTTTGACATCCTAAAGCTAGGGGGAACTTTATGTCAAAGCAATACATTGCAAATTACTTGCAATACTAGGTTTACATTTCGTGACATCCCCGTGCATAATTGCAATCATCAAGGGGGAGCACATTCGCCACTTAGACGAAATCTTTTGCAAACTTACTTGCAAACAAACTAGATTAGTATCACTTTCTTGACGCCCTTACATAGGGATGGAGTCGTCAAGGGGGAGTAAAGACAAGATCCATTCCCGTTATTTGCTCTCTATTAGTATTTTTTATTTTCTTTCACATGTTTTTCTTAAAAACGATGTGTTGCTTTCCTTCAAACACTTTTTGTTTCGACAAAAAGGGGGAGAAGAAAGTAAAAACTACAAATTCAAACTTTTACGAATTTTAGCTTTTCCTTAAAATAATTTTATGTTTTGTCATCAACAAAAAGGGGGAGATTGTTAATACAAATAAGCCGTAAAAACGTTTATTTATATTTTACGATCTTCTAATGTTTTGTCGATAACAAACGTAAAATCATATTAACGAAACAAATAAAATACGTAAATGGTTTGAACTAATAGTTTCTAACATATTCACATTTTCACATAAAACACTAAAACAAGTATAAGTGATTTTATGATTTAGATACATATGTACAACAACTAGTGTTTACATATTGGGTTAGCATATACTTAAACTAAGTATACTAAAATGGGTAAAAACATGTAAATACTAAAATGGGTAATAACTAGCAAATGGTATTGACCCATAACCCAAGGTTTTATATATACCACTTAACCAAGTTCATTGTATCCTTAAGATACATTGTATCTAGAAAGAAAACCATGGATCAACCCATGACCCATGACCCATAACCAAAAATACCCATGGGTAAAGAGGAGCGCTCCACGGATCCCTAGCTTTGTGCTAGCCGGATCCCTTGTGGTAGGGATCCATGGGATCCGAGGAATAGTAGGATTTTTCCTCTATAAATAGTGAGCCATTTCTTCATTATTTCTCACCCTTTTCTAACATACTTTCTCCCTTGAGTTAAATCTCACTAACCTTAGATCCAAGAGATCTATGTTTGTAGTTTTGTTTTTGTGTGGTCTTTTAGGTTCCTCTTAAAGGCAAGATCACCACATTTGAAGTCGAGCAAGCTCAAGTCCATGAGTTGCCATGCTTCCTCATCATCAAGGCTACTGAAGTCTTCTTGTTGATGATCTCTTTCTTTCTTCAAAGAAGTGTAGTGTTGAAGACGTTAGTGAAAGATGTCTCAAGTGTCAAGACGAAGATATTAGTGAAGGGTATCTATCGTCTATAGGATAAAGCACTTGTGGTAGGTGCTTAGAAGTCAAGACAAAGAAGCATTAGTGAAAGGTGCTTAGAAGTCAAGACAAAGAAGCATTAGTGAAAGGTGCTTAGAAGTGAAGACACAAGACATTAGTAAGTGTCTTGTAGATCTAGTCAAAGGCATTAGTGAAAGGTGCCTTAGATGTACATTCGATATGGTGTGTTTCGATGTACAAGATAGACTAGTATTAGATCCAAGGATATTGATATCCTTGATGATGGTGTAAAGGAGTAGATCTCCTTTGGGATTAGTCGTTGGTGTAGTGTGGTAGTAGTTCATCCATTGCAATGGAACTAGGTGCTTAGCCTAGTACCTAATAAAGGGTAGGCGACGTTGTGAAGGTGTAGTTCACCTTGGAGTGAAAGAACTAGGTACTTAGCCTAGTACCTTATAAAGGGTAGGCGACGTTGTGTAGGTGTGGTTCACCTTGGAGTGAAAGAACCCGGTGGTTAGCCTAGCACCGGAAAAAGGGTAG
Organism: Chrysanthemum seticuspe; assembly: GCA_019973895.1. Taxonomy (NCBI): domain Eukaryota; kingdom Viridiplantae; phylum Streptophyta; class Magnoliopsida; order Asterales; family Asteraceae; genus Chrysanthemum; species Chrysanthemum seticuspe. The sequence continues at coordinate 266,076,921 of BPTQ01000005.1, read as the reverse complement.
GCGATGTTGTGAAGGCTTCTCCGCCATAAGGAGATTGGTGTAGTGTTTACGAACTCTCGAGTAGGTGACTCGGGGAGTGGAGTAGGGCAAGGAAGGTGTCCTTGTAGCCGAACCACTATAAATACTCGCGTTGTGGTTTTGTGCTTCTTACTCTTATCTTTTCATTACATATCTTTATATGCTTGTTTATCAACATCCAACACACACAACCAAATAGATTGACATAAGTCGATCTAAATAATTTAAAAGGAAGTTTTAATTGGTAAAACTATTCAACTTAATTTTGGAAATCACCGAACTTCATTTTATCAAAACTTAGGTCACTCAATCAACGACTACGGTCATCGATTGAGGGGGAGAGTGATTTAAAATAAAATATTTTCAAACGATATTTCATCTATCATGCCCGGCTTGTACGAATTAAAGTGGTGATCTAAAGATTTAATGTTATGTCATGGTATGATTTTCTTTAAAACTCAAAGATCTTTTAAAATGAAATTTTTTCTGTTCTTGTTTGATTGTTAAATTATTTTATTTTACTTAAAGATCTCTTAAAAACTATCATACCTGACACTAACAATCTTTAATGTCTATAATTGGTCCTCATCAGTCAATTTCTAAATTTAAATCTTGCCACGTCTTTCCCCAAAACTTTTCTAAATAATTTAAATCAATTGGGATCACAAATCTCAAATGGTTTGAAATTTTTTATCGGGGGAGAGATCGTGTTAAATCTCAAATCGGTTTTAAAGGGTGATTGTTTCAAAAGCACTCCTTCCTTCATGTGTCAAACGATTTCAAATACATGATGCACATGATTGAGGAGGAGCATTTAACCAAAAACGAGAAGAGTATTTAAATAAGGCCACATTTTCTCCCATGTTTTCTAAACCTTATTAAATCACTTGGGATCCAAAATCTCAAAGGGTTTTATATTTTTGATCGGGGGAGAATTTGTGATTTAATTATGAAATCTGATAAAAGATGATCATTTGACTCAAAGTGCAGGCTGCTCTCCCATATGTGCTAAATGCTTTCGAATCTCGAAGCACATATTGAGGGGGAGCATTTCAAAAGAAAATAAACTTTCAAGGTACAAAGATTTCTATGTTTCAATATAAGTACCTTGATTGATTTTATAATGGTTTCTCAATGGCAAATGTGATCGTGGAAGTTCTTCGAAAACCTCCTTCCTCTATGTGTTAAATAATTTCAAATAACCAACGCACATTTTGAGGGGGAGAATTTACCGAGAAAATCAAATGGCTTTTTCCACGGAAATTGAGATCAAAGAAATTTTTCTAAGACCTCTTGCCTCCATGTGCTAAGCAATTTCAAAATCATAAGAGCACATGTTGAGGGAGAGCATTTCTAAATGATCAAAACAATTAAGGTACAAAATGGTTTGATATTATATCACAAGTATCTTGATTGATTTTCCAAATGATTTTTCAATTGGTTTCGAGAAGGAATGAACAATACCAAAAGACCGACCAATTTAATTTAAGTATAGTGTTATAAGGATGGTTAGGTTAGGTATTCGTTCCCACGATCCCGCCAGAGCCGGAGGGATCTACCCAGGGACAATACACTAGATAGTGTAGAAGTCCTTATGTATGATGAAAAAAGGAGAAAAATGAGAATACGGGAAGAGTGCGGACTAAGACTGAGCTAGTACTGGAATAAACCCAACAACGTTCTAGTTATGAAGTCTCAGTAAGCACTGAAGGGGTTGAAGAATGAAAAAGAATTGAATGTGAAAAGGGTGAAAAGAAATAGCCCTCCATTAATTGAACCTTATGGCAGGAACCGGGTTCAATACATATGCTACTGGTGTCTACTAAGGTAACACTGGTATTGAAGACAAGACGTCATGGACCCAGTGACGCACTGCACTATAACTTCCCAAGCTACTGAAGTTCCTCTTAAAGGGGCTTGTTTCATTCTCACGGGGAACCAACATAATCTATCGACTTTCTCTTAGAGATTGTTGATATTGAAGAAGGAGACCCTCTCCTTAGTCTCTGGCATTTGAAACCAAATATGCGCGATTGAGTCTAGAGCCAAGAGATCATCCACAATATCTCATTAGGACACAAAATTAATGAAGACTTGTTGTTTCACACAATGTGGAAAGAAACTATATATTGAGAGTCCTACGTATTATCCTTGTGGCATTGCCAGAACATCCGAGTGATATGTAAAGTATTCACGATGAAGATGGAAATCCTTCTAGAGCCAACATCAAACAAGCTCTTGGTGGGTGACATGTGAGATCTTTTCAAAAGATCAAGCTTGTGACAACTGGATAGAAACAATGGGGCGATTCATTCTTGAATCAACCTTGGTCCAGGAAATGAATTGACGAATACTTTTGGAAAAACCGTTCGATGTGCAAATCTTCTTTTCTCTAGCACATCGAATGTGTATTCATGTTTTCAAACACAAAAAGTATCTCTGATTGAAAAAATACTTTAGGAAAAACCGTTCGATGTGCAAAATATCTTTTCTCTAGCACATCGAATGTGTATTCATTTTCAAACACAAAAAGTATTTCTGGTTGAAAATTGATCTTTCTTATAAAACATTCGTCGTATTGCAAAGCTCTTTCTTCAAGCAATAAGCAATTGTTTTCAAATCAATGTTTCATCAATCAATGAATCTCAATTCGCCGGTTCACTCACTCCGTGTTGTCTACTTTGGGACGCTCAGGTTTGAGAACGGCTAGATCAAGCTGCGAAACCCTGTCAAGGATATTCTTCGGAATTCTACCTGATCACAGGCAGTATTTATACTGATCAACGGGGAACCGTGGTTCTTGCAACTATATTCAACGAAAGTGAACAAAGACACTTTCATGAGTTTTAGTGCTAACTCCTGTTTGCAGGAACATTGGACGGTTGCAGTTGATCGATATTGAGAAGTCAATTCACAGCCGCATGCTCACAGCATACACGCTTAAATGAAGAACATCATGACAAGTGCATATCTACATAACCTGGCTCTGATAGCTGCAAATATCATGAACCAGTAAAGCTTCCGCTACTCTGATGAAATGATGTCATGATTCAGAAAGTGTGAGCATGTCAGTCCGAAAGTCACAACATCACATGAAGGCAACACAACAAAAGGATGATCTAGAGATTTGTTGTGGCTGATGATCTCGAAGAAAGCTCGAAGATCATCAAGATGTGGATCAGTTAAAGGCCTCCACTAAAAGTACAAATTAATCGGATAATGAAGTGTCACTACTCAAGCACAAAGATTGCGGAACCGAAGAATTGAAGTCTATGAGCTCAAGACTGAAGATAAAATAGAATGCTAGGATTCAAAATGTAAAACATGGGGTGACCTCCCTTAGGGGGAGATTGTTAGGAATTGGAAATTCCATTGTGAAGTGTCGGTCACCCCAACTATTATCTAGCATAAGTTAGCTCGTAGACATATCGTTATTTACATGTTTGTTAGTTAGTTATTAGCTTAGTTTAGCTTAGAGTAACACCGTGGAGGAAGGACGGGTCTTTACCCACTGTATGCCTGATCCACAGTCCGAAGGAGGACGTGTAGTATGTAACTATAAATACCCTCTACCTCCCAAGGTAGAGGGTTGGACCTTTCACTTAATCTAACCTTCTTTCTTTTGTTTACTTTCTCTCTCTAGAAAGGATCCCATCTTCCACTTTCTCTCTCTAAACTCTATTCCATACGTCCATTGATTTGTATGTTTATGTGTTTATGAAAACCAATATGTTACAACCTCCAAAAACATATCAAGGTTAGAAATTGCGTGTGTCATGGATACACTCAATATAGTTCAAACCTAGAAGGTATTCATGACAACCCATAACTGAAAACCTTAATTCATTAGGGATTTGAGGTTTTACCACTAAAACCAATTGAATCATAAACCCTTTTGGATTTTTGATTTTCTACACTTCCTAGCTTGAAGATTGTAGTTTTGGTGTTCTTCCTAGCTTGACGAAACACAAAACTGATGTTAGAATTTTTGGTTAAAGAGTGATACTAAATTAGAGTTTTTCTATAAACTCCAATTTGAGTTGTTGGAAGGAATTCCATTATGTCTTGATTTAAGTTTTGAATTTGTTAAAATCTTATGAAGCATTTTATTAACAAATTTTGAGATGAGAACTTAAAATGTATTTTGTGGTTCTCCATAAAGAACAATTTATTGTTGCTTAAATACTTAGTATTTAGAGAATTGTCTCTACTTACAAAAGTAAGTGAGAGTATATACATATCTCAGTTTTTTGAGAACAAAATACTTAACCTTCTAAAATTCACTTACTAATGTCATACTAAGGTTAAACATGAAAACGTTGACCGAAGTATAATAATGATTACTCTCATTTATAAATTCGAAAGGATGCCTCATCACTTGAGTGATATTTTATATCAATGCTGAGGGATATAAGTTAGAAGATTATTGTAAATCATCTAACTAATGAAATATATTATCACATCTTGAATCTGATAAATGTTTAAGAACTATGAATGATAAGATGCAGTCCTTAAAAGGCAAAAATCGAGTTTTGAGCTTGATTGTTATTTCGCCTAACAGTTAACCTATGAGGTTGGAATGAGTTTCTTTTGAAGAATGACTCACAAGGACAAAAATGTATACATATTAATGCATGGCATTTAATATGAAGTTTTTAATCATACTTAAGCAATTGACTGTAATTAAATTTTCTTATATATACACGCATTAATGATATAAAGATAATTAATTGTCATACATGTTTCCTTGTATAAGGAGTTTGACAATTAGATTTTATAACTCTTTCTTTATGATTACCTTTTGCGAGGACGGTGTGTAATCAAAAGGGTTATGAATTTATATTATCTTTATGTAGTACACAAAATTTGAGCAATCCATGTTTTGGATTGGATCATGCATCTAAGAGCTGAGACCTTGAATTTAATCACAATATGATTCTAATTGAATTAAGATAACTCTTGAGTACATCTGACATTGAGTGGGAGCATTGTGTTTTTTCTTAAAATTTACATGTTGAACATATCATTCTATTTAAGCTAGATATTGATCCTTAAGCTTGGAATGAAACTTCACTTGGAATTTATGGAATAAAACAAACAACCTTGGAATAGATGTGTTGGTGTTTAAACGCCCAGCAGCAGGGTAAGATAATCAAAGACAATAACAAATACCACTAGGTGGTTACCGGATATCACTTGGAATCATGTGATCACTTTCCAAAGTAAACTACTCGACCTTAATGCCTGTGTTACACGAATATCTACTTGGGATAAGACCAAATGTAGTTATAGAATTAGGCACAATTCAATAACCCTTTTGCTTATAAGTGTTAATTGTTTTCTGTGTGTCCTTCATGCATAATCAGATCTCCTATTTATAGGAGGTTACTCTGAGCTAGTCAAATGGAATTATGAGAATTAATCGGCCCATTAATCTCCTCATAATTATCCCCATTATAGCCGTTAGTGGTTACATGACCAATTAAACGTGGTCATTATGCAGTTGTAACTTCCACTTGAATAGGTTAAAGCCCGTTACAAGCAGTACTTTCATCATTACTTTCATAGCACTATCAGTGGAAACACTGCTTCAGTGGAAACACTGCCTCAGTGGAAACACTGCCTCAGTGGAAACACTGCTTATCAGTGGAAACCACAAGCAGTACTTTCCACCAGCAGTACTTTCTACTAGCACTACCAATACAAACCACTATTAGAGTCAGGATGTTCATGGACCTTTTGGGTGTACACTCCGTACCTCCTAACCCATTACAAGGTGTGAACTAGTCCCACAAGTGCACTAAATTTTCCAACAATCCTCCCCAAATTTAGTTCACTTCCTTTGCATGAAAACAAACTTTAAACAAAACATGTGCATAAACGAAAATGTCCTGAGGATTGAATTTCCATCTTAGTAAATTATACGTTCAAATATTCGAGAATCAGGGTGTTCTAAGAATTGAACCCTTCAACCCATTTGAATACCTGAAGATAAAATACACACAAATTTTCAAACACTTATCAGCTCCTGACACTATACAAGCCATGTGTCCATATCCAAATTCATAAATGTTGTAAAAGCTAAAAGTCCAAAAGCTTCCTGAAGCGGCAAAACTTCAACAGTTACATAGGTGGTTCCTTTTTATTCATGCTCCTGCCAAGCACTTTTTCAAAGAAAATTAACCATTAAGAAGTAAAGACTTCATCCTCCTTTCAGCAGGTTCTGAGCACAACCTTGGGATGTAAATAAAACATGTGCTCCAGTCCACTGAATGTTCAGCTTTCCACATTGAACTCAGCTCCCAAGTTTCCTCAGGAGGGAGTTGGGTGTCCTAGCATTCAGTGACTAAGTTGGACTTAAACCCATCCCTTTAGCAGACTTTATAACCAAGTCTCTAGCTAATCCATTCGTCAAGTGATCAGCTAAGTTCTGTTGAGATCTAACAAACTCTATAGATACCACCCCATTCATGATAAGCTCACGAATCATGCTATGTCTGACACCTAAGTGTCTAGACTTACCATTGTACATTTGGCTATAAGCTTTAGCCAATGTAGCTGCACTATCACAACGGATAGAAATAGGTGCTATAGGTTTAGGCCACAATGGAATCTCAAGAAGCAAGTTTCTCAACCATTCATCTTCTTTACCAGCAGCTGCTAAAGCCACAAATTCAGATTCCATTGTTGAACTGGTGATGCAAGTTTGCTTCTTGGATGCCCAAGAAATTGCACCTCCACCAAGTAGGAATACCCAGCCACTGGTAGACGAATTGTCTTCAGTGTTACTGATCCAACTTGCATCAGTGTATCCTTCCAACACTGATGGGTAACCAGTATATGAGAGACTATAATCCATAGTTCTCTTCAAATACTTCAGTACCCTCTGAACTGCTTGCCAGTGATGAGCACTAGGATTACTAGTATACCTGCTCAATTTTCCCACTGCAAAACCAGTATCAGGTCTTGTACAAGTCATGGCATACATCAGGCAGCCAATTACCCTAGAATACTCAAGTTGAGATACAGCCTTGCCATGATTAGGCATCAACTTCTCACAAGTATCCATAGGTGTACTCACTGGAGTACAATCAAAGTAATTGAATTTCCTCAGTACATTCTCAATATAATGAGACTGAGAGATAGAAATTCTTTTACTTTCATGTTTGATCCTTATACCAAGGATAACATCAGCCTCCCCCATATCCTTCATGGAAAACCTTGATGAAAAATTTTCCTTTGTCAGGTCAACCTGATTTTGGTCAGTGCCAAAGATCAACATGTCATCAACATATAGACAAACGATGACTCCTTTACCAGATTCATCAAATTTGCTATATACACATTTGTCAGCTTGGTTAAGAACATAACCACTAGACAAAACCACTTCATCAAATTTTTGATGCCATTGCTTAGGTGCCTGCTTCAGTCCATAAAGAGACTTAATTAGTTTGCACACCTTGTTTTCATTGCCAGGCATGATGAAGCCCTGAGGTTGGTTCATATAAACCTCCTCTTCCAATTCACCATTTAAGAAAGCTGTCTTCACATCCATCTGATGAATAATCAGATTGTGAATTGAGGCCAAAGCAATCAACAGTCTTATGGTACTAATACGAGCCACAGGGGTATAAGTATCAAAATAGTCTATCCCTGACTTTTGTTTAAAGCCCTGAATGACTAGTCTAGCCTTGAACTTTTCAATAGTTCCATCTACCTTCATTTTCCTTTTGAAAATCCATTTGCAACCCAAAGGTTTGCAACCTGGTGGTAGATCAACCAACACCCAAGTGTTGTTGCCCATGATGGAATCCATCTCATCATTGATTGCTTCTTTCCAGAAAGCAATATCCTGGGACATCATTGCTTCTTCAAATGTCTTGGGATCATCCTCAACAATGAAGCAATAGGAGTATTGGTCTGAGACCTCATCCCTTGATCCTTCAACTAAGTATAGTTGAAACTCAGGTCCAAATGACTTTGGAGTTCTGACCCTTTTGCTTTTTCTAAGCATAGGTTCAGGTTGTTGAACCACAACCTCATCAGGGACCACTGATGGTTCATCATCAGGGACCTCTGATACACCAGTGTCATGAGTTCCATTAGGAATCCTATGACTTGGTCTAGGGACTGATGAGAATCTATTCTCATCAAAGTTTGCATCCCTTGATTCAATTATTGAGTTAATTGAAATATATTCATTAGGTTCAATAACATAGAACCTAAAAGCATTGGAATGCTCAGCATATCCAACAAAGATGCAGTCAATGCCTCTTACACCCAAAGTTTTCATCTTTGGATCAGGAAGTCTTACAACAGCCCTACAACCCCAAACCTTGAGATAGTTCAGGTTGGGTTTCCTTTTAGTCCAGAGTTCATAAGGGGTAACCTTGTTCCTTTTGTTGGGAACCCTATTTAATAAATAGCAAGCTGTTAACATAGCTTCACCCCAGAACCCTTGACTCAGTCCTGAATAGGACAACATGGAATTAACCATCTCCTTCAGCACCCTGTTTTTCCTTTCAGAAATACCATTTTGCTGAGGAGTATAAGGGGCAGTCGTTTCATGAATTATACAAACAGACTGAAAATACAGAGTATCCATGTACTCACCTCCCCTATCAGTCCTTAATCTTTTGATCAGGGACCCAAGTTGTAATTCAACTTCAGTTTTAAACACATTGAATTTATCTAATGCTTCATCCTTGGTATGTAACAGATAGACATAACAAAATCTAGAAGCATCATCAATAAATGTCACAAAGTACTTCTTATTCCCCAAAGAAGGAGTGGCATGCAAATCACACAGGTCACTGTGTATAAGCTCCAAGAGCTTAGTCTTACGACTAACACCATGAAAAGGTTTCTTGGTTATCTTGGTCAACATGCAAGTTTTACACTTTTCAGTGTCCATGTCAAAAGTTGGGATTAACCCATCCTTAGACATATCTTGCATTCTTTTATAGTGTACATGGCCAAGTCTTGCATGCCATAGTGTAGAGTCAGTCAGGTCAGTGGTGGTCACAAATGCTGAATTAACACTATCAGTGACAATATTAAGCCTGAACATTTGATTACACAAATATCCAAAACCAATAAAAACAGCATGCTTAGAAAGAAAAAATTTATCAGACTCAATAACTTGTTTATATCCATGATTATTCAAAATACTACTTGAAACCAAGTTCTTCCTTATATCAGGAACATGAATAACATTAAACAAAGTTACAATCTTTCAAGAACTAAATCTAAGATCTACACAACCACGACCATGCACCAAGGCTGTTGACTCATTTCCCATGTGAAGAATAGAACCATCATTCAGTGACTCATAAGTCTTGAACCAGCTTCTATCTTTACATACGTGAACTGTTGCACCAGAGTCAACCCACCACGCAACATCATCATCCTACACATAATGAGATTCAGATACATATGTAACATAATAAATCTGAAAAGACTTATTAACCATATTCTGACCTTTCAGTGAGTTGGAAGAACCACCACTCCCTGAACCATTAGTGCCTGATCCATTGGCTTTACCACCAATTTTAACACCCTTGCAATCCCTTTTAATGTGACCAGTTTTGCCACATTTCCAACAAGTAGGTGTTGCCTTCTTGTCAGGATATGCCCTTGTGTTATCATGATATTTGCGTTTGCCTTTGTTGTTATTGTACCTGGTGGAGTTGTTATGCTCCACCATATTGACAACAGATGCACCAGTAGCATTGCTACTCTTTGGCTTGTCATTATCCTGCACCTTGAGAGATTCCTCAATGCGCAGATGACTGCCCAACTCAACCAGAGTTAACTCCTCCTTTTTATGTTTCAAGGTATGCTTGAAATCTTTCCAAGAAGGGGGAAGTTTATCAATGACACAAGAGACTTGAATAGCCTCATCCATGTGCATATTGTGTTGTGTAAACCTTCCAAGTATACCAAGAAGTTCATTGTATTGTTCCATAACTGGTCTTGAATCAGTCATTTTGTAATTTGTGAAATTACTTACAAGGAACTTTTTACTTGATGCATCCTCAGCCATATATTTGGCATCCAAGGAATCCCACAGTACTTTGGAAGATTCAAAGTTCTGATAAATATCAAACAGAGAATCAAACATACCATTGAGAATTAAACCTCTGCAAACGTAGTCATCATTCTCCCATTTGCTCCTCCTCCTGATCTGCTCCACAGTAGCATCATCCCCATCATCAGGAATAGGTGTAGTCAGAACATAGACCACACTCATGCTTGACAGCAAGAAGTGCATCTTCTTCTGCCACCTCCTAAAGTCCACCCCTTCAAACTTATCAAGCTTGGCAAAGTTTGAAGCCATGTGTTTCATTGCAGCAGCAGCCATTGATTATCACAAAATAGTTTACTTTGATTGTTGGTGTTTAAACGCCCAGCAGCAGGGTAAGATAATCAAAGACAATAACAAATACCACTAGGTGGTTACCGGATATCACTTGGAATCGTGTGATCACTTTCCAAAGTAAACTATTCGACCCTAATGCATGGGTTACATGAATATCTACTTGGGATAAGACCAAATGTAGTTATAGAATTAGGCACAATTCAATAACCCTTTTGCTTATAAGTGTTAATCGTTTTCTGTGTGTCCTTCATGCATAATCAGATCTCCTATTTATAGGAGGTTACTCTGAGCTAGTTAAATGGAATTATAAGAATTAATCGGCCTATTAATCTCCTCATAATTATCCCCATTATAGCCGTTAGTGGTTACATGACCAATTAAACGTGGTCATTATGCAGTTGTAACTGCCACTTGAATAGGTCAAAGCCCGTTACAAGCAGTACTTTCATCAGTACTTTCATAGCACTATCAGTGGAAACACTGCTTTAGTGGAAACACTGCTTCAGTGGAAACACTGCTTCAGTGGAACACTGCCTCAGTAGAAACACTGTTTATCAGTGGAAACCACAAGCAGTACTTTCCACCAGCAGTACTTTCTACTAGCACTACCAATACAAACCACTATTAGAGTCAGGATGTTCATGGACCTTATGGGTGTACACTCCGTACCTCCTAACCCATTACAAGGTGTGAACTAGTCCCACAAGTGCACTAAATTTTCCAACAAGATGTTTATATGGAATAAACAAATGCGGAAAATTAAGTCTGACACAAATGCAATATATCATTCTAGCAAGTCTTAAATGATACATTTCACTTGGAATAATTTATTACATGGATGGAATCCTTATGTTGTTTTAACTGAGGATTTATCAAATATATATTATATTGTGTATATGACTAGTTGTTGCTTTTGTACAAGAACAAAATGAGCTGACAACAGCAATATCTAATTGAGAGTGTTTAGATTATTGTTTTATAAATGTTTACGAATTATAAAGCATAGTGTTGTATAAGTACAAATGATGCTAGAGGATTATTTATACTAGTTGTAGTAGAATTTGCCATTTATGATAAATCTGCTAACTAGTTATGCTCAACATAGAGCATTGTTGCATTACACATTAAAGAATGAGAATACTTTATACTTTTAGAAACTGTAAAGATGAATGTCAGTATGTCATTGATTTTTAATACCTCATGCAAGGTAAGACGACATCTCCATACTATAACTCTTGCAATAGTATGAGCATATGAGATAAGACACTCATATTATATTTCAAATCCCTCACTATAAGTGATATTTTGAAATAAGTATTCGGAAAGTTTACTGAGATAACTATTTAGTTTTTTGTAAAAGAAAGGTTGAGAATGTTAGAAACATTATGCTTCAACTTACTAAATGAGTTTCATGCATATCTGTTTTAGTATTTGGATAATTGGGATTGAAAGACAATTTTTACTTTATGATGAATAAAGATACTTGGTATTTGTTATTCATTCATATAATAATTGTTATCCTATATTTGCATGTTTAATCCTTGAATAATTTTATTATTCTAAATATGTCCATTTTCGGTTAACAATATGGGAATATTGTTATGAAAGGCAAATATGAGTGTTGGTTATATTCTAGCGAGAATGTGGATTGTTCCCGCCAAACTCATATGTATCAACTAGAGATGCATATTGGATTCCTCAACTTTCAAACATTTACTTTTAGATCCTTGTCATAAGTAAAATATTGAAAATGGTTTGTTATCTTCGTCCTTAGACTTGAGATGCAAGTAAGTTCTGTTATGTGTGGATATCATTTTTTGTAAGTATACGCAAAACGCTATCTGAACAAGGTAGTTATAAAAGCTATATTTCGGAGTGATGTGAAGCAGCATCCACAACACTTGTAGTCAATAAAGGATTTGTTACTCCACTTGATATGTGCAGAAAGATACCATGGCACCTCTCCAGATTTAATCAGATAATTGTTTGGACAAACCCAAAGGGTAATGCAAGATGATTCTTGATTACATTTGGTATATCTGAATTAAAATCTATAACGAGATTCTAAATGGTTAAACTATATGGAATGATTTGAGATCCATAATCCATGGTTTAAGGTCTATAACAAAGGATGATTAGAGCAAGACATTGAATGACCATGCTACTGAGAAAGTTTTACGAAACTATTCTCTCAGACACTTTTAGTCAAAAAGCGAGTGAGAGCATTTGCTAGGCGTTTCCGTCGTTAGTTTTGTGTGCCATTCGACACACCAACTCCCAAGTGGGAGCTGTTGGTTTGTGGGAGTTAAAACACACGTAAACGACTAGGTGTGTGAGCCTGTGGGGGCACACACGATAAACACGAGAGTACGTGTCGAACGTATATAAATACTTGAATACATACACGACATGCATGCATGATTACCCGATTAGTGTTCACGACCCATGGGCTTGTCCAATGTATTGAATGGGTCGGTTTGGATATGCCTTGGGCTTAGTTCTTCCACACGATCGGGCAAGGGACGTACTTGGGCTTTTGCTTGTCGATCAAGCCAAGACCCAAGTAAAGGGTTGTTTTGGTTTGCTATAAAAACAAATGTACCCCTCTTCCATTATCATGCAAAAAATACTAATTACTAATATCCCTAAACCAATCAAAAGTTCCTGCCTCTAAATTACAATCGACTTGCATGCAAGTTGAAGAGTTTTTTTGTTGGTTTTGTTTTATTCCTTTTACTTTGACTTGATCCATGAAAAGGGTTAAACAATTAATGGTTGATGTTGATTCCTAGTATACGAATAGTAGCAGCAAGGAGTTTGTATTTTGTTCATGTCACTTCTCGGACAGAACTTAGGTACTTCTCGGACACATGTTGTCCGATATCGGGTAAGGCATGAAACTGCTTGTTTGGCAGATTTCTGATTCTGGGACAAAGGAGCAAGAAGGTGGTCTTGGGTTTCTTGTTCGTGACTTTCAAGTGGTTCAAGTGTTGATTGGGTTTTACGTTCTCGACTAGCTTTTTATCGAACGTGCTCGTTTTATGTGTTGTGTGTGATACTCATAGAGGCATCTATTTTAGATGCTTAGTTTCGTAATGGTTTTAATTGTCTGTTACACTTACGTTCAAATAGCCACGAAAGGTTAGGTTTTCTTTTATCCCTTTTATTAATTAATTGTTATATTAATTATTGTTTATTATTACGTGTTAATCTAATTGCAAATACTAGATCGTTATCCGCTGCGTACTCGTAGAGGTTAATTGGTTAACTTGTTCTAAAATCCCAACAGATTCAAGAATTATCAAGACCCTAATACCAACGGTGACTAAAGATGCGAAGTATTTATGATGCCAATGGCCAGTTACGAAGAGCCAAAAATTATACGTAAGAATAAGGATCCTAGCGTGGAATTCATAAGGTTTTGGAGATAAATAGAAAGGTTCCCTGGTAGGTAAGATAGCAAGAAGGTACCAGGTAGACATTACTTTAGTCCAACAAACTCAAGTGAGCAGAGGCGGAACTATTTGGAGGCAGGGGAAGGTCAAGTTCCGCTACTGCAAGTGAGATTGGTTCGGAAACCTGTTCTTAATTGTACAAGGGCTCGAGGGAATAATGCCTAGGAATATATGTGCATGAGTCGCAGGTTTCCAGTCCGTGTGCCACTTGACATATTTCGAAATCTTTTCTGAATGCTAATAATTACGTGTTTGATGTGTCGGTTTCAAGGTAGTTAAGTTAGACACTCTTACTTAAACCTGTGAAAAATAATTTAACGGTTACATTTCAAATGCAGAATAAATATTCATTTCCAGTTGAGGCCTGTGAAAAAGAGGTTAACGTCTACATGTAAGGACGCACTCTAAACTAAGCCAGTGTATCACCACTTCCATTTATAGACTAGTTGAACCATGATAAATGACTCCCGGCCTACCGACAAACATCGTCAATTCGTCATAGAAAGTAAAAAGTTCAGTCGTGGCTGGTCAACAGACCCCATCATCGTAACATTGAATTAACAGCATATACATGATTAACAGCATTGTTGGAAACATCGATGTTGTTTAATAAACGTTTTAAGTATCTTATTACTCAGTTGAACATTTTTTCTTGTGATAATAAGTTTTTGCCAAGCCATGGTCATTCATGAGCCTTTATCAAACATTAGTATATGTACATGTAAACTTGTTGATTATCTAGGTGAAACAAAAGTTTTTTACACACAAATTAGATGCGGTCATGCCCCCCGTGACGAACAAGATGGGCTCATGGCTCATAACACTACATATCATCTATAAGCGTACCTGTTTGAAATTTGAAGACTCGTGTCAACCTTGGGAGCAGATGCATATTCTGAAATGCACCTCAGCTTCCAATGCAGCAATGCAATATATTTTTATAGGCTGTACCAAAACTTGAATATATATCCTAATATAGATAAAATAAAAGCTACAGCATTGTGGCAAATATATAATGGCAAGAGAAAAAGCTTATAGATTATCAAGGACAAAAGCATACAGAACATAATTCTTCTGCAAAAGTATCAACTTCAGTAAGACATAACCCCAAGATTCAGTAAGACATAACCACACTTAAGAAAGTTTGTGGACAAAAACTAAATTACCATTAGCCGAAGTGACCATCTAAACAACCACGCTCACGCCTGATTTCCACCTGAACGTTCATCAATGACACCCAACCGAAACATTCCAGCCTCAACGACCCCATTTCCCACGATCTGCTGACCCTTCTTAACATAGCATCCCTCACCACCAAAGGCCACGCCTAATCCCATCTCCATAAGCTTGTTCATGGATATGCAACACTTGATAATTGCAGGCATATGAAAAACATTGTTAAGAGTCAAAACATTCCCAGTAGTCAACTGAAGTTTCACTGTTCCATAACCGACCACATCAACATGACTATTGTTTTCCAGAACCACCTCATGACCAGTCACGGGCTGGTAGTCAACAAACATGTCCCTCGAGTTACAAACATGAACTGTGCAACTAGTAAGCAAGTACCACCGTCGAGCCCTGACCTTTGTCAACTTTGGGTGTTCATTAGCAGTCAACAAGCCTATTGTTTCATGATGCACTACGGTGACAAGTGGGGGTTTTTCCAATAAATCTAAGTTCAACTTATATAGTACGCCATCGTTGTACGTTTTAAAAGCGAACTTATCACCCGCCTTAATGACACATTCCCTACCCCCACAAGTAATGATGAATCCTGAATCATTAGCTTGATCATCAGCATGATCATCGTTGTCCAAATTAACCTCGTGATCAATCATTGGGTCGCAATCAGCACTTGGATGTTCATCCACAACACTCAACCGGTACATTTTGCCCTCGACGTATCCATTTCCCACGATATCATGGTCCTTCTTAACGTCACAACCCTCACTCCAAAATCCCACAGTAAATCCCATCTTAGTAAGTTTGCTAACGGAAATACAACACTTGGTAATTTTAGGCATATGAAAAACATTTTCAAGAGTCAATACCTTCCCACTAGTCAACTGAAGTTTCACTGTCCCAAATCCAGCCACATCAACAGGACTATTGTTTTCAAGAACCACCTCATGACCAGTCACGGGCTGGTAGCCAACAAACATGTCCCTCGAGTTACAAACATGAACTGTGCACCTAGTAAGCAAGTACCACCCTCGAGCTCTGACTTTAATCAACTCTGGGTGTTCATTGGATACCAACAAGCCTATTGTTTCATCGAGCACCACTTTCTTTACAGGACACTCTTCCATTAAGCTCAACCGGTACAGGGTCGATAACACATCACCGTGATGAGAGGCTCCATCTTCTATCCCTCTACCAATGACATCGTCCCTCTTCTTAATGACACATCCCCCATCCCCAAAAGACATGATGTATCCAAGAATATCGAGTTTGGAGACAGATAGAAGGCATCTACTGATTTGGGGTATATGAAGAACATTCGAAAGAGTCAAAACCTTGCCTGTGGTGAAGCGAAGCACCACTGTACCAATCCCAGCTACATCAACATGGTCTCTGTTTTCCAATATCACCTCATGGTTTCTCATTGGTTTGTAGTCAACAAACATGTCCCTAGAGTAGCAAACATGCGCTGAAGAACCAAAAGACAAGTACCAGCCTTGAGCCTTCATGTAGGATTTAGTATCAAAGCCTAATATTTCCTTGAGCACCACTTTCATAGCATCAGATCTTTTGCCTTTGCATTCCCGAGCATAATGTCCTGTCTCCCCATACACGTTACACTTCCTGGTTGTGTCCTGAAGCCCTACTTTCTTAGAATCAGACTTTCTTTCTTTGCAGTCGCGAGCATAGTGTCCTGTGTACCCACACAGGTGACACTTCCTGGTTGTGTCCTGAAGCCCCACTTTCACAGTATCAGATTTTTTGTCTTTGCATTCCCGAGCATAATGTCCTGTCTCCCCACACACGTGACACTTCCCGGTTGTGTCCTGAAGCACCACTTCTTCAGAACCTGACTTTTTTTCTAAGCAGTCGCGAGCATAGTGTCCTGTGTCCCCACACACGTGACACTTCCCAATCTTCTTGGCCTTGGAATTTTTTTTCTGTGGCATGTTCGTTCTACCTGCTTGTTACAAGAAAAATATGAAAACTTAATTTATTTATTTTTGGAATTTATGAAACATAAGATAGAAACTTTTATGTGAAACACTGAATAAATCATGATAGATGAAAGTAAACACGAAAACAGAAATATAATATCCACTTAATAATATGCTTGCAAACATGGAAACAGTATGAAAATTTTCATGTCATTGCATACAAACTGCAAAGGGTAACTTATAAGCATTATACAACACAAGACCACAAGCGATTTTTGCCTCATATGGCGTTTCATTTTCAGAAAGGTTTTTCATTCCTTTTTACCCTCTGCTCTTTTGATTGACATACTTATCACATACATTTTTAATTACCGTTAGTTATAAAAAAAATATACCATATCAGTTAAGTAGGAAAGCAAGTTGATTAGTCCTAGTGAACGACAAAGACAGCGCACCTTGAATGGAAATTAATATAGTTTGAAAAGTATTTTGGTTGTTAAATGACAGCCATGATCACATCCGAAAATGCTAAAATCCCCATGAACAACAAAAATTTCAGATTTCACGCGATGTCTAGTGCATTTGCAAAATGGGTTTCTTAAAAATCATGTCTAGTGCTTGAGCCAACACTTCTACCTCTGATCCTACTGGACCTACCCTTACTGCACGACTCTGTTTTTAACGACATTATCCTTAAGCTAGCTAGAAGCTAGATAAAAGGAATTAAAAAGTATTACAAGCCGACTGTGGATCATTGATCCAATCAATCCATGGTGGGATAAAACTCTGATCTCGTTAACAAGAGTATCTATACGAGACCGTTATGGGTCAAAACAAACTCTATTGCGGTATCTCCCAGTGATCCAAGTGGTTCTGTAAATTACCTTGTCAAAACAGCCCTTTTCCAAGCTGTTAAAACCAACTACTGTAAGACTCTGCTTATACTGTGGTTCCAAATTAACTAAATAATTCGACACATTCGAATTTTCATATCAAACCATTCAGATAACTATTTAGCATAGCATAAACATCAATCGTCAAGCATGCATACAATAACATAAGCACCCTTTCAATAGAAAAACACATGAAGCTAGTGTAGTAATCTTAGCCATAATAACGTCAAACTACACTATATTCATCAAACAACTACTAAATGCAAACCCTCCAAGAAATATTGCTTAAATAGTCGGTACCATCAAAATGTAATAATATACACAAAATGTAAACTACAGGAACCTTTAACAAACGGAATATCAAAAAAAGTATGAATTCATATTCAATGAAATAGTTATTTGCTTTTTCAATTTCATAAACTAACTATTTATCATAGTATAAACATCAACTTCTTTAAACAAATAGAATAAAAATCAGTTGGCAAGCATGTATACTAACGATTTCAACATCTCACGGACGTGGAACATTTTGAAAGCACATGATGTTAGTTCTAAGAACCATCTTATCTCGCATAACAAGAGACCTACCAATATACTTAAAATACATTCATCTAACAACTAGTTCTCAAATCCCAACTACATCGCTAATATATTCGGTACCATGAAACTATAATAAAATTCACATAATGAGATCAAAACGTAAACTACAGAAACTTTTAACAAAAAGAATATCAAAAATATATGAAGAAAAGTCTCTATTAATTATGGCTCTGTTTGGCGACGAGCTTTTTGGAGTTAGAATAAAATGTTCATTCGGCAACTGGTTTTTGTTTAGAAGCTCCTATTGAAACGCTAATAAAAGGAGCCTTTAGCGTTTTGCTTAACTTTTATCACATTTTACACTTTATAATTACAACTAAGGCAGCTATGGTACGAGACGCTTTTATAAAACAAATAGCTAACTCCTACAACTTGCTTAACAGTATATGTATATGTAAAACGGTAAACACTCATTGTCAAGCAACCATTATATTTAGAAGGCTTCTAAATGTTCCTACAAGCTTGTCGCCAAACATAACCAACCAATAAGTTTATGACGAAAGTGGCATATTACAAACTTGAGAGGCTAATATGTAAATTTTCAGATCTGGTGACTAAAATGTAAATACCAAATCTACAGGGATTAAATAACAAAATAACACAAGTTACAGGTTCATAATAAATTTACAAACATTTGAAAATGTACTAAAAATATAATTTGAAAATTTAAAAAAAAAAAAAAAAAAAAAAAAAAAAAAAAAAAAAAACCGTTATAAGAAAGAACTTCTTTTTAGTAATTTTCTCTTATAAAGTTTGGTTAAAAAAAAAAAAAAAAAACAACACTACGATGATGACGTCAGCGTGACGTCGTCGGCAAACAAAGAACAAACAGCTGTAGCTTGTGCTATATTAACTTAACATGAAAATGAAAATGAACATGAAAGATGCATAGGAAGGTTTGAGGTAGAATTGTACCTATGCAGAAGATAAACCCTACCTAGTTTCAAATGTAGAGTAATGGTGTTTGGGGTTATGGTGGTATATGATGCTTTTATAGGGTGGCTGTCTCAGCTTCTTGTTTTATTACCGTACTATGCTTTTTTACTTTTTAAGAAAATGTTGTGATTTAAAATAAAATTACAAGGGGTAATTTGTCTTTTTCTTTTCATTTTTCTTTTTTAGGTAAAAAAAAACAAAATATTTAACAATTTCTAGAAATTTATCCTTATCTATGCTACATATAGAGTAAAAATAGAATTATTTCTGGTTTGCTCCATCTTTGTTAAAGGAAACTATTAAGACACATCGAAACCGAATTGACCCAGGACGCTTCAAACCCGGCGGGTGGATCCGGTTTAATTTGACCCGTTTTTCGACCCAGCCAGTCAGGTTGACCCCGTTTAAATTGACCTATTTTTTGACCGAAACGGTTCAACTGGTTACCGGGTTTCAAAACATTATGTTTAATCCTCAAATCCTCAAACTTTTATTATATTTCGTTTATAACCCATAAACTTTTTATCACCAAAACTATATGCCGTTATAAAATCCTGTTACTATGCACGAATACTCGTCCAATAAATATCTCAATACTCCTACATTTTTATTCTCAATTTCAAACACAATCTTTATTTATATATTTTAATCTTCTCAACTAATAAAATGTCTCAAAAAAAACTCCTAAAATCCTGACACCAACAAAACGTTCCAACAACACCGCATTTCAATTTTATTTTGGGTCACTTAACAACCGTTAATTTTCAAAATGTGTCGACCCTTATTACTGTCCTTTTGGAAGACGCGTCATCAACACAACAAATGAAAGACTCGGTAGATGCCAAGACCAAGTCGTCGGGGTTAAGAGTTATGATTTTTAATGATTATTTAGCAAGCAGCAATTAGCTTTATCTATTTTTCGAAATGTTCCTTTTTCCCCACGCTCCATAAAATAGCATTTTAAAATGTTGAGCATTTGGGAGCTGTTATACATATTATAATTACTAATACAACTACGTCACAAAAAGTTTTTAATAGAAAAATACAATTAATGATCACTGCTACAACTTACTGCTATATTTGACAAACACACCTTAAATATATCACAAATATGGGTGCAGATCATAAGAAAAATGCAATTGGAATAAAAGTGAGAAAAATGTAAACCAAATTTTTTAACGTGCATCCCCCCCCCCCCCTTTCCCAAAAAAAAGATTTTTCGAGAAGAAAATAATATTTCTCACCAAAAATTTATAACTGTGATGCACCATTCTTTTTAACTAATTTTTTTAACTGTGATGCACCAAAAGAAAAACATGTATAAAAATTTTGGCGGGAAAAAAATTTTTGGCCCAAAGAAGTTTCTTTTTTTTCGAGGTTGAGTGGGTGTTGGGGTGATGTAACAGTGACATGACACTCTTTACTTTCTCACTTTTCTGCTAAAATCAAATTTTCTCATGATTTAATATCTCACAATTATTACATGTTTTTAACTTTTAAACGCAACACTTAAGACTACAAATATCAAAACACTTATTTTTAATTATAAGTTTTGCTAAATTAGAAGTTGTTTTTACGTACGTAGTACTTATTAATTAACTTTTTACAACATACATGATTACATAGCTGTTTATAAGAAGGGTCAAAATCAAAGCGTCATCACCAATAGGCCAACAGAAGCTAGTAAAAGGGACAAGCTACCGAAAATTTGATAAACTTTGCAGATATTGTATTAGGGATATACTATAGGGACCCCCTATTGGTCAACCGTACAAACCGCGAAACACATAGTATAATACCACGAACCCCTATAAGAGGGTTCATATAAGGTGCATTCCCCACCCCCTCCCCAAAATATATATATATATATATATATATATATATATATATATATATATATATATATATATATATATATATATATATATATATATATATATATATGTTTCGAGTAGAAAATAATATTTACTACCAAAAATTTATAACTGTGATGCACCATTTTTTGTTTGTACATTAGTTATAAAAAATGATGCATCATAATAATAACTAATTTTTTTAAACTATAATGCATTAGAAGAAAAACATGTATAAAATTTTGGCGGGAAAAAAAATAGCCCAAAAAGGTTTTTTTTTTTTTTTTTTTCTAGGTTAGGTGGGTGTTGGTGTGATGTAAGAGTGACATAGCACTCTTTACTTTCTCACTTTTCTACTAAAATCAATTTCTCTCATGTTTTAATATCTTACTATTATTACATGTTTTTAACTTTTAAAAGCAACACTTAAGACTACAAATATCAAAACACTTATTTTTAATTATAAGTTTTGCTAAATTAAAAGTTGTTTTTACGTACGTAGTACTTATTAATTAACTTTTTACAACATACATGATTACATAGCTGTTTATAAGAAAGGATAAATCAAAGCGTCATCACCAATAGGCCAACAGAAGCTAGTAAAAGGGACAAGCTACCGAAAATTTGATAAACTTTGAAGATATTGTTTTAGGATATACTATAGGGACCCTCTATGGGTCAACCGTACAAACCACGAAGCACATAGTATAATACCACGAACCCCCTATAAGAGGGTCCATATAAGGTGCATTCCCCACCCCCTCCCAAAAAGAAAAGAAAAAAAAATTTCGAGGAGAAAATAATATTTCCAACCAAAAATTTATAACTGTGATGCACCGTTTTTTTTTTGTCCATTAAATATAAAAAATGGTGCATCATAGTTATAACTAATTTTTTTAACTATGATGCACCAAAAGAAAAACATGTATAAAAATTTTGGCGGGAAAAAAATTTTTGACCCAAAAAAGTTTCTTTTTTTTCGAGGTTGAGTGGGTGTTGGGGTGATTTAGGAGTGACATGGCATTCTTTACTTTCTCACTTTTCTATTAAGATCGATTTTTCTCATGATTTAATATCTCACAATTATTACATGTTTTAACTTTTAAACGCAACACTTAAGACTACAAATATCAAAACACATATTTTTTATAAGTTTTGCTAAATTATAAGTTGTTTTTACATACGTAGTACTTATTAATTAACTTTTTACAACATATATGATTACATAGTTGTTTATAAGAAGGGTCAAAATCAAAGCGTCATCACGAATAGGCCAACAGAAGCTAGTAAAAAGGACAAGCTACCGAAAATTTGATAAACTTTGAAGATATTGTATTAGGGATATACTATAGGGAAGCAAATAGTATAATACCACGAACCCCTATAAGAGGGTCCATATAAGGTGCATTCCCCACCCCTTCCCAAAAAATAATAATAATAATAAAAAATAAAAAAAATCGAGAAGGAAATAATATTTCCCACCAAAACTTTATAATTGTGATGCACCATTTTTTTTTTTGTCCATCAGTTATAAAAAATGATGCATCATAATAATAAATAATTTTTTTAATTGTGATGCACAAGAAGAAAAACATGTATAAAATTTTGGCGGAAAAAAAAATTTTTGGCCCAAAAAGGTTTCTTTTTTCTAGGTTAGGTGGGTGTTGGGGTGATGTAACAGTGACATGGCACTCTTTACTTTCTCACTTTTCTGCTAAAATCAATTTTTCTCAAGATTTAATATCTCACAATTATTACATGTTTTTAACTTTTAAACGCAACACTTAGGACTACAAATATCAAAACACTTATTTTTAATTATAAGTTTTCCTAAATTAGAAGTTGTTTTTACTTATAATTAACTTTTTACAACATACATGATTACATAGCTGTTTATAAGAAGTGACAAATCAAAGCGTCATCACCAATAGGCCAACAGAAGCTAGTAAAAGGGACAAGCTACCGAAAATTTGATAAACTTTGAAGATATTGTTTTAGGTATATACTATAGGGACCCTCTATGGGTCAACCGTACAAACCACGAAGCACATAGTATAATACCACGAACCCTTTATAAGAGGGTCCATATAAGGTGCATTCCCCACCCCCACCCAAAAAGAAAAGAAAAAATAGATTTTTCGAGGAGAAAATAATATTTCCCACAAAAAATTTATAACTGTGATGCACCATTTTTTTTGTCCATCAGTTATAAAAAATAGTGCATCATAGTTATAACTAATTTTTTTTAACTGTGATGCACCAAAAGAAAAACATGTATAAAAATTTTGGCGGGAAAAAAAAATTTGGCCCAAAAAAGTTTCTTTTTTTTTTCAAGGTTTGGTGGGTGTTAGGGTGATGTAGCAGTGACTTGCACTCTTTAATTTCTCACTTTTCTACTAAGATTAATTTTTCTTATGATTTAATATCTCACAATTATTACATGTTTTTAACTTTTAAACGCAACACTTAAGACTACAAATATCAAAACACTTATTTTTAATTATAGGTTTTTCTAGATTAGAAGTTGTTTTTACGTACGTAGTACTTATTAATTAACTTTTTACAACATACATGATTACATAGCTGTTTATAAGAAGGGTCAAAATCAAAGCGTCATCACCAATAGGCCAACAGAAGCTAGTAAAAGGGACAAGCTACCGAAAATTTGATAAACTTTGAAGATGTTGTTTTAGGGATATACTATTGGGACCCTCTATGCGTCAACCGTACAAACCGCGAAGCACATAGTATAATACCACGAACCCCTTATAAGAGGGTCCATATAAGGTGCATTCC
Source organism: Chrysanthemum seticuspe (assembly GCA_019973895.1). NCBI lineage: Eukaryota > Viridiplantae > Streptophyta > Magnoliopsida > Asterales > Asteraceae > Chrysanthemum > Chrysanthemum seticuspe. Next base: position 266,052,867 of record BPTQ01000005.1, on the reverse strand, counting down.
CCACCCCCTCCCAAAAAGAAAAGGAAACAAAAAAGATTTTTCAAGAAGAAAATGACATTTCCCACCAAAAATTTATAACTAGATGCACCATTTTTTTTGTCTATCAGTTATAAAAAATGGTGTATCGTAGTTATAACTAATTTTTTTAACTGTGATGCACCAAAAGAAAAACATGTTTTAAAATTTTGGCGGTAAAAAAAATTTGGCCTAAAAAAGTTTCTTTTTTTTTTGAGCTTGGGTGGGTGTTGGGGACGTAGCAGTGACTTGGAACTCTTTACTTTCTCACTTTTCTACTAAGATTAATTTTTCTCATGATTTAATATCTCACAATTATTACATGTTTTTAACTTTTAAACGCAACACTTAAGACTACAAATATCAAAACACTTATTTTTAATTATAAGTTTTGCTAAATTAGAAGTTGTTTTAACATACATAGTACTTATTAATCAACTTTTTACAACATACATGATTACATAGTTGTTTATAAGAAGGGTCAAAATCAAAGCGTCATCACGAATAGGCCAACAGAAGCTAGTAAAAAAAAATGGGGACAAATTAAAGTATTAATGTGGATGTTTAGTTTGTGGCGAAGTAAATACAATTTAGACTTTATTCTAGTCTAGAAACTCAAGTAGGATTGTTTCGGCAACATATTCTTAATCTCACATGGGCGATAGAAAAATGAATGTTTCAATGGTGGAAATTGCGTTGGTACCTTCCTATTTTCAAGTTTCATCGTTAAACGGATTGAGGGAATGCCATAACTCTATAGTCGTGTCATATGGTAGTTAAGTTGTGCATCTAGAAATCTACAACAAGCCATATTACTGCAATTCAATGTCATCCAAATAGAAGTATCAAGGTCTGGTGGTCTAGATTTGTTCATGATCTTTTTTGTGTAGGTAGATCATGTACAATGTAAACACGTTCGTTAGATGATATATTAACAATCGTGTCTGTATATATATTTTTTTCAGCCTTTGCTAAGGTTGTTTGTGAAAGTTACCAATGTTCGCCCAGATAAAAATACCCATATCTATATGTTTTACGAGAGCTTGTTAGAATATTTTCTTTTTAAAGACAGACGTCGTTAACCAGCAACTTAATCAACAATCCTCGTAAAACTGCACTGACATATTACAAAGTATCTATATTTGCAGTAAGACCTTATGTTTGTTTATTTAGATTTCTTAGCTTTGTGAAGGTCTTCCGGGTCTGTCCCGTTCAGTAAGAGGAGATGGGAGTCCCACAAGTAATATAAAACTTTTTTGTGATTAATAAATTTACCGGATTGAGGTACCGCCCTCCTTCCGTAAATCAGCAACCATATAGAGATCACATTACATGATAGCTTAAAACATAAAGTTGAAACATCTCATATAGACCATGCAAAGATCTAAACAATCAATCCAGCACATCAGTATATCATCAGCACATTCATTTTTAATCAAGCTTGTTTATTGATACTAGATTGATGATCTTTGAATCGCCTATGTAACTAGTATAAACTGAGGCAATGACAAACGATAAGCATACCTGAGTTTTTAACTCAACTTTTAACATTACTAGATGTACATTAAACATCTCATAATACAAACTTAATTATTGCAGATCCATATTCTGAATTGCACCCAGTTTGTAAGGCACTACATCTTTATAGCCACCAAACCTGTACAGTAAGCCCATATGCATAACATAAGCGATGCATTGTGGTATATATATAATGGCAAGAAAAGAAGCTAAAGGATTAACAAGCACAAAAGGATACAGAACTTCAGCAAAAATATTAAATTCAGTAAGACATTACGACATAACCACAACTTAAGATTCAATACGCATACATGAAGTCAAAAGTATGCACTTAAAGAAAGTTTGTGGACAAAAACTAAACTACCAGTAGCCGAAGTGACAATCTAAACAACCACGCTCACGCTTGATTTCCACCTGAACGTTCATCAACGAGACCCATCCGAAACAATCCATCCTCAACAAACCCATTTCCCACGATCTCCTGACCCTTCTTCACATAGCATCCCTCATCATCAAAGCCCACGCTAAATCCCATCTGCTTAAGCATTTTAACGGATATGCAACACTTGATGATTGCAGGCATATGAAAAACTCTTTCAAGAGTCAAAACCTTACCAGTAGTCAACTGAAGTTTCACCGTTCCATACCCGAGCACGTCAACACGACTTTTGTCTTCCAGAACCACCTCATGACCAGTCGCCGGTTGGTAGTCAACAAACATGTCCCTCGAGTTACAAACGTGCATTGTGCAACTAGCAAGCAAGTACCACCCTCGAGCCCGAGCTTTGGTCAACTCTGGGTGTTCATTGCCCATCAACAAGCCTATCTTTCCATGATGCACTACTTTGGCAAGTGGGGGTGGTTCTTTCATAAAGTCCATCTTATATAAAACATCATCCTTGTACCCTTTTTGAACGACAACATCACCCTGCTTAATGACACATTGCCCACCCCCAAAAGTAATGATAAATCCCGAATCATTAGCTTTGTCAGCAGCTGGAAGTTCATTGGCAAACACTTTCCTCATAGGACGATCTCCCCTTAAGCTCAACCGATACACGCAATTCCCTAAATTATAACCTTTACCTATGACCTCGTGGCTCTTAGTAATGACACCTATCCCATCCACAATAGACGTGATGTATCCAAGATCATCGAGTTTGGCGACAGATACATAGCATTTACTGATTTTGGGGATATGAAGAACATTTGAAAGAGTCAACACCTTGGCTGTGTCTAATCGAATCACCACTGTACCAATTCCAGCTACATCAAGATGATCATCGTTGTCCAAAATCACCTCGTGATGTCTCATTGGGTTGTAGTCCACAAACATGTCCCTAGAGTAGCAAACATGCTCTGAAGAACCACAATTCAAGTACCAGCCTTGGGCCTTGTTGTTGGATCGAGTCCCTAAGCCTATTATTGCCTTAAGCACCACTTTCGCAGTATCAGATTTTTTGTCTTTGCATTTCCGAGCATAATGTCCTGTCTCCCCACACACGTAACACTTCCTGGTTGTGTCCTGAAGCACCACTTTTTTAGAATCTGACTTCCTTTCTTTGCAGTCGCGAGCATAGTGTCCTGTGTACCCACACAGGTGACACTTCCTGGTTGTGTCCTGAAGCACCACTTTTACAGAATCAGATTTTTTGTCTTCGCATTCCCGAGCATAATGTCCTGTCTCCCCACACACGTGACACTTCCTGGTTGTGTGTTGAAGCACCACTTCTTCAGAACCTGACTTTCTTTCTTTGCAGTCGCGAGCATAGTGCCCTGTGTCCCCACACACGTGACACTTCCCAGTCTTCTTGGCCTTGGAATTTTTTTTCTGTGGCATGTTCGTTTTACCTGCTTGTTACAAGAAACATATGAAAACTTAATATTTTTTTTGGAAGTTTTGAAACTTAAGATATAAAGTTTTACATGCAACATTGAATCAATCATGATCCATGAAAGTAAACAAGATAACAGAAATATAATATCCACATAATAAAATGCTTGCAAACATGAAAACATTATGACAATTTTCATGTCATTGCATACAAAGGGTAACTTATAAGCATTATACAGCACAAGACTACAAGTGCTTTTTGCATCATATGACGTTTTCATTTTCAGAAAGTTTTTTCATTCCTTTTTACACTCTGCTCTTTTGATTGTGATATTTTACACAATTATCGATTTTAATACATTTGTAATTACCGTTGGTTTAAAAAAATATACCTTATCATTTAAGTCGGAAAGCAAGTAGACTGGTCCTAGTGAACGACAAACAGACAACACACCTTGAAAGGAAATTAATATAGTTTGAAATGTATTTTGGTTGTTCAATTGTTTCTCTATAAATGGCAGCCATTATCACATCCAGAAATGCTAAAATCTTCATGAACAACAAAAATTCCAGATTTCACACGATGTGTATTAAAAGCCAATAATAAATAAATTCCCATATGCCTAAATAACAATTCAAACTAAATACAAGGGCTTATAAACAGATTATGTGCCATGAAGGACTAGTTTCACGTGAGTGTGTGATCCTCTCTCCTCGTCTTTTGTGAGGCTAAAAGTACGTGCACATACCTCAATCCTTAAAGTATTTGCAAAACAAATTTCTTAAAAAACGCATCTAGTGCTTGAGCCAATACTTCTACCTCTGATCGTCTCTATCTTCATAATCCATATCATACCCACTAGTCCTACAATTGAGCAACGACTTTCCTATGTTGAAGAATTTTATAATAGCTTCGAGGATCCTAGAGCAAAGCCTATTAATCTGATGTTATCGTGCAATATGACTAATCCTTTACCAAAAATATGCAAACCGTTCAATCGATCAGTTGTAAAAAGTAATCATCACAATTATATCAAGGATACATCCTTCCAGCAAAATTTTCAGTTCCACCTACCGCTAACAACACTTTAATGCGTTTACCGTCCCTCTTCTAAAAGATGCAACTATCGTCCAATTCCCATGATCCTACTGGACCTACCCTTACTGCACGACTCTGTTTTTTTAACGACATTATCATTAAGCTAGCAAGAAGCTAGATAAAAGGAATAAAAAAGTATTACAAGCTCACAGGGGATCATTGATCCAATCCATCAAAGGTGGGATAAAACTTTGATGTCGTTAACAAGAGTGTCTATATGAGACCGTTACGGGTCAAAACAAACTCTATTGCGGTATCTCCCAGTGATCCAAGTAGTACCTCGTCAAAACAGCCCTTTTCCAAGCTGTTAAAACCAACTACTGTAGGACTCTGCTTATACTGTGGTTCCAAATTAACTAAATAATTCGACACTTTCGAATTTTCATATCAAACCATTCAAATAACTATATAGCATAGCATAAACATCAATCGTCAAGCATGCATACAATAACATAAGCACCTTTCAATCGAAAAACACATGAAGCTCGTGTAGTAATCTTAGCCCTAAGAGCATGGGGTGTCGTGGGGAGCTCAAAGCTCTTCATTTGGGCCCCACGTGTGCCACCTCACCTCCACATCACTCCAACACACTCACTTAAAAATACCCCCATCACAACTAACTCAAACCTCTTCACTTGGGTCCCACCCACCCTCACAAACACAAAATAAACAAACACAAACACTGCAAAACCTTTTGTCGTTTTGTTCGTCGTTTGAATGGCGAAAACCAAAGTGGCGAACCACAATGGTGTCACGGCGAGGAAAGAAAAAAACTGGCGAGGCTCCATGTCATCTTCGGCGAGAAAAGAAATGTCCATACCCCATGCTCTAAGAGCCTTCTTATAAGGCTAAACGTCAAACTACACTATATTCATCAAACAACTACTAAATGCACACCCTCCAAGCAATATTGCTTAAATATTTGGTACCATCAAAATGTAATTTGCAGGAACCTTTAACAAACAGAATATCAAACAAGTATGAATTCATACTCAATGAAATAGTTGTTTGCTTTTTCAATTTCATAAACTAACTATTTATCAACTTCTTTCAACATCTCACGGATGTGGAACATTTTAAAAGCACATGATGTTAGCTCTAAGAACCTTCTTATCTCGCAAAACAAGAGACCTACCAATATACGTAAAATACATTCATCTAACAGTGTTCTCAAATCCCAACTATATATCACTTATATATTCGTTACCATCAAACTATAATAAAATTCACCGAATGAGATCAAACTTAAACTACAGGGACTTTAAAAAAAATAGAATATCAAAAATATCTGAAGACCAGTTTTTATTAATTATTGTTCTGCTTGGCGACGAGCTTTTTTGTAGCGTTTAGAATATAGTGCTTGTTTGGAAACGAGCGTTTAACTTTTGGTTTTTGTTTAAACGCTCCTACTCAAATGCTGCTAAAAGAAGTGTTTAACGTTACAATAACAACAAATATGTAAACAAACGCTTTTATAATACGAATAGGTATTAGTTGTTTGTTTTATAAAGCGTTTTGTACCAAAGATGTATATGTAAAATGATTCTAATCGCTAACGCTAACAGTTTCTTTTATAAGCAATCAAAATAAGAGCGTCTAAAAAAAATACAAAAGCTAAACACTCATTTTCAAGCAACCATTATATTTTAAATGCTTCTAAACGCTCCAACAAGCTTTTCGCCAAACATAAACCAACCAAATAAGTTTATGACGAAATTGGAATATTATAAACTTGAGAGGCTAATATGTAAATTTCCAGATCTGGTGACTAAAATGTAAATATCAAATCTACAGGGACTAGATAACAAAATAACACAAGTTACTGTTCATGATAAATTTACAAACATTTGAACATGTACCAAAAATATAATTTGAAAATTTATAAAATAAAAAATAAAAAAATAAAAATAAAAAAATAAAAAAAAAAAAGTTCAAAATTTATGACAAAATAGTTGAGAGTTATTTCTTTAACTTTTTTGATACTTAAAAATAAAAAATAAAAAATAAAATCTTTAAAAGAAACCCTTTAGCAGGCGTATTAGTTAGCATAAAATAAGTGCAAGTGTTTGGTCGTTTGGATAAGTTTATATGCTTTCTATATGCCTTTTTTTTTTCCTTATTTGGGAGGGTTCGGTTTATTTAACTTTTTTTGCGTAGGGCTTATACGAGCTTATATCTCACAAAGACTTCAGCGAGACTTGAACCCACAACCTTTAAGTTAGTTGGCAACTCTCATACCACTAGACCAAAGCCTTGGGTACCTAAAACATAGATTATCTTAAATCGATTTTTACAATAACTAATTTTTGCAGCATTATATACTACCGTCGACCAACAAGAGCCTGAGATGGGACTGCCACCTAAACGTCCTAAACGCTTGGATAGAATCGGTACCCTCCCTCAATACATAATAGAAAACATCCTATGTCTTGTACCAATTCAAGATGCAGCAAGGACAGGTATCCTTTCTAGGGGATGGAGGTACCATTGGACCAAAATTCCTAGACTTGAGTTTAACGTTGATACGTTTCAAGAATCGACAAAAGATAGTATGAAGAATATGTACGAAACTGAAAGTGAGAGGAGAGATATGTCCAAAGGGTGTAAAATTTTCTATGCTATATACCAAGTTTGGATAATGCACCAAGGTCCAATAGATGAATTCACCCTTTCCGTTGAAGCAGATGACACTTGTATTGAAATAGACCAAATAATATATCAATTGTCAAAGAGCAACACTGTCAAAAGATTTACACTTGACGTGAGAACGTGTTGGAACTACAATGCACCATTATCTTTCTTCTCATTGCATCAGTTAACCCACATAGACCTTCGAAAGTGTTGTCTCTATGAATATGAATATGGATATGGATATGAATATGCCCGTTTAAAAACATCCAATGCATTTTCTAAGCTTACAAGCTTGCATTTGGAGGATGTAAAAACTAGTTTAAATATGATTCGATGTCTGATATCCAATTCTACATTACTTAAGAGCTTCACTCTGGTAAGTTTTGCTATTTGCTCGAAAATTCATCTTCATGCCCGTTTATTACTGTAACTGAATAGTGCTAGCTTATGTAGGTTCATCGCAACAACGGATACAAAGGTGACCCCTGTTTTGATCTTACCATTTTTGATCTATTTGAGTTTTTACCAGTGATTGAACATCTCACTATTTCGGTTATACCCATTAAGGTAATTTTTATCCACATGATATGTGTTTGATTTAATTTGTAAAAAGGAAAAAAAAAAACACTCATTTTTAATCTTTGTTTTTTTGGCCTATTGTACAAGTTCTATGCTAGAAGAGAGGCGGTTCCACGTGAGCTTCCAACCCCATTAGTCCACCTTAAATACATCTGTCTAGAAGGAATGTGTTTCAATAGCAAGTATGGGCTACCTTTTCTCGCTCTTTTGATAAGAAGCTCCCCGAACTTGAAGAAAATTAAAATAGTGGTAAATAAATAAACGTATATTGTATTCTGTTTGTTTTCATTCTTATGCCAAAATACACTAACACAATAATTAACAACAGATGGCCCCCAAACATGGAAAGATAGATTCTGTTGCACTGGACGGTTGGAGCATCTGAACGAACTTGAGATAAAATATTTTGGCAACAAGAAGCCTGAGTTGGAGTTTGTGAAGTTTATATTGGCCAAATCACCAGCGCTTAAGAAGGTGAGTATATGGCTTGAGCATAATGTTGATGTGAATAAAGTCCTCCTACAATCCCTACGTGCATCACCGATGGCAGACATCAATGTTGACCGTCTTCCTATAAACATAAGGCGGAGTCTTGGTTCTGTTATGCGATGTTGTTGAGTTGCTACTTGTTTCTTGTGGTTAATCTTTTGAGCTTTCCTGGTTAACTGTTAAATTTTGGAGTATCAATCTGTGGGAAACATATAATTCTATCAATTTCTAATGGCTTTCAAGTTATGTTCATTGCAGAGATTCTACAGGGGTTAATCATGGACAAAGAATAAAAGGTTTAAAGTTCCAAGAAGCTCGTTTCTGCTGAAGCTTTCTCATTTCTGCTGATGAGTCATTTATAGCCGTTAGAGGGGTCTTAGTGTAACTTAATCTCCTATTTAATAAGTCCCTTAATCTAGGGTTACAAACACTTGTGTGTGCAGTCATTTCTCACATACTCTTCTCTTCTCTTTGATCATTTCACTGATCTTGTCTATTCATTGTACTCATATGATTACTGTCTCATTGACATTAATCTAATCTTGTAACATTTTGGATACTATTGTAAACTTAATCTAAGCTGACCATTGCTGCTTAGATCTGAATAAAGGTTCTATTGTTCATCTTGTGTTGCCTATACTTTCGTACATTAACTTTCCCACAATAAGTACACTCAGAAATATTTTCTTTGACTTGCTTTCTGGTCATAGTTTATGTAAAAGATGGTTAAATGGCGATTACTCCAAATGATGTGGTGTCATCTTTCTTCTATCCGGCCATACATTTTCTTTTAAGTCTTGGTATTAGGTTTTTCCTACGAACCTGTTAATTTATGTTTAAACTGTGGCATATATATAAACACTGTCTTGAAATAACTATATTCTCATAGGACAATACAATGTCATAAACAATTATATATTCATGGGTAAATTGAATAGTTCTCGTAGGACAATACAATGTCATAAAGTCTATTTTAATAACTATATTCTGTGTTTATTAGTTAAAAGTGGTTAGGCGATTTGAAATCGAACAACCTAACCGAAAAAATGATTAACCGACCGGTTAATTTGGATTTTTGGTTTTGATTTAAGTTCAACAGATTGGTAAGCCGTGATTACTGGTTTCGATTAACCTTGCATGAAGACCCTAAATATAAGCATAAAATAGCTCAACCACATATCAGATGATATGGGTCACCTGGTTTCACCTCCTCTGTCTTTTATTCCAAAATGTTCCCTTGTTCACCATTCTTCTTGTTTAATTCACAATTTAGTACTACATTCATCACCCATCACATATAAATCAATTAAGTTATCACCCACAAGCTCATTTGCATCAACCAATAAAACTGATAAGTTAAGAAAACCAGATTATGGAGAACTGGTGTTTCTTTCTTTCAGTTAGTTTTGACAAAAAGTGAAGACATAGAGATGCACAAATGTTAATTTAAGCAGGAGTTATTTGAGAGTATAGCAACACTCGATCGTGGTGCTGATGCCAGTCTTGAGCAACATGAGCTAGTTGATCAGGTTGACTCATATAGTGTTTGTTTTTTGCTAATGTTTAATGGGAATTCATGTTCTTTAAGTGGGATAAATGCTTGATATTTGTATTGTGGAATTTAGATGCTATAAATCTTTAGGGGGTAATTAAGTCGGGTTCTTGTTTCTTGATTCTTGTAAGGTTTGTGTCATTTCAAGAATTACTGTTGCATGCATTTCAGAATTTTAAGATTCTATTCCATATGGATCGTTTTCAGGTCAACCCATTTACGACTCAAGTTGTTTGGCTCGACCCTGTTTGTTTCCACCCTTACAAACACCTCCTTTACAGTTTAGGTACCTAAAATCCATATTCTTAAACTAAACACAGACACCCTCTTCTTGTTTAGTTTGGTTTATGGGTATGTTTGGCAAAAATAGATTGTGCTGGTGCTGTTGCTGATGCTGGTGCTGTTGCTGTTGCTGAAAAAGATTATAAAAAGAGATTATTTTTATAAGCTACATGAAGTAACCTTTAATTTTCAGAGATTATGAGAGATTATTTTTTTTATAATCTCTTATAAGTTATGTTGCCAAACAAGGATTATTTTTGAAGTAGCTTATTTTTTGAAAAAATAAGCATAATCTCTTCATAATCTTGTGTGCCAAACATAGCCTATATGGTGTTTGTTTAAGCTTATTTATAATACCCTTGTGAGCAATGTTTTGAAACCCGGGTCGACCCGGCCGGGTTAACCGGTTGGATCGGTTCCGGGCAAAAAAACGGGTCAAAATAACCCGGGTTTATAAAACCGGGTTAACCGGTTAGACCCGCCGGGTTTTGAGTGACCCGGGTCAACCCGGTTCTCGAAACTCGGCCGGGTTTGGTTTTTTTCAAATATTTTTTATAAAAACCGGGTTGACCCGGTGGTTGAACCGGTTAACCCGGGTTGACCCGGTTATTTATTTTTTAATATTTTTTTTATGGAAAACCGAGTTGACCCGGCGGTTGAACCGGTCGAACCGGTTGACCCGGTGACTCGACCGGGTCGATTATAAACCCGAGTTTCAAAACATTGCTTGTGAGCTTATGTGATCTCGGCGTATATTTCATATAGCCTATTATAGGGAGACTGTTGCATGGAAGATTATGCCATTAGAGCATCTCCATCAATAACACAAGTTAAACTTTAATATCTGTCACGTCAGCGCCACATCAGCTTTAACATTTCACCTTAACATCCTCAAAAAACACCCACAACAATAACATCCCAAGTTAAACTTTAACATTTGATATTTTTAATTTTAACCCCTAAACTAAAACAAACACTTCATTTATTAAACTAAACATATCATTAAATTTGAAAACATATTACAATACGAAATTAAAAAAAAAAATTACAACGAAATAAAAAAAGACACTGAAAATTAAACGTTACAACATAAAGGAAATGACGAGAATACAATCTACTGACGAGGTTGCAAGTTATATTTTTTGATGATTCGATCTTTTTCGTCATTGATCCAAGCCACGACATTTGGATCTTTGCCTTCAGTATCAACCATCAAAAACTTCATCTCCTCCAACCTTGTTATTGTTTCATCTTTTTCTTGTTGGGCCCGATACGCCGCTGCGGCGGTTTCACGTTTGATACGATACTCGTTTGCCATAGTTTCGGTGAAATAAATTGACGAGCTCGTTCCTCCCCGTGCTCGCTCCCCCAGTACTTGTCGTGCTCTCGGATCTTGCTTTCTTGGAAGCACGTTTCTTTCCCATGGGACGTGGTTGTTCATCATGACCAAACAAAGCCTCGTTTGTTTGGCTTGGGACATCGCCGGTTAAATCAACCGGTTCCGGCGTGTCCCATTTCTTAGAATGACGCAAAACCTCCCAAGCTTCATCGAGAGCAAACGGTGCTGCTTTGGTTTCCTCATGATACCATTGCTTTGCCCGTTTCATGACATCCATCTCACTTTCCCCGCTTCTCTGTTCCCGTTGCCCACATTTGTAAAAACCGTTGAACTTTATGCAACAGTGGTTCAACGTTTTCCACTTGCTTGACATCATATCCTTGTTGCCATTGAAAGTTGAGTCTATTGAACTCATTTGTGACCCGATACCAAAACGTATCTTTGGGTTGTGCACACCCAACTTTCGGATCCTCCGTAACAACTATGTAACACCTGGCAAGTAATTCTTCCTCTACTGGAGTCCAACGCCCAGTAGCGAATTCTTCTTCATCATCATCGATTGGTTCGGGCTCGGGGTCTTTGGATTTTTTTGACTTTCGTTTAACACGACCTTTGGTTTTTTTTGGAGGAGACGTGGGTGTCTCAGGAACATCATGTGTTTCAGTTTGTGAATGTTGTGAGTGTTGTGAGAATTGTATATTTTGAAAGTTGGAGTTTAAGGTGCTTTGTTGGCTTTGTTGCCAATACAGATATTGTTGATGTTGTTGCCACATTTCTTGGCTCGAAAAGCCTAGTGGGTTGGGAAAAGACAAGTTGGGGTTTGAAGATGAACCCGCGTTCGGGTTTGATGATGAACCCGGGGTTTGAGGTATTCCACCCACCACCGAGAAGATTGAAGAATGTATTATCGTTGCCTCCCGACATTTTTTTTTCAGTGAATGAAAGATTGAAGATTGAGAGGATTGAGAGGATTGAGTAGTGGAAGTGTGAAAAAAAATGGTGTTTTAGTTGGGTATTTATAGTGGTAAGAAAATGTTTTTGATTTTTTAAAAAAAAAAAAACTAGCCGTTTAGGGCTAAAATGTAAATTTTTTTAAAACCCCAACGGTAACTAGCCGTTTAAGGGGGGTGTTTTGTAAAATTTTTGATTTTTTTTTTGATTTTTTTATTTTATTATTATTATTTTTAATGTTGATAACGCCCGTTGGGGCAATAAAGCACGCCATTTAACGCGCAAATAACGCCGGAGGTCCAAAGGCTAACGCCCGTTAACGCCTCACTAACGCCTGTTACCCCGTTATTGATGTGCATGCTCTTAGAGCACTTGGTATGGTGAGGAAGGAAAATTTCTCATTTGGGTCCCACGGGGTCCTACATCATTATAACAAACCTCCTTCTACAACCCCCTCATCACAACTAACCATAACTTACTCATTTGGGTCCCACCACTTTCTATTTTTTTTTGACTAAAATACACCATTGGTCCCTAAAATTGTCCAAAAACATCGCCTGGAACCGTAACATGGAATTTTCGTCGTCAGTAGTCCAAAGTATGGGTTTTTTAGGCTAAACTGGTCCCTTGACCCGTAATGCCCAGGTCAACGTCTGTAATCTGTTATTTAGTCAAGGGTATTATAGTCCATGCACATTTATACCATACCCTAGTTAAATGTAACCCAACCTAATTCCTTATTTACCACCAACACACAAAGGGGTGATTGTTTGTGCTGATTATACCATCACACCTGACATTTTGAAGTTTGACTTTATAAAGGTCAACTGAAAACTAGTATGGACACACAAAATATAACCTCTAAGACAAACAAACACATGTAACCTTATACAATTGTTGGGTATGGTTTGAACATATGTTCCATGCATTAGATGTTATGTACCACTGTTTTTGGTTTTGCTGATACAAAGGGGTGATCGTGTGTGCTGGTTATACCATGACATTTAGCATTTGAATTTTGACTTTATAAAGGTCAACTGACAAACTAATATGTACATACAGAATATAACCTATAAGACAAACAAACACATATTGTAACATAACCAACTATTTAGCAAGTTGACTTATAATAGTCAAATGGGGATCAATGTCTGATACAACATGAAAATGACTTAAAATATAGATTCATTGTCTGATACAAGGTTCTACTGATAATTCACAAAATTGAAAAGATGATGCAGCTTCCACTGAACAACCTTCAAATGATGAACCTTCTAACGATGTACATACTGGTACTGGATGATCAACAAACAAAACATTGACCTTAAACTGATGATGAAACTGCAACTGTGCCTGGAAAAACAAGTATCCAAACACCAAATATTCAAGTTAAATAAGGTATAATTGCAGTTTCAAAATATAAAACACAAGCCATGCAATTCAACATTGAAACCTCACCTAGGATGGTCTGTTGGCAAAAAGGGCAAGTACGCAATTGGCAATCCTTTCACTGCTTCTAAAAGGTTTTTTAACACCACTAGAAACAAGACCACCAGCACCATCAGTCCTGTTTTCAACACCAACACCACCAGCCATGTTTTCACCATCAAAACCTGACTTAAAATTTTTTACACTCGCCTGCATTTTTTTCCTATCTATCCCCTTCCATTTACATCGAGTCCTAAAAGGTGTTAGACTTGGCATTCGAAAGTTGGCATCTTCCTCTACCCAACCCACAACCTCTAAACCAATGTTTTTCAAGTAAAATTGTGCTAACATTTGGGGCTTATGAGCAACAAAGATATCAACTGACTCATGTGTTTCAGCCAACTCATACAACATAAGAACATCATCATCCCTATTAATCAATTGCAAACCATTTTCTAGAGATTTTTTTGGATCACAAAAAAACAGTGCCCAATTTGGTTCCTTAATCTCTGATAATAGATTATCAAGGGTTGAACTAAAGATATCCCTATCACAGCTAAAAGTACTATCATTAATAAGGGATCTGTTAGGATTTAGAAAATCCAGGTATTAAAGTGTCGGTCACCTCAAGTATATATATCCGTTAGAAAGCTCGTAGTCGTAGTTATTTACTGTTAAGTAGTATTTAGTTAAGTAACACCGTGGAGGACGGACGGGTCTTTACCCACTGTATGCCTGATCCATAGCCCGATAGGTGGCGATTTATGTAATGACTATAAATACTCTCTACGTCCCAAGGTAGAGAGTTGGAGCTCATAATAAGACTTTTCTTTCTCTCACTAAAGCTCCCTAAACCTCTCACTTTCTCTCTCTAGAATTCTTTGTACGCCTATTTGATCTTATAGTTTAGTGTGTTTATGAAATCCAATATGTTACAATTGGTATCAAGAGCCATGGTTTGATCATCTCTTACATAACTTTGGATTTCTAGTGACTTTTAGGTGGTTTTAGAGTTTGAAAAAGTTTAGTGGTTTTTGCATCATTTGCATCATTTCTAGTGTTAAAGTTTGAAACTTGAGTGTAGTTTTGTGTTTAGAATCATTGTATGTGCTTGGGTTTTGATTTGTTAAGCTTGAATCATCGTGGTTGGGTTGTTTTTGGATTGAAAAGTGGTGTTTATATGTTTTTCTTGCTAGCGACTTAAGCCACGGATAAGCTATCTTGGTAGCGACTTGCTTTGTAATTTGGTAGCGAGTTGTAGTTGAAGGCCTTAGCGAGTTGAGCTAGCGACTTGTCTATTGAGACAAGCCGACAAACAGTACACTTAGTGGAGTCTCCACTACGGGTAGCGACTTGGTGAAAGTTAGCGACTTGTACTTAAGTTTGTTAGCGACTTGGTGTTAGCGATTTGGTGCTTAGCGAGTTGCTCTTTAGCGACTTGACAACTTAGCGACTTGGTGCTTAGCGACTTGCTGTCAAAATTTTGCTAGCGATTTGGTTCTTAGCGAGTTGCTCTTTAGCGACTTGACAACTTAGCGACTTGGTGCTTAGCGACTTGCTGTCAAAATTTTGCTAGCGATTTGGTTCTTAGCGAGTTGCTCTTTAGCGACTTGACAACTTAGCGATTTGGTGCTTAGCGACTTGCTCTCAAAATTTTACTAGCAACTTGGTGCTTAGCGACTTGGATCGGGTTTTCTTAGCAACTTGGTTGACTCTGTCTGTAATACGATTTTCTCTTGATTTAGTAAAATCCCGTGAAAGAATCTATTTCCCGGTTTAATCAGAGAGTTATAAAATCCCGTTTAATCTGTCATCATGTCTACCAACGTTCCTACAATCATCTCCACTGTTGCCGACGATGTTCAAGCAGCTGGTTCAGATACTCGTCCACCCATGCTTGACAGAACTGACTACGACTCTTGGGCTCAACGAATCAGATTGTACTGTCTTGGAAAGGAAAATGGAGTCAACATTCTCAAATCCATTGATGAAGGACCGTATCGGGTTGAGACTACTAGAGACCTAATTGATACAGCTGAAGATGGAACAATGATCTATGGAATAGACAGACCAAAGACATATGATGAGCTCGATGATAAGGAGAAAAAGAGATTCGATGCTGATATCAGGGCTTCTAACATCGTACTTCAAGGTCTTCCAAAAGATATCTACAAGCTGATCAATCACAACACTGAAGCCAAGGCAGTGTGGGATAATGTCAAGATGCTTCTCTCAGGTTCTGAATTAACTATGGAAGACAGAGAATCACAACTCTATGATGAATTTGAACACTTCAAGATGAAACCAGATGAGAGTGTCTATGAGTACTATGTGAGATTCCACAAGCTTGTTAATGATATGAGGAACATCAGAATGACTATGCCAAACATTCAGCTGAACTCAAAGTTTGTGAACAACATGAATACCGAATGGCACAAGTTTGTCACCTCTGTAAAGCTAACCAAAGGATTGAAGAGTACAAACTATGAGCAACTCTATGCCTTCCTCCTTCAGAATGAGAGACATGCTATGTTTGAAAAAAGGATTCTTAATCAGTTCAAAACCAACCAGGGAGAGACAAGCTCATCGAATGATTCAACTGCCTTCTACTCAAACATCGGAATCACAACCAAAGCCTCACAAGTCATACCCATGGTAATGGTAATCACAAACTCATTCCTGATCCTATGTTCAAACAAGCTGATGCTGATACACACGTGGGAAACTTCATTAATCAACTGGCTCTCCTGATTAGTCAAAACATGAACTCTCTTCCACACACCAACAACAATCTCAGAACTGCATCCAATCCACACAATCAAGCCATTGTTAGAGATGGGAAGGTTATGCTGCAGCCAGTTCAAGAAAGGCAGTACGAACAAGCAAGAGGTGGAGCTGGTAGAGGTTATGCTGCAAATCAGAATAGGGGAAGGAATGGAAACCAGGGTCAAGCAAAACCAATCAAATGTTACAACTGTGGAGGTGAGGGACACATTTCAAGGAACTGCACATCGCCAAAACGCCCTCAGAATGTAGAGTACTTCAGGGATAAGATGTTGCTTGTGCAAGCTCAGGATAATGGTGTAGCTTTGGATGAAGAGGAGTTGTTGTTTTTGGCTGAAGGAAATGCTAAGACATATGATGCAGATGTGGATGAGCAACCAATTCAGGAGATAGGCCATAATCATCAGAATGCCTTTCAAGTAGCTGATTGTGAGGCATACGACTCTGATGTTGATGAAGAACCTACTGCACAAACCATTTTCATGGCTAGCATTTCTCCAATGGTCTCTCCTAAAGTCTCTTCATCATCACAAGCTGGTCCTTCCAAAGACAAAATCATTTCTGAGGTATTAAAATTATACGATGAAGTTGATGAGCAAAAGATACATAACGAAGTACAATCAACTGTAATTATTGAGTCAGATATTGAAAATATGGGTAATATCAATGTTGTCCCATATGATCAATATGTGAAGCAAAGTGAAAGTGAGATTGTACCAAGTGATGCATCTTCTGCAGTCAACAATGATTATGTTTCTGATGAATTCACTGCATGTGCCCCTGATGATTCTGTCATCTCTGAACTGAATGCCTATAAAGAACGTGTTGCTATTTATGAACAACGTGCAAAATTTGATTTGACCACCCGTGAGCAGGAAATGGATGACCAAATGCGTACAACTATTAAAAAAAGTAGGTTTAGAGAAGAAGTATTAAAACAAGAGTTAAACTCCTTACAAGAAAAGCTTTCTAAAACTGCTAAGCAAAAACAAGAACTTCAAGAAAATGTTAAAATGCTTAAGCAAGAATTCAGTGCTAAGGAATCAAAACTTTTGAATGATTTTTCTAATCTAAAAACCTTGAAAAACAAGCTTGAAAATAAGTTGTACGTACAAGGAAATACCATTCAGACGGCTCACTTAATCACTAAGCATAGAGTCTTAAGCGATAAGCATAGCATTCCCCTTGTTGAGGAACCAAATCCAAAGGTCATTAAAAGGGCTAGAAATGCTCATAAGGTAATTTATGATGGTAATGAAATCCTTAAGCCTAGATAGAAACCTAGTTGCGTTGAGTGCACAGAGGAAGATAAGAAATCAGATGTAGTCACTAGGGAGAAGATGAACAAGAAACTAGATGATCCTAAATGTAAAGAGAAGAAAATAATTATCACACCCCATGATTACAAAAAGGAGAATTGGATTTCCCTGAACAAGTTTAAGCCTTAGACGTTGTTAACACCCGAACAAGTGTTCTGGAAAAAGGATTTAGATAAGCAAAAAGCAGAGAATCTTGTTGTAACAAACCCCCCCTTTAGGAAAATGCCTTCAGCGACCGTGTATCCTCCCAATACACCAATGCATTTAGTTCCTAGGACTATTTCCACTAAAAGCAAGACCTTAATCAGTCAATATGTTATTTTTCAACTATTTGTTGATTTTGAGAAAACTTGTAAGAAAAGGATCACACCCACTGGTATAACTGAAGGGGAAAGGGGTTTTGAGCAAACGAAAGAATGTTATTTAACTGAAGTCATGCCTTTCGTTAAACAACTAAAAGATCATTTTGAAAGTCTTAAAAAGGGAATGATTTTAGACATTAAAGAAATGGAAAAGGAATTTGATGCAATGATAGTTGAAGTTAGTGACTATGAGCGAGCACTAAAGTATAATGAGATTGAGAGGAAGAACTTGCATACATTGAATGAGACTCTTATTACTGAATGTGTTGCTCAAGATGTGTTTTTCACTGCTCCAAATTGTTCCATTAATGCTTCTCAATTTCATGAATTATCTGTTGCCCTAAAAGTCTCCCATGATCGTGTCATTGAGCTTGAAAAGACTAATTCTAAACTAAATGAGAAAATTGAACTGGATGATCACGACAATTTGGTTAAACATTTTTCTAAACTAGAGGTTGAGCATTTTAATTTACAACTAAAATATCAACATCATAAAGAAAATGTCAAAACTTCAAATATCAAGACATCCTCAGATGCTCCAGAGTTTGATGCAGTTTTTTAAATTAACAAACGGGATGAACAGATTCAAGCTCATTGTAACACGATCAGAAAGTTGAAAGCCCAAATCTCTCAACTAAAGGGTCAAAAGAACAATGTGTCTGGTTCCCAAATGCCTCCTCCTTTAGATTCTCAGAATCCTCAAACGTTTCATCTTCAAAACTTAGTAAATGCATTACAAAAGGAAAACGAAAGCTTTCTTGAAGAAAATGAAAAGATTAAACGTCATTTCAATGAGTTATTTGAATCAATAAAGGTCACTCGTAACAAAAATACCGAACAAATAGCTTCATTGCAAAAGGAAATTGAGAATCTGAAGAGCCAGGTAAAAGGGAAAATGCCAATGACCAATGGGGAGAATGTTGGATCAAAGGTAACTGTTTGTAATAAATATGCTTTGTCTGTGAAATATGTTCCTCCTCATCTCAGGAATAACAAACTTGCTATTCAAACATATTTCTCATCCCTTAAGGATTGTCTAGAATGTCTCTGTGAGATTGTTGAAGAGGATAAGTTAGAAAAACCACTTGACAATGCAATTGGGCATGCATGCTTATATGCCAAACGATCTCAAGAAATTCTAGAATGCTTAATCACAATATGCCCTAAGTCTTTAGGTGAAAGAGTTAATCCTTTGATTCCATGTTCTATGCCTAGTGCCAAGTATGATATCCATTCGATGCCCGATGTTTTGAATGTGAACTGTAGTATACCTTCAAGTAGTTCAGATTCCAGATCTGTTAAAGCTAAGAAAGCGAACTCTAGTATGCCTTCTAGGAGTACAAATCCCAGCACTTCTAGTGTTAAGAAAGTGAACCTTAGTGTGCCTGCATGTAATTCAGATCCCATCACATCTAAACCGGAGATGCAAAGAGTAGCAAAACCAACTAATGTTCCCATTCCCTCTACAGGAGTAATCAGTGACATTAAAGCGAGAAGGTCAAAGTCTCAAGACAATACAAGGAATAATAGGACCTCGCAAGCTAAGAATGTGCATTGGAAGAGAGTAGAAGACCAACCTAGGAACTTTAAGCTTGATTCGAATAAAACGAATCGTATTGATTCTAGTATTAGACATAGGCGTACTGTAATTAATTCGAATTATGATACTATTTGCAAACCTTGTAATGATGTCTGCTTGAACTCTGTTTCTAATCATGAATGTGGTGTGAATGTTTTGTCTAATGCTGTCATATCCCCAGTTAATATTGCAAATGAAAAAAATCATGTCAAAAAGGCTAAAAGGCAGAGGCGAAAGAGAGTTAGAAAACAGTGGAAACCCACAGGAAGAACATTTAGTAAGATAGGTTATCAATGGATACCTTTTGGCTATAAGGTTAATGAGTCAATGTCCACTAGAAAATAGATGCCTACTGGTAGAACCATTCCCTTAAGAAGTGAACATACTTTGAATAGGGCAAATACGGACACTAGTACTGCATCTATTCATAATGATTCCATTGCCTCAATTTCTGATATGAATGTTTCTATTTCTGATGTGGGTGTTCCAATCACTGTTACTAACCAAATGGAACCCATTCTTGCATGGGGATCCCAATTATCCAGTTATCCATTCTTGTCTGTGTTCAACTGCAGATCGTTCAAATCGTTCTGTGGTACCTGGACTCAGGCTGTTCCAAGCATATGACTGGCGACCGGTCGCGGCTCATGAACTTCGTGAGTAAATTCATTGGGACAGTTAGATTCGGGAATGACCATTTTGGAGCTATTATGGGTTATGGAGATTATGTGGTTGGTAAAAGTGTAATTTCCAGGGTATATTATGTGGAAGGTCTTGGTCATAATTTGTTCTCTGTTGGTCAATTATGTGATTCCATTCTAGAAGTAGCTTTTAGAAAACATACTTGTTTCGTTAGAGAACTTGATGGTGTAGAATTGTTAAGAGGTACCCGAGGTTCAAACCTATACACCATCTCTATTGATGACATGATGAAGTCCTCTCCAATCTGCTTGCTGTCAAAGGCTTCTAAAACAAAGTCTTGGTTATGGCATCGTCGTCTCAATCACTTGAACTTTGGTACCATAAACAACCTTTCCAGAAAGGATCTAGTCAGAGGCTTACCCAGATTAAAATATGAAAAAGATCATCTTTGCTCAGCTTGTCAATTGGGAAAAAGCACGAAATATGCCCACAAACCAAAACCCACAAACTCTGTAATGGAAGTTCTTCATACCCTTCATATGGATCTGTGCGGTCCAATGAGAGTGCAAACTATTAATGGGAAGAGATATGTGTTAGTAGTGGTTGATGACTACTCCCGATTCACTTGGGTTAAGTTTTTGAGGACAAAGGACGAAACTCCAGATGTCATCATTAAACTCATTAAACAACTTCAGATCAGACTCAACAAAACAGTTCGAATCGTCCGAACTGACAATGGAACTGAGTTTGTTAATAAAGTACTCAATGAATTCTATGAAAATGTTGGAATCAGTCCTCAAAGAAGTCTTCCTCGAACTCCTCAACAGAACGGTGTAGTTGAAAGACGAAATCGAACTCTTGTAGAAGCTGCAAGGACAATGCTGATGTAAAACCTGAAAATTTAAAATCCGAATAAAGACTAAAATACCCTTGGAATTAAAAATTATAAAATACGTAAAATATATTTATAACACTTAAAGAAATAAAAGATTTACTTGCGAATATTTAAGAACCTAATTAAAATATATTACGTAATTGATTTGGTACGACGAAGATTAATGTTTTGTGATATTTTGGTCGTGTTCTTTTGTTCGAATGAGCCTAGGGCCGAAGCCCATATGGTGTGTCGTGTGAATGGTGTGTTCGGTTGGACCAAACCCAAACCCAAACCCAATTACTTTCCTAGTTTAACTCAAATACTACAACTATATATACAACACATAATCATTAAATTGGAACCCTAGTTTATTTGTCTCTCTCTTTTTCTTTTCTCCCTTGCTCGGCCGAAACTCAAACAAATACCCTTGGTGTCGATTTTCTTATTCAAGCTAAGGTATAACGTTTATTCATCTTCCTTTTAACGTATTATGCATGTATATGTCGAGATATACTTGTTTTCGTTTCGTTTGGTTTCTTTTTGTTGTTGCCGAGAGGTGTAAACCGAAAAACATAGAAACCCTAATTTAATTTAACTTGTAATCGATAAGGAACGTGTAAGGTAATAAGTAATATTGAATCGGGTCATGTATATGTTGAGCTAGTGTGAGCCAAGACATGCATGGGTGGACCGAGGCATGCATGAGTTCGAATGGGGTTTAAAACATGTAACTTGAATATGTAATGTTTAGATGAGCTAGGTCTTGTGTAAAACATGCTAGCCAAAACCCTAGGTGAACCAAATAAGTGTATATGAGATTTAGACGTGTAATAAATAAGTAATGGTTACGTAAACATAAACCCTAGTTTTGATATGCTACCGTAGTATTATAGTTTCGATTTAGAGATTCCATTCAGGTGAGTCGTGAGTAGGGTTTCGTTATGGGTCGAGGTTACGAATCTATGGACGGCGCCTTCTTTTCTTTTCACGCCGACTCGAATGTTTCGGGTCACTTGTCTATATGTTTCGTTTTTCTTATGCTTTGCTTTTAGCTTATGCTTTGTTTCATTTTCTTTCTATCACTTTAGTATCAGAAAAGTTTTATATTAAGTCCTATAGTCTTATTCAAAATATCGAATTGATGGAGCTTCGGGTCTTGTATACGGTATAGTCTTTGTATAGTATTAGTGTATTCCGTTGTATAAACATCCCCTCTGGATGGTCTCAATACTTCCTGCACGTACGTGCGTCGTAGTTAGTAGTCTATTGTATATTGTCTATTGTTTATTTATATACCGTATATTGTCTAGATCCTACGTAGGTATGCGGGGTGTCTGTTTATAAGTATAGTATTAAGTTTAACTCGAGTATGTCTATTGTCTATTCCCTGCACCGTCTTGTAGTGAGATGACGGGATCTCAGTACAGTCTTTCACGTAAACGACTGTGCCTGTACCTTGGGGGTACTGATCAATTTTAACCGAGCCCACAGTTGATAGTCTTTAGTTTATTCTTACAGTATTGACTGTATCTAGTATAAAATAGTTTACAAATTAGTATAAAAGTTTTAGTTTCGGAAGTATAGTATATCAAGTTTTAGTCTACAAAATACTAAGTTTTTAGTTTCAAGTCTATTCGTTGTCGAGTTTATTTGTGTAATCCCAAGTATCGTTTCCAAATCCTTTAGGATTATACTTTTGCTTTTCTTTTGAAGTATACTTTGGAAATGACTTTTCCAGTCTTATAGGCATGGAATAAGCTTTCGTTTTCTAGTTTTCAGCTTTGTCCCTTCGTTTCTTAATGAGGAAGAAGTGTCTTGGATATATGTAATTACAGCATATATAATAATTACTAAGGCTTTAGCAGTATTACTAGGAAATTATAAAATCCCAAAGGTATGAATTTATTCTGAATTTACAAAATTATAATTATAGCGGTTAATCCCAAAGTATATAGAAAATAATTGCAAATCCCAAAAGTAAGAAATTACAGAGTAATTATAAGTAATCGAATGAACAATGCAGAAAATTACTGATTAATGAATTGGATTGAGTAGTGTATTATGAGAAAGGAAAAATACAAAGTTGCATTTACAAATACTAAAATACACTGTATATTCAATGAGTAATGAGCATAATTAATGCGTAAATGAGATAATCCCAAATCGTATTGAATAATTTAATCGTATAGTTTTGATCCCAAATACAAATGCATTGGTAATGAATAAATAATGTGCAGATTTAGAGTATATGTGAATAAACCAAGTGGATCCCAAAACCGATCGTACAAAATGTGTTCTGGATCGAGTAGATTTGTAATGTATAAGTTCAATGTACAAAATTTGGGGTAAGCTTGAGTACGTACGGAGCCAGGTGGGTACGTACAG
>BPTQ01000005.1:265951714-266022470 GCA_019973895.1 Chrysanthemum seticuspe | reverse complement strand
CTCCTGGACAATCCAGTTCAGGACCCGCACTTCAAAACAGTCCCATTGGTTCATCCCTTGTACCAAATTCTTCTCCAGCAACTCCATATGTACCTCCATGTGAAGATGATTTAAAGAAATTGTTTGATCCTATGTTTGATGAACATTATGAGCCAAGTGCTAATGAACTGTCGATTCCTACAACAGAGGCTGCTCATATCCCTGTGAATGAAGTCAATCCTTCAGTCTCAATATCATTAAGTCAAGAAGCGCCTGCTGCTGATCACTCCGTCTCATCAACAAATCATCAATCTTCGAATGTACATCATGGAACTGTTTCTGGCATCAATGATGAAGTAAATCCATTTGCTACTCCTGAAGATGCTCCATTTGAAAACATATTTGCTCCTGAATCATCATCAGAACCATCTTCTTCAGGAGACATCGACTCTGCTACTTCAGTCCCTCAACAACTGCCTCATGAACACCTCAGAAAATGGACTCACGATCATCCATTAGACAACATCATTGGAAATCCCTCTCGTCCAGTATCCACACGGAAACAACTTGCAACCGATGCCTTATGGTGCTTCTTCAACTCTGTACTCTCTAAGATCGAACCAAAAGATGTTAAAACTGCCATGAATGAAGACTGCTGGTTCAATGCTATGCAAGAAGAAATTCATGAGTTTGATCGACTTGATGTATGGGAATTAGTACCTGCTCCAGATTGTGCTATGATCATTGCTCTAAAATGGATCTTCAAAGTGAAACTTGATGAGCATGGTGATGTGTTAAAGAACAAGGCTCGATTGGTTGCTAAAGGATACCGTCAAGAGGAGGGTATTGACTTTGAAGAATCTTTTGCTCCTGTTGCTCGAATCGAGGCAATCAGAATCTTCTTGGCTAATGCTGCTAGTAAGAACATGGTAGTCTATTAGATGGATGTAAAGACGGCATTTCTGAACGGAGATTTTAAAGAAGTCGTCTACGTCAGCCAACCTGAAGGCTTTGTGAATCCAGAGCATCCTACTCACGTTTATCGTTTGAAGAAGGCTCTTTACGGTTTAAAGCAAGCTCCAAGGGCATGGTATGATACGCTATCAAAGTTTCTTCTATCTACCGGATTCAGCAAAGGAGCAGTTGATCCAACATTGTTCACCAGGAAGTCAGGCAAACATTTAATTCACGTTCAAATTTATGTTGATGATATCATCTTTGCCTCGACTGACCCCAATGAGTGTGACCGTTTTTCAAATGAAATGGGTTCTAAATTTCAAATGTCAATGATGGGACAAATGTCATTTTTCTTAGGACTACAAATTTCACAAAGTCCCGAAGGCATTTTCATAAATCAAACTAAATATGCAAATGAGATTTTAAAAAAATTTGGATTTGATTCAAGTGACCCTGTTGACACCCCCATGATTGAACGTACCAAACTAGATGAGGACCACTCATGGATCATGGTAGACCAAACGAAATTTCGTAGTATGATTGGATCCCTGATGTACCTCACAGCTAGTAGACCAGACATCTTGTTCGCTGTTTGCATGTGTGCTAGATACCAGGCTAAGCCTACTAAAAAGCACCTTGAAGCGGTTAAACGGGTCTTTCGGTATCTCCAAGCAACCATCAATATGGGACTTTGGTACCCGAAGGACACTAGTATGTCACTAACAGCCTATGCAGATGCTGATCATGCAGGATGTCAAGATACTCGACGAAGTACGTCTGGAGGTGCTCAGTTTTTGGGTGATAAGCTTGTGAGCTGGTCTTCAAAGAAGCAAATGAGTACTTCTATTTCCTCTACAGAGGCTGAATACATAGCCATGTCATCCTGTTGTGCTCAAATCCTATGGATGAGATCCCAATTATCTGACTATGGCTTTGAATTTAACAAAATCCCTCTGTATTGTGATAATAAAAGTGCTATTGCTCTCTCATGCAACAACGTACAACACTCAAGAGCAAAGCACATCGACATTCGACATCATTTCATCAGGGAGCAATTTGAAATCGGTGTGGTGGAACTATACTTTGTGAGGACAGAATACCAGTTAGCAGACATCTTTACCAAAGCTCTTCCTAGAGAACGTTTTGAGTTTATTCTTCCACGACTTGGTCTTAAAAGCCTTCAACCAGAAACACTCAAACGTCTTCAAGAGGAAGAAGAGGAGTAAAAGGTTTCCTTCATCTATCTCTTGTATATATATTTATTCGAAAAACAAAATACAAAAATATAAAACTTTCAAAATCCATAAAAATTTGAAAAAAAAAAAAAAAAAATCGAAAAATCTTGAAAAAATATTGTCTATTTGTCATGTTTTTCTCGGTTCGATAATATCTACGGTCTTTGTGCTGTCATTCAAAGAATGACACGGGACTTTAGATATTGTTCGAATTTTTATATATATAAAAAAAAAATGGTTTATTGTCATTTCAGGCAGTAACCCGCTTTTCAAAGAAAGAACAGAGCCATGCTTTATCTTGGTTTTCAAATTTCTTGCTCCGATTCTTTAAACTAATCCTTAATATCTAATGAAAACTAGTTGGTTTGAAAAATAACTCGGACTCTATTTTTGGAAATCATCTGGACTTAACGTTTGTCAAAATATCTATCTCTCAATCAACAACTTATGTCATTGATTGAGGGGGAGAATGATTTCAATTAAATCAAAAGGTTATTTGTCATACAATTGTTTTCAAAAGATATTCATGCATGTTTAATCAATGGAGTTTAAAGTCTCTAAATCCGATCCTTATCAGTTAAAACGTTTTCATAATCAAGTCACAATTCTCCTTAAAAGCTTTCAAAATCAATTTAAATCTACAGAGATCACAAATCTCAAATGATTTGATAATTGTGATCGGGGGAGAATTTGTGATTTAAATTGGATTTAATCTGATAATTCGGTAAATGGTTTTATAAGGATGTACAAGCTCTCCTTCCGGCATGTGCCAAATGATTTCAAATTTTCCATGCACATGTTGAGGGGGAGCATCTATCTTAAACCACTAAGATTTGAAACGTGATCAATGTGCAGGTTTCCTCTTGTATGTGCAAAACTCTTTCAAACCTCAAGGCACATATTGAGGGGGAGCAAACTTATAAAAACCTCATCCTTCCCCAAAATGCTTTATCTACTTGATTTGATTAGGGAAGTGATGTTGATATCTTTTAGAAAATGGTAATCAAAGAAGTTAATTCTTTCTCTTGCCTCCGTGTGCAAAACGATTTCAAATACTTGATGCACATGTTGAGGGGGAGCTCTTGTTCTAAAAATATCAAAAACAATTCAGGTACAAAATGCTTTGATAATATATCTTAAGTATCTGGATTGATTTTCAAATGGTTTTCAATTGGTTCCAATGGCAGATGAACAATACCAAATAGACCGACCAACTTTACTTTATGTATGGTGATACAAGGATGATAAGGTTAGGTATTTGTTCCCATGATCCGCCAGAACCGGAGGGATCTACCCAGGGACAATCCACTAGTTAGTGTAAAAGTCCTTAGGTATGATGATAAAAGGAGAAAAATTGAGATATGGGAAGAGTGCAGACTGAAACTGAGCTAGTACTGGAATAAACCCAACAAGGTTCTAGCTATGATGTCTCGGTAAGCACTGAAGGGGTTGAAGAATGAAAAAGAATTGAATGAGAAAAGGGTGAAAACAAATAGCCCTCCAATTATTCAACCTTAGGGCAGATACCGGGTTCAATTCATATGCTACTGGTGGTTACCAAGGTAACATCAGTATTGAAGACAAGACGTCATGGACCCAGTGACGCACTGCACTTCAACTTCCCAAACCACTCAAGTTCCTCTTAAAAGGACTTGTTTCATTCTCACGGGGAACCGACATTATCTATCGACTTTCTTTTAGAGACTGTTGATATTGAAGAAGGAGACCCTCTCCCTAGTCTCCGATATAGGATCCAAATGTGCACAAATTGAGTCTAGAGCCACGAGATCATCAATAAATCTCCTTAGGACACTTTCAATGAAGACTCTCTGTTTCACACAATGTGGAAAGAGAGATTATATCTTATGAGTCCTACGTATTATCCTTGTGGTATTTCCAGAACATCCGAGTGATATGTAAAATATTCACAATGAAGATGGAAAGCCTTCTGGAGCCAACATCAAACAAGCTCCTAGTAGGTGGCATGTGAGATCTTTTCAATAGATCGACCATGTGACAACTGAACAGAAACAATGGGGCGATTCAATCTTTTGAATCAATCCTGGTTCAGGATATGGATTGACGGATACCTTTGAAAAACCGGTCGTTGTGCTTAAAAACTCTTTTCTCTAGCACATCGACTGTGTACAAATATTTCAAATCAAAAGGTGTTTATGATTGATAATTGATTTTCATTAAAACCTTCGTTGTATTGCAATAAAACAATTTCTATTGAGCGATACACGATTGTTTTTCAAATCTCTTTTTATCAATCAGTGAATCTCAATTCGCTGGTTCACTCACTCCGTGTTGTCTTCTTTTAGACGTTCCGGTTTGAGAACAGCTAGAGCAGCTGCGAAACCCTGTCAAGGAAATTCTTCGGAATTATACCTGATCACACGCAGTACATGTACTGATCAACGAGGAACCGTGGGCCGTGTACCTCAATTCAACAAAAGTGAACAAAGACACTCTTGTGTGCGTTATTGCTAACTGTTTTATGCAGGTACACCCTACATTTGTAGCTGATCAGAATGGAGCGGTCAATCCGTAGCCGCATGCTCACACTACACATTCATCTCGAAAGAAATCATGATTAGTGCTTCAATGACTATGATATCTTCACTCCATGCTTCTGCTATGCTGCTGCCAATATCATGAATCAACGAAAAGCTTCCGCTACTCTGATAAGAATATATCATGATCCAGAATGTGAGCTTGTCGGTCCAAATATCACAACACCACAATGGATGAGTCATAGAGTTACTGTGGCTGATGATCTCAAAGCTGGCTCAAAACTCTGTATCACGTGGATCAGTTAAAGACCTCCACTCAGATTATTCAAACATGCAATAATAAAGTATCAAAGACTACGAGCTACAGAACAAAGAACATGAACAAGAATCCAAGAACAATTTCAACATCTGTTTGTATTCTATGTAATTGTAATGTGTGTTTGAGGTGACCTCCCTTAGGGGGAGATTGTTAGGATTTAGAAAATCCAGGTATTAAAGTGTCGGTCACCTCAAGTATATATATCCGTTAGAAAGCTCGTAGTCGTAGTTATTTACTGTTAAGTAGTATTTAGTTAAGTAACACCGTGGAGGTGGCGATTTATGTAATGACTATAAATACTCTCTACCTCCCAAGGTAGAGAGTTGGAGCTCATAATAAGACTTTTCTTTCTCTCACTAAATCTCCCTAAACCTCTAACTTTCTCTCTCTATAACTCTTTGTACGCCTATTTGATCTTATAGTTTAGTGTGTTTATGAAATCCAATATGTTACATGATCCTCCTTCATACCTGAGGGGGTATATTCAAATATTCTGTTTGTGAATCCGGAACAACACTTCTCCTTCTTCTTTTAGTTGTATATCCTTAAACGTTGTCACAAATATGCTCCTTTCCATTTTGAAAATGAGTTGTGCTATGAGTT
Source organism: Chrysanthemum seticuspe (assembly GCA_019973895.1). Taxonomy (NCBI): domain Eukaryota; kingdom Viridiplantae; phylum Streptophyta; class Magnoliopsida; order Asterales; family Asteraceae; genus Chrysanthemum; species Chrysanthemum seticuspe. Next base: position 266,016,861 of record BPTQ01000005.1, on the reverse strand, counting down.
GGTGTGTGTTTCACTCACAATGTGGAATTACGCTGGTTTTCGTCTGAATCGGGTAATTTGATCTTTTGAGGGTTTAGTGGGTCGCGCCAAAAAAAAGTTAAGCGTATTGGGGAAGTTTTCATAATTTCATAGTTGGTCCCCAACCTTGCCAATCTTGCCGTTTTTATACTTAAATTTCCCGCCATTTAATAACTTTACTCTTTATGATCGAATTATTTCACATTTGGTCTCTGAATTTGTATGGTCATCTTTGCCTTTGCTATTTAAGGGACAATAACCTAAATCATTTGCATACCCAAAACACATTTAACAGAGTCTACAACCCTAAAAACACAACAACAAAATGTCCAATTTCCCACGTCTACAGGAACTTGCCGCCACTGTAGATTCTTACTCCATGTTTGATTCCATTGTTGTTTACTATCAAAGGGAGAGCGACAAGGATATACAGGTTGCCAGTGAGCTCCTAAAGTCATATGTTGATTTGGTTCATGTTATAAAAGAAACACAAGAGTTCATAACTGAACTTGAAGAATATCGTCCATCGGCTATGACGTTCAAGGTTCTACAGGATCTTCACAAGGTTCAAAGGAAAAATGTGCTCAAGGATTTGGAGATTAAGAAGTTGATTTCTGAAACCCATGCTCAGGTGTTGGACAAGAATAAATTCCTTGATGTTCTTAGGACTACCTGATTTTGTTTTTAAGTAGTAATGGAAGCACATGAAGTGTTTAATGTTTGTTGTCTTTTGGGGTTTTTGAAATTGTATTTTGCTAAATCATGTATCATCATGTATAGTGATATTTTATGAAATGAATGAACAAGTTCCAAAACCACCAAAGGAAAGTAACATACGAGGAGGAAAAAGGCATTGTGATGGTAGAAGGCAACAAGTATGCATATATTTTTCATATGAATGACAGAGGTTCTTGTGTGATTACATTGAAGTTGATGTATGCATGTGTTACTTTTTTTGCAGTGGATGGATGAAGACGAGATACGACAGACTATGGAGCAAGAGTTTCTTGAAGCACTTTTTTTTTCAAGAAGAAGAACATAGAAGTCTGGATCTAGAAGAAGAGTAGACAAGGTTGGATGAAGAAGCATTCCAACAGTTTTTGGAAGAGGAGAGAATGTTCAAAAAAACTTGAAGAGGAAAGAGCTAGACAAGAAGCAGAAAGGGAAGAAAAGGAATGGGCAGCTTATTGGGGGATTTAAATGTGTCAATGGATGTTGCAAAATAAATTGTTGAAATGTTGTTAATAGGTTTTACTGGTGTGTAAGTTTTGACACCATGATCGTTGTCCTAGCATGTAATAGTCAAGGGTTACAATTCTGAATGTTTTGACTCGATTTTAAGCATTTATGCTGTCTTTACTCCCATCTACTTGTTCAACAACCACATTGTACCCTATTATACCTTTTTTTTCCTGAATTATATAATACCCCTCATGTCATCAATTCTTTATCATACCAAAAGATTTTCACCATGGATGCAGAAAATGGTTGTCAAATGGTATGCCTTGACTGTTGGGTTGAAAGTGAAAATAGGGTTGGATTGACCTTTTTTGCAAGGCGTCCATTTTATAGAGATTTCATGTGGTATGTTTGTCCAGTGTGCCTTGATAGAAGGGGAAACACATCTTATACTGGTAGAGGTGGTGTTACGAGGGAAAACACAACTACAACAGATAGTGGTGGATATGTAGTGGGCCTACATATTTCGGCATCTACTAGAGTTGGTGCTTCCTTGGGCAGTGATGAAGAAGAAAGTGAACCACCTGCAACTCAAAGACCAAATGGAGTACGCCCAAGACAAACACCACGTGAAGCACTTGCAAGTCAAGTGAATCACCTGCTAGTCAATTAGCCAAGTGAATCACCTGCAAGAACTGTTATGTTGTCTTTCAGTCTAAATGTAACTTAACTGATATGTGTGTAGTTCTTTTGTTATAACAATGAATTTTGGTTACTATTTTTTTTTTGTATTTGTTGACATTATAAGTCAAATTTTGTTATTCCAAACAGCCCATAAACTGCATATGCAATTGCAAACTGAATAATGTAAACAAAACCAAAACTACAAATTCAAACAAAAGATATTTTAGAAGACTATAACAATTCTGTTTGGTTAATAATTTTTGGGTATATGTTGACTTTATAAGTCTAAATAGGTCATTCCAAACATCCCCCTAAACTGCATATGCAAATGCAAACTGAAAAAATGGAACTAACAAAACCAAAATATAACATACATCACCAACTAATTATACCATATACGGCAAAATAAACATGTTAACAAGCATCGTTTTGAGAAACCATCATCAGCCAAATAATTTACATGTTCATTACATCAACAACTAGAAATAACAGTTGAACTTCTTGATGGGAGACTTGATATTCGTGGGGGGAGACTTGAGCTCTTTAGGGGGAGGCACATACCACTCATTCCTCTTTGTGCTGGAGCATCCCACAGCCGCTCCAAGACCAAGTACAACATTTGTAATCCTTTCCTTTGTTTTTGGCCTTTTATGAACAAGGGTGGTAACAGGTTGTGAATTGAAAGCATTGGGAGTGGAAGCCTTGGAAGCTTGGGAAGTGGAACCTTTCAAAGTAGTAATCTTAGAAGACAGGATCCTAAATTCATCATCAGATGTGTCTGAAATAATGATGACATCAACCTCATTTCCTTTAAAGTTAGTATCTGGAAAGATAGCCAAAACAGAAAGAAATCAGAGTTCACCCATTACAACTATCTTACTTTGCAAACATTAAGTCTAACATTTTGCAACCTCCTTATTCCCATATATTAGCCACAAGTTTTCAAGTATCACATCAACAATTTTATCTCCTATATCCCACTTATTCCCATAAGTAGCCATGACATACTCAATTATATCGTCAGATACGTTTAGTTTGCTATAATCCCTTTTTTGGCAGATTATGACATTGCTTGGATTTCTAGCAAATAAGACAGGGTTATTTAGGCTCATTCCTGACTGCTAACCTTAAAATGCCAATCACAAATACAGAAAAACCAACTAACCATTCATCACTTCAGCTTCTTTCGCAAATCCGCATAAATCTTCAAACATCTCATCAAACATTTCATCTCCTTGTAACCAAGTATCCCCATATTTGGCCTTCACATACTTTACTATCTCATCAGTTACTGCTGTAAAAGTAAGGTCCTTGTCTGCCATTGTTAAAGTGTCTGTGAGGGTTGTGTGACGAGGGAGGAAAACAATCAAGAGGGTATACGAATAGGTTTTCTCTAGTTGAGTTAGATTTAAGTATAAATGTGTATGGACTATAATACCCTCGACTAAATAACAGATTACAGGCGTTGACCTCGGCATTACGGGTCAAGGAACCAGTTTAGCCTAAAAAACCCATACTTTGGACTACTAACGACGAAAAATCCATGTTACGGTTCCAGGCGATGTTTTTGGACAAGTTTAGGGACCAACGGTGTATTTTAGTCTTATTTTTTATTCATTTTTTCAAATAACATAAAATTCAACTCATTAAAATTTAAAACACAATACAACATATTAAAAACATACAAAACTTAAAATAAAGATACGAAAAACAAAAACGATACGAAAACAAATACGATACGGAAATAATCATACAACACCGTTAAACATTTCATTCGTGAAACTCCCATTCGGGGTGGTTTCTCAAAACCTCCCACCCGTGAACATATTTGAGTCTTTTCCCACCAAAGCGTTGTTCAAAAATGGTTTTTGCAGATAACACGATATGATCACTGTCAGTTTCCTCGCTTGTACGCTGCAAATGTTTGTAATTGTAAATAGCGTTGAATTTTTTACCCTCATTGTTAAATCTTGTCCATTCACCCGTGATCATATTTTTGGTGCAATTGTCACCGTCAGACTGACTGACTGTTGAACACGTCCACAACCTGGTTCCAAAATGACTCATCGGAACGGTCATTTCCGACTTGTTAGGCGTTTTGGAACGAGAGTATGAGGAGAGCAGGTTAGCGGGGTGGCCTCCTTATGACGATGGTTATGACTCCTACAACTCTCAAACTTGGGACGCTTTAGATTAACTTTCGTATCGTAATTTGTATTTTCTTTTCAACGTTGTATTCTACTTCGTTGCAATGAAGAAAATTTGATATTCGCAAATAAATTTCGTACTCGAAATCTAAGTTTCCATAACAAGTTTTTAGTTTATTCAAAAAAAAAAAAAAAGAAAAAAAAAGAAAAACTTAAAAACGTTTAATAAAAAATTGGGACCCACTTGTCAGGTTATTTCCTTCGCTGTAGAAGCGAGGAGGTGCGAAACGGCAAGGCTCGACGAGCCAAGGCGGTGTGGCGGTGATGCTCGGCGATGAAGCCACGTCAATTTGGCGAGCGGATGAGGAGACCACACCGAATGGTCTTATAAGCTTAGTTGGCTTTCAATCTTTTGAAGCTATTTTCAATGTTGAGAATTAAAGTACGTATTTTACAATCCAAACAAAACGAAGATCATACAAGTATAATAGCTTTTGAGTATAGCCGATGTAACAAACGAGGAGAGAACTTTTTTTAAGAAAAAGAAAACATACATATCTTTATAGTAAAAGAAAACACACATATCGCTTTATAGAAAAAGAAAACATACATACGTGGTTTTTATTATACAAAGATAGTGGAAAGGTAGTGCACTACACATACTACAACTACAACAACAATACCCAATCTCGCCAGAGCGAGGTATGGAGGAGGTAGAATGGAGACCTCCGGCAAAAGGTTTGTACTCTACGCATGTATTCAGTTATTCAGGTGTACGTTTTTCTTTCAGGTGCATTTGCACCATGAAAGTCCCACACGAATAAGCCATGGTGTGGAGGAACACACAGCAAATAGTATGAATGCTGTGGATCTTGCATTCTCTGTTTGTACCATCACAGCATGCACAAAGGAGAAACCCATGGCAATGAAAGCACCATATATCTCTCTTCTATATGGTAAATTTTTTGAGATACCCAAAATGAGGGTGCTTGCAAACGACCAGGCCAGTGTGCATGCACCAAAGAATACAACTAACAATCCAACGGGACCATCTTTTAGAGAATCAGGAGGACTCATAGCTGCTTGGTAGGAGGCGGCAGCGACGAGTCCTGCAACCACCAAAATCTGATTGCGAATTTGCTGGTCCGAATCCGAAACTACCAAAATCTTTTTGCGAATTTGCTGGTCCGAGTCCGAAACCACCAAACTCTTATTGCGAATTTGCTGGTCCGAATCCGAAACCACCAAAATCTTATTGGGAATTTGGTGGTCCGAATCCGAAACCGGTGCCTCTACGTTCATCTCACTTGCCGGCTGCTTTGTGTTGTAACTTTAATCGAATTCGTTTGGTTTATGTGTTGGTACAATCAGCCAAGTAGAATACAATTATATAAAGAGAAAATTTGCCGTATTACGCGGTAATAAATTTTTTGCTATGATAAATAATTCTATTACTTGAAAGTGACAGATGGAATTTTATTGTGTTTAGCCTTAGAGCACAAGGTATCGTGGATACCAATAACACGTTATTGGTATGCCACCTTATCGCCACATCATACACCTCTCAATAACTCACCAATAACTCAAACACCCTTTCTCATAACACACCAATAACATGTTATTGGGTCCACAAAATACCCCACTAAAAATACCCCTCACTCACAATACACTAAAAAAAATTAAAAAAAAAAGTAAAACTTTGTCCTCTTTCTCCTTTGGCTTGAGCCACTCAACCAACTCAAACAATTTTTGGCTCACAAATGGCATGTTAGATGGTATGGTAATGGCATGCTATTGATATTTTTTTTCCCTTTTGGCATGTTAACTTGCACCCATACCCTTTGCTCTTAGTAGTATGATCCTAGGCTTTGGATCATGCTTTTGTCCCTTTTTTTTTGTTTTGTTTTTTGTTGTTAGTTCTTATAAGGTCTGTTTGGTTTTGTACCGTATTTGATACTATTGATATTGTCATTGTATACAACTACAAGAAACTTTGTTTTGTTCTGTTTAGATATGATGTATGTAAATGTTCACATATTGATGTAACTACAAGTATAGTAACTATGTCACACCAATTGTTAAAATGGAAGCATCTTGCATTTTTGTCATGTACAGAACCATGTTGATATGGTGCGTGGGTTTCAGGGTATAAGTAATTTAGTGTAGTTTAGTTTAGTTCTATATAGGACTAGGTGGAAACCATTAAGGGCAAAATGGTCTTAATAAAATTTGATTTTAATAAAAAAAGTAAAATTGGGGAAAAAAGAAATTTAAAATGTATTTTGGGTATATATGATATTTATTAGTTTGGTTGGGTATATGTAAAATTAGTTGTGTTTTTAAGGGTATATATGAAATTCACCCTTGTTTTATGTAGTTACCAAATCCTTGGCTTGTTTGTAAAACAAAGTATAAAACTGTTGTAAACCCAAAGGTTAACTTTTCAACATATAATTTTTATTAGAATAAATCAAAGAATTACAAAGTGTTATACATGGTTAACACTAAATTGAATGACAATAATAAAGCTCTTTGATCAATCAAACTTTAAACAAGGAATAAGCTGTAAGTGTACTCAGAGGTCGCTGATAGGATCAAGGACCAAAACGAGTTCAAAGAGAGTAAATGTACCTTTTAAATGATTTCAATAAAACTGGAAATGGTTACATTTACTTCGACCAATATTCTCTTTATGTAGTAGAATACGAGGATGTCACGTGAGGGGTTGTCTTTTAAGTTTTAATAGCTGACATTAATTTTGGTTAGTAATTAGGTTGGGCTGTGTGATTTCAATTGGACTTGGGCCGGTAAATCCAACAAAGTGGACGATTCTTTTGTCTTTCTTTCTCTCATTCGGCCGTGTTTTTTAATAGATGACATTAATTTTGGTTAGAGAGTAATTTGTTAACATTTGGACACATAATAAACAATGGATGAAACATCAAACAAAATCATATATTGTGTTTGTGTTAGAAAAGTCTGGTGGCTCAGCTTTTGTCTGAGAGAAAATTTAGAAAGAGGGTGTGTAAAGTATGAGAGATATTAGGGTTGAGAAAGTAGTGTCACTAGTGTGTATGGGCTTTAAGGGTTGTATGAGTTGTACTCTAGCTAAAAACAAATTAGATATATTAGATTGGGATTAATAACTATTAAAGTTGGGCAAAGTGAAATGATCGAAACTAATATCGTTCGTTTAAGTACTTTATGTGACTAAATTAGTGTAGTATATTTTAGGCAAGATACTTATCACAATTATATTAATTTTGGAGGGTGTGTTGTTTAGCTGAATTTGGTATTGGGCGTTCGACTTCGTTGGATTAAAAACCGAGTTAGTTTCGTGAAATCCAAAAATTGAATTGATAATCGTAACACGTTTGTTGACATGGATAAACTGAAACAGTGTGTTTATGAATTTTAAGTTTGATTTTTTTTTTTTCTTCTCAAATATTCAGTGTCAAAGATACATCAAGCTATTTACAATAATGTTAAGTCTTATTTTAAGAATTCAAAGTAGTACAATTTTTATAGAGTCGCATGCATTTGATTTACGTTTTGGGTTGTTTAAGTTTACATTTATTGAGTATATATGGAAATCAAACTATCACGGTACGTGAATTAATCGAGTCGATATGGGGTTAACACTTAACGGTTATGTTAGATTCGAGGTTAACTCAACTTATTTTAAAACAATTTGACTAAGAATTGCGATGCACGTTTCAGTGAGATGTACCATTAGATTTCTACTTCAACGGTTTGCGCTAAACATTACGTAAAGAACAATTTTATATAAATTATGTGCATAGGACGAGTCTGGATGCCTGTAAAGAAGAAAAACTCACTTTTGTGTTCATAAATGTTTTATGAGAGCTAACCGTTGATGCTAAAATAATCCTTTTGTTTAGGGTTAATAACCTTTTAAAGCGTTATACTTGTCAAGAATGACAGTTCTGCGTAGCGAACTAAAAAAATAATTTTTTTAGACATTAAAGTTGACATTTTTGTCTTTCCTTAAGTATTATGACAATATTATGACCATTTTACCCTTTCTAAATTTTTTTCACAATACTTTTTTTTTTCGAAATTTTTTTTCCAAAATTTTTTTTTTGAAATTTTTTTTTCGAAATACTTTTTTTTGAAATTTCTGAAATTTTTTTTCGAATTTCTTTTTTTTTGAAAATATTTTTCGAAGGGCAAAATGGTCATAATACTTAAAGAAAGATAAAAATGTCAACTTTAATGTCTAAAAGAGCTATTTTTTTAGTTCGCTACGCAGAACTGCCATTATTGATAAGTATAGTGCTTTAAAAGGTTATTAACCCTTTTGTTTAACGGCAAGGAGTAAGGATCAAATGAGAAGAGTGATTAAAATAAGAAGAATGAGAAACAATGTGGACCAATCATTTTAAATTTTGTTTAAGGGTAGTTTGGGCAAGTTAAATATTGCTCTCTCACTTCTGACAATGTCAAAGCCATCTTCTTCTTCATTTCAGATTTTTGCATCTAATATTCTTCAAACAAATTAAAATAAAGTTCAACCATGAATCAATATTCAATTCACTCTCACGTTATATTTTTCTTCTGAGATATGGCTGCATCTAATTAATAAAGATATTGCATCTTATGTGCATGCATTTCATGTTGATATCAGTCATAAATGAACACCATGCATTGTGGATAGCAAATACTCATAATTTAACTTGATGCATGAAAGCTTCTATCAATTTTTAATTGATCATCATATCCATGGATCTATTAACGCTACATGAAATGATTATGGACAAAAAGGAAAGAGATGCAGATTTACTTACTTAAAAAAGATGCATCGTTTTGTTGATTCTCATTAGAAATTAGACATGTAAAATTTAAAAATACATCATTTATGCATCTAATAAATCATAGTAGTTTTCATTCATGCATCCATATATGCCACAATGCAAAACAGATGCATAATCGTTTTGAGGTACAAAAATAAAGTCTCTTCTCAAAAGAGGACAAAAAGGTCCATAGTGATCACTTTGAGGTACAAAAATAAAGTCTCTTCTCAAATTGGTCATGTGCGAATGTGCAAATGTGCGATTCCACTAAAATGTTGACACGTGTCCAGACAATAAGTACTCTTTCAATTATTGGCAAGTACAGTCACTATCAATGCCTTGTTTGACTTTTATATACAAATGTGCGAACGGTGAACGTGCGAATGTGCGATTTGAACATAACTTTATTAGGAATGACCACTTGTAAGGAATAAAATCTTTCTTTATGGTACAAAATCTTTCTTAATTCTTTAAAATATTTATTTAAATTATGACAATGTTACTCTTGAGTCTTTAAAATATTTACTTAAAATCTACATTTTTTTAATTTATAATTCAAAAAAATGGATGAATTTTTTTATAAACTTTTTTTTACCTTTTTTTTAAACGTAAATTTTTTTAAAATTAAAAAAAAAGAAAAAAACTTTTTTGAAATCAGATTAAAAAAAACAACGTATTTTTTTAAAAATTCAAATAAAAAAAAAACGTAATTTTTAATCGGCAAAAACTTTTTTTAAAATCAGATTAAAAAAAAACGTTTAAAAATTTACGTTTTAAAAATAAAGTTTTTTCAGATTTAAATAAATCAGATTAAAAAAAAGATTTAAATCTGAAAAAACTTTTTTTTTTAAAACGTAAATTTTTAAACGTTTTTTTTAATCTGATTTTAAAAAAAGTTTTTGCCGATTAAAAATTACGTTTTTTTTTAATTTGAATTTAAAAAAAAAATACGTTGTTTTTTTTTAATCTGATTTAAAAAAAGTTTTTTTTCTTTTTTTCTTTTTTCTTTTTTTTTTTTTTTTTTTTTTTTTTTTTAAAATTACGTTTAAAAAAAAGGTTAAAAAAAGTTTATAAAAAAAATTCATCCATTTTTTTGAATTATAAATTAAAAAAATGTAGATTTTAAGTAAATATTTTAAAGACTCAAGAGTAACATTGTCATAATTTAAATAAATATTTTAAAGAATTAAGAAAGATTTTGTACCATAAAGAAAGATTTGATTCCTTACAAGTGGTCATTCCTAATAAAGTTATGTTCAAATCGCACATTTGCACGTTCACCGTTCGCACATTTGTATATAAAAGTCAAACAAGGCATTGATAGTGACTGTACTTGCCAATAATTGAAAGAGTACTTATTGTCTGGACACGTGTCAACATTTTAGTGGAATCGCACATTCGCACATTCGCACATGACCAATTTGGGAAGAGACTTTATTTTTGTACCTCAAAGTGATCACTATAAAACTTTTTGTCCTCTTTGGGGAATTACCCCTAAAAGAAATAAGAAAAGATGCATGCTATAACTAAGAAGATGCATATCCATTTAAAAATAAAATCACTTCGCATTCCGTGCTCAATACGTGGGCATCTAAATGATGGGCCTAGTCACCACTTTTTCAAAGCATCAATCATGTACGTGTCGCCCTACCATTACCGCCCTGAAACCCATACCCGTTTCAAAACGGCTCCCTTTGTTGTCCTTTTCCGCCCAAGCAAACCTGTTCAAACACAGACAAAAGAAGATGTATAAATACAGTACATGCTTCGTTTGCAATAGAGCAGCCATCTTATCACTTAACAGAAGAGCAGGGCTTATTGCTGAAAACGAAATTTCCACTTCTTTAATGATGCAATGTTCTAAATAGTGAGCCATTAGGATAATTTTGATGGCTCTCGAAAGATGTAGAGAATTCAACGTCGTCGTTGTATTTAAATGCATTTATAGGCGTAACAAGTTGAATGCGATAAGTTATAGTTGCTCACAAACCCTAGGTTCTATGATGCCCTATACTCATTTAAACATCGATGACTAATATTTAAGATGACTAAATGCATTTCATTAAAACGATAACTTCAATGGTCCCGTACGGTCCGTACCCATGGACATCTATAAGAAAGAACTTTTTTTAGTAATTTTCTCATATATAAAATTTGGTTTAAAAAAAAAAAAAAAAGACTACGATGATGACGTCAGCGTGACGTCACAGTGGCAAACATAGAAAAAACAAGTGTAACTTGTGGTATATTAGCTTGAAAATAAGAATGAAAGAAAGATGCATAATCGTATATAGGAAGAAATGAAGTTGAGAATTGTACCTGTGCACAAGATAAACCCTAGCTAGCTAGTTGGAAATGTAGCAATGGTTTTGGGGTTATGGTGGAGCTATATGATGGTTTTATAGTGTGGCTGTTTTAGCTTCTTGTTTTATTACCGTACTATGCTTTATTTACTTTTCAAAGAAAATGTTGTGATTTAAAATAAAATTACAAGGGGTAATATGTGTTTTCTTTTTGTTGCACTCTATAGAAGTATAGAGTTACATCGGGTGTAATAAGAAGTTGGACAAGACGGTCTTTTCAAGACGGTCTTTTCCGTCACGCATGTAGTTAGACCTGGTGTAATAAGTGATGCACAACCGAGTTTTGGACACCTAAACCGTGTCGACCCTTATTACTGTTCTTTTAGAAGACGCATCTTCAACATAAAAAATGAAAGACTCGGTAGATGCCAAAACCAAGTCGTCGGGGTTGGTTGTGCACAAAAAACAGAGGCCAGCTGTTGAAAAACAACCGTCTGACATTTCTTTAAGAACCAAAAAAAAAAAAAAAAAAAAAAAAAAAAAAAAAAAAAAAAAACTTTAACAATTTATAGAAATTTATCCTTTTCTACATTTTTATTCTCACTTTCAAGCACAATCTTTATTTATATATTTTAATCTTCTCAACTAAAAGAATGTTTAAAAAAACTCCTAAAACCAAAACACTAAAAACCTAACGGCAACAAAACGTTCCAACACCGAATTCTAATTTTCTTTTGGGTCACTTAACGATCGTTAATTTTCAGTTGGCATTGATAATTTTCCCCTGACTTAAAGGGGTGTTTGGTTCATGGGTTAATAGTAGCTTTAACTTTAGTTGTTGTTTCTCATTCTTGCTGATCATTACAATAGAAAGATTCCTTGTATTTTGGAGTTCTAACTGGTGTGACTGTGCCTACTTAAGCCCCATTTGCTTCTCTAATTTGGCCTTGGGAGGGAATTGGAAAGCCATGGTTGTCTTAGTAGAAGGTCTAATTCAATATGAATGTACCATAAAGTAGTGTCTTCTATTGTAAAGGGTAAATGATCTGGGTGGATGGTGCATGTTGGATGAAAAAGAGAGGTGTGAAAGACGAACCTTCTTGGTCCATCCTATGCACTGTCAAAGGAGGAAGGTTGGGTATATATGAGGGAGAGTGTTCCCTTCATAGTGATGCCTAGTTTTGCCCTAAGGTCAGTCTAGTGAGGATGTAGCTACTGGTCTGTCTCTTGGGTCAAAATCTATGTAGCTATGTAAGGTATAACCCCTCTTATAGTGTGAATGGGGTTATATCCTACTTGATGATGCCTCCTCTTTTTCATCTCAATCTATTGTGGATGTGGGTTGAATGGGTTGAGCTCTGAATTGAAGGTGGAAATGTAGTCAAAAGGATATGGTATGGTGCATAAAGGTGAATGTATTAGCTGAACAGTTGGATTGGGATCTTTGTTTTGCATGTTTGGCTCCTTGTCAGACATTATTTTTATCAGAGATAGTGTATGGTTCTGTCCGAGATATAGAGTTTGCTTTGTAAGAGGTAGTTTTTTGTATTAGAATGTATGGATCTATTAGTATTTCAGAAGGATAGGTATGTCTATCTCTTTTCTAGACTGATGTATTTGTTTGATAATTAATAATATAGTTCACCTTTACACCAAAAAAAAATAATAAAAAATAAATAAAAATAATAACAACAACCTATTCAATGCAACAACAGATTAAACTCTAGCTAGTTTGAAGTGTAATGGTTTTGGGGTTATGGCGGAGGTATATGATGGTTTTAAAGTATGGCTGTTTAGGTTGTTGTTTTATTACCATACATTGCTTTTATTTTTCAAAAAATGTTGTGACAAAATAAAATGCACCGAGCAAGACTGCGAGGTGGATCTTGTGTTATTCGCTCCATCAAGCATCTTCTTTGTTACGCCTCCTCTTTGCACCCGTGAATGCCAAAAAATGGAGATGTTTTTGTCGTCAAGACCACAAAACTAAAATTTATGGTTTTTGTTTGTATGAATGTTTTGTAAGGTATGTTTGTGTTTAAATGATGATTATTATGGGTATTTGGTAGTTGGTTTAATGAAAGAGTGAAGACTAATATGTGTAAGACAATGAAACCCGTATGTATAACTTTATTGATAACCATTATTTATAATGGTAAAACCTTAATTCCCAAAACCCACAAACCGGGCTTATGCCTAATTATCCACTAATACTCCCTCGCAATTCGAGCGGCGAAATCGCGAAAGCTCGAACTGGAGAAGTAAACTAAGAAAGCAAAATAAAACAATAACTAATCGACAACACGTGGTCGACAAACAGAAATAGAAAACAATGGTCGACAACTCGTGGTCGACAAACAAACCAAACTCTTGGTCGACAACTCTAAGGTCGACAAACAGACAAAAGTCGTCTCGGGAATAAGAACCCTAGATTTGACATAAAACAAAAACAAACAATTAAAGAACTATAGCTTCTTCTTTTCTTTTTTTTTAATAATAAAACTAAAAACATTGGGCCTAATACTACTCTTTAGCAACGAAAGGTGTGGGATAAGAATGCTTGACAATCCCTAATATCACTTTGACAAGTCCATACGCCTCTTTTCCTTATGCATTCGGTTCACCAGTCAACACCCACATATCTTTTATCTTTTTTTTGCCAAAAACCCAATAACAACAAACACAATAAAACATTATCTTCATTATTTCTTGAAACCAAACAAAGAAGGCTTCAAGATCTCGTCTGAGATGATACGTAAGTTGATAAAACTAATTCGATCTGGGAAAGATCCGATAAGTTGAAGTTCATTATTGTTGTGGAATTATGCTACGGTGGGTTGGATGTGACGGCGCGTGGTGGTGAAGGTGAGGTTGGATGTGGTGGTGCGTGAGATGACATCTGGCCTCCATGTGTGACAACTGGAAATTTAATGAGTCTATTTTAGGTAACCGCATTACGTTAAACTAAACCGAGCTTTTGCCTTTAACACTATTTTTATTAACCATGACTTGATTTTATATCGTCTATTGGTTTGTATGGTTTATTTCATTATTGAACGAGTTATCGTGTGAGTTTTAACTCTTTTTGGTAGGCACTATTCGATTCGGCACTAGAAAAGCCTAAAATGAGAAATATTGTAACTTTTAGACCGTAACTCAAAAATTTACAAATAAATAGTCAAAACTTGTGGAAAAACATAAATAACGATATTAGAAAGTCGAATGAACATCATGGGACACTCGGGGGACAATATATGAGCTCGGGAATGGGTAAACGGGACGTTTTACGAAAAATGACGGCTTCGGTCCCTCTCTTTTTGCTTAGGCCGGCGCCCCCTCCCTTCCCCCACAATTTTTATTTAGTCCTTTTCCCAAGTATTTAAACCCCCTCACCTTCTCATTTTACCTATTCACTTTCTCTCACTAAACACACACACACACCTTTCTCTCTTTAACTCTCTCTCTCCTCAAAATAATTAAAACCCTAACCCTAACCACCCACCACTGCCGCCCCTTTCCGGCCAAATTTCGGCCACCCACCGGCGAGTGGTATCTCACCTCCACCACCATCTTGTAGATCTTTTCATCCTCTTTCCATCCATATATAAAACTCTCACAAAAGCCTTCATTAACACCTTCAAATCTTAATATTAAGATTCGTACTTTTAGGGTTTTTATCAAATATTGTAGATCGGGCTTGAATAAGGTAAATGGAACGTGGGTCACGCTTGTTTGAGCTTTGTGAAGCCACGTATGGATTGATTTCAATTCGTACATGTCACGAATTTTAGGGGTTTTGGTTTAAACATGGGATTAAATCTAATTAACACTTAAATAAACATGTAGCTAGTGTTTTCGAATCATGTGTTGTATCATATTGTTGGGTCTTTGCATTTTAGGTCTAGTTTTATGTTTTTGGTTAGAATAGATGTTGGGTTTAAGTTTGGTTGATGATTGCAGGATGATTGATTGTATTTGGATGTTGTGGTATTGATTTGGGAAGTGTTTGGATGGTGTTTGGGTGTGTTAATGGGGCGTACGAGCCACCATGACCACGATGGTCATGGTTTGGGTGGCGTACGTGGCCCTCAAGGACCAAGGGTCCGGGTTGAGTTGGGTGGTAGCTTGTGAGTTGATGTTGTTGGTGTTTGGATGAGACGCGTGGAGCCGAAAAGCTTCTAGAGCTTGTTTGGTTCACGTGGTCTTAACCGTGACCGTGTCATGACCATTAGGGTCATAACATTGGTTTCGGGTATATTTGGTTGGTTGATTGGTTGGCGAGATTGATTGGAGTTGATTTGGGATTGAATTGCGCTATTATGACTTTTAATTTTGACTTGATATATAAATTGTCAACTTTGAGCAACGTCGGTGTTACTTTGACTTTTTAGTCAATAGTTGACCCCGACAACGCCGTAACATGGACTTTAGTATAGTTTGGACTAATGATTGATTAAAAGCCGAGAAGTCATGACTCGTGCTTGTGGACTCGAAACGAATAACGATATGAAACTAATATTGGAATTTGACGAAATATATATATATGAAAATGCTAATAGACTATGAAATGTGAATAATAAAAAAGGGTTTTTATACGAAAAATATCGATAACAAGACTTATCTTGTTATTTACTATTTTAAATAGAAACTAACGACTAAAAATGGAAATGTTTTATAATAACTAAGCAATTAATGTTTCGAGTACACGTTTATCGAAATATGCCAATTATGGGCATTTAATACTAGTTTCAAGTATTTATTTACTTACGTTGTGTGCATGGGTTACGGATAACCTAACATTAATAGTGTTGATCCACGTGGGTAGCGGACTTATTAGGTTGACGAATCTAATAAGAGCCCGCTAGGTACGTTGGGTAACCTTATTAATGGGTGAATTATCCTTACGACACTTTAGGATGTGACTGATTTATGGGATAATAAGCGACACGAATAAATAATTGAGTTTATCGAGTTGACGAATTCGATAAGGTCTACTATTTATTCCGAAACTTATTGGACTATGGAGCTTATCGCTTAGATGTCTCATTGTGTTGCATTGAGTCACATATTGGTTGTTTGAGTGCATTCATGGCATCATATTGAGTCGATACACCCACATGAGGAATACCAAACACTAGGATTAAATGGTGAAACGAGACATTTTTGGAAATAACGAAATGGAATACATTGGGGTAGATAACGTTGATTTTGGGAATTATATATTAAAATTGGTTTACATTAATAGGTTGTGCCGAGTCGATAGTTGATGTGTCGTGATTACCTGTTATCTTCTGCTAGTGTTTATTCGTACGTTGCTTGCTTGAGGTGAGTTTCATAGCCCCACTTTTATCTACGTTTTTAACTAAATTGGGGTGAGAATCATGCTACTGTTTTTGGACCTTTAAAACTATTTGGATTTGCTTATATGCTTGACTGTTTAGTTAGATGCGCGGTAGTTGTTGACTTAGATTAGGGTAGCAATCCTAATTGCTATAACTGTTGCCTAGCTAAGAATAGACCTCTACCTCGACCTAGTCCGGGGTTGGCAACTGTTCTAAAGGTTGCCACGACAGTGCTGGACTAGAGTCGCTGGGCCCGAGTGATCCCTGGATGCGGGATATGGATGGTGATCCGGTTAGGATCGGTTTGTGAACGATGTTTATCTATCTTAGGTCTTGCATAGCAAATCAACTCCTACAGGTCCACTATGATTTTATTGAATTTAAACCTATGAACTCACCAGCGTAAGCTGACCTTTTAGCATGTTTTCTCAGGTATTTAAATGATGTTTGGAATACGTGATCGGTGGAAGCTTGGCAAGTAGGCATGGTTCAAGGATCATATTTGACTCTGATAAATTATGGGGACCTATTTTATTAAATCATATTTTGGGCCTAATATTTATACTTTTGGATTATTGTTTTGAATATTTAAATTTGGGATTGGTTTTGAAGGAAAATGACTATCTTGTTTGCTATACTTGTGTGAGATACCAATCCAATAGTAACGCCCTGAAAACTTGATTAAGTCTTCCGCTGTACCGAGATTTGGGGGTGTTACAGATTGGTATCAGAGCTCAAGGTTATAGAGAACTAGGTATTTTATAAGCCCTAAACTATAACCACTTTTCAAGAAAATTGATCCTCGACCGACGCACACCCGTTTGCCAAGCCGAAGCTTCTTATTTGATTATGGTATGAACTACGATTTGACTTATGAGATGATATGTTTTGGGATATGATTATTGATTTTGGGTAAATGTGATGCGATTATCAAGATATTACGGATTTGATTTGAGTTATCGATATGTTATGATATTGGGATTTTGAACTCGATTGATTTGATATGGGATTATGTGATAGAACTGAACTTATGTGTTTTATTTAAGGGAAATTTAGTCAAATAGACCGCTCGCCCTGAGGCTTATCAGTTTATGGACCACGCCCTTTTAAAATTCGAAAATAGACAGGTTGCACACCGCTTTTCTTGGACCCAACCAGGGGCTGCCCTGTGTCCGACAAGTTATGACAAAAGTACGTATTTTGAAGGTATATGTCATGTATTGTAACATATTGTTGTTTGGGCAACTTGTATTGTTTTTTGGGCATCTTTATGTTTTTTGGTCAACTTGTATTTATACACGAGGATAGTTTTGTCATTTCACATTAAAAAAAAAAAAAAAAAAAAAAAAAAAAAAAAAAAAAAAAAAAATCAAACGCCTACACAAAACACAGGATTCACACAGTCACACACCTCTTGTCCTCCACATAAACCATCACAACTAACACCACTACAACCAGCCAACAACCCGACGCCACCACCATCCGGGCGCACCTACACACACGGCACCACCATCCGGCGGCACCACCACACAACTGAACCTTCTTCTGCAGTGGCCTGTCCTTGTTACAGGTAATTCAAATCACCTGAAGAAATCTTTTGTTATTATCTACTTAATGTATTTTATCTTCGATTTAATCTGTAATTTTATTTAAATTTGCATTTGTGGTTGTTCCCTTGATGAAAGTCTAAAATTAGGGTTATCACCCCTAAACCGAAAATCAGGTATTGTAAATTTGTTAATTTGATGCAATTATGTTCTGCTAAAAAACATGTGAATCAGGCTCGGTATTGATAATTGTATCTAAATTATTATATCTTCTTTTATACTCTAGATTCAGGCTCGGTATTGATTATTGTATTATTATATCTTCTTTTATACTCTAGATATATTTAGGAGGAATGGTGTTCTGAATGTGTGACATTGATTTGCAAATGGAGCAACTATAGCTTGTTAGGACTTATTTTCTATGATATTTAAGGTATTGTTTGAATTGATTTTCTCTAGCATACCAGTACTTCTAACCTTTAAGCTTTTATATCTTATCTTAAGCTTTTCAAGTAGCTGTTGAAGTTTATATCTACTATTTTCAGTCTAAAAGGGTCGTTTGGACGTACTTTTTATATGTCCGCAGCACTTGGATGTATGGGTTGATTTGATGTGGCTGTTTAGACCAGCCGATGCAGATTGGGCTTTAGCTTACCGTGAACGGATGCTTGAATACTTCTGGAACCACAAGGTTGAATACACAAATTGATAGCCATCTTTCAAGGTACGATCCTTAATGTCCGTTTGACCCATAATTATTGTCAAATGTTCACTTGTGTTATATATTAGTCGATTATTATAAAAAAAATTTAAATCAACGGCATTTCTTTTGTAAATACCCGTGCACATATACAAAAACGGCTATGGTTTGCAAACCACTTCTATATTGGTTATGTATACTTTATTAATATTTGCTATATAGCAGAATATAATATTTGGTTGCCCAAAAGTACATCACGGTACATGTCCTTTAATGTCTTCTGTTCCCAATCACTTTCTTCAATACAATTTGTTTAACAATATCTTTCTTTCTTCTTTTGGTCTATTGACTTCATATCTTTATCCCAATCTTTCTGCTTTTGTTTAGAAAATATGTCTGACAATATCCCACTGGATGTTCAACTAGATATCATCCGTAGGCTACCTCCTAAGTCTATACTCCAGCAACGTAGTGTTTGCAAGTTATGGAAGGCTAGTATAGATTGTGGAAGCTTCATCTTTAATTACGGTGTTCGTCGTAATGATGAGTGTTTATTTACGCTAACATTCGATATGGGTGACCAAGGTTTTGTGTTAGCTTTAGATGAACAGCTAATCGCTACGCCACTTAATACAGATTTAATGCTTTCATCCATGATTACAGTTGGCAATTCTAATGGTCTTTGGTGTTTTGTCTATGGTTCTAATCTAATGACTGTTATTTGGAACCCGGCAATCAAAAAATCACTTGCAGTATTTGTCCCGGGTTACACGCATCAAATCGAACGTCAAAAGATTTGTTTTGGTTTTGCCGTCCGTCCGGACACTCTTGACCCGACGATCGTGAAGGTCTCCTATCCTGTTTTCGAAAGTGGTTTCTGGTATGTGTCTGTCTTTTCTTTGAACTCGTTAAGGTGGACAATCCTTGAAAATTTCCGCCCCCCTCATGAAACTATCAAATTGAAACGTAAAATTCATGCAGTTGTAGGTCGGTTTATCTATTGGACTGGGAGTGAAAAGTTAACTAATGAGGACGGTGTTATTTATAAGATTTATACGTTGATTTCTTTTGATTTGGTAACCAACCAATTTAAAGTTATAGACCTACCGCAGATTTTAAAAAATGAACTCCCAGTTCCATTCAATGTTTTCGATCTTGGAACCTCTCTAGTGATTTCTGGGACGATCATTGGTGAAGATATTCCATTGTTTTGCGGATGGTTGTTGGACGTCAATGGTTCTTCCATAACATCATTTAGAAGCGTATTCGCCATCCCTAACCAATATTCGGTTCGTTTGCTTGGGTTTACAAAGGATCAAGCTCCAATCGTGGAAGCGTATAGCGGCAATCATTTGGGTTAGTCGGTATTTGTGTACAACAAAGAACTTGAATTATTTGTCTGCATGGGAATGTTAGGAGATGCAGGATCTTTCTACATCGCCCCATAGAAAGAATCTCTTCTTTTGTTAAATCAGCCAGACCATGCTGTTTATAGTATGTTTTATTTTTAACTTATCATTTTATTAATGTTTTATTTTTAACTTACACCTTTATATTCATGTTCAACAGGTTTGTTCGGCAGAAGTTAGGGATCATGCTTAATGGGAATGAAGCTTTGTGGTTTTAGTACGATGTATGTATGTGAAGGAAGCATGGAGTGGTTAGCTTTCTCTGTGTACTTGCTGAATTTTATAAATCAAGTGGTTATATATTATGTAACCATTAAACTCATAATTATGTAGTAATCGTAATATGTAGTAGGTTGTCTGTATGAAACGTTGTATGTCAACGTATTTACTATTTCCTATGTTCTTTAATCCCATTATACATCTTTGTTTAATCTGCGTAACTAGCAGTTGTTTCCAATAAACAATGTGGCAACTAACTGTTGTACGTAGGGCAACTTCTTTTCCTTATTGACTACTTTTATAAACCAAGGAGTCCTTCTAGTTGTTACAATTCGTATTCTACAATCAACTAATAACTACCAACTAGTGACTATGCACACTTGAAATTAACAGATTTACCATTCAACACTAGTACAATTAAACTAGCAGTTGTAAGTTTAATACAAGCAGCACTAAACCAATATGTGTCTATTCAGGCCCAGAATAGTAAGAGCAACAGCTACACAAGGGCACCAGAATGGTATCAGTAGCACCTACACACGGGCAGCACAAACACGGCCATACACAACAGTATTAACGAATGTGGCATCATTTCGTTGATGTGTTCTATCACAAGCAGTGGTTAAAATAGCTAGCAGTAGTAACCAAATTACTGGCAGTTGTAAGTATACAACCAATTCAGTTTTACTAGCGGTAGTAAAAATAACTATAGCGGTGGTAAAAATGACTAGCAGTTGTAAGTATACAACCAATTCAGTTTTACTAGCGGTAGTAAAAATAAGTATAGCGGTAGTAAAAATGACTAGCAGTTGTAAGTATACAACCACTTCAGTTTTACTAGCGGTAGTAAAAATACCTATAGCGGTAGTAAAAATAACTAGCAGTTGTAAGTATACAACCAATTCATTTTATAATTTGAGATTTAATTTAAGTAATGGTGCACAAAAGCAGTGTAGCATTTTTTTTACGCTTACCTCAAAATAGGCAACTCAAATGAATGTAACTCTACACATCTGATAACATGATGCCGTTATGTGCTTACGTCTAACTGAAGACGTCGTCGTTTTTAGAATAAGTGATGCTCACAGCACATTGATTGTGTAATAGGTCCGCCATATTACCATGGCTTACTAAAATATACCATTTCGTAATATTTTACGGACCAAATTTGAAAAGCTTGTATCTTGGGAACCAACCCAACAACCACATATAATGATCATAATAACACACCCTCGTTCTGACCATCAATTGCAAATCAACAACCCTCATCCAAAGCCTCCTGTCGAGAATTAAAAAAACCAACAAAATTTCCTTGAAAACCATGTCGTTTCGAGCTAATGTTATCACCAGTATGACAGATTATATTAGCGACATGCCATATACAGTGATCGGTAACATTTTGAATCGGTTGCCAATAAAAGAAGCGGTGAGCACCTCTATTTTATATACAAATTGGAGGTTTAAGTGGACCTTGCTCAACGAAGTCATAATTGATGAGGGTTTCTTTTATTATTTAACATATAAGTTTGATGGGAGGCATGTTACTAGACTTTTAAATCAGCTTACGGGTCCCATAAAAAAGTTTGTCTTTTCTGTAGATCCCAAACCGTTGTATGGAATGGAAGACTTGAATTATGAAGAGATTCGTGATTGGCTTATGTTTTTGGCACTGCAAGGAATTGAGGACCTGACAATTAGAAACTTGTGACAACTAGCAATTTAGGGAGTCTATTTTAGGTAACCGCATTACGTTAAACTAAACTGAGATTTGCCTTTATCACTATTTTTATAAACCATGACTTGATTTTATATTGTCAATTGGTTTTTATGATTTAATTCATTACTAAATGAGTTATCGTATGAGTTTTAACCCTATTTGGTAGGCACTATTTGATTCGGCACTAGAAAAGCCTAAAACAAAAGTTATTGTAACTTTTAGACCGTAACTCGAAAATTGACAAATAAATAGTCAAAACTCGTGGAAAAATGTAAATAACGATGTTGGAAAGTTGAATAAATGTTGTGGGACACTCGGAGGACAATATGTGAGCTCGGGAATAGGTAAACGGGATAGTTACGAAAAATTACAACCCGACCCCTCCCCTTTTCTCTTGAAGCCGGCGTCCCCCTCCACCAAAATAATTATTTTTAGGTCGCTAGTGGCCTAGTATAAATACCCACCCAAACCCTCATTTCACCTTTTTTTTATCTCTCTAACACACACACACAAGCATTTTCTCTCTCTAAAACAAAACACTAGCCACCACCTTAGTGGCCGCCGGTCATATTCCAGCCACCACCGCCGCTAACCGGCACGTCACCCACCACCTCCACCACCATATTGAAGCTCTCTTTCTCCTCTTTCCAACCATATATTACACGCTCCATTTGGACTTCATTAACACCTTCAAATTCAAGGATTAAGATTCGTACTTTTAGGGTTTCAAAGGGCTTTTGCATTTGGTGATTAGAGAAGGTAAAAAGAACATGTTTTGAGCTTGATAGGGCAATAAGAAGCCACGAATTGACATCTAGGGTTTCGACCCATGGATGAAGTTTGGGGCTTTTGGGTGGAACATGAAATTAAAGCTAATTCATGACTAAATAAACAAGTAATTAGTGTATGGTAAATGTGTGGTGTGTCAATTTGATGGGTTTGTGCATTTAGGGTTCAGTTGCATATTTTTGGTTAAGATAGATGATGGTTTTGTGTTTGGTTAGTGTTTGGAGCTTGAATGATTGGATTTGAGTGTTGTGGATTGGATTTGGTAGTGTTTGGATTGGTTTGGTGAGGTGTACGAGCCACAAGAGGCATGTACGAAGCCTATGGCTTGCTTACGTGACCCACTTGGGTCATGGGTCCGAGTCGGGTCAATTTGGTAGCTTGTTGGTTGATATAGTTGAGGTTTGGATGAGACGCGTGGAGCCGAAAAGCTTCTAGAGCTTGTTTGGTTCACGTGGTCTTGAACGCGACCGTGTCATGACCATTAGGGTCATAACATTGGTTTCGAGTATATTTGGTTGATTGATTGGTTGGCGAGATTGTTTTGAGTTGGTTTGGGATTGAATTGCGATATTGTGACATTTAATTTGGACTTGATATATATATTGTTGACTTTGAGCTACGTCGGCGTCACTTTGACTTTTTAGTCAATAGTTGACTCCGACAAAGCCGTAACATGGACTTTAGTATAATTTGGACTATTGATTGATTAAAAGCCGAGAAGTTATGACTCGTGCTTGTGGACTCAAAACGAATAACGATATGAGATTAATAATGAAATTTGACGATATATATATATATATATATATATATATATATATATATATATATATATATATATATATATATATATATATGAAAATGCTAATAAACTATGAAATAGAAATAATAATTAGGCTTTTGTACCAAAAATGTCGATAACAAGTCTTATCTTGTTATTTACTATTTTTAAATGGAAACTAACGACTAAATTGGAAATGTTTTGTAATAAATAAGTAATTAATGTTTCGAGTACACGTTTATCAATAAATGTCAATTGTGGACATTTAATATTGGTTTAAGTATTTAATTGTTTACGTTGCGTGCATGGGTTACGGATAACCTAGCATTAATAGTGTTGATCCACGTGGGTAGCGGACTTATTAGGTTGACGAATCTAATAAGAGCCCGCTAGGTACATTGGGTAACCCTATTAATGGGTGACTTATCCTTATGACTCTTTAGGATACGATTGATTTATGGGATAATAAGCGACACGAATAAATAAATGAGTTTATCGAGTTGAAGAATTCGATAAGGTCTACTATTTATTCCGAAACTTATTGAACTATGGAGCTTATCGTTTAGAGGTCTCATTGTGTCGCATTGAGTTATATATTGTTTGTTTGAGTGCATTCATGGCATCATATTGAGTCGATACACCCACATGAGGAATACCAAACACTAGGATTAAATGGTGAAACGAGACGTTTTGGAAATAAAGAAATGGAATATATTGGGGTAGATAACGTTGATTTTGAGGAATATATATACTAAAGTTGTTCTACATTAATAGGTTGTGCCGAGTCGATAGTTGATGTGCTGTGATATTGTTATCTTCTGCTAGTGTTTATTGTGCGTTGATTGCTTGAGGTGAGTTTCATAGCCCCACTTTTATATACGTTTTAACTACGTTTTGAACTATTTTGGGGTGAGAATCATGCTACTGTTTTTGGACCGTTTAAACTATTTGGATTTGCTTATATGCTTGACTGTTTAGATAGATATGCGGTAGATGTTGCCTTAGTCTAGGTTTAACCGTGCCTAACTAAGAATAGACTTCTACCTCGACCTAGTCCGGGGTTGGAAACTGTTCTAGAGGTTGTCACGATAGTGCTGGACTAGATTCGTGGGGCCCTAGTAATCCCTGGATACGGGATGTGATTATGTGGTTATATGGTTGGTGATCCGGGTAGGATCGGTATGTGCAAACGGTATTATTCTATCTTAGGTCTCGCATAGCAAATCAACTCTTACAGGTCCACTATGATTTTTTTGAACTTAAACATATGAACTCACCAGTGTAAGCTGACCTTTTAGCATGATTTCTCAGGTATTTGAGAGATGTTTGGATTACTTGATCAGTGGAAGCTTGGCATGGAGGCGTGGTTCAATGATCATTTTTGACTCTGATAAACTATGGGGACCTATTTTATTAAACTATGTTTTGGGCCTAATAATTATACTTTCGGATTAAATGTTTGGATTAACTAAATTGGGATTGGTTTTGAATGTTAAATGACTATCTTTTTGCTATACTTGTGTACGATACCAATCCAATAGTAACGCCCCGAAAACTTGATTAAGTCTTCCGCTGTACCAAGATTTGGGGGTGTTACAGATTGGTATCAGAGCTTAAGGTTATAGAGAATTAGGTATTTTATAAACCCTAAACTATAACCACTTTTAAGAAAAATCGATCCTCGACCGACGCATGCCCGCTTGCCAAGCCGAAGCTTCTTATTTGATTATGGTATGAACTGCAATTTAAATTATGAGGTGATATGTTAAGGGATATTGTGAACTGATTATGGAAACGTTATTATTTGGAGATATGATTATGGATTTTTCAAAAGAGATATGATTATCGGTATTGGAAAATGAGATGTAATTATCAAGATATTACGGAATTTGATTCGAGTAAACGATATATTGTGATTTTGGAATTTTGAACTTGATTGATTTGATTTGATATGGGATTATGTGATGGAACGGAACTTATGTGTTTTATTTAAAGGCATGTTTTGAGTAATGCGGTACCTCTACTTTTAAAGCTTTCATTATGTGATATGTGTTTTAGTTAAGATGATGCGCTTATTAAAACTAGTTGTTTCGAACACTTATACCTACCTTATGCCGTTGTCACAGACTATGCCTTCACTAGCTTTTGATGTGTCTGAGGAGGTCCTTGTTGTTGCTAGTTCACCAGCATTGACTCTCATGACGGTTGCGCAGGATGATCCTTATGAGATTGCCCATCACACTAGTTCATCATCATCAGATTGTCCTAGCTCATCTAGGCAGCTCACTTTACATCAGGTTTTAGCGAGAGCACAGACTCCTAGGCTTGCTTATAGCACTGCCCGCATGTCCGTGAGACCACCATCATCACCTATCTGTTTAGTAGTATCACCAGGTCTTAGGAGGCCTAGATCTCCTAGTGTACCACCTCAGGATTTACCTGCACAGAGACTCCGACTCATGGACTCTCCCCCTATGGATGAGGGCGAGGAGGAGCATGAGGTTGAGGAGGAGCATGAGATTGAGGAGCAGTATGTTGATGAGGATGAGGATCTTCAGGAGGAGGATGATGAGGATATCCCAGAAGGGGGTACTCCTCCATTGCAGAGTCCTGCACATTCTCCGGGACCAGGTTCTCCTTTGCCTGAGCCTGAGTCCCCTGGACAGCCTTTTGGTTTTGATTCACCTCCACATTCACCTGAGATAGGTAGCCCGTTAGGATCTGAGATACCATCGGAGATTGCTTCGGAGCCCGAGGAGTATGGGAGTATGGGTCAGATCTGGAGGAGGATTATATCCCAGAATATTAATCTCAGTAGGTTGTCTGGTCGATTAGATGGAGTGACGAGGACTGGTGTAGAGGATTTGAGGATAGATTTTGTTAATACAAATAAGCCGTAAAAACGTTTATTTATATTTTACGATCTTCTAATGTTTTGTCGATAACAAACGTAAAATCATTTTAACGAAACAAATAGAATACGTAAATAGTTTGAGTCAATAGTTTCCTAACACACTTACGTTTTCACATAAAACACTAAAACAAATATAAGTGATTTTATGATTTAGATATATATGTACAACAACTAGTGTTTACATATTGGGTTAGCATATACTTAAACTAAGTATACTAAAATGGGTAAAAACAAGTATATACTAAAATGGGTCAAAACAAGTATATACTAAATGGGTAAAAACTAGCAAATGGTATTGACCCATAACCCATGGTTTTATATATACCACTTAACCAAGTTCATTGTATCCTTGAGATACATTGTATCTAGAAAGAAAACCATGGATCAATCCATAACCCATGACCCATGACCCAATACCAAAAATACCCATGGGCAAAGAGGAGCATTCCACGGATCCCTGACTTTGTGCTAGCCGGATCCATTGTGGGAGGGATCCGTGGGATCCGGGGAACAGTAGAGAATTTCTTCTATAAATAGAGAGCCATTTCTTCCTTTCTACTCATCACTTTACACACATACTTCCCCAAGTATTATAACCCTCTAACCTCAGATCCAAGTGATCTATGTAGTTTGTCTTTTGTTTTTGTGTGATCTTCTAGGTTCCTCTTAAAGGCAAGATCACCACTTCTTGAAGACGAGCAAGCTCAAGTCCATGAGTTGCTATGCTTCGTCATCATCAAGACAACTAAGGTTCTCTTGTTGATAGTTCTTTCTTTCTCCATAGATGTTGGGTTGAAGGCATTAGTGAAGAATGCCGAAAGTGTCAAGATGAAAGCATTAGTGAAAGGTGCTTATCGTCCGTGTCAAAGCATTAGTGAAGAATTCTAAAGGTGTCAAGACGAAGGCATTAGTGAAGGGTTCCAAGTGTTGTGTCAAAGGCATTAGTGAAGGATGCCGAAGAATCAACTCAAGCAGCATTCGGGAAGAATGCCTAGGTCGTATAATCGATGAGGTGCATCGTTATACATATAAGTATTTGTTTATTTCCAAGGATGGTGATATCCTTGATGGTGTTGTAACAAGGAGTGGATCTCCTTGATATTAGGTGTTGTGTTGTGAAGGGTAGTAGTTCCTCCATAGTAATGGGTAGCCTAGCACCGTATAAAGGGTAGGCGATGTTGTGATAGGATTAGTTCTCCTTGGTGTGAAAGAACTCGGTGGTTAGCCTAGCACCGTATAAAGGGTAGGCGACGTTGTGTTAGGTGTGGTTCGCCTTGGTGTGAAGGAACTCGGTATTTAGCTTTCTACCGGAAAAAGGTTAAGCGACGTTATGAAGGCTTCTCCGCCATAAGGAGTTGGTGTAGTGCTTACAAACTCTCGAGTAGGTGACTCGGGGAGTTGAGTAGGGCAAGGAAGGTGTCCTTGTAGCCGAACCACTATACATACTTGTTTCGTGGAGATGTGCTTCTTACTTTTTATCTTTCATTACACGTTTATATATCTATCTATCAACGTCCAACATAAACAACCAAATAGATTGACATAAGTCGATCTAAATATTTAAAAGGAAGTTTTAAATTGGTAAAACTATTCAACCCCCCCTTCTAGTTTTCCACAGTTGGCATCAGAGCTTCGTTACCAAGTTTCTTAGAGTATGTTGTACTTTAAAAACTTGATACGATCCATGTATGTTTGAAAACTACAAAGAAGGATTTTTTTAAGGTCTTATTTTCTTTTAAATCATTTTGTTGACATTGATAGATCAGTCTAACAATTTTTGTCTTCAAGAAATCTTCATGCTAGAATCTCTTCAAAATCTTCATCTCTATCCAAAGAATAATGAAGTCAACATTCAAGGAAGGATCTAAAAAGTACAAAGGATTACTTTAAAAAAGCTCATGAAGTATTTTTGGTATTATGCCAAACCAAGAAGCATAGAGGTATGTCTTACTTTTCATTAGATAGGTTACATGAGTTTAATTTATTTCATAGTTCTCTTTGTTTAATAATTACTAGCATCATTAGAAGTCTCTTTCGTCACTTTTCCGTCTTATTCATCATCGGGAATTGTATTTCTTTTGATTCGTCAAACTAACGCCGTCGTCACATATGAACCCTCGATATGTGATTCATCAAAACCCGTCATTCAAAAACAATCTTCATCTAATACCTCCAAACTATTTTTTAGTAAGCTAGTTTATAAGCCTATTACAAAAATAATGCCAAACAACCCTTTTTCTGTCCACAGTAGTCGGATCCCTCTAGTTGTACTAGCCGGATCCCAAATACAAGGGATCCGGGGGAACCGTGGAACAGAACTCAGCTATACGCTTTCAAAAAATCACCACTGATCTTTTTCCCTCTATTCACATAACACGAAAATGACTAAGGTACTGAATTCATCCTCATTGGATTCCATACTCTCAAGTATTCCTTCCTAGAACACCATTGTAAGTAATTACATTAACTTGTTCTAATTTTCATCATCCTCATCCTAGGGTTTATGGTTTCTTAATTTCTAATCAATTAATTTAATTAGGGTTTTTCAAATTAATCATGAAAAGGGGCTTTTAACAAAATCACATTGTGTTCACAACATTGTTAATACAAATCAAAACCATAAACCCATCCCAACTAATTTTACCTAATTGGAAAATTTGTATTTTTAGGACAAACCATGCCCAAAGCCACTCAACAAGATCATCATGACACCGTCCATTACCTTACTCATTGCTATCGCAAAAAGGGATTGACAAAAACCGACCGTAAAATATTCAAAAGCCTTGTAAAACGACTTATCCACGAAGGCCGTGTAATCAAGGAATGTTTCCTTGAAGATACCGACACTCGTCAAGTTTTCTCGACAATCAATTTTGATTGTCTCCTTGACATAGATGAACAAATCTATCCGGTTTTCATTTTTGAATTTTACAAAAGCATTAGGATCATTAGAAACACCGACAATAGCATCTCAATCGCCTTCATCATCAACAAACAAAACTTTACCCTTCCTCTCAACACCTTTGCTCAAATTCTTCGCATTCCTTGTAAAGGAATTTGTATGTACTTTCAAGATTGGGCAATTAACGCTCAAAAACTTGCACTTGATCCTAAGCCTCTCTACAACACTCTTCTCGGGAATCCCGAAACCATTCGAGAAACTATCTTCAAAGTTAGGACCGACCAATCCCGTTACAACCGTAACAAAAAGCTCATTCACCGTGATCCCTTTCAAATGGAACTTTTCGAAATGCATCCCATGTTTAGAAAATGGGAAGAAATCCTTAGGGAAAACGTCATTATCCTAGTTGGAAACAAAGATCATCCAAACGCATGTCTTGTGCAAATGATATATTGTCTTGTAGGATCGTTATTTTATTGTGTTTGATGATTCGGGTGGTCTTGGGAGATCAAAATACATGTTTTCCATTTTAGAGAGAGAAAGTAGAGAGAGAGGGTGTTCTTGCTAGAGGTTTACACAAAAGTTGAATGTTAGATTATGAGAAGCACCACCCCTTCCATGGATGGAAGGGGTATTTATAGTTACAAATACACGACCTCCTATCGGCCTGTGGATCAGGGATACAGTGGGTAAAGACCCGTCCTTCCTCCACGGTGTTGCACTAAGCTATACTACGCTACAAACTAATAAATAAACTACTAAATAACGTAAATAACGATATGTCTACGAGCTAACTTATGCTAGATAATATTAGGGGTGACCGACTCTTCACTATGGAATTTTCTAATTCCTAACAATCTCCCCCTAAGGGAGGTCACCCCATGTTTTACATTTCGAATCCTAGCATTCTATTCTTGTCTTTGTTCTTGAGCTCGTAGACTTCAATTCTTCATTTCAACAATCTTTGTGCTTTTGTAGCGATTCTTCAAAGTCCGCATTGATTTGTACTTTTAGTGGAGGCCTTTAACTGATCCACATCTTTGATGATCTTCGAGCTTTCTTTGAGATCATCAGCCACAGTAAATCTCTCTGGATCATCCATAGTAGTGTTGCCTTCATGTGAAGTTGTGACATTTGGACCGACATGCTCACACTTTTGAATCATGACATCTTTCCATCAGAGTAGCGGAAGTCTTACTGGTTCATGATATTTGCAGCAGCGTAGCAGAAGCATAGTATAAAAATATCAGAACCAGGTTATGTAGATATGCACCAGTCATGATTTCTTCAATTAAGTGTGGTTGATGTGAACATGCGGCTTTGAATTGACTCCTCAATTCTGATCAGCTGCAATCGTCGGGGTGTACCTGCATACGACAGTTAGCAATAAAGCGCACGAAAGTGTCTTTGATCACTTTTGTTGAATTGAGGTACACGGCCCACGGTTCCCCGTTGATCAGTATAAATACTGCCTGTGATCAGGTAGGATTCCTAAGAATCTCCTTGACAGGGTTTCGCAGCTGTTCTAGCTGTTCTCAAACCGGAACGTCTCAAAGAAGACAACACGGAGTGAGTGAACCAGCAAATTGAGATTCACTGATTGATGAAAAATGATTTGAAAGACAATCGTGTATTGCTTGAAGAAAGAGTTTTGCAATACGACGAAGGTTTTATGAGAAAGATCAATTTTCAATCAAAATACTTTTTGTATTAGAGAATGAGTACACATTCGATGTGCTAGCGAAAAGAAGAGATTCGCACATCGAAGGGTTTTTCTAAAAGTATTTGTCAATTCCATTCCTGGACCAAGGTTGATTCAAGACTGAATCGCCCCATTGTTTCTATCCAGTTGTCACAAGTTTGATCTTACGAGAAGATCTCACATGTCACCCACCAAGAGCTTGTTTGATGTTGGCTCTAGAAGGATTTCCATCTTCATCGTGAATACTTTTACATACCACTCAGATGTTCTGGCAATACCACAAGGATAATGCGTAGGACTCTCAATATATTCTTACTTTCCACATTGTGTGAAACAGCAAGTTTTCATTAATTTTGTGTCCTAATGAGATATTGTGGATGATATCTTGGCTCTAGACTCAATCGTGCATATTTGGTTCCTGTGCCGGAGACTAGGGAGAGGGTCTCCTTCTTCAATATCAACAATCTCTAAGAGAAAGTCGATAGATAATGTCGGTTCCCCGTGAGAATGAAACAAGTCCTTTTAAGAGGAACTTGAGTGGCTTGGGAAGTTAGGTGCAGTGCGTCACTGGGTCCATGACGTCTTGTCTTCAATACCAGTGTTACCTTAGTAAACACCAGTAGCATATGTATTGAACCTGGTTTCTGCCCTAAGGTTGAATTGATGGAGGGCTATTTCTTTTCACCCTTTTTCACATTCAGTTCTTTTTCATTCTTCAACCCCTTCAGTGCTTACCGAGACTTCATTACTAGAACCTTGTTGGGTTTATTCCAGTTCTAGCTCTGTCTTAGTCGGCACTCTTCCCATATTTCACTTTTCTCCTTTTTTTTTCAATATACCTAAGGACTCTACACTATCTAGTGGATTGTCCCTGGGTAGATCCCTCCGGTTCTGGCGGATCGTGGGAACAAATACCTAACCTAACCATCCTTATAACTCCATGCATAAAGTAAATTTGGTCGGTCTTTTGGTATTGTTCATTCCTTCTCGAAACCAATTGAAAAATCATTTGGAAAACCAATAAAGGTACTTGTAATACGAGATCAAAGCATTTTGTACCTTAATAGTTTTGATCATTTAGAAAACCTCCCCCTCAACATGTGCGTATGATTTAGAAATTGTTCAGCACAAGGAGGCAAGAGGACTTTGAAATATTTTCTTTGATCACAATTTTCATACGAAAAAGCCATTTGATTTTCATGGTAAACTTCTCCCCCTCAATATGTGCATAGGATATTTAAAATCAATTTTATCACATAGAGGCAAGAGTTCTTTTGAAGCACATCCACGATTACAAAAGCCATTAAGAAAACCATTTGATAACTCAATCAAGGTACTTAATAAATAACTTTAAAAAGCTTTTGTACCTCGATAGTTATGCTCCTCCTCAAAATGTGCTTCGAGATTCGAAAGCGTTTAGCACATATGAGCGAGCAGCGTGCACAATTAAATCAAAACGATTATCTTTTATCAAATTTCATAATTAAATCACAAATTCTCCCCCGATCAAAAATATCAAACCCTTTGAGATTTTGGATCCCAAGTGATTTAATTAGGTTTAGAAAACATGGGAGAAAATGTGGCCTTGTTTAAATACTCATCTGGTTTTTGGATAAATCCTCCTCCTCAACATGTGCATTATGTATATTGAAATCGTTTGGCACATGGAGGCAGGAGTGACTTTAAAGGACTAAAACCAATTTCATTTAAAACAGATTTGAGATTTAAAACACGATCTCTACCCCGATCAGAAATATCAAACCATTTGAGATTTGTGATCCCAACTGATTTAAATCATTTAGACAAATTTAGGGAAAGACGTGGCAAGATTCAATTTTGAAAGATGACAGATAAGGACCATTTTAAGACATTAGAGATTGTTAGTGTCAGGTATGATAGTTTTTAAGAGATCTTTTAAGTAAAGCAAAACAATTTCACAATCAAACAAGAACAGAAAAAATTTCATTTTGAAAGACCTTGATTCTAAAGAAAAAATCATACCATGACATAACATTAAATCTTTAGATCACCACTTATTTTGTACAATCTGGAACTTTTGTGAAGAAATATCGTTTGAAAATATTTTATTTTAAATCACTCTCCCCCTCAATCCATGACCGTAGTCGATAATTGAGTGACTCAAGTTTTGATAAAATGAAGTCCGGTGATTTTCAAAATTTAGTCCAATATATTTTCAAAACAACATTTTTCCATTTTCAAAACAATTTAATTCAATTTACTCAAAAATTGTTTAAAAATGGTATCCTGCACAAAGATACGTTAGTGGTTGAGAAGCTTCCGTTGTTGTTGTTGTAGGGTTTGGAAGAAAAACCGACTGCTGATGCAGTGAGACTTCTTCTTACGTTGCATTTTGAATGCCAACTGAGGTCAAATTAAGCTCCGTTTCTTCAATCACTTAGAAGAAAACCATCTGCTGATGCAGTGATACCTCTTACGTTGCATTTATGCCAACTCTCCATAGAAGTCCAATTAAGCTCCGTTTCTTCATTTGTCAACCCAAGATATCGTTACCCTTTCCTTGCGGCATCCAATCATGTTCATTAGTGGGATCCGGATCGGGAACATTCTTATATACCAATATACCTGCATATGTTAGTGAACACACATACAAATATATGGTGGTCGACAACACCCAAACAACAATCGACTAATAAAGGTCAATCCAACATATCAATCAGATCATGTAAGGTAAGGGTATAATGTGTTTCTCAAACTCTAATCATCTAAACCTAACAATCATATCCTAGAAACCTAGTCCTTCAACATAGGCAATTATATTTTTTCAGATAAGCACGTAGGATAATTAAGAAAGTCCGTTAGATGATATAAATTTGAAAACATTTTCCCCCTCAATCAATGACTTGTTTTCTGAAAAGATTAAAAGCGCTGAAGTCATTGATTGAGTTTTCAATTTTCACAAAAACTCTGAATCTGATTGTTTTTAAAGCAACTCATTTACCACCATTTTTGAAAAACAACAAATATTTTTCTGAAGAATTTTAGACGGAAAAACATTTGTGTAGGAACAGCAGTCCTTCGACATACTTTCCTCAAATAGTTTTAGGATAAGTGCACGAAATATTTGAAAATCATTTAAGCGTAGCACTTTCCTTCTTTGAAAAACGGGTTGCTATCAGAAATAATAGCAAGCCATGGTTTAAGCACGGGTCACAGTCTGAAATAACTGTAAGCCATGTTTTGAAGCACGGGTTACAGTCTGAAATAACTGTAAGCCATCATTTGAAGACATGTATAGAAAAGAATATTTACACCTCCTGCTCGAACTTCATCTATGGTCCCGTGCCATTATTGAATGACATTTCTAAGACCGTAGATGTTATCGATACCAAAAGACATGTCATAGAAAAACATATTTTTGGTATTTTTGAAGTTTTTCGGATTTTTATGGGTTTTTTGAAGGTTTTATATTTTTCTATTTTCTTTTTGTTGGTTTTCTATTTTTGTATTTGGTTTTTTGAAAAAATATATACAAGGATAGAATAGATGATATAGTTAAAGAGGATGATGATACGAGTACAGAGATAAGGATATCGAGCAGCACGTCGTAGAAGATAGAATTCGTCATCTCTTAAACATCCACCACCAAAGCTTCCAAGGGCTCTTGAATTGAAAGAAATAGAACCATCTGAAAGTGAGACTTTGGCGGCTTCCCCCCAAACCGAAAATCCTTTAGCTGAGCAGATTCAAAGCTTTCTGTCAAGCTTGCTTTAGCCAGGTGCACAGACAAGCACACCATTATCATAAACCCAGCTGCTCCTTTTAAGAATAATCACCGTGATTCTTCGTTCGAGGCTATATCATCCAATAGAATACCAGCAACGTTTCATCCCACACATAAATAATCTTCTCAAATTTCTTTTCCACTGAAGTCTGAAGCAATCCATTCCAAAAGGTGTCGAGAGACCACTTTCCCCGAGTAGTTGAATTGATGCAGTCAGTCTGTTAGACTAGAGCTCACGAACCCGAATACACATACCCGAAGACAAAGAAACTTATACCATCGAAGTAGCAGATTAAGTCCAATAGCCAAAGAATAACCCCGATGTATACTTTTCTCTCCCCCTGAAGAAAGTGTATGAAGCTCAAGAACCCGAAGTACCCGAATGCCCAAAGAGAGAAAAACCAATAACATTGAAGAAGCAGGCCAAATCACTGATTATCTCTGCGGGTGACAATCTCTGCGGATGTCAACTCCGGAATAAGTGATTATATCTCTGAATCACAGATTAAGCCCTCAAGTGAAACAGCTGAGCATCCCCAATGTACACAATTCTCTCTCCCCTGATGATTGCGATAACATCGAGATCATCACACACTTGTGTACCTTCTTTCATCATCAGAAACTAACTCTTACATCTCTTCCCCCGCGTAGTTGGAATAAGAACACTAAACACTTTGATGAGTAAAACCTTGAGTTTCTCTACGGTCATGACATTTGTTTTCCCGGGATATCTTCAATCATTTAGAAGAGTTAAGTTCATCAAGTTTACTCGCCATGAGTCAAACCTTGAGTTTCTCTGCGGTAATAACATTTGTCTTCCCGGGATATCTTCAATTACTTAGAAGTATTAAGCTCATCAAGTTTACTCGCGTTTAGATGCTTGTCTCCTTCCCCCTTGCTGGTTTTGATACTTCAGAATCAGCAACATATTTTAAGCCCATGTACTAGAAATCATTTGAGAAGAACATCATTAGCTCAGATGTATCTGTGAGAATCAACTTGCTGAAGAATATGAGCAAGTCTAATTGGGGATTAAATTCGACATATCACTCTCTCCCAATTAGTGCTCTCCCCTAAACCGACAATCTGTTTGATAAATGCCATGAATTAAGAAGAAGTCTTTAGATCGTTAAATGCAACTCGTCTTTAGTCTTCTAACATGTAGCAGAATATGTAGAACCGACTGTAGACTCGACCTTCTTCAAGATTGTCCAGTTGGGGAATAGAAAGTTAACATCTTCAACTCACCAAAAACAAGAACATCACCAAAAAGCATCCCAATCAACTTACATCTTGCAAATCCCCTTAACTAAAATCCCTCCCAATCAAACAAGAACAGAAAGATGTTCATCAAGGAAATCAGCAATCAGGCCGCAACGAACACACGAAATGGTAATACCAAGCAAACAATCACATCAAACAAGAACAGAAGGTTGTTCGGAATCATCATGTTGATGTGCACGTGAAGCATTAACCGGAAGCACTTTGTCAATAAACTCATATCAGCTTGTGAAGATGTCAACTAACGGCTCATAGAAGAAACTCCATGTGAAGATTACCCGATAAGAAGAAGCTCGGTTCTTACATGAGTTTAGAGCCGTATGACCATTTAAATTCTCAAATAATAATCAACCATGCAGTAATTTCACACTTCTTCTCCCCCTCAAGAATTGCATACGGAGTTGCCATTCTTGATTAAATAAGTGAAAATCATCCGAATGTTCTATTCACACTTCTCTCCCGCAAAATAAGCACATGATGTCGCCATCTTCATTATAATCGAGCAAGTAGAATGAGAAAACAATCAGTGGTAGCCCGGTTCACTTTATGACTGAAGCGCATGGAAAAAGTATGAAGCATGTTGATGAGAATGGTCATAATAGAGAAGATTTCTCTTCTTCAGAAGATAAAGCGCACTGACGCGTACACTTTTCTTTTCTTTAGAGTACGAGGCCTGAACTGAAGTGAACAGACGTCATTATCTCTCTCTTTTCATCATCTCTTTTGGCAAAAACATGTAATCAACCCATTATCATTCTGTAGGCTCTTTGTAGTGACAGCTGATGGAGATAACCCAATATGATGAATTTGACCTTGAAGTAAATTAACCCGAACTCGTGACTTAAACTTGCACATATGTAACAAAGAGCGGTGCAGATTTCCATTAGCATCTCTAAGTACTCTCTATGTACTCTATACTCTTCAACCAACCAACCATCAAGTATAAGACGTACATTACCTCTTGAAAATCCACAATTGAATGTGACACTGAGCACTACAACGTAACTCCTTAGAGTGATAGTTATTTTGAGGTGATAAGAGCCCAATTCCCCCAAGTGGTAAAAGAAGAGGTAAAAGTCTCCCAACAATAACTAGATTTCCAAGTCTTCGTTTTTGATAATAAGCTCGAACAAGGATCATGAAGAATCTTCATCCAACCATCCCCGATACCTTCAGATACTAAGTACACTCGCCCGTGATATTTCACTTCAATCTCAAATAAATAATACTGAATTAACGCCGTTGTCACATCTTCTGAACTGCTCAAATCTAGCCTTCTTTGACATTAAAATGAACTTTGATAAAGGTTTTCATCCCGACCATGGTTAAAAGCACATAACCCCGTAAAACCATGTAATAACCAAACTGCCATGAAGGCAACCCAAACACACACCCAATTCATGAAGTACACCCCTTTATCCCTTCTTCGAAGCAGAAACCATAGAACCAGCATCAGAAAAGATCCCGAAATACACTTTCCTTTTCTCCAGGATGGTTCCATCGTTAGGGATTTTACAACTCTATGGTTTAAACCGAAAAATAGTTTCTTTCGCGGGATTTTACAAAACCAAGAGTAAACCGTAAGATAGGTCCGGAAATGCACCTTACTATTATCAGGATGTTTCCATTGTTACGGGATTTTACAAGTCTATGATTTAAACCGAGAAATAGATTCTTTCGCGGGATTTTACAAAATCAAGACAAAACCGTAAACAATGTCAGTTTGAACGTGTAATGACAACTTTGGTTTCAGTGAATATCTATTTTAGGAGAACATGCAGTGGTTCATCAACGGTTTATTAACCAACATCAACAACATCATTAACCATCCAACTAAACACTTTGGAAAAACACATCATTCACACAATCTGTCGGCTATTGTAGTGACAACACGGAGAAGTAAACCCAATATGCCAAACTTGATCATGAAGTAAAATTCCCCAGATTTATTACTTAAACTTGTACTAATCCTCGTGAAAAAGAAACAGTGTACCCAATGTACAAACCTCTTGACGTATCCTCAACTGCATGAGACACCAAAGTGATAGTTACGTTGTGGGTAAACAGAGAAAGAATCACAACCGTACCTAAATAGCCAAGTCTTTATCACACTCTATAAATGCCCAAACAAGTCATCTTCGTGGAAGGGTAGAAAGAAAGAAGACGAAATAAGTAAACGCGCCCGGAAAACCTCATTTCAAATCCAAATAAGAAATACCGCACAACAACCCCGTGGTCAAACTTGTTCAAATACCAATTCAAGCCATGACAGACTATTTATCGTGAAGATGTGTGACCCATTGTATCTAACCGCATAACTCATCAAATCTCTTCATCAATTTGCATCAAGTCATATTTCATCAACAAATCACATAAATTAAAGACACATCACCCAACAAGTCTCATTGTCATGCAAGACATACTCTGGATCCAATTTAATCCCACATAAGATTAGCACATCCGATATCAATCACTCTTAAAATTCAAGTTTTCGTAAAATGCACAGACATGGCACCAACTCATGTAGAATATCCGAATTTATAAAGCCCATTTCACAACATAACTTTCCGTGAAGAGTACGAGTATGAGGATATCCGATTCAAGCGATTAAAATCTGAGGCCCAAAAATTATCATATAACTCGTTCCAAAATTAGTACAATTTGAGAACAAGTTAGAATCTCACTCTCATGCCCATTCTTACTCACTTACGCGACCATCATTTACTAAGATCATACACAACATCCATAAAATCTCACGACATCCATAAAATCTCACGGACCACATAAACATTCACCATATTACATCATAGTACTATTCTAACCCACGAGAATCCAATATTCGTCCAGCATCAAAAAAATGTATTCAGCCCATATCAATAACTCACGAGGCCCATGAACACATCACAACTCACGGCCCATCCTCAAGTTTAATAATTCCGGCCCATGTCCTTAACCACTTGCTCGGCCCATGTTATACACCGGATCCAAATCAATTACTGCCCAAATGAGATTTATTCCCGATCCAGTCACAATTGAGTATAAAATACCATACCCTAAAATTTAGTCATTTAGACTAAACCTAATTTGAAACACACTCTTAACCCTAAAACACATCTCAAAAATAACGCCTCCTTCTCCAGTTAACTCTTCAACGCCTCTCACACCTCAAGCACAAATATCCATCATAACGTGCAACCAAAAACAAATGTGATCCTTCATATTGATAATCATCAAGACCTCACCACAGGGATGGTATGAGGCACGTGATATCACAGCCACAGGGTTGGCACGACTTCGTCCATAACGCCACAGGGATGGCTCAAGGAGTGGTTTTGGCCAAGTCAAGCCCTAAACTTGGACATGTCAAGGTAGGTTTTAAATTTTCGTTTTTGTTTTTGATTGAGTTTGGAGTCTAATAATGAAACAATAAACTGATTTTATCAATCTTGATAAACATCAATTTATACCAGTTTCGTACAAGAAGGAAGAGGCAAAGCTTCATACAATGGATCTGTGATGTTATGTTAAAACTCAAAAAAATCTATGAAAGATTGTGAACGAGTTTAACACTGAGATTCGTTTATTTCATTTAGTATACGTTTCTTGTATTTTCCCATTAACCGAATGTGATGAATGTGTGAAACTATACTTGGTTTTGTACTTTCATCAAAAGTTTCGGATATTCATATGAGGTGTAAGCTTCAAACAGATCTGTGATGGTTATTTTGTTCACACTCGAAAATCAATTAACTTTGGTAACAAAGTGAACAATAACTGAGATCATGTATTAGATATAGATGTGTCTTTGTCTTGGATCAGTGATGATAACTCGTGTGAGCGTACTTTAGAGAACGAATATAACATAACACACGATGAATCTGAGGTCTTGTTGATGTGGGTATGATGTTGGTTTAAGTAATGAGAGTTGAGACATTGATGTTTGATTTGTTTTCTGTTTTCATTTGAGTCTAGATGTAGATGTAGCTGTATCGATTTGGCAATTGGTTTTGATGTCAAGTGGTCATAACATACTTCTCATTCATCCTTTCTGTTACGTTACTTCAGCCAACTCGCTAGCGCAAGTCGCTAGCGCAAGTCGCTAGGACAAGTCGCTAGCCAAGTCGCTAGGACAAGTCGCTAGCCAAGTCGCTAGGACAAGTCGCTAGCCAAGTCGCTAGGACAAGTCGCTAGGACAAGTCGCTACGACTTGTAAATACAAGTCGCTAGGCAATTTTTGATACTCAACTCGCTAACCAGATACACTGACAAGTCGTTACAGAAACACATAACAACTCGCTACCAAGAATACCAGTTTCAAACCCAGAAACATATGCAGAAAAGCTTCATTTTTGACCCAACATGAGCATGTGAATCTGACAAGATGACCATAGACTTCATAGTTTGACCACTTTACATATCTCGAATTGGTAACAAAAGATGTTTAAAGAGTGACAAACATATTTGGACAAATAAAATGACCAAGATAGAAATGACCAAATGTTCACATAAAGACCAGGACATACAAATAAGACCAAAACCAGATACACAACAAATGTTTAACTGTTTTACCAAAATACTCAAAAAATGTTTTCCAACCATCAAGGATGGTACCAAAACAGTTAACATCATGAACCAAAACAAACCACAAGCAAAAACCATGGTACGAAAAACCACACAAATCAAAGAAACACAACAACCTTGGCTCTGGTACCAATTGTAGGATCGTTATTTTATTGTGTTTGATGATTCGGGTGGTCTTGGGAGATCAAAATACATGTTTTCCATTTTAGAGAGAGAAAGTAGAGAGAGAGGGTGTTCTTGCTAGAGGTTTACACAAAAGTTGAATGTTAGATTATGAGAAGCACCACCCCTTCCATGGATGGAAGGGGTATTTATAGTTACAAATACACGACCTCCTATCGGCCTGTGGATCAGGGATACAGTGGGTAAAGACCCGTCCTTCCTCCACGGTGTTGCACTAAGCTATACTACGCTACAAACTAATAAATAAACTACTAAATAACGTAAATAACGATATGTCTACGAGCTAACTTATGCTAGATAATATTAGGGGTGACCGACTCTTCACTATGGAATTTTCTAATTCCTAACATGTCTTACCCACCAAAGGCCGTTTAATCTTGCCTATTACATGGTAAGGAGAATGGCTGGGGTATTCAAAGCTTCCAACATGGTACTTCCGTATGGTATGCTCCTAACACGACTTTGTAAGTATGTTGGTGCATTGCAACCATCTCCTATCAATGATGATCATTACCTTTCCGATCACGTCATGGTACCTCTTACCAAACAACCCCCTAAACGGTTCATGGTCAATGGAAAGAAACTTGAAGCTCTCTCGGACTCCTCAGCTGGTGAAGAAGAAGAAGGTGAAGAAGAGGAAGACGTCGATCCCATAGCTAACATCAAATTGGAACCCTTTGACTACTACGAACAACTTCCAACCATTACAAACGAGACCGCAGAATTCAAACAATTGAGGGGCATGATTCAAAACCTCGCTTACAACCTCACTAAGCCGTCAAAAAGGAAAAGAAAGGATTGACGAAAGAGACAATAGGAACATGCTTATTTTTAACTTAATCTATGTGTGGATGATTATGTTTTAGCACTTTTGTTTGTGGTAATTTGGATATTGTTACTTTTATCATTTCTTTTTAGTGGTGCTTTGTGATGACATGCTTGTTCTTATTGTTTAGTTTAACAATTTATTAGTGTGCAAAATCTGCACATCATTCTGTGAAGATTCTGATTTGCAGATGCCGGATCCCTAGGATTAGCCTAGACGGATCCCTCCCTTGAGGGAACCGTGGGATCCGTGACATCAGATCAGCAATACAGCATGCTTTACATCAAGATATCTTTCTAGATAACATCACATTTTGCTAAACATATGATATTAGAACCCAAATAAGTCCACTTCAAGGATGAGAAAGGCTTAGACTCACTAAAGGCTTACTTAAGATCTTAGTCAAAAGGCCTCTTGATTTAACAGCACATCAAAACTTACCATATTTTCGCTTCAATACTCACAAACTGTTTCTCATATTTCAAAAAACTTAAGTGGACATATTGAACAATTTTAGTAAATTGTTTCTAGTCATCTTTATCTCAAAGTGAGTCAAAATTTAGTTTTTCAATTCTAGTGATTTTTAAGGATTTTTCAAATTTCACCTCAAGCTTAAATCTGATCACTAGGATCATTTATTATGACTTGACACCACCAAAACTCTTAGTGTTATCCTTGGACATCCATTGGTAGTCATCTTGTCCCATCTCCCTTCCATAAGAAGCAATCATTTGCTATAACACTTATTACCCTTGATCATTCAAGTACCCTCTCATCTTAAACACTCAGGAGAACTGAAACACTCAAAATGAGATAGGCTTTAGCTCCTAGAAACCTCATTTCAAACCTGTCA
The DNA here is from genome assembly GCA_019973895.1 of Chrysanthemum seticuspe. NCBI lineage: Eukaryota > Viridiplantae > Streptophyta > Magnoliopsida > Asterales > Asteraceae > Chrysanthemum > Chrysanthemum seticuspe. The sequence continues at coordinate 265,974,210 of BPTQ01000005.1, read as the reverse complement.
TAACTGCTGAGAGCCGGATCCCTAGGATTAGCCTAGCCGGATCCCTCCAAGGAGGGAACCGTGGGATCCGGGTGACAGTTTATGTCAAACCTTGCTAAAACAATCATTTCAACTTATCTTCCTAACTCAAACACTCCATCTCATCTTAAATGAGTTCCTAGATCAGTGAAACTCTAAACTTCAACCTTGTGCATGTTAATCATCACATCTCTAAGAATATTAGTGGCTTAAGTCTTAAATGCACTTGCCAAGTTCTTCCCTTTATAAGCCATATTGCTAAAAAAAACTTTAGTCATCAAACACAAACACAATTATCAGCAATTGCAACCATCTCCCTTAGTCATTTCATCATGAGAAAGGCTCCTAGTGCTAACTCATCCACTCAAGAACCACCCAAGAAACTTGATAGGATCATACACGAAGTTTCCTCAACCGAATCATCTCCGGTTAAGTCCACTAATGCTAGGATTTCTCCTACACCAAGGAAACCAATCAAACTAATCCCCAAGAAAATTGTTCCCACTAGGATTTCATCACCAAACTCTACCAAACCAAACATACCTTCCACAACTCAACCAACATCGTTGGTGCCTAGAGCCACCTCACAATCATCTCCACACTCTCACAATGTAGAAGACTTACCTCCTTGGCCATCTCACCTTCCACCACTACCAACAAACTCACTTGAAAAGGTTGGGCAACAAAATCAAAATATTGAATCAACACTTGATCCAATGACAAACTCTCTCATTCCCCCCAATAGTCCATTTTGGATTATGAGAAGACATCAAAGTCAACCACCCGACCACATGGAAGTTGATGCTTCTTTACCTCCACCCTCAAACATTGTAGAGCCATCACTTAATGAGCCTCCACCAATTCCTCCTTCATTTGAAGATCCTCAACCCACTTCACTTGAACTTCCACTTCAAGAAATTCAAAACCACGACAAGGATTGCTATCATTGTAAACATGTTGAAAGGTTGATACATGAACTACGTGAAGAACAACGTTTCATGTTTTATCACCTCCTCGAACGTTTCGAAGAGGTCAACAAGCCTAAAATACAATGAGCATCATAAGTCACAAGCTCAAACTTAGAATGTTTAGGAAACCTATCTCATCCTTGATCATCATTAAGTTTTTAGTTGAATCTAGAGTTTGGGTAACTCATTAGCATTAGTAGCACTTGTATGGCTAGTTCATTCTCTTAGTTTTAGAGATTTGGTTGATCATCTCTTGTTTTTATTGAATGAATATCTATATGCCATAATTTTTATGTGCTTTGTGTGTTGTGCTTGCTATATCATATACTACTTCACATCTTTAGTAGCATTGATTGAAACACTCTCATTGCTGAAGAAACTGTCAACAGACAGCCGGATCCCTCCAAAATTCCTAGACGGATCCCTCCAAGAAAGGAACCGTGGGATCCGTGGTACAGAAGCAAAAATTTCTACTAACTTGAGTTTATTTACAGAAAATTATGCACTATACTCTTGTTTTCTAACCTTTGCTTTGTAGATTTTCAAAATACATATGAAGATTTTGACACCATAAAGCTAGGGGGAGCTTTGTGTCAAACGATATTGCAAAAACATTTGCAACTTAATCCGATTTTGGATTATACATCATGACACCCCATTGCAACTTTGCAATCTTCAAGGGGGAGCACGTTTTCGTCACTTAGACGAACCATTTGCAAACTTATTTGCAAACACAATTAGCTTATTTTACGTTATGTCCTTGACGCCCTCTCAAAGGGATGGACTCGTCAAGGGGGAGTTAAGACGAGTACCATTCCCGTCACTTGCTCTCTTTACATTTTCTTTTACATTTTTTTCTTATAAAAATCGTGTTAGTCTCTTTTAACACTTTTTGTTTCGACAAAAAGGGGGAGAAGAAAGTAAAAACTACTAATTCAAATTTGCTACGAATTTTAGTTTTTCTTAAAATAATTGTATGTTTTGTCATCAACAAAAAGGGGGAGATTGTTAATACAAATAAGCCGTAAAAATGTTTATTTATATTTTACGATCTTCTAATGTTTTGTCGATAACAAACGTAAAATCATTTTAACGAAACAAATAGAATACGTAAATAGTTTGAGTCAATAGTTTCCTAACACACTTACGTTTTCACATAAAACACTAAAACAAATATAAGTGATTTTATGATTTAGATATATATGTACAACAACTAGTGTTTACATATTGGGTTAGCATATACTTAAACTAAGTATACTAAAATGGGTAAAAACAAGTATATACTAAAATGGGTAAAAACAAGTATATACTAAATGGGTTAAAACTAGCAAATGGTATTGACCCATAACCCATGGTTTTATATATACCACTTAACCAAGTTCATTGTATCCTTGAGATACATTGTATCTAGAAAGAAAACCATGGATCAATCCATAACCCATGACCCATGACCCATAACCAAAAATACCCATGGGCAAAGAGGAGCGTTTCACGGATCCCTGGCTTTGTGCTAGCCGGATCCCTTGTGGGAGGGATCCGTGGGATCCGGGGAACAGTAGAGAATTTCCTCTATAAATAGAGAGCCATTTCTTCCTTTCTACTCATCACTTTACACACATACTTCCCGAAGTATTATAACCCTCTAACCTCAGATCCAAGTGATCTATGTAGTTTGTCTTTTGTTTTTGTGTGATCTTCTAGGTTCCTCTTAAAGGCAAGATCACCACTTCTTGAAGACGAGCAAGCTCAAGTCCATGAGTTGCTATGCTTCGTCATCATCAAGACAACTAAGGTTCTCTTGTTGATAGTTCTTTCTTTCTCCATAGATGTTGGGTTGAAGGCATTAGTGAAGAATGCCGAAAGTGTCAAGATGAAAGCATTAGTGAAAGGTTCCTATCGTCCGTGTCAAAGCATTAGTGAAGAATGCTAAAGGTGTCAAGACGAAGGCATTAGTGAAGGGTGCCAAGCGTTGTGTCAAAGGCATTAGTGAAGGATGCCGAAGAATCAAATCAAGTAGCATTTGGGAAGAATGCCTAGGTCATATAATCGATGAGGTGCATCGTTATACATATAAGTATTTGTTTATTTCCAAGGATGGTGATATCCTTGATGGTGTTGTAACAAGGAGTGGATCTCCTTGATATTAGGTGATGTGTTGTGAAGGGTAGTAGTTCCTCCATAGTAATGGAACTAGGTGCTTAGCCTAGTACCTAATAAAGGGTAGGCGACGTTCTGATAGGATTAGTTCTCCTTGGTGTGAAAGAACTCGGTGGTTAGCCTAGAACCGTATAAAGGGTAGGCGACGTTGTGTTAGGTGTGGTTCACCTTGGTGTGAAGGAACTCGGTATTTAGCTTTGTACCGGAAAAAGGTTAAGCGACGTTGTGAAGGCTTCTCCGCCATAAGGAGTTGGTGTAGTGCTTACGAACTCTCGAGTAGGTGACTCGGGGAGTGGAGTAGGGCAAGGAAGGTGTCCTTGTAGCCGAACCACTATAAATACTTGTGTCGTGGTGATGTGCTTCTTACTTTTTATCTTTCATTACACGTTTATATATCTATCTATCAATGTCCAACATAAACAACCAAATAGATTGACATAAGTCGATCTAAATATTTAAAAGGAAGTTTTAAATTGGTAAAACTATTCAACCCCCCCTTCTAGTTTTCCACAGATTTGAATAAGGTAGAGAAGAAGTCGATGGCCTTAAGAGAAGGTCTGTCGGGACTCTTTGAGCAGGTTGGAGACCGGCATAGAGAGTGCTTGACAGCCTTGGAGGCAGACCAAGCGCTTCAGCGCAAGGTCGATGGTTTGGAGAAGGAGGTCGTGAATCTTAGGAAAGATTGCGGCTCTCAGCGTTTGGGGATTTTGTCTCTATGGAGAGTGATGGATGATGTTTGGAGATCATTTAGGAATGCTTGTAATCATGGCAAGACAGTATTAGATTTATGGTTTTGTACCATCTTGAAACTAAGTAGTACTTGGTTCGAGATGTAGGATTTTCCCAGTTGTTTACTAGTATCGTTGTTAGGATCGTTTTTGATTTCTTCGTATCCTTCCATGTATTTCCACTTTTGAAACCTATGAGTTATGGTTATGGGAACGTGCATCATTAGTTATGATGCGGTATTTGATTGTTTCGCTTTGGTATAGCGTTATCCCTGTTGGCCTAGATTACGTGATCAGACGTTATTGGGTGACCTTTGGAACCCAACTCTATTTTAGAACGTGAATTGTGAACTTATGAAACTGTTCTTCTTGCCTCCAGAATGGTGGCATCAAGACGAAACTCGCTTAGGAACAACCGAGCAGCTCCTGCTGCTGTTGTTGCCCCTGGTCGTCGAGGTCGTCGTCCGGCCCCGACCACACCACATGTTGAGAACCCAAACATTGATAACCCAGCTGTAGAAAACCCGAATGTGAACGACCATGCTGAGAATGGTCCTGTTCCACAAAACCCTTCACTTGTGAACCCAACCCACATTGACCAGCTAGTGTCGCAGCGTGTCGTTGAACTGCTAGCTGAGGCTAATCTTTCTAACACCTCTAGTGGGACCCCAATGCTGAATCGAACTCGAGGTTGTACCTACAAAGAGTTCCGATTCGGTGGTCCCATTGATTTTGGAGGAACTGAGGGAGTAGTTTACCTGACTAGGTGGTTGGAGAAAACTGAATATGTGTTTGCTGTGAGTAACTGTGATGAGGATTGTAAGGTTAAGTATGCAACCTTCACTTTGAAGGACGAGGCGTTGACCTGGTGGAACAATTACCACATAACAGTAGGAATTGATGTAGCTTATAGTATGACTTGGACTCAGTTTAAGGCTCTCCTGATTAAGACTTACTGTCCTAGGAATGAAGTTAAGAAGTTAGAGAGTGAGTTCTGGAACAATAAGGTTAAGGGTACTGACATGGCGACTTATACTCTTCGTTTCCAAGAGTTATCATTGCTTTGCCCTGAAATGGTTCGTACCGAAGAACTTAAGATTGAAAGGTATACTGATGGATTGCCTTTAGCTACTCGAAACGATGTCATCGCTGCCAAGCCAGTTAATTTGCATGAGGCAATTGTTGTGGCTCAGAGTTTAAATGGACTCTTGTGTGCTAGAATTAGGAGATAAGGGTAAGAGTGTTAAGAGTGATAAGAGGAAGAGGAACGAAGTTGCTAAAGGAAATGGCAACAAACGGCAATAGACAACCATAGTGTTTGCCATAGGAAATGGTGAGAAGAAAGGTTACGAAAGTAGTAGGCCTATGTGTGGTCGTTGTAACCGACACCACCATGGACCGTGCCCGAATGTGTGTTGGAAGTGCTCTAAGGTAGGACACTTGGCCAAAGACTGTAGGTCCCGACCACTTTCTGCAGCTCAACCTGCACAAGGAGCGGACTGGAAGGCCTCTGTCACCTGTCTTGGATTTGGGAAGAAGGGAAACTTTAAGAATGAGTGCCGAGAGCCGTGGATGAGAGGAAATCCCGGTAATATAGGAAGATTTGCTAACCGAGGTGTAGGAGGTAATGGCTTAAACCCTGTGAAGCATGAGGTTGTAGAGAACCAGGGAAACCATGGTGCTAGGAATCAGCAGAGAGACATGGGAACAGCGCGTGTTTACGCTATTGGGAAGGAAGCTGGTGAGGACCCTAACGTAGTTACGGGTACGTTCCTTCTCAATAATCGCTATGCTTCCATACTGTTTGATACTTGTGCGGATACGAGTTTCGTATCCACCAATTTTATGCCATTACTAGGAATCTCCCAAACACCTCTAAGGTTTAGTTACGATGTGGAATTAGCGAATGTGAATAGAGAGAAAATAGACACCATAGTTCGAGGTTGTACCTTAAGTTTCCTAGACCGCCCGTTAAGTATAGATTTATTTCCGGTTACCTTAGGAAGTTTTGACGTCATTATCGGAATGGATTGGTTGTCGAAGAACGGTGCACACATCATTTGTGATGAGAAGATTGTGTGTTTACCGTATGGCGAAAAAGTTCTGAGCATACAAGGAGATCGGAGTGACTGTGGAAGTCCTTCCCGGTTGAGCATCATCTCTTGTATCAAGGCCTAGAAGTACATTGATAGAGGAGGTTGTCTTTTCTTGGCTCGAATTTCTGAAAAGAAAAGTGAGGAGAAGAGTGAAAAAAACCTCAACGATGTACCCGTCGTTAGAGAATTTCCGGATGTGTTTCCTGACGATCTGCCAGGGAATCCACCTGTCCGACAAGTGGAATTCCAAATAGAGTTGATACCCGGTGCGGCACCCGTAGCCCGGGCACCTTATCGACTTGCTCCAAGAGAATTGGAGGAACTGTCTAAACAATTGGCAGAATTGTCAGAGAAGGGATTCATTCGACCGAGTTCGTCACCGTGGGGAGCACCAGTGTTGTTTGTGAAGAAGAAGGATGGATTGTTTCGGATGTGTATTGATTATAGGGAATTGAATAAGTTAACAGTGAAGAACCGATATCCGTTACCTAGAATAGATGATCTATTCGACCAACTCCAAGGAGCTAGTGTCTTTTCTAAGATCGATTTACGATCTGGTTATCACCAGCTTAGAGTTCGAGAAGAGGATATCCCTAAGACTGCGTTTAGGACTCGTTATGGACACTATGAATTCCAAGTGATGTCGTTTGGTTTGACCAATGCGCCAGCGGTTTTCGTGGATCTCATGAACCGAGTGTGTAAGCCATACCTGGATAAGTTTGTGATAGTATTCATAGACGACATCTTGATATACTCTAAGAGTAGTGAGGAGCACGAAGAGCATTTGAGGCTCATTTTAGGATTGCTGAGAGAAGAGAAGCTGTATGCCAAATTCTCTAAGTGTGAATTTTGGATTCCGTCCGTACAATTCTTAGGCCATGTGATAGATAGTCGAGGTGTTCATGTTGACCCAGATAAGATTAAGGTCATTAAGGAATGGGCAGCCCCTAAGAACCCATCAGAAATCCGACAGTTTCTAGGTTTCGCAGGCTATTATACGAGATTCATTGAGGGATTTTCTAAGATAGTTAAGCCGCTGACCAAACTAACACAGAAGGATGTTAAGTATGAATGGGGAGAAAAGGAAGAAGAAGCATTCCAACTTCTGAAGGAGAAGTTGTGTAGTGCGTCCATCCTAGCTTTGCCTGAAGGAAGCGAAGACTTTGTCGTGTACTGCGACGCTTCGCATAAAGGCTTAGGTGTTGTTTTGATGCAACATGAGAAGGTGATTGCTTATGCATCCCGACAACTTAAAAAGCATGAGAAAAACTACACCACCCATGACCTTGAGTTAGGTGTTGTAGTGTTTGCTCTTAGGATTTGGAGACATTACTTGTATGGAACCAAGTGTGTAGTATTTACCGACCACAAGAGTTTGAAGCATATCTTATATCAGAAGGAACTGAACATGAGACAACGACTTTGGTTGGAATTTCTTAGTGATTATGACTGTGAGATTCATTATCACCCTGGTAAGGCTAATGTTGTGGCTGATGCACTTAGTCCTAAAGAGGACATTCCTCTCCTACTTGTTAGATCCTTAGGAATGACCATTGTTTCGCCCTTACCATCTCAAATTTTAGCCGCCCAAGCAGAGGCATTGACGGAAGAGAACCGTCCTTATGAGAATCTTCATGGAATGGTAGAAAGTGAAAATGGCTTCTTGAAGTGTTCCGACGGAACATTAGGCTTCAGAGACAGAAGCTGGATACCATTTCATGGTGGAATCCGTGAGTTGATTATGCACGAGTCACATAAATCAAAATATTCTATTCATCCCGAAGCCGATAAGATGTATCAGGATCCTAAGAAACTTTATTGGTGGCCCAATATGAAAGCCGATATAGCTCAGTATGTTAGTAGGTGCCTGACTTGTTCTAAAGTTAAGGCCGAACATCAGAAACCATCAGGACTTTTAGTTCAACCCGAACTCCCGGAATGTAAATGGGAGCGAATAACCATGGACTTTATCACTTAATTATCGAGAACAGTTAGCGGCAATGACGCTATCTGGGTAATAGTTGATCGTTTAACTAAGTCTGCTCACTTTTTAGCTATTAGTGAAACCGATAGTCTTGATAAGCTTGCTCGATTATATCTTAAGGAGATAGTATCGCGTCATGGAGTACCGATATCTATCATTTCCGATAGGGATAGTCGTTTTACATCCCACTTTTGGAAGTCGTTACTGACAGCTTTAGGAACGAATTTGGATATGAGTACTGCTTACCATCCACAGACCGATGGTCAAAGCGAGAGAACTATTCAGACTTTAGAGGATATGCTTAGAGCATGTGTTATTGATTTCGGCAAAGGCTGGGAGAGACACCTCCCTTTGGCCGAATTCTCTTACAACAATAGTTATCACTCTAGCATTAAGGCCGCCCTATTTGAGGCGCTGTATGGCCGAAAATGTCGTTCTCCTGTTTGTTGGGCTGAAGTTGGCGAGAGTCAACTTACAGGTCCCGAACTTGTCCTAGAGACCACTGAGAAAATAGTACAGATTCGTAATCGGTTGCAAACCGCTCGTGATAGACAAAAGAGTTATGCCGATAAGAGACGTAAACCTTTAGAATTTCAGGTTGGAGATCGTGTTATGTTGAAAGTTTCTCCTTGGAAAGGAGCGATTCGTTTTGGGAAACGTGGAAAACTCAATCCCCCGATATATTGGTCCCTTTCCAATCCTAGAAAGAATCGGACCGGTAGCATACCGCCTGGAGCTGCCATCGGAACTGAGTAGTGTACACAATGTCTTTCAAGTTAGTAATCTTAAGAAATGTCTTTCGGAGGAAAACATAGTGGTGCCCTTAAGAGATATTCGCATTGATGAGAAATTGAATTTTGTTGAGGAACCGATTGAGATTATGGATCGTGAGATTAAAAGGCTGAAGAATAGCCGTATTCCGATTATTAAAGTTCGTTGGAACTCCCGGCATGGACCGGAGTTCACTTGGGAACGTGAGGAGGTTTTCCGTAGAAAGTATCCTAAACTTTTCATGACATCAATCCACTTGGAGTGAAACCCGGGACGGGTTTCTTCTGAGGCTGGGAGGCTGTGACAACTGGCAATTTAGGGAGTCTATTTTAGGTAACCGCATTATGTTAAACTAAACTGAGATTTGCCTTTATCACTATTTTTATAAACCATGACTTGATTTTATATTGTCTATTGGTTTTTATGATTTAATTCATTACTAAATGAGTTATCGTATGAGTTTTAACCCTATTTGGTAGGCACTATTCGATTCGGCACTAGAAAAGCCTAAAACAAAAGTTATTGTAACTTTTAGACCGTAACTCGAAAATTGACAAATAAATAGTCAAAACTCTTGGAAAAACGTAAATAACGATGTTGAAAAGTTGAATAAATGTTGTGGGACACTCGGGGGACAATATGTGAGCTCGAAAATAGGTAAACGGGATAGTTACGAAAAATTACAACCCGACCCCTCCCCTTTTCTCTTGAAGCCGGCGCCCCCCTCCATCAAAATAATTATTTTTAGGTCCCTAGTGGCCTAGTATAAAAACCCACCCAAACCCTCATTTCACCTTTTGTTTATCTCAGCATTTTCTCTCTCTAATCTCTCTCTAAAACAAAACCCTAGCCACCACCTTAGTGGCCGCCGGTCATATTCCGGCCACCACCGCCGCTCACCGGCGCGTCACCCACCACCTCCACCACCATATTGAAGCTCTCTTTCTCCTCTTTCCAACCATATATTACACGCTCCATTTGGACTTCAGTAACACCTTCAAATTCAAGGATTAAGATTCGTACTTTTAGGGTTTCAAAGGGCTTTTGCATTTGGTGACTAGAGAAGGTAAAAAGAACATGTTTTGAGCTTGATAGGGCAATAAGAAGCCATGAATTGACATCTAGGGTTTTGACCCTTGGATGAAATTTGGGGCTTTTGGGTGGAACATGAAATTAAAGCTAATTAGTGACTAAATAAACAAGTAATTAGTGTTTAGTAAATGTGTGGTGTGTCAATTTGATGGGTTTGTGCATTTAGGGTTTAGTTGCATATTTTTGGTTAAGATAGATGATGGGTTTTGTGTTTGGTTAGTTTTTGGAGCTTGAATGATTGGATTCGAGTGTTGTGGATTGGATTTGGTAGTGTTTGGATTGGTTTGGTGAGGTGTACGAGCCACAAGAGGCACGTACGAAGCCTATGGCTTGCGTACGTGACCCACTTGGGTCATGGGTCCGAGTCGGGTCAATTTGGTAGCTTGTTGGTTGATGTAGTTGAGGTATGGATGATACGCGTGGAGCCGAAAAGCTTCTAGAGCTTATTTGGTTCACGTGGTCTTGACCGCGACCGTGTCATGACCACGGCCGTGTCATGACCATTAGGGTTATAACATTGGTTTCGAGTATATTTGGTTGATTGATTGGTTGGTGAGATTGTTTTGAGTTGGTTTGGGATTGAATTGCGATATTGTGACATTTAATTTGGACTTGATATATATATTGTTGACTTTGAGCTACGTCGGCGTCACTTTGACTTTTTAGTCAATAGTTGACTCCGACAAAGCCGTAACATGGACTTTAGTATAATTTGGACTATTGATTGATTAAAAGCCGAGAAGTTATGACTCGTGCTTGTGGACTCGAAACGAAAATGCTAATAAACTATGAAATAGAAATAATAATTGGGCTTTTGTACCAAAAATGTCGATAACAAGTCTTATCTTGTTATTTACTATTTTTAAATGGAAACTAACCACTAAATTGGAAATGTTTTGTAATAAATAAGTAATTAATGTTTCGAGTACACGTTTATCGATAAATGTCAATTGTGGATATTTAATATTGGTTTAAGTATTTAATTGTTTACGTTGCGTGCATGGGTTACGGATAACCTAGCATTAATAGTGTTGATCCACGTGGGTAGCGGACTTATTAGGTTGACGAATCTAATAAGAGCCCGCTAGATACGTTGGGTAACCCTATTAATGGGTGACTTATCCTTATGACTCTTTAGGATACGATTGATTTATGGGATAATAAGCGACACGGATAAATAAATGAGTTTATCGAGTTGACGAATTCGATAAGGTCTACTATTTATTCCGAAACTTATTGAACTATGGAGCTTATCGTTTAGAGGTCTCATTGTGTCGCATTGAGTTATATTGGTTTTTTGAGTGCATTCATGGCATCATATTGAGTCGATACACCCACATGAGGAATACCAAACACTAGGATTAAATGGTGAAACGAGACGTTTTAGAAATAAAGAAATGGAATATATTGGGGTAGATAACGTTGATTTTGAGGAATATATATATTAAAGTTGGTCTACATTAATAGGTTGTGCCGAGTCGATAGTTGATGTGCTGTGATATTGTTATCTTCTGCTAGTGTTTATTGTGCGTTGATTGCTTGAGGTGAGTTTCATAGCCCACTTTTATATACGTTTTAACTACGTTTTGAACTATTTTGGGGTGAGAATCATGCTACTGTTTTTGGACCGTTTAAACTATTTGGATTTGATTATATGCTTGACTGTTTAGATAGATATGCGGTAGCTGTTGCCTTAGTCTAGGTTTAACCGTGCCTAACTAAGAATAGACTTCTACCTCGACCTAGTCCGGGGTTGGCAACTGTTCTAGAGGTTGCCACGACAGTGCTGGACTAGAGTCGCGGGGCCCGAGTAATCCCTGGATACGGGATGTGATTATGTGGTTATATGGTTGGTGATTCGGGTAGGATCGGTATGTGCAAACAATATTATTCTATCTTAGGTCTCGCATAGCAAATCAACTCTTACAGGTCCACTATGATTTTGTTGAACTTAAACCTATGAACTCACCAGCGTAAGCTGACCTTTTAGCATGATTTCTCTGGTATTTGAGAGATGTTTGGATTACTTGATCAGTGGAAGCTTGGCATGGAGGCGTGGTTCAAGGATCACTTCTGACTCTGATAAACTATGGGGACCTATTTTATTAAACTATGTTTTGGGCCTAATAATTATACTTTCGGATTAAATGTTTGGATTAACTAAATTGGGATTGGTTTTGAATGTTAAATGACTATCTTTTTGCTATACTTGTGTACGATACCAATCCAATAGTGACGCCCCGAAAACTTGATTAAGTCTTCCGCTGTACCGAGATATGGGGGTGTTACAGAAGCTGACCTTTTAGCATGATTTCTCAGGTATTTGAGAGAAGTTTGGATTACTTGATCAGTGGAAGCTTGGCATGGAGGCGTGGTTCAAGGATCATTTCTGACTCTGATAAACTATGGGGACCTATTTTATTAAACTATGTTTTGGGCCTAATAATTAAACTTTCGGATTAAATGTTTGGATTAACTAAATTGGGATTGGTTTTGAATGTTAAATGACTATCTTTTTGCTATACTTGTGTACGATACCAATCCAATAGTAACGCCCCAAAAACTTGATTAAGTCTTCCGCTGTACCGAGATTTGGGGGTGTTACAAAACTGGTATGGACAACCAGTTACATTGCCAACCCAACTTTACGGGCGTATTGAATTGAAACATCTTGAAATTCATCGTTGTGATTTTCCTAGTTTGGTGTTTTTCACTACTTTTCCAAATTTATTGAGCTTAGAATTGTGTTTAGTCAAATTTCTAACCGGTACAGTTTGGGATTTAATTGTTGGTTGTCCCTTACTTGAGTTTCTTACATTGGATGTTGAGAGTACAAACGGGATGAAACTATGGAATCTTGCAAGTCTTAGGAATTTGAAGAAGTAACATTTGTCATTCGGTATTTCGAATGATGTCACGACAATCATAGCATCCAATATCTTTCACCTGACAAGACTTACATCTCTTGAGACCCTTACATTGGATTTTGACTATTGCACGGTAAGACCGTTTTGAGATTTACACTTCTAATTTTACAATGTTAAATATATGTGTAACTGTAACGACATTTAATCTTTGAAACTAACCCAAAAGTCGACCTGTTGTAGTTGATGCGTGATGGTAATTCCAGGATGAATGTCCCTTTGCCGTTTGTATCCCTCGTTAATCTGAATCTAAAAGGAGTTGATTTTGGCGAGACTGTTATCGTGTCACTCATCGTCCAAATGATTCGCGGATCTCTAAACTTGAAAATTCTGGAAACCAGAGTTAGTGTAATACTTTATTACTTTATTTCAGTATCAAATAAACATCCGTAAACTGCCATGTTTTTGTATCTCAATACTATTTGATTTTCCAGGCTGCACACACGCTTAGTGTTTTACCTTTGGAACAACGTTCATTAGATTTAGACACAACCACATTCAGCCATGGGCAGATTCAGACAGTGATTTTTTTTATCCTTTCCTAGATCACAGAATGAATTACACATAATAAAATTTATACTTGCTTGTTCCACGTCGTTAAAGAAAATGTATATCAGGGCCAGCGATTTGATGGACGATGGTTATGATAATATCAAGACGAATTGGGAGTTCGCTAGGAAGCTGTTGAAACTCCCCCGATATTCCGTCACAGCCGTTGTAAAATTGTTCTAGTGGTTGTAGTTTTATGTATGGTTTGAATACCCTGTGTCAATTAAATTTGTGTACAAAAAGTTTGGTGTGTCTGTTTATCAAGGGGTTATATAATATGTAACCATTAAACTTATAATTATGTAGTAATCGTAATATGTAGTAGGTTGTCGTCTGTATGAAATGTTGTATGTCAATGTATTTAGTATTTCCTCTGTTGCCATTATCCATTTTTATTTCATCTCGCCAACTAGCAGTTGTTTCCAAATATCAATTTGGCAACTAACTGTTGTACGTAGGGCAACTTCTATCACTAGCAGTTGTTATAATAACTAGCAGCTATGCGTATAATACTAGCAGTTGTAAGTATACAACCTATTCAGTTTACTAGCAGTAGTCAGTAAAACTAGCAGTAGTAAAAATTAACTAGCAGTTGTAAGTATACAACCAATTCATTTTATAATTACAGATATTTAATTTAAGTAATCAAGCATAAAAGCATTGTACCATTTTTTGCGTTTAGAAATGTCGCATAAACCTCAAAATAATCAACTCACTCTACACATCTAATAACATGAAGTGTTATGTGCTTACGTCAAAGTGAAGATGTTGATGTTTTTACAATGGGACTTTAATTGGTCAAAGGCTAAAGCTGTTTGGCACCGCATGATAAATATTTTCGTCTTTCCTTTCATTACCTTGTATTTTTTTTATAAGTTCTATACACTAATATTAGCAACAATTTATTTATGTTGCATGTTTAACGTTTCATTTCTAATTTGACAAGAAGCTTATACTAAAATAATAATCAACCAATTAGGGGCATAAACTCTTTAAATATGATCTCGTAACAAAAAAAAATAATAATAACAAAATTAGATGAATTAAATAAATAAGTAAGTAAACAAGGTAATATTTGTTTTGTGTTGCTCTTTATAACAATTTTGTGGTATTTTTAAAATCCGTGACCTAACAAAAATTATGTAACATTTTTTAATCTAACTAGTTATAATAAGTCGACATTTCCGTTTCATCAGTGTTCACTTGAATATTATGTTTGAAAACAAATATTAATGTTAACAAATTAAATTCACATTAATTACTCAACTTCCCAGTTACCAATTTTATATTTAAGAAGAGATAAAGCTAATTAATAGCTATGGTCTATAAAACACCAATAAGTTATGGTCTATAAAAGACCTACATATATTATTAATACACGAATACTCTGAATAGTATTAGCGATTACAACCTTGAAGTGTATCGACTGTAAATATGAAGAAAAGTTATATCAAACTCTAGCCTAGGACCTCCTTTTATAAGCTAAGGAGTCCTTTACAATATACAGTATGTACTCTACAGGATAATTATACTTAGCATACTTATCTAATACGGAGTACAAAACATCCTACCCAAGAAATTCAAGAATGTTACATATTAAACCGACACAATCATACTAGCAGTGAAAAACTACATTAGCAGTGGTTTGCTCTTTATTTTATCCCGGCGCCCGCAAGCTCGTCATTTTTACCTTTACCTCAGTCTATCCAACCCGATCTGCCAGGGTTGGTAGACGTACACTTGCTTCGGGAAACGGGCTGCAATCAACAGAGGACTGAGACCATAATTTTCAGCCGTGTTGTTTGCCTCTCTTTGCATATTCTATCACTCCTTCGACCCAATACCCATTATATACTTCCTTCTTCCGCTCGGGTAGAGCGAGGTTAAGAAGTAACTGGCTGAAATTTGAACATCCCAAATGGCTAATGAGAGTCTAATCGGTTTAAACTCCCACCTTTGGTACGCCATATGGTCTGGGCATGCTTCCAAAAACTTCAAAGGACACGGGTTTTGGGTGAAGGAATGTTGTGAATGGTCACAAGGATGGATTATTAGTCGTCATTCTCTCAAATTTAGAAACGACTAATTGTTATTAGTAGTCATTTAAGAACATGTTTCAGTTGTCGCCTCATCTGCTTTGCGTTTATGTTTTTGTTTTGGGGGGTAAAGGTTTAGGCTATGTATGGGTTTTTTGGAACCGACGGTGCGTGGGCAACGGGTTGTTAACATCTTCAACTTCTCTTTGGTGTTTTTTGTTGGTGGAGGAATGGTTGTTTTGTTTTTTATGTGCTTTCCCTTTATTTACCGAGCGTATTTAAAGCGTGGATTTTACTGTTCTTGCACGCGGTATAATTAATTTCCATTTACTGTTTTGTGGGTAGGCACGTGCCTAGTCTCCTACCCTGGGCATCTATATTTCCGGCTGGATTTGTCATGAAATTTCTAGGGAAGGAACGTGAATATTTACTTGCAGATTTTTTCTCATTTGTTGGTATATGGATAAGCCTTATCCATAATTACAAACCGTTTGAATTTATCGGTTTATTATCCTTTTTTGTACTGAAAGTTTGCTATGTCTGTATATACTTTTTTTTGGAAAAATGTAGCTTCCACAGCTGTTGTTGGTTTTGGAAATGTTGCTTATGCACGTTTGACAAACTGAAGTAAATCATTCATATCGGCGCTTTAAATATCACTTTTAAAATTTGAACTTCAACTAGTTAACCTTTTAATTCGCAAAAAAACCATATTGTACTTCAGGGACTTTTTTTTATTATAACTGATTTGGAAAACAGAAACAAAGTTGATATTTGCGTCGACACTAGCGGTGGTTTGAGCGACCCTAGCAGTGGTTTGTTAAACTGTAGCAGTGGTTGCGTATTCACATATGCATATAATTGAGAATTTGTTCAAACCATGTAGCCTCCTTTGGTTTTTCCAAAAACGCAACCTATGTTGTGAGTTGCAGCAGAATAGTTGGGCACCATTGATGTTTATTTCGAAATTGATTGCAACAGATTGTTAGGTGTTGCTAATTATGATGTGTGTGGGTCTAAACTATGTTTTGCCCTAGCAGTTGTAACTCTATTTTTTTTATCCCCAATTGAATCAAAATTAATCTGTACTTTCAAAACAACGGTTTTAACTCTTGTAGCAGTTGTTACTATTTTTGGACGTATTTATCCCCAAATGTGCTATTCTAATCAGCAAACGCAACTGTTATCGTCATCTACTATCTAGACACGATACCATTTTTTGTCGTTTAGAAAAGTCGCATAAACCTCAAAATAATCAACTCACTCTACACATCTAATAACCTGAAGCGTTATGTACTTACGTCAAAGTGAAGATGTTGATGTTTTTACAATAAGTTATGGTCTATAAAACACCTGGATATAATATTAATACACGAATACTCTGAATAGTATTAGCGATTACAACCTTGAAGTGTATCGACTCTAAATATGTCGAAAAGTTATATCAAACTCTAGCCTGGACCTCCTTTTATAGGCTAAGGAGTCCTTACAATATATAGTATGTACTCTACAGGATAATTATACTTAGCATACTTATCTAATACAAAACATCCTACCCAAGAAATTCTAGAATGTTACATTTTAAACCGAGACAATGATACTAGCAGTGAAAAACTACATTAGCAGTGGTACGCGACTCCTAATGTGAGTGTGGATTCCTTCTTGTTTGCTATCATTTTCTTGAAGGATTTCCCGTGGCTTGGTTCCTCCTGGGTCGGCCGTATTTTCCTATGGGATTCCCTGAGAAGTTCGATAGACTTATCAAAGGGTTTCCCGTGTAAATCCGCCCCTCTGCGCGGTACTGGAAGAGCTTTTAGTGGGGTTGCTTTTCCATCCGCGCATCTTTTATTTTAGAGCAATGGTAGAACCACAAAGAATTCAGAAAAAATACATCCACACGCTGACGTGATAGGTTTGAATTGGAGTGAGGAGAGAGAACTGTCACAAAATACACCAATCATCCCCTACACGATAGCATGGGATTTTTTTGTGAATTATTTATGTAGTTTGCTCTAAAATTAATCCCGGCACCCGCAAGCTCGTCATTTTTACCTTTAACCCAGTCTATCCAACCCGGTCTGCCAGGATTGGTAGACGTACACTTGCTTCGGGGGTCGGGCTGCAATCAACAGAGGACTGAGACCAAAAATTTCAGCCGTGTTGTTTGCCTCTCTTTGCACATTCGATCACTCCTTCGACCCAATACCCATGATATACATCCTTCTTCCGCTCGGGAAGAGCGAGGTTAATAAGGAACTGCCTGAACTTTGAACATCCCAAATGGCTAATGAGAGTCTAATCGGTTTAAACTCCCACCTTTGGTACGCCATATGGTAAGGCCAGGCTTCCACAAACCTCAAAGGACATGGGTTTTGGTTGAAGGAATGTTGTGAATGGTCGCGGAGATGGGTCAATTTAGTCGTCTTAAAAACGACTAATAGTTATTAGTAGTCATTTAAGAACATGTTTCAGTTGTCGCAGCATCTGCTTTGCGTTTATGTTTTTGTTTTGGGGGGTAAAGGTTTAGGCTATGTATGGGCTTTTTGGAACCGACGGTGCGTGGGCAACGTGTTGTTAACATCTTCAACTTCTCTATGGTGTTTTTTTTGGTGGAGGAATGGTGGTTTTGTTTTTTTTATGTGCTTTCCCTTTATTTACCGAGCGTATTTAAAGCGAGGATTTTACTGTTCTTTCACCCGGTATAATTAATTTCCATTCACTGTTTTGTGGGTAGGCACGTGCCTAGGCTCCTACCCTGGGCATCTATTTTTCCTGCTGGATTTGTCATGAAATTTCTAGGGAAGGAACGTGAATATTTACGTGCAAATTTTTTCTCCTTTGTTGGTATTTGGATTAAGCCTTATCCGTAATTACAAACCGTTTGAATTTTTCGGTTTATTATCCTTTTTTGTACTGAATTTTTGCTATGTCTGTATATACTTTTTTTTGGTAAAATGTAGCTTCCACAACTGTTGTTGGTTTTGGAAATGTTGCTTATGCACTTTTGACAAACTGAAGTAAATCATTCATATCGGCGCTTTACATTTCACTTTTAGGGAGTTTTCTTTATTATAAATGATTTGGAAAACAGAAACAAGGTTGATATTTGCGTCGACACTAGCGGTGGTTTAAGCGACCCTTGCAGTGGTTTGTTAAACTGTAGCAGTGGTTGCGTATTCACATATGCATATAATTGAGAATTTGTTCAAACCATGTAGCCTCCTTTGGTTTTTCCAAAAAACGCAACCATGTTGTGAGTTGCAGCAGAATAGTTGGGCACCATTGATGTTTATTTCGAAATTGATTGCAACAGACTGTTAGGTGTTGCGAATTATGATGTGTGTGGCTCTAAACTATGTTTTGCCCTAGCAGTTGTAACTCTTTATTTTTTTTTATCCCCAATAGAATCAAAATTAATTTGTACTTTCAAAACAATTGTTTTAACTCTTGTAGCAGTTGTTAGTATTTTTGGGCGTATTTATCCCCAATTGTGCCATTCTAATGAGCAAACGCAACCGTTATCGTCATATACTATCTAGACACGAAAATTATGACAATCAAGTTTATGTTATTGGGCAATTTCGTTTGAACCTCAGGCCACCGTCCAATTTGCAATCTGGGCAACTTAATGACAAAATTGGGCAATACTTGTTGTACGATCGGGCAACCATAATTCTTGACCATATGATCATAAAGGATAGACTTAACAGCATAAACCTAACAGCACTAAGTTTGGCATAGAAGCACTATCGCATGGTTGGCAGCATAAAATCATAATTATTTTTTAAAGGCAACAAACATTCTGTAAGATATTGGATTTCACATATACATCAAACCATAACACAAAGTAGGCGTACAAGAGTTTTAGAGAGAGAAAGTTAGAGGTTTAGGGAACTTTAGTGAGAGAAAGAAAAATCTTATTATGAGCTCCAACTCTCTACCTTGGAAGGTAGAGAGTATTTATAGTCTTACAATAAAACGCCACACAACGGGCTGTGGATCAGGTATACAGTGGGTAAAGACCCGTCCGTTCTCCACGGTGTTACTTAACTAAATACTACTTAGCTTAAAATAACTACGACTATGAGCTTTCTAACGATTACATATACTTGAGGTGACCGACTCTTTAATACCTGGAATTTCTAATTCCTAACAATCTCCCCCTAAGGGAGGTCACCTCAAACATATACTAAAATTACATTGAATACAAACAGATATTACATTAACAATTGTTCTTGCATTCTTGATGTAGTACTTTGCTCTGAAGCTCGTAGTCATTGATTCCTCTCATTACATGTTTGGTTAATCCAAGTGGAGGTCTTTTACTGATCCACGTGATAATAATTTCATGCCAGCTTTTGAGATCATCAGCTAACAAAATTCTCTGAGACATCCATTGTGGTGTTGGTATTATGTGATGTTGTGACTTTCGGACCGACATGCTCACATTCTAGATCATGATATCTTCTCATCAGAGTAGCGGAAGCTTTCGTTGATTCATGATATTGGCAGCAGCGTAGCAGAAGCATGGAGTGAAAATATCAGAGTCATTGATGCACTAATCATGATATCTTTTGAGATGAATGTGTTAAGTGAGCATGCGGCTATGGATTGACCGCTTCATTCTGATCAGCTGCAAACGTAGGACGTACATGCATACAACAGTTAGCAATAAATCGCACGAAAGTGTCTTTGATCACTTTCGTTGAATTGAGGTACACGGCCCACGGTTCCCCGTTGATCAGTACAAGTACTGCCTGTGATCAGGTATAATTCCGAAGAATTTCCTTGACAGGGTTTCGCAGCTGCTCTAGCTGTTCTCAAACCGGAACGTCTCAAGGAAGACAACACGGAGTGAGTGAACCAGCGAATAGAAATTCACTGATTGATGAAAAGATATTTGAAAAACAATCGTGTATTGCTCAATAGAAATTGTTTTTGCAATACAATGAAGGTTTTAATGAACATCAATTATCAATCATAAAACACATTTTGATTTGAAATATCCGTACACGGTCGATTGCTAAAGAAAAGAGTTTTTAAGCACAACGACCGGTTTTTCAAAGGTATCCGTCAATCCATAACCTGAACCAGGATTGATTCAAAAGATTGAATCGCCCCATTGTTTCTGTTCAGTTGTCACATTGTTGATCTATTTGATAGATCTCACATGCCACCCACCAGGAGCTTGTTTGATGTTGGCTCTAGAAGGCTTTCCATCTTCATTGTGAGTATGTTTGCATATCACTCAGATGTTCTGGCAATACCACAAGGATAATGCGTAGGACTCAAGATATAATCTCTCTTTCCACATTGTGTGAAACAGAGAGTCTTCATTGAAAGTGTCCTAATGAGATTTATTGATGATCTCGTGGCTCTAGACTCAATATGTGCATATTTGGTTCCTGTGCCGGAGACTAGGGAGAGGGTCTCCTTCTTCAATATCAACAATCTCTAAGAGAAAGTCGATAGATTATGTAGGTTCCCCGTGAGAATGAAACAAGCCCTTATAAGAGGAACTTGAGTGGTTTTGGAAGTTGTAGTGCAGAGCGTCACTGGGTCCATGACGTCTTGTCTTCAATACCAATGTTACCATCAGTAGCATATGAATTGTACCCGGTTTCTGCCCTATGGTTGAATAAATGGAGGGCTATTTCTTTTCACCCTTTTCTCATTCAATTCTTTTTCATTCTTCAACCCCTTCAGTGCTTACCGAGACTTCATAGCTAGAACCTTGTTGGGTTTATTCCAGTACTAGCTCAGTCTCAGTCCGCACTCTTCCCATATCTCATTTTTCTCCTTTTATCATCATACCTAAGAACACTACACTAACTAGTGGATAGTCCCTTGGTAGATCCCTCCGGTTCTGGCGCATCATGGGAACAAATACCTAACCTTATCATCCTTATATCACCGTACATAAAGTAAATTAGGTCGGTCTATCTGGTATTGTTCATCTGCCATTTGAACCAATTGAAAACCATTTGAAAATCAATCCAGATACTTGTGATATTATCAAAGCATATTTTTTACCTGAATTGTTTTTGATATTTTTAGAACAAGTGCTCCCCCTCAACATGTGCATCAAATGTTTGAAATCGTTTTGCACACGGAGGCAAGAGGAAGAATTAACTTCTTTGATTACCATTTTCTAAAAGATATCAACATCACTTCCCTTATCAAAACAAGTAGATAAAGCATTTTAGGGAAGGATGAGGTTTTCATAATTTTGCTCCCCCTCAATATGTGCCTCATATTTGAAAATGTTTTGCACATATTAGGAAAAGACTGTACATTGAGATAAATTGATCACGTTTCAAATATTTATGGTTTAAAATAGATGCTCCCCCTCAACATGTGCATGGAAAATTTGAAATTGTTTGGCACATGTGGGAAGGAGACCTTATACATCCTTATAAAACCATTTTACCGAATTATCAGTTTAAATCCAATTTAAATCACAAATTCTCCCCCGATCACAATTATCAAATCCTTTGAGATTTGTGATCTCTTGTAGATTTAAATTGATTTTGAAAGCTTTTAAGGAGAATTGTGACTTGATTATGAAAGCGTTTTAACTGATAAGGATCGGATTTTAAGACTTTAAACTCCATTGATTAAACATGCATAGTTTAAAAGGTACGTGTACAACTCCCCCTCGTAGATAAAATTTGGTATTTATAAACTTTGCACTAGTTAAATAGAGTTACATGTCAGAAAAGGATTATACACGTTTTGTAAAAGTTTATACTCCGTGTATAACTCCCCCTCGTTTTAATACTTTTGGAGTAGGAAGGGATTTTACGAAATAGATGAACAAAACTATTCCCTTCACTACAACTATAGAAAATCTTTTACCATTAGTTTCTTCAATTAAGAAGGAGAACGGAGGCACACGTTTTGCTAAAGTTTGTAAACTACGTGTACAACTCCCCCTCGTGAACAAGATTTTTATAGTTTTTGTTAAGTCCATTTTTTATACGAAACTATTATAGTGTTCATAGACCTAACTAAAAGTTTACCAAAAGTTAACCAAGTTTACCGTCTACTTGTTATGGTCTATCTGGCTGGATTAAATGAAATACATGCCACTATATTCCTACTATTCCAATCCATAAACAAGGGTACTACGCGGTCTTGGCCTCCCTAGATGGTTCCCTGATAGGTGATCAA
>BPTQ01000005.1:265706724-265951704 GCA_019973895.1 Chrysanthemum seticuspe | reverse complement strand
CTCAAATAAGAAGGTGCTGAACCGAACTTTTCGGAAGTTGGTCTTTGTGAGTTTGCAGAAGTCCTCCTTCTGCTCCTCATTTTCCAAAGGAAGTAGATAGAGAACATTTATAGATAAGCCTTTTTGTTTTTCGAATAGATATTTACAAGAGATAGATGAAGGAAACCTTTTACTCCTCGTCTTCCTCCTGAAGACGTTTGAGTGTTTCTGGTTGAAGGCTTTTCAAGCCAAGTCGTGGAAGAATAAACTCAAAATGTTCTCTTGGAAGAGCTTTGGTGAAGATGTCTGCTAACTGGTATTCAGACCTCACAAAATAGAGTTCCACCACACCTTTTTCCACTTGTTCCCTGATGAAATGATGTCGAATGTCAATATGCTTAGCTCTTGAGTGTTGAACGTTATTGCATGAAAGAGCAATAGCACTTTTATTATCACAGTACAGAGGGATTTTGTTGAATACAAAGCCATAGTCAGATAATTGGGATCTCATCCATAGGATTTGAGCACAACAAGATGACATGGCTATGTATTCAGCCTCTGTAGAGGAAATAGAAGTACTCATTTGCTTCTTTGAAGACCAGCTCACAAGCTTATCACCTAAAAACTGAGCACCTCCAGATGTACTTCGACGAGTATCTTGACACCCTGCATG
The DNA here is from genome assembly GCA_019973895.1 of Chrysanthemum seticuspe. NCBI lineage: Eukaryota > Viridiplantae > Streptophyta > Magnoliopsida > Asterales > Asteraceae > Chrysanthemum > Chrysanthemum seticuspe. The sequence continues at coordinate 265,951,052 of BPTQ01000005.1, read as the reverse complement.
ATCAGCATCTGCATAGGCTGTTAGTGACATACCGGTGTCCTTCGGGTACCAAAGTCCCATGTTGATGGTTCCTTGGAGATACCGAAAGACCCGTTTAACCGCTTCAAGGTGCTTTTTAGTAGGCTTAGCCTGGTATCTAGCACACATGCACACAGCGAACAGGATGTTTGGTCTACTAGCTGTGAGGTACATCAGGGATCCAATCATACTACGATATTTCGTTTGGTCTACCATGATCCCTGAGTGGTCCTCATCTAGTTTAGTTCGTTCAATCATTGGAGTGTCAACAGGGTCACTTGAATCAAATCCAAATTTCTTTAAAATCTCATTTGCATATTTAGATTGATTTATGAAGATGTCTCCGGGACTTTGTGAAATTTGTAATCCCAAGAAAAATGACATTTGTCCCATCATTGACTTTTGAAATTTTGAACCCATTTCATTTGAAAAACGGTCACACTTATTGGGGTCAGTCGAGGCAAAGATGATATCATCAACATAAATTTGAACGTGAATTAAATGTTTGCCTGACTTCCTGGTGAACAATGTTGGATCAACTTCTCCTTTGCTGAATCCGGTAGATAGAAGAAACTTTGATAGCGTATCATACCATGCCCTTGGAGCTTGCTTTAAACCGTAAAGAGCCTTCTTCAAACGATAAACGTGAGTAGGATGCTCTGGATTCACAAAGCCTTCAGGTTGGCTGACGTAGACGACTTCTTTAAGATCTCCGTTTACATCCATCTGATAGACTACCATGTTCTTACTAGCAGCATTAGCCAAGAAGATTCTGATTGCCTCGATTCGAGCAACAGGAGCAAAAGATTCTTCAAAGTCAATACCCTCCTCTTGACGGTATCCTTTAGCAACCAATCGAGCCTTGTTCTTTAACACATCACCATGCTCATCAAGTTTCACTTTGAAGATCCATTTTAGAGCAATGATCATAGCACAATCTGGAGCAGGTACTAATTCCCATACATCAAGTCGATCAAACTCATGAATTTCTTCTTGCATAGCATTGAACCAGCAGTCTTCATTCATGGCAGTTTTAACATCTTTTGGTTCGATCTTAGAGAGTACAGAGTTGAAGAAGCACCATAAGGCATCGGTTGCAAGTTGTTTCCGTGTGGATACTGGACGAGAGGGATTTCCAATGATGTTGCCTAATGGATGATCGTGAGTCCATTTTCTGAGGTGTTCATGAGGCAGTTGTTGAGGGACTGAAGTAGCAGAGTCGATGTCTCCTGAAGAAGATGGTTCTGATGATGATTCAGGAGCAAATATGTTTTCAAATGGAGCATCTTCAGGAGTAGCATATGGATTTACTTCATCATTGATGCCAGAAACAGTTCCATGATGTACATTCGAAGATTGATGATTTGTTGATGAGACAGAGTGATCAGCAGCAGGCGCTTCTTGACTTAATGATATTGAGACTGAAGGATTGACTTCATTCACAGGGATATGAGCAGCCTCTGTTGTAGGAATCGACAGTTCATTAGCACTTGGCTCATAATGTTCATCAAACATAGGATCAAACAATTTCTTTAAATCATCTTCAGATGGAGGTACATATGGAGTTGCTGGAGAAGAATTTGGTACAAGGGATGAACCAATGGGACTGTTTTGAAGTGCGGGTCCTGAACTGGATTGTCCAGGAGCCATTTGACCGGTCAGCTCATCAAACGTAACGTGAATTGTTTCCATGATATCTCGGGTTCTCTTATTGTAGATTCGGTAACCTTTTCTGTTTGGTGCATAGCCTACAAATACTCCAATGTCTGCTTTGGCTCTCAGCTTTCCTAAATCTTGACCATCATTAGTTGGATAACATAAAGCACCAAACACACGAAGGTATGATAGATCAGGTTTTCGATTGTGGACAAGTTCGTATGGAGTCTTTCCATGAGATGTGTGAATTAGAGATCTATTTTGAGTGTAACAAGCAGTGGCAATAGCTTCAGCCCATAGAAACATTGAAACCTTTGAGTAAATCAGCATTGTCCTTGCAGCTTCTACAAGAGTTCGATTTCCTCTTTCAACTACACCGTTCTGTTGAGGAGTTCGAGGAACACTTCTTTGAGGACTGATTCCAACATTTTCATAATTGGGATCCCCATGCAAGAATGGGTTCCTCTTGACGGTATCCTTTAGCAACTAATCGAGCCTTGTTCTTCAATACATCACCATGCTCATCAAGTTTCACTTTAAAGATCCATTTTAGAGCAATAATCATAGCACAATCTGGAGCAGGTACTAACTCCCATACATCAAGTCGATCAAACTCATGAATTTCTTCTTGCATGGCATTGAACCAGCTTTCTTCATTCATGGCGGTTTTAACATCTTTTGGTTCGATCTTAGAGAGTACGAAGTTGAAGAAGCACCATAAGGCATCGGTTGCAAGTTGTTTCCGTGTGGATACTGGACGAGAGGGATTTCCAATGATGTTGTCTAATGGATGATCGTGAGTCCATTTTCTGAGGTGTTCATGTGGTAGTTGTTGAGGGACTGAAGTAGCAGAGTCGATGTCTCCTGAAGAAGATGGTTCTGATGAAGATTCAGGAGCAAATATGTTTTCAAATGGAGCATCTTCAGGAGTAGCAAAGGGATTAACTTCATCATTGATGCCAGACACAGTTCCATGATGTACATTCGAAGAATGATGATTTGTTGATGAGACTGAAGGATCAGCAGCAGGCGCTTCTTGACTTAATGATATTGAGACTAAAGGATTGACTTCATTCACAGGAATATCAGCAGCCTCTGTTGTTGGAATCGACACCTCATTAGTACTTGGCTCATAAAGTTCATCAAACATAGGATCAAACAATTTCTTTAAATCATCTTCAGATGGAGGTACATATGGAGTTGCTGGAGAAGAATTTGGTACAAGGGATGAACCAATGGGACTGTTTTGAAGAGCGGGTCCTGAACTGGATTGTCCAGGAGCCATTTGACCGGTCAGCTCATCAAACATAACGTGAATTGTTTCCATGATATCTCGGGTTCTCTTGTTGTAGATTCGGTATCCTTTTCTGTTTGGTGCATAACCTACAAATACTCCAATGTCTGCTTTAGCTTTAAGTTTGCCTAAATCTTGGCCCTCATTAGTTGGATAGCACAATGCACCAAACATACGAAGGAATGAAAGATTAGGTTTTCTGTTGTGGACAAGTTCATATGGAGTTTTTCCATGAGCAGTGTGAATCAGGGATCGATTTTGGGTGTAGCATGCAGTGGCGATGGCTTCACCCCAGAGAAACATTGGAACTTTTGAGTAAATCAGCATTGTCCTTGCGGCTTCCACAAGAGTTCGATTTCGTCTTTCAACTACACCGTTCTGTTGAGGAGTTCGAGGAACACTTCTTTGATGACTGATTCCAATACTTTCATAAAACTCACTAAGTTGTTTGTTAACAAACTCAGTTCCATTGTCTATTCGGATGATTCTGACCGTTTTGTTAAGACGAACCTGCAGCTGTTTGATGAGTTTGATGATGATATCTGGAGTTTCATCCTTTGTCTTTAAGAACTTTACCCAGGTGAATCTAGAGAAATCATCAACCACAACTAACACATATTTCTTCCCAAAGATATTCTGCACTCTCATGGGTCCACATAAGTCCATGTGAATTGTATGAAGAACTTCTGTGACAGAGTTAGTAGGTTTGGGTTTATGGGCATACTTCTTGCTTTTTCCCAATTGGCATGCTGAACAAAGATGATCCTTTTCATACTTAAGTCTAGGTAAACCTACAACTAAGTCCTTTCTGGAGAGATCATTGATGCTGCCGAAGTTCAAGTGATTGAGACGACGATGCCATAACCATGACTTTGTTTTAGAAGCCTTTGACAACAAGCAAATTGGAGAAGACTTCATCATATCTTCGATAGAGATGGTGTATAGATTTGAACCACGTGAACCTCTCAAAAGTTCCTTACCATCAAGTTCTCTAACGAAACAAGTATGTTTTCTGAAGGCTACTTCTAGATCAGAATCGCAGAATTGACCAACAGAGAACAGGTTATGACCAAGACCTTCTACATAATATACCCTGGAGATAACACTTTTACCAACAACATAATCTCCATAACCCATAATTGCACCGAAATGATCATTCCCGAATCTAACTGTCCTGATGAATTTGCTCACGAAGTTCATGAGCCGCGACCGGTCGCCAGTCATATGCTTGGAACAGCCTGAGTCCAGGTACCACAGAACGATTTGAACGATCTGCAGTTAAACACAGACAAGAATGGATAACTGGATAATTGGGATCCCCATGCAAGAATGGGTTCCATTTGGTTAGTAACAATGGTTGGAACACCCACATCAGAAATAGAAGCATTCATATCAGAAATTGAATCAATGGAGTTATTATGAATAGATGCAGTACTAGTGTCCATATTTTCCCTATTTAAAGTATGTTCACTTCTTAAGGGAATAGTTCTACCAGTAGGCATCCATTTTCTAGTGGGCATTGTCTGATTAACCTTATGGCCACAAGGTATCCATTGATAACCTATCTTACTAAATGTTCTTCCTGTGGGTTTCCACTGTTTTCTAACTCTCTTTCGCCTCTGCCTTTTAGCCTTTTTATCATGATTTTTTGTATTAGCAATATTAACTGGGGGTATGACAGCATTAGACAAAACATTCTCACCACATTCATGATTAGAAACAAAATTCAAGCAGACATCATTACAAGGTTTGCAAATAGTATCAGAATTCGAATTAATTACAGTACGCCTATGGCTAATACTAGAATCAACACGATTCGTTTTATTCGGCTCAAACTTAAGGTTCCTAGGTTGGTCTTCTACTCTCTTCCAATGCACATTCTTAGCTTGCGAGGTCCTGTCATTCCTTGTATTGTCTTGAGACTTTGACCTGCTTGCTTTAATGTCACTGATTACTCCTGTAGAGGGAATGGGAACATTATTTGGTTTTGCTAATTTTGCTTCTCCTGTTTAGATGTGCTGGGATCTGAACTACATGCAGGCACACTAAGGTTCACTTTCTTAACACTAGAAGTGCTGGGATTTGTACTCCTAGAAGGCACACAAGAGTTCGCTTTCTTAGCTTTAACAGATCTAGAATCTGAACTACTTGAAGGCACACTAAGGTTCACACTCAAAACATCGGGCATCGAATGGATATTATACTTGGCACTAGGCCTAGAACACGAAATCAAAGGATTAACTCTCTCACCTAAGGACTTAGGGCATATTGTGATTAAGCATTCTAGAATTTCTTGAGATCGTTTGGCATATAAGCATGCATGCCCAATTGCATTGTCAAGTGGTTTCTCTAACTTATCCTCTTCAACAATCTCACTGAGACATTCTAGACAATCCTTAAGGGATGAGAAATATGTTTGAATAGCAAGTTTGTTATTCCTGAGATGAGGGGGGACATATTTCACAGACAAATCATATTTATTACAAGAGTGAACCTTTGATACACCATTCTCCCCATTGGTCATTGGCATTTTCCCTTTTACCTGACTCTTCAGATTCTCAATTTCCTTTTGCAATGAAGCTATTTGTTCGTTATTTTTGTTACGAGTGACCTTTATTGATTCAAATAACTCATTGAAATGACGTTTAATCTTTTCATTTTCTTCTAGAAAACTTTCATTTTCCTTTTGTAATGCATTTACTAAGTTTTGAAGATGAAACGTTTGAGAATTCTGAGAATCTAAAGGAGGAGGCATTTGGGAGCCTGTCATATTGTTCTTTTGACCCTTTAATTGAGAGATTTGGGCTTTCAACTTTCTGATCGTGTTGCAATGAGCTTGAATCTGTTCATCACGTTTGTTAATTTGAAAAACTGCATCAAACTCTAGAGCATCTGAGGATGTCTTGATATTTGAAGTTTTGACATTTTCTTTAAGATGTTGATATTTTAGTTGTAAATTAAAATGCTCAACCTCTAGTTTAGAAAAATGTTTAACCAAATTGTCGTGATCATCCAGTTCAATTTTCTCATTTAGTTTAGAATTAGTCTTTTCAAGCTCAATGACACGATCATGGGAGACTTTCAGGGCAACAGATAATTCATGAAATTGGGAAGCATTAATAGAACAATTGGTAGCAGTGAAAAACACATCTTGAGCAACACATTCAGTAATAAGAGTCTCATTTAATGTATGCAAGTTCTTCCTCTCAATCTCATTATATTTTAGTGCTCGCTCATAGTCACTAACCTCAACTATCATTGCATCAAACTCCTTTTCCATTTCTTTAATGTCTAAGTTCATTCCCTTTTTAAGACTTTCAAAATGATCTTTTAGTTGTTTAAAGAAAGGCATGACTTCAGTTAAATAACATTCTTTTGTTTGCTCAAAACCCCTTTCCCCTTCAGTTATACCAGTGGGTGTGATCCTTTTCTTACAAGTTTTCTCAAAATCAACAAATAGTTGAAAAATAACATATTGACTGATTAAGGTCTTGCTTTTCGTGGCAATAGTCCTAGGTACTAAATGCATTGGTGTATTTGGAGGATACACAGTCGCTGAAGGCATTTTCCTAAAGGGAGGGTTCGTTACAACAAGATTCTCTGCTTTTTGCTTATCTAAATCCTTTTTCCAGAACACTTGTTCGGGTGTTAACAACGTCTGAGGCTTAAACATGTTCAAGGAAATCCAATTCTCCTTCTTGTAATCATGGGGTGTGATCTTTATTTTCTTCTCTTTACATTTAGGATCATCTAATTTCTTGTTCATCTTTTCCCTAGTGACTTCATCTGATTTCTTATCTTCCTCAGTGCACTCAACGCAACTAGATTTCTGTCTAGGTTTAAGGATTTCATTGCCATCATAAAGAACCTTATGAGCATTTCTAGCCTTTTTAATGACATCTGGATTTGGTTCCTCAACAAGGGGAATGCTATGCTTATCGCTTAAGACTCTATGCTTAGTGATTAAGTGAGCAGTCTGAATGGTATTTCCTTGTACGTACAACTTATTTTCAAGCTTGTTTTTCAAGGTTTTTAGATTAGAAAAATCATTCAAAAATTTTGATTCCTTAACACTGAATTCTTTCTTAAGCATTTTAACATTTTCTTGAAGTTCTTGTTTTTGCTTAGCAGTTTTAGAAAGTTTTTCTTGTAAGGAGTTTAACTCTTGTTTTAATACTTCTTCTCTAAACCTACTTTTTCTAATAGTTGTACGCATTTGGTCATCCATTTCTTGCTCACGGGTGGTCAACTCAAATTTTGCACGTTGTTCATAAATAGCAACACGTTCTTTATAGACATTCAGTTCAGAGATGACAGAATCATCAGGGGCACATGCAGTGAATTCATCAAAAACATAAACATTATTGACTGCAGAAGATGCATCACTTGGTACAATCTCACTTTCACTTTGTATCACATATTGATCATATGGGACAACATTGATATTACCCATATTTTCAATATCTGATTCAATAAACACAGTTGATTGTACTTCGTTATGTATCTTTTGCTCATCAACTTCATCGTATAATTTTAATACCTCAGAAATGATTTTGTCTTTGGATGGACCGGCTTGTGGTGATGGAGAGACCTTAGGAGAGACCATTGGAGAAATGCTAGCCATGAAGATGGTTTGTGCAGTGGGTTCTTCATCAACATCAGAGTCGTATGCATCACAATCAGCTACTTGAAAGGCATTCTGATGATTATGGCCTATCTCCTGAATTGGTTGCTCATCCACATCTGCATCATATGTCTTAGCATTTCCCTCAGCCAAGAACAACAACTCCTCTTCATCCAAGGCTGCACCATTATCCTGAGCTTGCACAAGCAACATCTTATCCCTGAAATACTCCGCATTCTGAGGGCGTTTTGGTGATGTGCAGTTCCTTGCGATGTGTCCCTCACCTCCACAATTATAACATTTGATTGGCTTTGCTTGACCCTGATTTCCATTCCTTCCTCTATTCTGATTTGCAGCATAACCTCTACCAGCTCCACCTCTTGCTTGTTTGTACTGTCGTTCTTGAACTGGCTGCACCATAACCTTCCCATCTCTGACAGTGGCTTGATTATGTGGATTGGAAGCAGTTATGAGATTGTTGTTGGTGTGTGGAAGAGAGTTCATGTTTTGACTAATCAGAAGAGCTAGTTGATTAATGAAGTTTCCCACGTGTGCATCAGCATCAGCTTGTTTGAACATAGGATCAGGAATAAGTTTGTGATTACCATTACCCATGGGTATGACTTGTGAGGCTTTGGTTGTGATTCCGATGTTTGAGTAGAAGGCAGTTGAATCATTTGAAGAGCTTGTCTCTCCCTGGTTGGTTTTGAACTGATTAAGAATCCTTTTTCAAACATAGCATGTCTCTCATTCTGAAGGAGGAAGGCATAGAGTTGCTCATAGTTTGTATTCTTCAATCCTTTGGTTAGCTTTACAGAGGTGACAAACTTGTGCCATTCGGGATTCATGTTGTTCACAAACTTTGAGTTCAGCTGAATGTTTGGCATAGTCATTCTGATGTTCCTCATATCATTAACAAGCTTGTGGAATCTCACATAGTACTCATAGACACTCTCATCTGGTTTCATCTTGAAGTGTTCAAATTCATCATAGAGTTGTGATTCTCTGTCTTCCATAGTTAATTCAGAACCTGAGAGAAGCATCTTGACATTATCCCACACTGCCCTGGCTTCGATGTTGTGATTGATCAGCTTGTAGATGTCTTTTGGAAGACCTTGAAGTACGATGTTAGAAGCCCTGATATCAGCATCGAATCTCTTTTTCTCCTTATCATCGAGCTCATCATATGTCTTTGGTCTGTCAATTCCATAGATCATTGTTCCATCTTCAGTTGTATCAATTAAGTCTCTAGTAGTCTCAACCCGATACGGTCCTTCATCAATGGATTTGAGAATGTTGACTCCATTTTCCTTTCCAAGACAATACAATCTGATTCGTTGAGCCCAAGAGTCGTAGTCAGTTCTGTCAAGCATGTGTGGACGAGTATCTGAACCAGCTGCTTGAACATCCTCGGCAACGGTGGAGATGATAGTAGGAACGGTGGTAGACATGTTAACAGATTACACGGGATTTTATAACTCTCTGATTAAACCGGGAAATAGATTCTTTCTCGGGATTTTACTGAATCAAGAGAAAACCGTATTTAAGCAATCACCCAAGTCGCTAGGAAACCTTGAACCAAGTCGCTAAGTGCCAAGTCGCTATAATCCCAAGTTGCTAAGTAACAACTCGCTAAGCTCCAAGTCGCTAGCAAAATTTTGACAGCAAGTCGCTAAGAACTAAGTCGCTAGTTTGTCAAGTCGCTAAATAGCAACTCGCTAGGTACCAACTCGCTAACACCAAGTCGCTAACAATATAAAGTACAAGTCGCTAACTTACACCAAGTCGCTACCCGTAGTGGAGAATCCACTAAGTGTACTTTTTGTCGGCTTGTCTCAATAGACAAGTCGCTAAACCAACTCGCTAAGACTTTCAACTACAAATCGCTACCAAATAACAAAGCAAGTCGCTAGCAAGAAAACTTATCCGTGGCTCAAGTCGCTAGCATGAAAAACACCTCAACACCACTTTTCAATCCAAAAACAATCCAACCACGATGATTCAAGCCTTCTAAATCAAAACCTAAACACTTGTGATGATTCTAAACACAAAAGTACAATCAAAATCCAAACTTTAACACTAGAAATTAACCAAATGATGCAAAAACCACTAAACTTTTTCAAACTCAAAAACCACCTAAAAACCACTAGAAATCCAAAGATATGTAAGAGATGATCTAACCATGGCTCTTGATACCAAATGTAAGATATTGGATTTCACATACACATCAAACCATAACACAAAGTAGGCGTACAAGAGTTTTAGAGAGAGAAAGTTAGAGGTTTAGGGAACTTTAGTGAGAGAAAGAAAAATCTTATTATGAGCTCCAACTCTCTACCTTGGAAGGTAGAGAGTATTTATAGTCTTACAATAAAACGCCACACAACGGGCTGTGGATCAGGCATACAGTGGGTAAAGACCCGTCCGTCCTCCACGGTGTTACTTAACTAAATACTACTTAGCTTAAAATAACTACGACTACGAGCTTTCTAACGATTACATATACTTGAGGTGACCGACTCTTTAATACCTGGAATTTCTAATTCCTAACACATTCATAACAGGTGGAACCATTCCTTGTGCACTAGCCCTTTTTTTCTATGATCTCAAACCCTTTTTCAGTTTTCGTGATAGAAACACGCTTTGTTAGCTTCCTTCTTTTGAAAGGTGTTGCACTACCGCACCACATGCCAGCGTCCTCTTCCTGCCATACCATGTTTTTGAAATAAAATTGTGCCAAAGCCTGTAGCTTGTGCACAATGTAGACGTCCATGGATCCATTCTCATCCGCAAGGTCATACATTCGTCGAACGTCATTGTCTGTGTGCAACAATGTTAAACCATCTTCTAGTGCCTTATTTGGTGCAGCATAAAATAAAGCCCATTTTCCCCTCCAATATCATTCAAAACATGATCAAGCACCCTGGTAAATGCAACCCTGGTGGAGCTAAAACACCAGACATCAACAAGGCGACCGCCTACATATCGGAGTGGCTGAAATTCAAATTTCCCGTTGTGGTGAACTTTAAATATGACTTCTTTGGTTTCCGCCATGTCCTATAAAACATAAACCCTAATAACAATTAGAATCAACCACTAGCCTTTAAGGGGTGTAGTGACCATACCTATAAAACATAAACCCTAATAACAATTTCAATAACTTTTAATTAAATAAATATTTAATAATAGAATATAAAATATAAAGCTGCACAGTTATTTATATTCATGTACTCTATAAATATATGAACGAATAAGGTAACAAAGTACATACGGGGGAGTACAACAAACCTGAGTTTGTTTATTAAAAAGAAGAAAAGGACAACGATTTTTTTATTTGGATTCTTCGATGAAAGTCACCCAGGGTAAGCATCCGCAATGGCAACTTGATGAAAGACTTTTTACTATTCTAATAAGATATTCAAATGACATTTTCCATTGTGGCAATAACTTTGAAGAAGACTTTTTACAAAAACACTTGTAAAGACTTCAAGCGTTTGAAGCTATCGTCAAAAAGCTTTTGTATTTATTAAATTTCATTTGTCACCCAACATTAAATATGCAAAAGTGATTGCAAAAGCTTTTTGCAGTGGAGTAGTTGGTTTTGCAAAAGCTTTTTACCTCAACCATTTAATTGTATTCAATGCATCAAGTCTTTTATGACTTGATGCATTGGTAATGCTCGAGGAATGTGTGAATGTTGATAGTTGAAGATTATTAAATTTATTTAAAAATACAAAAACCATTTCCCAAAAAGCAACTGACATCCTTACTTGTAAACAGGTGAAAACAAAATAGCCAAATGCTAGAGTTCACAAAAAAAGTCAAAAAAAGTAAAATGCAGAGGCCACTGATACTCTAACTCTTAGTGACCACAAAAAACCCATTTGCAAACACTAATTCTTACAGTTACTTTGGATTATTCACACTATACACCAATTCAAATTGTCAATAAATAATACAGCTGTCTACACAAAAACTAAAAACACCTTTTCATTTGTGAAATTTACCTTTCACTTCTACTGTGATATTTTAGTCAATTAACATTTAGATCGATTAGATTATCAATCATCACAATCATTTACGAAATTCCATGTTCTTTGTGTCAAGATGGTACATGCACTCCGAATTGTACTAATTTGCACGATTCTTTATTTAAAGACATGATAGACCGTTTCAAGAGAATGGTAATTGCTTGTGAGTCGGGAAAGACTTTCCCAATAGAAGGAAATTTTAGAGAGAAACAAGAGCTGATTGATAAGAGGAAGAGAATGATTGAACAACTTCCAGAGTATGAATGTGAGTATGAAGATATGAAAGCGCGTTTCAAGAGGATTGAAGATGATAATGCTAATTTGGAAGCAGCGTGTGAAGAGGCGATAGCTGATTTTAAGATTTACAAAGATTATAATGTTGATGCTGAAGCGAAGTATGAAGAGATGCAAACCAGTTTTAAGAATTTGAAAGATCATAATGCTGTTGTCAAAGCTAAGTATCAATAGATGGTTGAATGTGCCAAAAAGCTTATCAACATACTCAAAGAAGTTGCAGCTGATGCTGATGATTTTTAGGATTATAAATGTGTTATGTATATGTTTAAGAATGTGCTATTTTGGACTTATTTGGTATGTAAGGTAATAAGTATTTATCCAATTAACAAGGTACTAGATTACTGCATCAAATTTTATGTTATGATTTTATGATATCATTTGTGAAAACATAAATAATCAAAATAATAGCTAATCTCGATATTCTTCACATGCGAATATACTCTAACTAGACTGAATTGCAATACTAAACTCAAAATTCCATTAGTTATTGATATTATTCACTAGGAAACATAAATTTTCCAAACCTCAAGAGTCAAGATGATTCTTTAAAGGCTGCAGTTGAAGAAAAGGAGAATGAAGGGGCGCAGGCAACCACTGCCAGTATTGCTGCATCCACTGCTAGTATTGGAGTAACCACTGCTTCTATTATTATACCCACTGCCAGTTCAGACGTTTCCACTGCATAGGCAACCATTGCTACAATTATAACCACAGCAATAACACCAACACCAAAACCAAAAGAGGCTGACAATGAGATTACCATACAATTGGTCAACCAAAAGCAATCTCACCCTATCCCTGCACCTAGACCTATTGCTAAGAGTCTAAACATTGCTGAACCTATGTAGAAAGATGTAGTTACTGAAACTGATATTGGAAAGGGTAAAGGGATTGTAGATCCAACTTTGGTGTTTCAAAGTACAGAGGATCAGATAGCTTTTGATGAAAAAATTGCTAAGAGATTACATATAGAAGTAAATGCTAAACAAATTGCTACAGAAAAGGAAAGGGCAAAGCAGAAGAAGCCTCTAAACAAGCTGTAGAAGAGCGGTAAACGGAACAGATGTATTTTACCCTACATAATTACGAAAAGCAGTTCAGTTTACTCGTAATGATTAACTAAGCTTCATAGTCCTAAAAAGGGTCAACAAAAACCAAAAATAATTCAGGCCATAGCAAGAATCTATACCAATGTCGTAAACAATTGCATAGATGATGCATATAAACCACTCCTTATTAGTCTACAAACTGCCATTAAATTTTTTAATGAACCAAGTAATGTTACATACTTAACTAACGACATCTAAGGTATCATACCCTACATAATTACGAATCAGGTACACATAAAAAAGAGCAATGGATTATAAAATGGAATTAACACCTATCTAACATAGGTATTCATCGAATAACAAAAACGATTTATTATAACACAGAACCAATTGGAAATAATCATATGTAATAAACAACGAGAAGAATATCTACGTACCATATTTGGGAACATTTTTTTAAAACTTGATCAATCGAATGTGGTTTGCAATCAACACTGTAGCTTTAAAGATGGTGACATAACTGACGTTACAAGGAAGACAGGGGGCTGACGAAGAAGACGGTTTGATTTGTGAAAATAGTACTGTAAGTAAGAATGCTTTTGTGCGAGAAGGAAAAACAGAGAAAAACGATAACTATGGATGCTTTTTTGGTAAGTGACTTTTGGATTTTGAATATAAATCCACTGTACTTTTACTATTCAAATGTGTACTTTTTTGTCTAACGTAAAATGACGATAAAACCCTTTTAAAAATTATACGGTTGCCCAGCGCTTTTTAGTTGCCCAAAAAACAATACCTTACACATACGGGACACTTGTCACAATGTCGATGAGTTGCCCAATGACAGCGGTTTCCCTCGGTCCATTCTCGAATTAAAAATAAAAGTGGTCCGAAAAGTGATAAGCCTCAGGGCGCGCGGTCTATTTGCATCATATTCCCTTTATTTAAAGGCGTATTTTGAGTAATGCGGCACCTCTACTTTTAAAACTTTCATTATGTGATACATGTTTTGGTTGAGTTGATGCGCTTATTAAAACTAGTTGTTTTCGAACACTTATACTTACCCTATGCCATTGTCACAGACTATGCCTTCACTAGCTTTTGATGTGTCTAAGGAGGTCCTTGCTGTTGCTAGTTCCCCATAATTGGCTCTCATGACGGTTGCGCAGGGTGATCCTTATGAGATTACCCGTCACTCTAGTTCATCATCATCAGATCGCCCTAGCTCATCTAGGCAGCTCACTTTACATCAGGTCTTAGCACAAGCCCAGACTCTTAGACTTGCTTATAGCACTGCCCGCATGTCCGTGAGACCACCACCTATCCGTTTAGCAGCCATGTCTTAGAAGACCTAGATCCCCTACTGTACCACCTCAGGATTTACCCACACAGAGACTCCGACTCATGGACTCTCCCTCTGAGGATGAGGACGAGGAGGAGCATGAGATTGAGGAGCATTATGTAGATGAGGATGAGGATCCTCAAGAGGAGGATGAGGATCCTCAGAAGGAGGATGATGAGGATATCCCAGAAGGGGGTACTCATCCATTTCAGAGTCCTGCACATTCTCCAGGACCAGGCTCTCCTTTGCCTGAACCTGATTATCCTGGACAGCCTTTTGATTTTGATTCACCTCCACATTCACCTGAGATAGGTAGCCCATTAGGATCTGAGATACCATCAAAGATTGCTTCAGAGCCCGAGGAGTTTGGTGAGATGGGTCTGATGTGGGAGAGGATTACATCACAGGGTACTAGGCTTAGTAGGTTGACAGATCGGTTGGTTGGAGTATCGAGGGCTAGTATAGATGATTTGAGGGCTGATATGGGTACTATAGTCAGGAAGACTACGATTCTGCGTTAGGGTATGTCGGAGCTCCAGGAGCAGGTTGGGGACCTGCTGAGAGGGTTCGCGACAGCTCGAGATGCAGATAGAGCGATTTGGCTTAGGATTGATGAGTTGGAAAGAGAGGTCGTAGATCTTAAAAGTGATCGCGATGCTCGACGTGTTGAGTTGGCATCTTTGTGGAGAGAGGTTGCCGATGTTAGGAGATCAGTTAGTGGTATTCGTGATCGTGGCTAGATAATGTTAGATTCATGGTTTTGTACAATCTTGAAACTAAGTAGTACTTGGTTTGAGATGTAGGTTTATCCTAGTAATCTTATTAGTATCGTTGTTAGGATCGTTTTTGATTCCCTGTATCCTTTCATGTATTCCATCTTGAAACCTATGAGTTATGGTTATTGGAACGAGTATCCTTTAGTTATGATTCGGTCTATGATTGTTTTGTTCTGGTATAGCGTTATCCTTGTTGACCTTGATTATGTATTCGAGCGTTAATTGGTGATCCTTGGAACCCAACTCTATCTTTTAGAGCGTGAATTGTGAACTTATGAAACTGTTATTCTTGCCTTCAGAATGATGGCAACAAGACGAAACCCGTCTAGGAACAACCGAACAGCCCCCGCTGTTGAGGTTGCCCTTGTCCGTCGAGGTCGTCGTCCGGCCCCGACCACTCCACCTGTTGAGAACCCGAACACTGATAACCCAGCTGTAGGAAACCCGAATGTGAACGACCGTGCTGAGAATGGTCCTGTTCCACAAAACCCTCCACCTGTGAACCCAACCCACATTGACCAGCTAGTGACGCAGCGTGTCGCAGAACTGCTAGCTGAGACTAATCTCTCTAACACCTCTGGTGGAACCCCAATGCTGAATCGAACTCGAGGTTGTACCTACAAAGAGTTCCGATTCTGTGGTCCCATCGAGTTCGGAGGAACTGAGGGAGTAGTTTACCAAACTAGGTGGTTGGAGAAAACTGAATCTGTGTTTACCGTTAGTAATTGTGATGAGGATTGTAAGGTTAAGTATGAAACATTTACCTTGAAGGACGAAGCGTTGACCTGGTGGAACAACTATCACAGATCTGTAGGAAGTGATGTAGCTTATAGCATGACTTGGACTCAGTTTAAGACTCTCTTGATCAAGACTTACTGTCCTAGGAATGAAGTTAAGAAGTTAGAGATTGAGTTCTGGAACCATAAGGTTAAGGGTACTGACATGACGACTTACAATCGTCATTTCCAAGGGTTATCGTTGATTTGCCCTAATATGGTTCGCACTGACGACCTTAAGATTGAGAGGTATACTGATGGATTGCCTTTAGCTACTCGAAATGATGTCATCGCTGCGAAGCCAGTTAATTTGCATGAGGCAATTATTGTGGCTCAGCGTTTGATGGACTCTTATGTATTAGAAGTAGGAGACAAGGGTAAGAGTGATAGGAGTGATAAGAGGCAGAGGAACGAAGTTGTTAAAGGGAATGGCAACAAACGGCATGAGACAGCTAGGGTATTCGCCATAGGAAATGGAGAAAGGAAAGGTTATGAAGGTAGTAGACCCATGTGTGGTCGTTGCAACCGACACCACCATGGACTGTGCCCGAACGTGTGTAGGAAGTGCTCTATGGTAGGACACTTGGCCAAAGACTGTAGGTCCCGACCACTTGCTGTAGCTCAAACTACGCAAGGAGCGGACTGGAAGGCCACTGTCACCTGTTTTGAATGTGGAAAGAAGGGACATTTCAAGAATGAGTGTCGAGAGCCGTGGATGAGAGGAAATCCCGGTGATGTAGGAGGATTTGCTAACCGAGGTGTGGGAAGTAATGGCTTAAACCCTGTGAAGCGTGAGGTTGTGGAGAACCAGGGAAACCATGGTGCTAGAAATCAGCAGAGAGACATGGGAACGACGCGTGTGCATGCTATTGGGAAGGAAGCTGGTGAGGACCCTAACGTAGTTACGGGTACGTTCCTTCTCAATAATCGCTATGCTTCCATACTGTTTGATACTGGTGCAGATATGAGTTTTGTATCCACCGATTTTATGCCATTACTAGGAATCTCCCAAACACCTTTAGGGTTTAGTTACGATGTGGAATTAGCTAATGTGAATAGGGAGAAGATAGACACCGTAGTCCGAGGTTGTACCTTAAGTTTCGTAGACCGCCCGTTTAGCATAGACCTATTGCCAGTTATATTGGGAAGTTTTGACGTCATTATCGGAATGGATTGGTTGTCGAAGAACGGTGCACACATCATCTGCGATGAGAAGATCGTGCGTTTACCGTATGGCGAAAAAGTTCTGAGCATACAAGGAGATCGGAGCGACCATGGAAGTCCTTCCCGGTTGAGCATCATCTCCTGTATTAAGGCCCATAAGTACATCGATAGAGGAGGTTGTCTTTTCTTGGCTCGAATTTCTGAAAAGAAAAGCGAGGAGAAGAGTGAAAGACACCTTAATGATGTACCCGTCGTTAGAGAATTTCCGGATGTGTTTCCCGACGATCTGCCAAGGATTCCACCTATCCGACAAGTGGAATTCCAAATAGAGTTGATACCCGGTGCTGCACCCGTAGCCCGGGCACCTTATCGACTTGCTCCAAGAGAATTGGAGGAACTGTCTAAACAGTTGGCAGAGTTGTCAGAGAAGGGATTCATTCTACCAACTTCGTCACCATGGGGAGCACCGGTGTTGTTTGTGAAGAAGAAGGATGGATCGTTTCGGATGTGTATCGATTATAGGGAGTTGAATAAGTTGACGGTGAAGAACCGATATCCGTTACCTAGAACAGATGACCTATTCGACCAACTCCAATGAGCTAGTGTCTTTTCTAAGATCGACTTACGATCTGGTTATCACCAGCTTAGAGTTCGAGAGGAGGATATCCCTAAGACGGCATTTAGGACTCGTTATGGACACTATGAATTCCAAGTGATGTCGTTTGGTTTGACCAAAGCGCCAGCAGTTTTCATGGATCTCATGAACCGAGTATGTAAGCCATATATGGATAAGTTTGTGATAGTGTTCATAGACGACATCTTGATATACTCCAAGAGTAGTGAGCAGCACAAAGAGCATTTGAGGCTCATTTTAGGATTGTTGAGAGAGGAGAAGTTGTATGCTAAGTTCTCTAAGTGTGAATTTTGGATACCGTCCGTACAATTCTTAGGTTACGTGATAGATAGTCGAGGTGTTCATGTTGACCCAGCTAAGATTTAGGCCATTAAGGAATGGGCAGCTCCTAAGAACCCATCAGAAATTCGCCAGTTTCTAGGTTTAGCAGGCTATTATAGGAGATTCATTGAGGGATTTTCCAAAATAGCTAAGTCGCTGACCAAACTGACACAGAAGGACGTTAAGTATGAATGGGGAGAAAAGGAAGAAGAAGCATTCCAACTTCTGAAGGAGAAGTTGTGTAGTGCGCCCATCCTAGCTTTGCCTGAAGGAAGCGAAGACTTTGTCGTGTACTGCGACGCTTCGCATAAAGGCTTAGGTGCTGTTTTGATGCAACGGGAGAAGGTGATTGCTTATGCATCCCGACAACTTAAGAAGCATGAGAAAAACTACACCACCCATGACCTTGAGTTAGGTGTTGTAGTATTTGCCCTTAGAATCTGGAGACATTATATGTATGAAACTAAGTGTGTAGTGTTTACCGACCATAAGAGCTTGAAGCATATCTTAGATCAGAAGGAACTGAATATGAGACAACGTCGTTGGTTAGAATTGCAAGTGATTATGACTGTGAGATTCGTTATCATCCTGATAAGGCTAATGTTGTGGCTGATGCACTTATTCGTAAGGAGAACATTCCACCATCACTCGTTCGATCCCTAGGAATGACCATTATTTCGCCTCTACCATCTCAAATCTTAGCCGCCCAAGCTGAGGCATTGACGGAGGAGAACCGTCCTTACGAGAATCTTCATGGAATGGTAGAAAGTGAAAACGGCTTCTTGAAGCGTTCCGATGGAACCTTGTGCTTCAAAGACAGAAGCTGGATACCATTTCATGGTGGAATTCGTGAGTTGATTATGGATGAGTCGCATAAATCAAAATACTCTATTCATCCAGGAGCCGATAAGATGTATCAGGACCTTAAGAAACTCTACTGGTGGCCTAACATGAAAGCCGACATAGCTCAGTATGTCAGTTGGTGCTTGACTTGTTCTAAGGTAAAGGCCGAACACCAGAAACCCTCAGGACTCTTAGTTCAACCCGAACTCCCAGAATGGAAATGGGAGCGAATCGCCATGGACTTTATCACCAAATTACCAAGAACAGCTAGCGGCAATGACGCTATCTGGGTGATTGTTGATCGTTTAACTAAGTCTGCTCACTTCTTAGCCATTAGCGAGACTGATAGTCTCGACAAGCTCGCTTGACTAAACCTTAAGGAGATAGTATCGCGTCATGGAGTGCCGATATCTATCATTTCCAACCGAGATAGCCGTTTTACATCCCACTTTTGGAGATCCTTACAGTCAGCGTTAGGAACAAACTTGGATATGAGTACTGCTTATCACACTTAAACTGATGGTCAAAGCGAGAGAACCATTCAAACCTTAGAGGATATGCTTAGAGCCTGTGTTATTGATTTTGGCAAAGGCTGGGAGAGACATCTCCCTTTGGCCAAATTCTCTTACAACAATAGTTATCATTCTAGCATTAAGGCCGCTCCATTTGAGGCGCTGTATGGCCGAAAATGTCGTTCTCCTGTTTGTTGGGCTGAAGTTGGCGAGAGTCAACTTACAGGTCCCGAACTTGTCCTAGAGACCACTGAGAAAATAGTACAGATTCGTAATCGGTTGCAAACCGCTCGTGATAGACAAAAGAGTTATGCCGATAAGAGACGTAAACCTTTAGAATTTCAGGTTGGAGATCGTGTTATGTTGAAAGTTTCTCCTTGGAAAGGAGCGATTCGTTTTGGGAAAGCGTGGAAAACTCAATCCCCAATATATTGGTCCCTTTCCAATCCTAGAAAGAATCGGACCGGTAGCATACCGCCTGGAGCTGCCATCGGAACTGAGTAGTGTACACAATGTCTTTCAAGTTAGTAATCTTAAGAAATGTCTTTCGGAGGAAAACATAGTGGTGCCCTTAAGAGATATTCGCATTGATGAGAAATTGAATTTTGTTGAGGAACCGATTGAGATTATGGATCGTGAGATTAAACGGCTGAAGAATAGCCGTATTCCGATTATCAAAGTTCGTTGGAACTCCCAACATGGACCGGAGTTCACTTGGGAATGTGAGGACGTTTTCCGTAGGAAGTATCCTAAACTTTTCATGACATCAAGCAACTCAGAGTGAAACCCGGGACAGGTTTCTTCTGAGGCTGGGAGGCTGTGACAACTGGCAATTTAGGGAGTCTATTTTAGGTAACCGTATTACGTTAAACTAAACCGAGCTTTTGCCTTTAACACTATTTTTATTAACCATGACTTGATTTTATATCGTCTATTGGTTTTTATGGTTTATTTCATTATTGAACGAGTTATCGTGTGAGTTTTAACTCTTTTTGGTAGGCACTATTCGATTCGGCACTAGAAAAGCCTAAAACGAGAAATATTGTAACTTTTAGACCGTAACTCGAAAATTTACAAATAAATAGTCAAAACTTGTGGAAAAACATAAATAACGATATTAGAAAGTCGAATGAACGTCGTGGGATACTCGGGGGACAATATATGAGCTCGGGAATGGGTAAACGGGACATTTTACGAAAAATGACGGCTTCGGACCCTCTCTTTTTGCTTAGGCCGGCGCCTCCCTCCCTTCCCCCACAATTTTTATTTAGTCCTTTTCCCAAGTATTTAAACCCCCTCACCTCCTCATTTTACCTCTTCACTTTCTCTCACTAAAAACACACACACACACACACCTTTCTCTCTAACTCTCTCTCTCCTCAAAATAATTAAAACCCTAACCCTAACCACCCACCACCGCCGCCCCTTTCCGGCCAAATTCCGGCCACCCACCAGCGAGTGGTATCTCACCTCCACCACCATCTTGTAGATCTTTTCATCCTCTTTCCATCCATATATAAAACTCTCACAAAAGCCTTCATTAACACCTTCAAATCTTAAGATTAAGATTTGTACTTTTAGGGTTTTCATCAAATATTGTAGATCGGGCTTGAATAAGGTAAATGGAACATGGGTCACGCTTGTTTGAGCTTTGTGAAGCCACGTATGGCTTGATTTCAATTCGTACATGTCACGAATTTTATGGGTTTTGGTTTAAACATGGGATTAAATCTAATTAACACTTAAATAAACATGTAGCTAGTGTTTTGGAATCATGTGGTGTATCATATTGTTGGGTCTTTGCATTTTAGGTCTAGTTTTATGTTTTTGGTTAGAATAGATGTTGGGTTGATGTTTGGTTGATGATTGGAGGATGATTGATTGTATTTGGATGTTGTGGTATTGATTT
Organism: Chrysanthemum seticuspe; assembly: GCA_019973895.1. Classification (NCBI taxonomy): domain Eukaryota; kingdom Viridiplantae; phylum Streptophyta; class Magnoliopsida; order Asterales; family Asteraceae; genus Chrysanthemum; species Chrysanthemum seticuspe. Next base: position 265,929,806 of record BPTQ01000005.1, on the reverse strand, counting down.
GGGAAGTTTTTGGATGGTGTTTGGGTGTGTTAATGGGGCGTACGAGCCACCATGACCACGATGGTCATGGTTTGGGTGGCGTACGTGGCCCTCAAGGACCAAGGGTCCGGGTTGAGTTGTCATGGTAGCTTGTGAGTTGATGTTGTTGGTGTTTGGATGAGACGCGTGGAGCCGAAAAGCTTCTAGAGCTTGTTTGGTTCACGTGGTCTTAACCGTGACCGTGTCATGACCATTAGGGTCATAACATTGGTTTCGGGTATATTTGGTTGGTTGATTGGTTGGCGAGATTGATTAGAGTTGATTTGGGATTGAATTGCGCTATTATGACTTTTAATTTGGACTTGATATATAAATTGTCAACTTTGAGCAACGTCGGTGTTACTTTGACTTTTTAGTCAATAGTTGACCCCAACAACGCTGTAACATGACTTTAGTATAGTTTGGACTAATGATTGATTAAAAGCCGAGAAGTCATGACTCGTGCTTGTGGACTCGAAACAAATAACGATATGAAACTAATATTGGAATTTGACGAAATATAAATATATATATATATATATATATATATATATATATATATATATATATATATATATATATATATATATATATATATATATGAAAATGCTAATAGACTATGAAATGTAAATAATAAAAAGGGCTTTTATACCAAAAATATCGATAACAAAACTTATCTTGTTATTTACTATTTTAAAAAGAAACTAACGACTAAAAATAGAAATGTTTTATAACAAACAAGCAATTAATTTTTCGAGTACACGTTTATCGAAATATGCCAATTATGGGCATTTAATACTAGTTTCAAGTATTTATTTACTTACGTTGTGTGCATGGGTTACGGATAACCTAACATTAATAGTGTTGATCCACGTGGGTAGCGGACTTATTAGGTTGACGAATCTAATAAGAGCCCGCTAGGTACGTTGGGTAACCTTATTAATGGGTGAATTATCCTTATGACTCTTTAGGATGCGACTGATTTATGGGATAATAAGCGACACGAATAAATAATTGAGTTTATTGAGTTGACGAATTCGATAAGGTCTACTATTTATTCCGAAACTTATTGGACTATGGAGCTTATCGCTTAGATGTCTCATTGTGTTGCATTGAGTCACATATTGGTTGTTTGAGTGCATTCATGGCATCATATTGAGACGATACACCCACATGAGGATACCAAACACTAGGATTAAATGGTGAAACGAGACATTTTTGGAAATAACGAAATGGAATACATTGGGGTAGATAATGTTGATTTTGGGAATTATATATTAAAATTGGTTTACATTAATAGGTTGTGCCGAGTCGATAGTTGATGTGCCGTGATTACCAGTTATCTTCTGCTAGTGTTTATTCGTACGTTGCTTGCTTGAGGTGAGTTTCATAGCCCCACTTTTATCTATGTTTTTAACTAAATTGGGGTGAGAATCATGCTACTGTTTTTGGACCTTTAAAACTATTTGGATTTGCTTATATGCTTGACTGTTTAGTTAGATGTGCGGTAGTTGTTGACTTAGACTAGGGTAGCAATCCTAATTGCTATAACTGTTGCCTAGCTAAGAATAGACCTCTACCTCGACCTAGTCCGGGGTTGGCAACTGTTCTAGAGGTTGCCACGACAGTGCTGGACTAGAGTCGATGGGCCCGAGTGATCCCTGGATGCGGGATATGGATGGTGATCCGGTTAGGATCGATTTGTGAACGATGTTTATCTATCTTAGGTCTTGCATAGCAAATCAACTCCTACAGGTCCACTATGAATTTATTGAATTTAAACTTATGAACTCACCAGCGTAAGCTGATCTTTTAGCATGTTTTCTCAGGTATTTAAATGATGTTTGGAATACGTGATCGGTGGAAGCTTGGCAAGGAGGCATGATTCAAGGATCATATTTGACTCTGATAAATTATGGGGACCTATTTTATTAAATCATATTTTGGGCCTAATATTTATACTTTTGGATTATTGTTTTGAATATTTAAATTTGGGATTGGTTTTGAATGAAAATGACTATCTTGTTTGCTATACTTGTGTGAGATACCAATCCAATCGTAACGCCCTGAAAACTTGATTAAGTCTTCCGCTGTACCGAGATTTGGGGGTGTTACACCATGAGGTTGAGACAGATTATTTGCAACAACAAAAAAGAAAAAGGCTAATTACGCTAGGTATCCCTCCGAATCATCGGCGAGTTGCCGATGACCGGAGGATCACTATTTTGTGATGAAGGTTAGTGTTTTTGAGCGGAAGATACGTGATTAGGTTTTAGGATCTTAATGGCTGATACCATGTAAGACAATGAAACTCGTATGTATAACTTTATTGATAACCATTATTTATAATGGTAATACCCTAATTCTCAAAACCCACAAACCGGGCTTGAGCCTAATTGTCCACTAATAATATGAATCTAACGTGTCAGTGATGAATTTGTCACCAACCATTACATATGGTTAAATCGATTTTTTGTTGTGTTTATAAGATTATAAAGTTAAAGGGTGCTTGGTATTGTTACAGTAACTTTAAAATCTTTTGATTATCTCTAAGTAAATGATTAGAAGCAGTTTTGTGTTATCTTCTTTTACTTATCCGTTTTTTTTCATTAAAGTTAATAGATTCTAATGTAAAGTTGATTATTTCTAGGAAAGGCTAAACATAACCTTTAGGACTATCTTAATATTTGGACACACATAAACTATATATATTTTCACATTAACTATTTATCATTTGAATTTAATTACTCCCAAACAATTAAGGGTGTTTCTGACGATAGCGTTTAGGAGCATTTAGAAACGGTGAACGGCAGGGCCGTCCCGTGGATTTTGGGGGCCCCGTGCCACTATTACATATTAGGCCCTTTGAGCACACGAAAAATTGAGTACGTACTGAAAACGCTTGATTAATGTTGCAAGATTTGCTATAAAACTATGGTACGTGACATAACTTTATTTAGCCATATCAAATTCTTCTTTCAACTTAGGAGCAAATGATGTCTTAAAAAATTAGTAACAACATAACAAGTACTTAACTAATGCTTAAGAATCTAAATGCATCAAAATAGAATTTGTTAATTACGTCTTTCTATTACTGTAGTTTGTTCCGTTGGTTTTAATATAAAAAATGATTTCCAAATTACAAATAAACTAAATAAAATCCCAACATGTGCTCCGTTGTGCTAGAAGAAGCAACGCAGCAATACAGAAAATTGGAAAGAAACTCAAGCGGGCTTGTTTCCCAAAATTGGGTTGCACACTGGATAAACTTTTTGAGGCCCCTCTAGGATATTGGGCCCTGTGCAGTTGATCACTTTGCACAGGCCCAAATCCGGCCCTGGTGAACGGTGAAGGTTAAGAGTTGTGATTTTAAATGCTCGTTTAGCAAGCAGCAAGTAGCTTTATCTATTTTTGGAAATATTCATTTTTCAACGCTCCATAAATTAGCATTTTAAAGCGTTGATAATTTGTGAGCTGTTTTACATATTATAATTACTAATACAACTACGTAACCAAAAGTTTTAATAGAAAAATACAATTGCTGCTTGGAGCTACAGCTCCTGGAACTTATTGCTAGCTACTGTTATTTTTGACAAACACACCCTAAATGTATCCCAATTATTACATGTTTTTAATGTTTTAAACGCAACAATTAAGAGCACTGGGTACCGTAACGCGAAGGGCGGTGTTGGTTTGACGTGGCCGGTGTTACTATACCGCCTGGTCGGATGTTGGTTTGGCCGTTGCCTAGGCAACGTGCGTTTGTTTGTTTTTCTTTTTCGATTTAAATGGGATGTGTTTGTGTTTTTTCAGTGTGTGTAGTGTGTGCGTGTGTTTTTTAGTGTGTGTGCAGGTATACTAGGAAGGAGATGAAGTTTGGTTTATTTTTGTATCTTTTTTTTGGGCGGGATTGTAGTTTTTTGGTTTAACTTTTTTGTTTGGGTGGACTGTAGTTTTGTAAAAAAAATTAGATTTTTATTTTTTATTTTAATTTTTGTTTTGTAAAAAATAGTTTAAAACTGTTATTTTTATTTTTATTTTAATCAATAAAAGTTTTTTTTGTTAGAAAAATGAAAAATACGATAAAATGGTGGGGCTCAAAAAGTGAATGTTAGTTTGTGTTATAATACCTAGTGGTTTTTGTGGTGTTAGTGTTAAAATGAGGATGCTGATGTAACATTAAAAAAATATTGTTTTTTGTATTGGTTTGTGTTATGATAACAAATGCTATTAGACTACAAATATCAAAACACTTATTTTTAATTGTAATTTTTGTTAAATTAGAAGTTTTTTTTACTAACATATACGTAGTACTTATTAATTAACTTTCTACAACATACATGATTACCTAGGTGTTCATAAGAAGGGTCAAAATCAAAGCGTCATCACCAATAGGCCAACATAAGCTAGTAAAAGGGATAAGTTGCCGGAAATTTGATAAACTTTGAAGATATTGTATAGAGTTAATTACATGAATGGTCTTTATGGTTTGTCGGGTTTTACAGATTTAGTCCCCAGGGACAGAGCTTGAGCAATATTATTGGAGGGGCCGAAATGTAGTCGTAAAAACTTTGAGAGGGCCAAACCTATAATAATTTTACATTTATACTAATTTTTTTGAAATAATATACAAAACTACAAAAATTAAGACTTAGTGGTCCTAGATTTTGTGGGGGGGGGGGGGGTGTGTGCCCCTAATAAGCTCCGTCTATGTTAGTCCCTAAACTTTATTATTTGCGGATCTCCTCCCTATGGTTTTAACCCATTACGGGTTTGGTCCTTTGACTACTTTTTTTGTTAGTTTGATTGTCAAGTGGGCGTTTAAATGGTTAAATTGACAGAAATACCCTCCTATTGTATGGTCCCTGTGGTTTGTAGCATATCACGAATTTGATCCTTACTTTTTTTATTCATTTAACTATTTATTTAATATTATAAATAATTTTTTATTTCAAATTTTTTTTGTCCGAATTTTTTTACGAGATTTTTTATAATATTATTAATAATTTTTACGAGATTTTTTTTATAAATTTTTTTACGAGATTTTTATAAAAAAATTACGACAATTTTTATGATATTATTAATAATTTTTTTATTTCAAAAATTTTTTAGTCCGAAAAGTTTTTCACATATTTTTTTTAAAACTTTTTTGACAGATTTTTAAAAATCTTTTTGAACTTTTTACGAGATTTCTTTTTATAAAATTTTCATAAAAAACCTTTTTAAAAAATTTGGTTATTAATAATTTTTACGAGATTTTTTTTATAAAATTTTTTTACGAGATTTTTTATGATATTAATGATACTTTTTACGAGATTTTTTTTATAAAATTTTTTACAAGAGTTTTTTTATAAATTTTTATAAGAGATTTTTTATGATATTATTAATAATTTTTACGAGATTTTTTTTATAAAATTATTTTTACAAAAAAAGTTGACATAATTTCCATAAAAGTTTTGACATAATCCATCAAAATTTTAATTTTTTTTAATTAAAAAAGTATTTTTCAAAACTATAAAATTTGTAATCTGTTAAAAAAATATAAAAACATTTTAAAATATTAAAATTGAATAAAAAAAATTGTTAAAAGATATTGTTTTTAAATTTTTGACATAATCTATTTAAAAAAATTAAAGGTTTTTAAAGTTTTTAAATTTTAAAGGTTTGACATAGGTTTTTAAAATTTAATAAAATATTGTGTTATTAGATTTTTAAAGTTTTTAAGGTTTGAAAAAAAAAAGTTTTTAAATTTTAAGAAAATTTTGTCTAAATATGTGATGAGAAATAAAAATAAAAATTTACCAAAAAAATGAATTAAAAATTTAATACTAATGTTAATTAAATAGTTTAAAAAAAAGAAAAAAAAAAGAAAAAAGAAAAAAAAGACTAAGGTTGCGTTTGTTTTTCTGAAAAACCTCTTAATAACATCTTAATCTGACTCAGTCAGACGCAATCAGATGTTTAGAAAAAAAAGTGTGTTTGTTTTTTTCCTGTCATTAAGAGGCAATAAGAGACTGTCAAGATTAAGAGTGTTTGTTTTTTTATGATCATTAAGAGGCGCTAAGAGGTAAAAACATCTTATTGAACTAGATGTTGAGGGGCGTCTTAACACCTCTTAATGTCTAACACCTTCAAATAATTTTACAAAAAACAAACACTTTTATATCAGTCAGATTCAGATTTCTCAACCACTTATTCATATTAAGTTGGAATCAGATTCAGATTTTTCAATCACACATTCAGATTCAGATGTGTGAATCAGATTCAGACCAAGAGTCTCTTAACAAACAAACAACACCTAAGTTTGTTATACGACACAAACTACAGGGATCATATGCTAAGACAAACGAGGGTATAAGTGTCATTTTAACCACCTTTGACGGTTAAACTAACAGAAAAAGTGGTCAAGGGACCAAAATCGTAACGGGTCAAAACCATAGGAAGGAGATTTGCAAAAAAAAAGTTTAAGGACTAAATCCGTAAAACATGATAAACCATTGGGACCATTTAAGGACTAAATCCGTATATCACGACAAACCATAAGGACCATTTATGTAATTAACTCTGTTGTTTAGGACATAGATCTTCTCAAATTTAAGTTGAATATTATATATGTGTTTTTTTGAATGAGATTTTAAATTTGATTAAAATAAAAGTGACAATTAAAGGCTCATATATTTTTTTCTTCTCACAAATGTTCAATTTAAAATTTAGAGGATCGTATGTTTAACTTGTTTCCCAACCGGGAGGTGATTTGTACACTTATTAAATTGATTGGCACACTCCATTTTAGAGTGTGTTGACAATTATACTCTCACAGAGTAAAAATGTGTAAAAATGATGTGAGGGTATAAATGTCAAAGACTTTTAAAATGAAGTGTACCAATTAATTTGGTGAGTGTACAAATCACATTCCTTCCCAAAATGGATCAAAGATTCTTTTACCCGATGTATAATAACCAGCCTCACCTTCCAAAAGTCTTTCACACGCTTTGTCAAGTAAATAGCAATATCGGAAATATTAAAATAAATCGTCTATATATGCCTTACAAACTCAAAATATACAATCCGTAAGAATATATTAAAGTTAGACTAGTCCCAAACAAATGTAAGAATGAGGGGATCCTAGCATGGAATTCATGAGGTTTTGGACATATGTCTACAGATTCCATAGTAGGCAAGATCACAACAAAGCACCCGTATGTTTCAAATTAAAATTTTACTTTAAAATTTCACACAGTTTTAAAAAATCTACAATCATTGTATTGTAAATAAAAAATTTGTGGAGAAATCAAAGTATAAATGTGGACGTTTAGTTTGTGACGGAGAAAATACACTTTAGGCATTATTCTAGTCTAAGAAACTCAAGTGAGATTGTTTCGGCAACATGTTCTTAATCTCACATGGGCGGTAGAAAAATGAATGTTTCAATGGTGGAAAGTGTGTTGGTACCTTCCTATTTTCAAGTTTCATCGTTAAACGGATTGAGGGAATGCCTAGGAGGCACGAGTTGGAGGTTCATGCGCCGCTTGTCATTTCTAGAAAGCAAGGTATGAAGTCGTTTGTCAATGATAATTCAATAACTCTATAGTAGTGTCATATGGTAGTTAAGTTGTGCATCTACAAATCTACAACAAGCCATATTACTGCAATTCATATGTCATCCAATTAGAAGTATCAAGGTCTGGTGGTCTAGATATGTTCATGATCTTTTTTGTGTAGGTAGATCATGTACCATGTAAACACGTTCGTTAGATGATACGTTAAGAATTGTGTATGTATATATATTTTTTTCAGCCTTTGCTAAGGTTGTTTATGAAAGTTACCAATGTTCGCCCAGAAAAAAAATGCCCCTATCAATTATGTTTTACGAGAGCTTGTTAGAATATTTTATGTTTTACGAGAGCTTGTTAGAATATTTTCTTTTTAACGACAGACGTCGTTAACCAACAACTTAATCAACAATCCTCGTAAAACTGTACTGACATATTACAAAGTATCTATATTTGCAGTAAGACCTTATGTCTGTGTATTTAGATTTCTTAGCTTTGTGAAGGTCTTCGGGGTATGTCCTGTTACAGTAAGAGGAGATGGGAGTCCCAGCACTAAATATCAAACTTTTTTGTGATTAATAAATTTACCATATTGAGGTACCGCCCTCCTTCCGTATCAGCAACCATATTTACCATTAAATTCAAAAAATGTAACATGAAGAATTAAAGAGATCACATTTGCATAATAGCTTAAAACATAAAGTTGATATATATCATATAGATTTCCAAGCTTGAAGAGTACTTCAATGCACAAAAATCAAATATGTAAATTATACCCAGCCGATCATGCAAAGATCTAAACAATCAATCCAACACATCAATAGTATCGGCCCATTCATTTTTAATGACCTTCATATTGGGCTAATCCCAATCTTACCCATTTACCCCTTTCGACCCAGTCAAACCCAATGGGTCAAATCCGGAAGTCAACCTTGACAGTTACAAATGTAACTGCTAAATAGCAGTTACAACATAACTGCCATATGGCAGTTATCCCCAACCGACATACCCTTTCAACACACCTCTTCAACTTTTATAAATAGATTAGAACTTGTAACATAACAGATGATGACTTATATTTATTTCAATTAATACAAAGCAATTCTTTGAAACGTATCGTGTTATTTGGTATTATTGGTGACCACGTTAGAACCAACAAAGATCCAACGTTGAGGCCAACAATTGGTATCAGAGCGGTTTGGATTCTTTTAACCAAATCATCATATACCAAGGGTTTTTATATTGCCCTGAATCGAAGAAGAAATAATATTCCCAGAAAACAGTAAAATTTTTTTTGCAAAAATTATATCCGAACCACAAATCAAACTAATAATCATTTTTTGTGATTCTGAAAACCGACCATAATTCATAGCCGCCTCGTAATTAATTACCGGCAACTAAGAATAGGCAACTCTCAATAATCTTGCAAAAGTTTTTCACTCGTTTTTTTTTTTTTTACCGAGAACAAGGGAACAAAGGTTTTGACGACAAATAAAAAAACCAAAACCTTACATCGATTCAGAAACAAGAACCCATTACCAACGATTAAACACGATAGTCATCAGAAAAAGGAAAGTAGATTGATTCAACAAAAGGAACAAACACACCTGTTGCATCCAGAATCAATAACCTTTTTCATTTTTTTGAATCATCTTGATTCAAATTTTTCCACGGACGAACAAATCCAAACAGGATTAACCGGCGCTCGGATTAACGAGAACACCGGATACCCGTGAAGAAGAAGGTTAACTGATGAGTGTCTAAATACTCATCATTTTTGTATAATCTAAACTGCAAAATCATCTGAAAACACTCAGAAACACATCAAAATGATCAAAATATCACAAATCAGTGTTTTATGTGTTTTAAATGCAAAAATATCAAAATCAGATGAAAAATGATTCAAGTTTGCAAAATTGGCAGTTTTAGTCCCCCAAGTTTTAAAAGTTGTCAAATCTAGTCCCTGGAATATCAAAATGAGGAATTTTATCATTCAAGGTCCCTAAAATATTCTAAAATGTCAAAAATGGTCCTTGAATGATTCTTTGGTCAATTGGCAAGAAAGGTCCCTAAACTTTGGAAAATTGCAAAATTAGTCCTTGGACCTTTTAAAAAAATGAATTTTATGCAAAAGTGGTCCTTGTACTATTCATTTATGGCAAGTTTGGTCCTTGTGAGAAGTTTGGAAAAGTGTCAAGTTCAGTCCCTGAAGTTTGGATAAATTGCAAATTTGGTCCTTGTGCTTATTCTAAACCAAACCGGACACCATTTTTAATATCAAGCCCAAATCCAATCCATGGCCCAACATACCTTAGCCCAATCCCAAGCTTGACCCTTGAACCTTGGCCCCCCACTTGAGCCAGTCCACATATTCATTTTGGCCCCGGTCATAATCTATTTTGACCCCCTTTGTATTATTAGCCCTCGGTCAAACGAAAGTCAAACAGGCTGATAAAACCGCCCATCACTGTACATCGTCCTCACAAGCTCTGATTCTCCAAAACCAGTGATGGTTTTCCAACTTTTTCAACCCCCCTCTCCATACTTTGTCCCCTCCACCTCCTCTAAACACCAAAACTCTTAATTGATTGAAACCCACCCTCATTAATGTCTAAAACCTGCCTTGAAATATTTGGCGCCAAAAAGACACTTGGACGGTTTTGATGAGTTTCAAGCATCCAATGGCTCAGAGATGGTGGGAAAGATTCAGAGGTCAATGAGAAGTGCAAAAAGTCTATAAAGAGGAGCTATGAAGCAATGTATCTATGTATCTAGTGTATTTTTTAATTTCTTAATGTCGTTTTAAGTATTTTTCAAGTTTAAGTGTAATTTAAAGCTTTCAAGCATTCTGTTTAAGTATTTCAGTGTATTGTAAAACTTTTTCAATTATCAGTTTCAAGTTTTAATCATATCTCAAGTTTATGCAAAATTTCATGTTTATGCAAAATCTCATGATAGTTCAAATGTTGTTTTTAGTTGTTTGTATGGACTAAAATAGATCATATAGGTTCCTAGAAAGCTTATTCAAGCTTTTAGATACCTTAAAATTCAGTTTAGAAGTTAAAATAAAAAATCACTAAAAATACCAATTAAATAGTTAAAAATTCAAAAATCACTTGGAAATGGCATTCACAGCTGGAGCAGGGTAAATCTTGGATGGCCTTGGTTTAGTGGCTTAGTGGTAAGCCTATAGGAGTGGTCTTGATCATTGGTTCTATGATTTCAGTTGGATAGCATTTGTAAGCTTTTTGTTCATTTTTTGCATTTCTTTGTTTTAGTTGTCTAGTAGTTGTAATTTCTGTTTCTTAGTGATCACTAGTTATAATTAAGTGTATCTAAGCTTTAAAATCAGTAGATTGTTCTTTTAAATTTGTATTTTGTAAAAATCTCATTTGGACAGTTAAATCAGTATAATCATAATTCTTGTGTTTTATGTTGTTAGTCCTGTTGGTTCATGCTTATTTAGTCTCATGTAATGATATCATAAGGGTTTGAATCAGTTTCATGGACTTGATTTATGATTTGCTTTAAAAAGTTCCAAATCAGTCTTGAAAAAGGGTGTTTGGATCTGCTTGTATCACTGTAATATAGGTTGTTTAAGACTTTGGTCTTTGTTGTTCTGTGTTTCATTGGTCCATAATAACTCTAAGAAACAAGAAAAACTAGTGGTCTTAAGTTGATAAAGTCAAAATCATTTTTGATCACACTTAGACAGTTAACTGTTTGATTTTCAGAATCCATGCTTATGATTTCTTGTTCATAAATTGTTATAATAGCTTAATCTAGTCTTAGTATAACTTAATATATCATAATCAGTAGCCTAGAATCATTCAAATCTCACAATAGTCAACTGCTTCATTTTCTCAAAAAGTCAAAGAAGTGCTCTGTGCACAGTTGAGGTACCCCATTTCACAAGCCTTCAGAAAGCTTATCAGTTAGCTTAAGCTTGTGTAAATTAGCTTTTTGAGAAGCTCACCTAGCTATCTCTTTAATCCAGTACTAGTTTTTCCATTTTCAGCTTATTAGATAAGCCTGCTATAGCTTTTTAGTTTTGTCCATTTCCTGTGTTCACCAACAAGTCAGAGTTTTCCAGTTTTTCAAAAGCTTCTCACAAGCTCATTATTGAAATCCAAACTTTGTAATCTAGCTTTTTGGATAGCTTATCTGGTCATCTTGTTAATCCAAGTTTTTGTTTTAAGTTTATAGCTTATTTCAGTGCTTAAAAATAAGCCTATAGGTGCCTAGTGATTTACAAAGTGTCCTGTGTATATCAGTTATATAAGTGCTTATTTTAGCTTATTTGGTGCTTATTTCTAAGTTCTTGAGCTTGTTCAGTTGTACACTAGCTTATTATCAGTAATATAGCTTATTCCTTATTAGCTTTTGCTTATTCTTTAGCTTAGAAGCCATTTTGGCTTAAACTCTTTAGCTTATTTTCATTTTCTTGCTACTGTTGAGAAAATAAGCTCATACTGAGCTTATTAATCAGTTTCATTAAAAGTTGTAGTTAAAGAAAGTGCTTATTACATAGTACTTAATAAGTTTCAAAAAGAAAATCAAAAAAATAAAATGTTTTTGCAAAAAGGTGGGAGGCAGGCTCGAACCTGAGACCTCCACCTTAGGAGAGTGATAGTGGTGTACCTGTATGCCATTGCGCCCTTGGGTCTTTCTTGGTTATAGTTTGCATAATTAAATACATAACCATCTTTGTCTCATATAGCTTATTCGTACTTAATTGCTTATTTACAGATTATTTAGACTAGCTTTTTCAGTTTTTGTATTTTTTATAAAATTGTATTAGTATTAAGTATTTTTATAAAAAGTTTCATATTTTTCTCATTAGTTTTAGTATTTTTAAACATTTAATTAGTGTAAAATCTTAATTAATTCATAATAAAAAATATAAAAGTAAAAAAAATATAAATCTTTTTTCTAAAATTTTCTTTTATCATAAAGTACGTAAAAAAATTGTTTTTACATTCGTAGGACTTTTATTTCATAAATTTTACGTTTTGTCTTGCGCTCCAGCGTAATTTTTATAAATAACGTACGTTTCTATTTTAAGTAACGTTTTTAGATAATTTGAGTTTACGTTTTAGTTAAAATAGTTTATTTAAGTCATTTTATTTTATTAATCACAAAAACATCATTGTAAAAATAGTGATAGCATTTATTTAATATATTTTATCTTTTATTTCCTTTAAATTGTATTTAAGTCGCTTTAATCTATAAACTTTTTCCTTAGTTATAATTACCCATCAAAATCCTTTACAGATCACTATCCTTAGTGATCACTCCATTATCTGAATCAGTTTTGACACACCATTGAGTCTCCGTGGGACATAACGACCCGGGAATTCATTCTATTCTCCAGATCTTCATTGTATTTGTGTTTTAAGCAGTTTTAAGTCTATTACGGTTAGCCATTCACAAGTGGCTAGCTTGTGTGATTAGACTTGACGGTTTAGCACAGATCAAATTTTGGCGCCGCTGCCGGGGAGGCTTTAGCGTGTGTTTAGCCATTTTCAGACCCATTCTTGCACATAACCCACCTTTTGTAAAAAGTTTTTGTAAAGTTATAAGAAAATCAAAAAGTTCATTAGCACTTTTCCTAAAGTGTTAAAAACACCAAAAACAATATAAAACAACAAAACAATCGTAGCGTTTTCTATCTTGTGTTTCTTTTAAGGTGATTCTTAAAGAAATACGATTTGGTTAAACGAGACGATACCAAAAATATTGTCCAAAAAGTTTTTAAACCCATCTGCACAAATCTATACCTACGTCTTTTCAGTGGTACTTAATATATACATAAAAATCAACCACCGCAAATCAAGGCAGTGCACTACCTAACTGGGGGTGCGACCATAATAAGTTCCCGAACATCAGATTTAAAACTTGCCTTTGTGTCACTTGTGATTTGGTGTACCTTTTTCAAAGAAGCCATTTCATTTGTGATTATTGGTTAAGTTCACTTGTCGTTTTGCCTCATTTGTTTTGAAAATTGATTTTTATACATAGTGCATGCGCACTCGTTCTTCCAGTTCTACAAGTCCACTTTCTGAACTTGGAAACATTCCTCGTAGACGTAGAGGACGTTCAGCTCCTTCAGCCGTGACTGAGGAACGTCTACCACCACCACCTCCTGTCGAAATGGCAGAAGACAAACCCATGAATGAGCTTCTCCAAGCACCCATCGAGGGTTACGGAGATGCCATTGTTGTCCCAGCCATCGTGGCTGACACTTTCGAGCTCAAAACCGGGTTGCTTAATCTAGTAACCCAAAGCCAATTCTATGGTTTTGAGCGGGATGATCCTCATGCACACATTCGATGGTTTAACAAGATTGCATCTACCATCAAGTATAAGAATGTCCCACATGAACCTATCAAGCTTCTTCTGTTCCCATTTTCTCTAGAGGGACAAGCCCGGAATTGGCTTGAGAAACAACCCCCTCGTTCTATTGAGACATGGGAGGATCTTGTCACCAAGTTCGTTAACGAGTTCTATCCTCCATCCCGAACCACAAGTCTTAAGAATGAGATAATGAAATTTTCTCAGAGATTTGATGAATCATTCGGGGAGGCATGGGATCGTTACAAAGAGTTGCTTCGCAAGTGTCCGCATCACGGTTTTATCGAGTTAATGCAAATGGATACTTTCTACAATGGTCTCAATCAGACTAATCAAGACTCTTTGAATGCCTCCGCGGGAGGTAATTTCCTGAGCAAGACTACCAAAGAAGCCTTGCAAATCATTGAGAACAAATCTCAGGTCCGTCCTTTCAGAGCAAAGACATATCAGTCTCATGCTGGACCTTCTTCTTCTTCATCCCCCGTGAGTACATCTAGCACCGATGCTAAGATTGACAAACTCACAGACATTGTTCAGGCTTTGGTTCTTGCTAACCAGAAGAAAGTCACCTTCACTCAGACACCAACACATGGTGAAGTGAAGAAAGTCGAGAGTTGTGTTACTTGTGGTGGTCCTCATGCATACTACAATTGTACTGCCACCGATGGTAGTCCTTTTGAAGCCAATGCTCTAGCCGGTAGTTCACAGCAAGGAGGTAATCAATACCGTCCTCAAAATGAACCACACTACCGTGCTAACACTAATCAGGCACCACCCGGTTTTAACCAGAATCATAACATGCAAAACCGGAATCAGAACCAACCAAGAATGAACCAAGGTTATCAAAACCAAGGTAATTTCTATCCTGGACCCAATCAAGGTTTCCAACATCAAGGAAACCCTAATCAAAACAATTTCAATCGAGGGAATCAATTTCATGGGAATATGAATCCTAATCAAGGGAATTTTGGCTATAATCAAAACATACGGCCTCAAATTATCCCTCCAGCTCCTCCCGTCATTGTCCCTCCAGGACCATCATCTGATGAGTTACTGAAGCAATTCATGAAGTCCCAAGATGAAATGAACAGGTTGTTGGTCAGTCAGATCGCTGATCTTAAGAAGTCTTTAAATGATCAACCCTCGGGCTCAGGAAAACTTCCGAGCAACACGATCGCTAACCCGAGGGGCGATGCAAAGGCGATCACAACCAGAAGTGGTGTTTCATATGATGGACCTGCTGTTCCTACTACCTCTTCTTCTTCTCTCCCGAAGGTAGTGGAAAGTGAACCTCCAACACACAATGGACCTACGACTCCAATGCCTCCTCCTCCTGTGGCAATGAGTCAAGTTACCAAGGAAACAAAGGACAAAGTGCATTATTCTAGCCCACGAAGTACCGCACACGTCCTACCTTCGGTAGTCCAACCTCAAATGGTCCAGAAACCCAAGTCAAATCAAAGAGTTGTTTTTGAACCTCCTGTAGCTCCTGTTGAGAATCAGAAATCCAAATCTTCTATTCCTTACCCATCACGTTTGAATGAGCAAAAGCTCCGTGAGAAAGCCAGTCATCAAATGGACAAATTTTTCCAAATTTTCCAAGAATTACACTTTGACATAAGCTTTGCGGATGCTATCATGCTGATGCCCAAGTTTGCATCAACTCTCAAACACATGTTAAGCAATAAGGAAAAGCTGTTTGAAATGGCAAAAACTCCTCTGAACGAGAATTGCTCTGCAGTTATCCTGAAGAAGCTTCCAGAAAAGCTAGGAGATCCTGGGAAATTTCTCTTACCTTGTGTATTCCCAGGAATGGTTGAATGCTTTGCCCTAGCAGATCTTGGTGCAAGCATAAACTTGATGCCTTATTCAGTATGGAAGAAACTTTCTCTTCCGGAACTTACTCCTACATACATGACTCTCGAGCTTGCAGATCGTTCCATATCCCGTCCTCTTGGCATTGCTGAGGACGTATTTGTGAAAGTAGGAAAGTTCCATTTTCCAGCTGACTTCGTGGTTGTTGATTTTGATGCCGATCATCGGGTTCCTCTCATTGTTGGTCGAGGATTCCTGAGAACGGGTCGTGCTCTCATTGATGTATTTGAGCAGGAAATCACATTGCGTGTTGGTAATGAAGCTGTCACCTTTAACCTTGATCAAACTTCGAGGTACTCTGCAAACTATGATTCTGAATCGGTTAACCGAATAGATATCATCGATGTTGCCTCTGAAGAGTACTCTCAAGAAGTTCTTGGTTATTCTCATAATTCTGTGAGTGGGGATCCCACCACATCTTCTCAACCTATCATAGCCAATTCTACTCCTTCTCTCACTCCGTTTGAGGGAAGCAACTTCATCTTAGATGAGATTGAAGCATACTTGGCTAGTGATTCTGTTCCATGGGAAATTGATCACGCTCCAATTGATATTGAGGGGGACATACTTCTTATTGAGAAGTTGCTTAATGGTGATCCATCATCAACCCCTCACTCTAGTGATTCAATTCCAGATGAGATTAATCAAAATGAGATTAATCTGGAGGGAGATATTCTTCTTAAGAAGTTGTTAAATCAGGACACTTCTCCTCTCCCTCCCGTCAAACTTCATAATAAGGAAGTCAAGTCAGTTGAGAAAACTGAAGAATTTCCTGAGGTTGAGCTTAAGGACTTACCTCCTCATCTCGAGTATGCATTTCTTGAGGGTGATGATAAATTACCCGTCATTATTTCTCGAGATTTGAGTAAAGATGAAAAAGCTGCTCTCATAAAAGTATTGAAGTCACATAAGCAAGCAATTGCTTGGAAACTCTCCGACATTAAGGGTATCAACCCCGAGTTTTGTACTCACAAAATCTTGATGGAGGATGACTTCAAACCAGCAGTTCAACATCAAAGAAGAGTAAATCCAAAAATCCATGATGTTATCAAACAAGAGGTTATCAAACTTCTTGATGCAGGATTGATTTACCCTATCTCAGATAGTCCTTGGGTTAGCCCAATTCATTGTGTTCCGAAAAAGGGTGGCATTACTGTTATCACAAATGAAGATAACGAGTTAATTCCAACTCGGCTGGTTACGGGATGGCGTGTTTGCATTGACTATCGTAAGTTGAATGACGCCACCCGTAAGGACCATTTTCCTCTACCCTTTATGGACCAGATGCTTGAGAGATTAGCAGGGAATGAATACTATTGTTTCCTTGATGGTTTCTCGGGTTACTTTCAGATTCCCATTGATCCGCAGGATCAAGAGAAGACTACATTCACCTGCCCATACGGAACTTTTGCCTACAAACGTATGCCTTTTGGCTTATGTAACGCTCCTGGCACGTTCCAACGATGTATGATGGCCATTTTCCACGACATGATCGGGGAAACAATGGAGGTGTTTATGGATGACTTCTCGGTCATTGGGGATTCTTTTCAATCATGTCTCTCCCATTTAGATAAAATGCTTCAAAGGTGTGAAGACACCAATCTTTGTCTAAACTGGGAGAAGAGTCACTTTATGGTCAAAGAAGGCATAGTCCTTGGCCATAAGATTTCCAAGAACGGGATTGAGGTTGATAGAGCAAAAGTAGATGTTATTGCTAAATTACCTCATCCTACTACCGTCAAAGGTATTAGGAGTTTTCTAGGTCATGCCGGTTTCTATCGTAGATTCATTCAAGATTTTTCTAAAATCGCCCGGCCTATGACCCATCTTCTTGAAAAGGATGCTCCTTTTATCTTTTCACCCGAGTGCATAGAAGCTTTTGAAACATTGAAGAAAAAGCTTACTGAGGCACCCATTCTTGTTGCTCCCGACTGGGATTTACCCTTTGAGCTCATGTGCGATGCAAGTGATTTTGCTATCGGCGCAGTCCTAGGGCAACGAAGAAACAAGCATTTTCAGCCTATTCACTACGCAAGTAAGACCATGACTGAAGCTCAAACTCATTACACCACCACAGAAAAAGAGCTATTAGCCGTGGTGTATGCATTTGAGAAGTTTCGGCCATACTTAATTTTGACCAAATGCGTAGTGTATACGGATCACTCGGCTCTTAAATATCTCTTTGCAAAACAAGATGCAAAGCCGAGATTGCTTCGTTGGATTCTCCTCCTCCAAGAATTTGATATCATTATACGTGATAAAAAAAGGAGCTGAGAATCTAGCTGCTGATCATCTGTCCAGATTAGAAAACCCTCACCAAGATGTTTTCGAGAAAAAGGAAATAAATGAAACATTTCCTCTCGAGACACTCAATGCGGTTTCTTTTCGTGGAAATTCTACCACCCCATGGTTTGCTGACTTTGCAAATTACCATGTGGGTAACTTCATTGTGAAAGGGATGTCGACCCAACAGAAGAACAAATTCTTCAAAGATGTTAAACATTATTTCTGGGATGACCCTTTCTTATTCAAAATCTGTGCGGATCAAGTCATCCGATGGTGTGTTTATGGACAAGAAGCTCTTGACATTCTCACAGCTTGCCATGCTGGACCCACCGGGGGCCATCATAGTCCAAACTACACCGCCAAAAAGGTGTTTGATTCCGGGTTTTATTGGCCCACTATCTATAAGGATGCCCACGATTTTGTCAAAGCTTGTGACGCTTGTCAACGTCACGGAAATATATCTCAAAGAAATGAAATGCCACAAAATGCCATTCAAGTTTGTGAGATATTTGACATATGGGGTATTGATTTTATGGGGCCATTTCCTTCGTCTCGTGGTAACAAGTACATACTCGTGGCTGTTGACTATTTGTCAAAATGGGTTGAAGCAAAAGCTTTACCCACCAATGATGCCCGAGTTGTTGTGAAGTTTTTAAAATCTCTTTTTGCCAGGTTTGGAACTCCGAGAGCGATAATCAGTGATCGTGGTACACATTTTTGTAATGACCAATTTGAAAGAGTCATGCAAAAGTATGGTGTTACCCACCGTCTCTCTACTGCATACCACCCCCAAACAAGTGGGCAGGTGGAAGTTTCAAACCGTGGTATTAAAAGAATCCTTGAAAGGACAGTAGGCGAAAATCGTGCATCCTGGTCGGATAAACTTGATGACGCACTCTGGGCCTTCCGTACAGCTTACAAAACACCCATCGGGTGTACTCCATACAAGCTAGTGTACGAAAAGGCATGTCATCTTCCGATTGAGTTAGAGCACAAGGCATACTGGGCCTTAAAACATGCAAACTTCGATATACAGACAGCTGGTGATCATAGAAAAGTTCAAATGAATGAACTAAATGAACTTCGTGATTAAGCATACGAGAACTCTTTGATCTATAAACAAAAGACAAAGAAGATTCATGACTCCAAGATCAAGAACCGCGTTTTCAACGTTGGTGATCGAGTCCTTCTTTTCAATTCAAGATTGAAGATTTTCTCGGGAAAGCTCAAGTCCCGCTGGTCTGGTCCATTTACTATCGCTAAGGTTTATCCTTATGGTACCATTGAGTTATCTCAACCCGATGGTCCGAATTTTAAAGTGAATGGTCATCGAGTGAAGCATTACTTTGGAGAGGACATTCCCCCTGTGGTTGTCCCGGATCTACAAACCTTCCCCATGAACCAATGAATGCGGGGATCGAGTCAAGCTAGTGACTCGGGAATCAAAAACTTTAGCACAAACCATATGGGTTTTCACCCATATTTCTGTCTTCTTACCCCCTTTCTACCACCCTAGTGTGGGGGAGTTTCCCCACGCTGTTGTATATATAATCATGTTTAAAAAAAAAAAAAAAAAAAAAAAAAAAAAAAAATATATCTTCTAAATAATGGCCGTAATATTTCCCTTTTACGTTCTCAGTTTCGGCATAACCGCCGGTACTTTGAATATTGAGGGCAATATTCATTTCTAAGTGTGGGGGGGAATTCTCACGAATTTCATGTATTATCCACCCAATTCCCCCGTTTTTGGCCAAAAATTTTTTTTTTGAGTAAGTGTTCTACACTTACTCATCTTGGTTATCAGTCCGCCATGTCTGTAAGACAAAAGGATTGGCTAATCCAGGAGCAAACGACTCTTGGTAAAGATTCCTCAAATCCGTTTATATGGCTTGCAATTTGCCCAAAATTGTATGGTTCTCATCTCACCATATCCTAAAAAGTGAAGAGTTGGCTAGCCCGCAAGGTTATGGCTTGTGGTAAAGGCAGTGGAAAATCCATAATTGGTATTCAGCTCACCAAAGATAATTCTGATAATTTATCTAAGAGTTGGCTAGTCCAGAAGGGTACGGCTTCTGGTAAAGACACATCAAATCCATTATATGGTTTATGATTTGCCAATAAATCAGATGGTTATCAGTGTACCATAGTTCTTACTTGAACTGAAACATTTGGCTACTCCAGAAGTGATGGCTTTTGGTAAAGAGTTTTTCAAATCCATTAAGTTTTCTCAAATCATTGCTAGGGACTAGCAATATCTCAGTGTGGGGGATTGATGAGTGTCTAAATACTCATCATTTTTGTATAATCTAAACTGCAAAATCATCTGAAAACACTCAGAAACACATCAAAATGATCAAAATATCACAAATCAGTGTTTTATGTGTTTTAAATGCAAAAATATCAAAATCAGATGAAAAATGATTCAAGTTTGCAAAATTGGCAGTTTTAGTCCCCCAAGTTTTAAAAGTTGTCAAATCTAGTCCCTGGAATATCAAAATGAGGAATTTTATCATTCAAGGTCCCTAAAATATTCTAAAATGTCAAAAATGGTACTTGAATGATTCTTTGGTCAATTGGCAAGAAAGGTCCCTAAACTTTGGAAAATTGCAAAATTAGTCCTTGGACCTTTTAAAAAAATGAATTTTATGCAAAAGTGGTCCTTGTACTATTCATTTATGGCAAGTTTGGTCCTTGTGAGAAGTTTGGAAAAGTGTCAAGTTCAGTCCCTGAAGTTTGGATAAATTGCAAATTTGGTCCTTGTGCTTATTCTAAACCAAACCGGACACCATTTTTAATATCAAGCCCAAATCCAATCCATGGCCCAACATACCTTAGCCCAATCCCAAGCTTGACCCTTGAACCTTGGCCCCCCACTTGAGCCAGTCCACATATTCATTTTGGCCCCGGTCATAATCTATTTTGACCCCCTTTGTATTATTAGCCCTCGGTCAAACGAAAGTCAAACAGGCTGATAAAACCGCCCATCACTGTACATCGTCCTCACAAGCTCTGATTCTCCAAAACCAGTGATGGTTTTCCAACTTTTTCAACCCCCCTCTCCATACTTTGTCCCCTCCACCTCCTCTAAACACCAAAACTCTTAATTGATTGAAACCCACCCTCATTAATGTCTAAAACCTGCCTTGAAATATTTGGCGCCAAAAAGACACTTGGACGGTTTTGATGAGTTTCAAGCATCCAATGACTCAGAGATGGTGGGAAAGATTCAGAGGTCAATGAGAAGTGCAAAAAGTCTATAAAGAGGAGCTATGAAGCAATGTATCTATGTATCTAGTGTATTTTTTAATTTCTTAATGTCGTTTTAAGTATTTTTCAAGTTTAAGTGTAATTTAAAGCTTTCAAGCATTCTGTTTAAGTATTTCAATGTATTGTAAAACTTTTTCAATTATCAGTTTCAAGTTTTAATCATATCTCAAGTTTATGCAAAATTTCATGTTTATGCAAAATCTCATGATAGTTCAAATGTTGTTTTTAGTTGTTTGTATGGACTAAAATAGATCATATAGGTTCCTAGAAAGCTTATTCAAGCTTTTAGATACCTTAAAATTCAGTTTAGAAGTTAAAATAAAAAATCACTAAAAATACCAATTAAATAGTTAAAAATTCAAAAATTACTTGGAAATGGCATTCACAGCTGGAGCAGGGTAAATCTTGGATGGCCTTGGTTTAGTGGCTTAGTGGTAAGCCTATAGGAGTGGTCTTGATCATTGGTTCTATGATTTCAGTTGGATAGCATTTGTAAGCTTTTTGTTCATTTTTTGCATTTCTTTGTTTTAGTTGTCTAGTAGTTGTAATTTCTGTTTCTTAGTGATCACTAGTTATAATTAAGTGTATCTAAGCTTTAAAATCAGTAGATTGTTCTTTTAAATTTGTATTTTGTAAAAATCTCATTGGGACAGTTAAATCAGTATAATCATAATTCTTGTGTTTTATGTTGTTAGTCCTGTTGGTTCATGCTTATTTAGTCTCATGTAATGATATCATAAGGGTTTGAATCAGTTTCATGGACTTGATTTATGATTTGCTTTAAAAAGTTCCAAATCAGTCTTGAAAAAGGGTGTTTGGATCTGCTTGTATCACTGTAATATAGGTTGTTTAAGACTTTGGTCTTTGTTGTTCTGTGTTTCATTGGTCCATAATAACTCTAAGAAACAAGAAAAACTAGTGGTCTTAAGTTGATAAAGTCAAAATCATTTTTGATCACACTTAGACAGTTAACTGTTTGATTTTCAGAATCCATGCTTATGATTTCTTGTTCATAAATTGTTATAATAGCTTAATCTAGTCTTAATATAACTTAATATATCATAATCAGTAGCCTAGAATCATTCAAATCTCACAATAGTCAACTGCTTCATTTTCTCAAAAAGTCAAAGAAGTGCTCTGTTCACAGTTGAGGTACCCCATTTCACAAGCCTTCAGAAAGCTTATCAGTTAGCTTAAGCTTGTGTAAATTAGCTTTTTGAGAAGCTCACCTAGCTATCTCTTTAATCCAGTACTAGTTTTTCCATTTTCAGCTTATTAGATAAGCCTGCTATAGCTTTTTAGTTTTGTCCATTTCCTGTGTTCACCAACAAGTCAGAGTTTTCCAGTTTTTCAAAAGCTTCTCACAAGCTCATTATTGAAATCCAAACTTTGTAATCTAGCTTTTTGGATAGCTTATCTGGTCATCTTGTTAATCCAAGTTTTTGTTTTAAGTTTATAGCTTATTTCAGTGCTTAAAAATAAGCCTATAGGTGCCTAGTGATTTACAAAGTGTCCTGTGTATATCAGTTATATAAGTGCTTATTTTAGCTTATTTGGTGCTTATTTCTAAGTTCTTGAGCTTGTTCAGTTGTACACTAGCTTATTATCAGTAATATAGCTTATTCCTTATTAGCTTTTGCTTATTCTTTAGCTTAGAAGCCATTTTGGCTTAAACTCTTTAGCTTATTTTCATTTTCTTGCTACTGTTGAGAAAATAAGCTCATACTGAGCTTATTAATCAGTTTCATTAAAAGTTGTAGTTAAAGAAAGTGCTTATTACATAGTACTTAATAAGTTTCAAAAAGAAAATCAAAAAAATAAAATGTTTTTGCAAAAAGGTGGGAGGCAGGCTCGAACCTGAGACCTCCACCTTAGGAGAGTGATAGTGGTGTACCTGTATGCCATTGCGCCCTTGGGTCTTTCTTGGTTATAGTTTGCATAATTAAATACATAACCATCTTTGTCTCATATAGCTTATTCGTACTTAATTGCTTATTTACAGATTATTTAGACTAGCTTTTTCAGTTTTTGTATTTTTTATAAAATTGTATTAGTATTAAGTATTTTTATAAAAAGTTTCATATTTTTCTCATTAGTTTTAGTATTTTTAAACATTTAATTAGTGTAAAATCTTAATTAATTCATAATAAAAAATATAAAAGTAAAAAAAATATAAATCTTTTTTCTAAAATTTTCTTTTATCATAAAGTACGTAAAAAAATTGTTTTTACATTCGTAGGACTTTTATTTCATAAATTTTACGTTTTGTCTTGCGCTCCAGCGTAATTTTTATAAATAACGTACGTTTCCATTTTAAGTAACGTTTTTAGATAATTTGAGTTTACGTTTTAGTTAAAATAGTTTATTTAAGTCATTTTATTTTATTAATCACAAAAACATCATTGTAAAAATAGTGATAGCATTTATTTAATATATTTTATCTTTTATTTCCTTTAAATTGTATTTAAGTCGCTTTAATCTATAAACTTTTTCCTTAGTTATAATTACCCATCAAAATCCTTTACAGATCACTATCCTTAGTGATCACTCCATTATCTGAATCAGTTTTGACACACCATTGAGTCTCCGTGGGACATAACGACCCGGGAATTCATTCTATTCTCCAGATCTTCATTGTATTTGTGTTTTAAGCAGTTTTAAGTCTATTACGGTTAGCCATTCACAAGTGGCTAGCTTGTGTGATTAGACTTGACGGTTTAGCACAGATCATTAACCATAGCCAAAGTATTCGGCGGTCAACCACGAGAAGCATAGCAGTGCAACGGTCTCACCAAAAAAAAAGGCAGAGACATACTTTATCTCTTGAAGGAGATATCAAAGAAAGGAGAAAGATAAAAGAGGCGTACTAATAACGCTAGGGCACACTGAACCACATCAAAGAGCACCGGGTTTTATTTTTAACCCCCCCAGGTTTCGAAATTCTTACAAATCCACTCTTATTTTTAAAAAAACTTTACTTATATAGTATAAGTTTTATATTGTTGATAAGTTGCTAGAATACATTAAGTATACTTATCATATAGATATTATAATAACCTAGTGTAATTACGCTGCTTATTATAATTAGGAATAACTTTTAAGGAGTAATTAACCTTAGGCTTATTCACTTTGATTTTTTTTTAATCTCCAAGGATAATTTTGATTGTCACATTAGACACAAAATATTAGAAGCGCGCTATATTTCTCAACACACACCCCGTGTTAGAATTTTAGGAGATTACCTAGTCATTATTTATTAAAAATGACTCAAGATAGTGGAGAAAAAAAGTAAGAAGGAGGTTAGTACATCTAATACTACCCCTCAATTCCAATGCCCGATATTGAAACCCGCGAATTACTCACTATGGGCAATTCGAATGCAAATTATTCTACAAGCAAATGGGTTATGGGAAACAATTGAGTCAACTGATACAACTCAACCCGATAAGAAAAAAGAAACAACTGCTATAGCATACCTTTACCAGTCCTTACCCGAAGACCAATTACTTCAAATAACAAAGCACAAAACCCCGAAAGCAATATGGGATGCTTTAAAAACTAGGCACTTAGGCGAAGAAAGAGTACAACAAGCCAGACTTCAAACACTTAGGTCTGAACTTGAGTTACTACATATGAGAGAAGATGAAACCATCGATACTTTTACAGGAAAACTCACAACTCTTGTAAACAAAGCCGCCAGTCTAGGACATACAATACAAGATCAGAACTTAGTTAGGAAATTACTAAATACTGTACCCGATAGGTATTTGCAAATAGTTGCATCTATAGAACAATATTCCGATCTAAACACTATGACACTAGAAGAAGCAATTGGAAGACTTAAAACCTATGAAGAAAGGATTAAGTTTAAGAAAGTGAAACAGGAGAACACTCAAGAGAAATTGATGGTCACACGACATGAAGGTAGAGGAAAGAATTTTAGAGGACGTGGACGTGGGAAGTATAAATTTTCACACGGTAAAAACCACGAAAATTTTAAAGAAGAAAAGAAAAACGGAGAAAACTCTCCCAACAACTTCAACAAAGCACATATTGATCTTAGCAAAGTAAAATGTTACAACTGCAATAAAATGGGTCACTATGCAAGTAAGTGTCATTCAAAACCAAACACTACTATGCAATCTAATCTTGTCGAGGAGGACTTAGAACCTACCTTACTAATGGCAATATTAGAAGATCCACCTGTAACAAAACTTAAAGATCAAACTGCCTCGCTACATGAACAAGATGTAGGATATAAAGAGACAAATGTGGATAGTCTATGGTACTTAGACAATGGAGCCAGAAATCATATGACTAGAATAAGAGAACACTTCAAAGACCTAGATGAGAACGTTAGTGGAAAAGTAAAATTCGGAGATGGATCTCATATAGAGATTAAAGGAAAAGGTTCAATCCTATTAGAATGTGATGACGAGAAACAAAGAATCATATCTCAAGTTTATTACATTCCCAGCTTAAAAAGCAACTTATTGAGCCTTGGACAATTCACCGAAATCGGTTGTAAAGTAGTAATGGAAGACGATGAATTACGACTTTATGACATGGACAACAAAATCTTCATGAAAGTCCCGAGACAGAGAAACCGTCTTTACAAAGCAAGTCTGAAGATAGGCACACCTGTTTGCTTACTCGCAAACTTGAAGGACAACACTTGGTTATGGCATGCAAGACTAGGACATCTCAACTTTGAATCACTAAAATCAATGACTCAAAGAGAGTTAGTTCAAGGTATACCTGCCATCAAACATACAACACAAATCTGTGATGTTTGTTTAATTGGTAAACAAAGTAGAGCACCATTTCCAAAGAAAGCAAAAACTAGATCAACCTCACCTTTAGATTTAGTATACGGAGATTTATGTGGACCAATTACACCACCAACACCATCTGGAAAAAGATACATATTCTTACTAGTCGATGACTATTCAAGATATATGTGGGCGTATTTCCTAAACACGAAAGATCAAGCATTTGATACTTTCAAGGAATACAAGAATTCAATAGAGAAGGAGCTAAGGACAACATTAAAGATGTTCAGAACTGATCATGGAGGAGAATTCACTTCTAACGAATTCACTCAATACTGCAAAGAAAATGGCATAGCACGACAACTAACCGCACCTTACTCACCACAACAAAATGGAGTAGTTGAACGAAGAAATAGGACAATTATGTCTACAACAAGATGCATGATGAAATCAACCAACATGCCTCAAGATTTTTGGGCTGAAGCTGTTAGACATTCAATATATATTCTAAACAGCGTTCCCACAAAAGCCTTAGAAGACATCACTACATATGAAGCAATAAAACAAAGAAAGCCAAACTTAGAAAATTTAAAAGTTTTCGGCTGCATAGCATATGCAAATGTACCATCACAACATCTGACGAAGTTAGATGATAGAAGCAACAAAATGGTATACTTAGGAAATGAACAAGGATCAAAAGCCTACCGACTATTTGATCCAACAACACAAAGAATTTGTGTTAGTAGAGATGTAAAATTTAAAGAGGGTGAAGCATGGGACTGGAAGGATTACCTAGATGAACACACCAATAATGAACCCGAATGGGTTGACTTCAAAATCGAAGACCTAGAAGCCACAAATGATCATCAGGAACAAGAAATCCAACCAAATGAAGAGAACAATGATATCCCTACAGATGATGAAGATACAACATCAACAACAAACTCACCCTCACAAGCTTTTCGCACACCATCTACAATTTCATCACGAGTAAATGCTCAAACCACACCAACTGCCTCAGCACGTTCAACCAATCAAAGTAACTCAAACGCAACCAGGAATTTACATCCTGACTTTGATCATACACCTTTACAAGGTTTTAGAACGTTAAATGATATATACGATAACACCGAGGAAGTATTACCCGAGCAATTATTACTGGCTGAAGATGAACCTAAGAATTACAAGGAAGCATCAACCGATCTAAAATGGATTGAAGCAATGAAGGTCGAATTAGATTCCATCAACAGAAACAATACATGGAAACTAACCACTTTACCAAAACGACACAAAGCCATTGGTTTAAAGTGGGTATTCAAGACCAAGAGAGATGCTAATGAAAATATAGTCAAGCATAAAGCAAGACTAGTAGCAAAAGGCTACATACAAGTGCATGTCATAGATTTCGAAGAAGTCTTTGCACCTGTAGCAAGAATGGAAACAGTCCGATTACTATTAGCCATAGCTGCTAATAATAAGTGGGAAGTACATCACCTTGACGTCAAATCAGCATTTCTGCATGGAGATTTGAAGGAAGAAGTGTACGTTTCACAACCCGAAGGATTTATAAAGAAAGAAAATACTGGAAAAGTCTACAGACTCACAAAAGCTCTATACGGACTAAGACAAGCACCACGTGCTTGGAACATAAAATTAGATAATACCTTGAAGTCTTTAGATTTCAAGAAATGCGCTTTGGAACAAGCTGTCTACACGAAGAAATCAAAAGATTCAATACTTCTAGTTGGAATCTATGTAGATGACTTAATCATCACTGGCACACCTAAAGAAGAGATAGACAAATTCAAAGCTCAAATGGAAGAAAAATTCGAGATGAGTGACCTAGGATTACTATCCTACTACTTAGGAATTGAAGTCACACAAACTGGAGGTGACATATCAATAAAGCAATCCGCCTACGCAAGCAAGATCCTAAAGGAAGTTGGAATGCTAGACTGCAACGAAACGCTAATACCTATGGATCCAGGAACAAGATTAACAAAGAACACTGAAGAAACAACGGTCAACTCAACTGAATACAGAAGCTTAATTGGATGCTTACGATATCTGCTACATACAAGACCCGACTTAAGTTATTCTATTGGATTACTTAGTCGTTTTATGCAGGAACCAAAGGAACAACATATGAAAGCTATCAGGCAAGTACTACGCTATGTAAAAGGAACAAAAGACTATGGAATCACCTACAAACACAATGGAGGAAACCAAATACAAGGTTATAGTGACAGTAGCTACGGAGTCAACACTCAAGAAGGCAAAGGCACTACTGGAATCATATTCTACTACGGTGAATCCCCAATCAGCTGGAGTACACAAAAACAAGCCACAGTAGCTCTATCATCATGTGAATCCGAGTTCATTGCAGCAACAGCAGCAGCAACACAAGCATTATGGTTAAAGAGACTACTAAGCAAGCTTACACATACCCAAGAAGAAAAGGTTACGATAATGGTCGACAACAAGTCTGCCATCGAACTAATGAAGAATCCCGTATTTCACGGAAGAAGTAAGCATATTGACATAAAATATCACTTTATACGAGAATGCGTTGAAAGAGACGATTTACAAGTCGAGTTTATAAGGGGAGAATTTCAGAAAGCTGACATGCTCACAAAAGCACTACCGAAGATCAGATTCCTAACAATGAGACAATTAATCGGAGTCAAAGATCTACAGCAAAGCGATTGTGATTAAGGGGGAGAATATTGGGCTAATCCCAATCTTACCCATTTACCCCTTTCGACCCAGTCAAACCCAATGGGTCAAATCCGGAAGTCAACCTTGACAGTTACAAATGTAACTGCTAAATAGCAGTTACAACATAACTGCCATATGGCAGTTATCCCCAACCGACATACCCTTTCAACACACCTCTTCAACTTGTATAAATAGATTAGAACTTGTAACATAACAGATGATGACCTATATTTATTTCAATTAATACAAAGCAATTCTTTGAAACGTATCGTGTTATTTGGTATTATTGGTGACCACGTTAGAACCAGATCCAACGTTGAGGCCAACACTTCATAACAAAATCAGTATCTGATAGAATCAATCAAGTTTGTTTATTGATACTAGATTGATGATCTTTGAATCACCTATGTAACTAGTATAAACTGAGGCAATGACAAACGATAAGCATACATGAGTTTTTAACCCGATTTTAAACATTACTAGATGTACATTAAACTGTTGATAATCTTGGTAAAACCAAGTTCTTAACACATAAAAAAGATGGAATCATAATACAACTACACTTAATTATTGCAGATCCATATTCTGAATTGCACCCAGTTTGCAAGGCACTACATCTTTATAGCCACCAAACCTGTATAGTATACCCATATGCATAACATAAGCGATGCATTGTGGTATATATATAATGGCAAGAAAAGAAGCTAAAGGATTAACAAGCACAAAAGGATACAGAACATAATTCTTCAGCAAAAGTATTAAATTCAGCAAGACATTACGACATAACCACAACTTAAGATTCAATACACATACATGAAGTCAAAAGTACGCACTTAAAGAAAGTTTGTGGACAAAAACTAAACTACCAGTAGGCAGTAGCGGAAGTGACAATCTAAACAACCACGCTCACGCTTGATTTCCACCTGAACGTTCATCAACGAGACCCATCCGAAACAATCCATCCTCAACAAACCCATTTCCCACGATCTCCTGACCCTTCTTCACATAGCAACCCTCATCATCAAAGCCCACGCTAAATCCCATCTGCTTAAGCATTTTAACGGATATGCAACACTTCATGATTGCAGGCATATGAAAAACTCTTTCAAGAGTCAAAAACTTACCAGTAGTCAACTGAAGTTTCACCGTTCCATACCCGAGCACGTCAACACGACTTTTGTCTTCCAGAACCACCTCATGACCAGTCGCCGGTTGGTAGTCAACAAACATGTCCCTTGAGTTACAAACATGCATTGTGCAACTAGCAAGCAAGTACCACCCTCGAGCCCTAGCTTTGGTCAACTCTGGGTGCTCATTGCCCATCAACAAGCCTATCTTTTCATGATGCACTACTTTGGCATGTGTGGGTGATTCTTTCATAAAGTCCATCTTATATAAAACGTCATCCTTGTACCCTTTTTGAACGACCACATCACCCTGCTTAATGACACATTGCCCACCCCCAAAAGTAACGCTGAATCCCGAATCATTAGTTTTGTCCGGGCTGAACTTAAGGGACGATATACCAATCCTGGCCACTTCAGCATTAAACTCGTGATCACTCATCGCACCTGGATGTTCATAGGCAATCACTTTCCTAACAGGAGGATCTCCCCTTAAGCTCAACCGATACACGCCATTCCCTAAATTATACCCTTTACCTATGACCTCGTGGCTCTTAGTAATGACACCTATCCCATCCACAATAGACGTGATGTATCCAAGATCATCGAGTTTGGCGACAGATACATAGCATTTACTAATTTTGGGTATATGGAGAACATTTGAAAGAGTCAAAACCTTGTCTGTGTCGAATCGAATCACCACTGTACCAATTCCAGCTACATCAAGATGATCATCGTTGTCCAAAATCACCTCGTGATCTCTCATTGGGTTGTAGTCCACAAACATGTCCCTAGAGTAGCAAACATGCTCTGAAGAACCACAATTCAAGTACCAGCCTTGAGCCTTGTTGTTGGATCGAGTCCCGTAGCCTATTATTGCCTTAAGCACCACTTTCTCAGTCCTCGTGGCTTTGGAATGTGGCATGTTCATTCTACCTGATTGTTACAAGAAAAATATGAAAATTTAATATTTATATTAGAACTTATGAAACATAAAATAGAAACTTTTACATAAACATTGAATCAATCATGCTCGATGAAAGTAAACAAGATAACAGAAATATAAAAGCCACATAATAAAATGCTTGCAAACATGGAAACATTATGATATTTTTCATGTCATTACATACAAGGCTAACTTATAGGCATCATACAACACAAGACTAAGCGATTTTTGCCTCTTATGACAGTTTTCATTTTCAGAAAGGTTTTACATTCCTTTTTACACTTTGTCTTGTTGATTGACAAATTTTTCACAATTACGTGGGAAAGCAATTAGTAGATTGGTCCTAGTTAACGACAAACAGACAGCATACCTTGAACGGAAATCAACATAGTTTGAAAAATATTTTGGCTGTTCAATTGTTCGATCCACTCTATATGACAGCCATTATCACATCTGGAGATGCTAAAATCCTTTACAAAAATATGCATGATAATATAAATAGTGAGTATTATTTAACCATTCAATCAGTTTACTTTGCCCTTTCAGTAAAAGTAGACGTGACAATTTTATCAATGCTCTTATCGTCCAATTCCCATGATCCAAATGGACCTAATCCTACTGTACGACTCTACTTATAGTATAATTCCAAATTAACCAAATAATTTGGACACTTTCGAATTTCCATATCAAACCCTTTAAATGTCTATTTATCATAGCATAAACATGAATCGTCAAGGATGCGTGCACTAATAATACACACACCCCGTCAAAAAAAAAAAAAAAAGTCACACACACACATGTAGCTCGTGTATTAATCTTAGCCCTAAGAACCTTCTTATATCGCTTAACAAGACACCTACCGTACCAATATATATAATCTCACCACATTACATTAATTTATCAGACAGCCACTAAATGTACGCCTCGTCGCCTCCCCAGCTATATTGTGTAAGTATTCGGTGCCATCAAAATGTAATAGAATTCGCAAACAGGGATCAAAACATAAAGAGCTTTAACAGAACATCACATCTGTATAAAACAAATTCTTTTAAATCATAAGCTAGGCAATTAATTAATAACAAATTTGTCATATTGTAAAGTTCAGAGGCCAATCTGTAAATTTTCAGATCAAGTAGCAGAATCAACAATGTATAGATTATCATATGACTGGAATAATAATAATAAGCATCAATTACAAAGCACGTGTACTATCATTTTCAACATTGAATGCTGAAAGTACATGATCTTATCCCTAAGAACCTATGTGTCTCGCTAAACAAGAGACCTGCCTATATATTTCATCTCAACACAACACCTTCATCAAAAGACCGGTACAAATAACCTTTAAGAAGTCGTGACAATTTAGCAAGCAAACACCATAACACAATCTTATTGTTCCTCACATAAAGCATGTTCAGATCTTCTCAATTTCACATGCCACCGCTATAGTCCCATTAATCCTACTCCCACTATAACACTCCACTCATGGTAAAACTTCATATATTCAATCAAACTAACTATTAATCATAGTATAAAGTATAAACATTTCAACTTCAATATACATAATCTCACCTCAATACATTCATTAAACAACTACCAAATGTACACTTTCCCAACTTTATTCCTTAAATATACAGTACCATAAAAAATGCTATAAAATCCGCAATCCGGAAACATAACATAAACAATGCAACAGAATATCAAACATGTATAAAAACAAATTTGTATTGATTATGCTTGTGTTTGGCTAAGAGCTTTTTTGGAGCGTTTAGAATATAATTCTTATTTGGCAACAACGCTAATTAACGGAGCGTTTCACGTTTAGCGTTTTGCTTAGCTTGTACGATATTTTACACTTTATATTTACAACTACACCTATGTTACCAAATATTGATATAAAACGAATAGGTACTGCTAAGTGCAACATGCTTGCGGCTAGTTGTAGCTACTAGTTTTATCAAACATATATGGTTGGCAAAATTAGTAGCT
Organism: Chrysanthemum seticuspe; assembly: GCA_019973895.1. Taxonomy (NCBI): domain Eukaryota; kingdom Viridiplantae; phylum Streptophyta; class Magnoliopsida; order Asterales; family Asteraceae; genus Chrysanthemum; species Chrysanthemum seticuspe. The sequence goes on along the minus strand of BPTQ01000005.1, from coordinate 265,896,904 downwards.
TCAAGCGATATTAGTAGCAGTAGCTAGTAGTAACTTGTTTTAAAAAGTGATTTCTTGTTAAAAAAAAACTTATGTTTATGCTTAGCCCACTTATGTTTTATTAGCGCACTTTGAGCTATATATACATTATTAATATTCCTTATGAAATAATAAACATAATGTAGATATAGCTCATAAGTGGGCTAATTAAACGTAAACATAAGTCCGTTAACAATTGGTACCTTACCTAGTTGTAAGTATAACGTGTAAAATAATGTAAAAACTAATTGCTAATGCCAAACTTTTCTTAGGGGGTGTTTGTTTAAGCTTATATGTGGTCTTATGAGCTTATTTCATTTCGGCTTATATTTCATAAGCCATAATTTTCTAGCTTATTTAGAGACTTATGGGCTTATATAAGTTTATTATGATGATAAACTTATATAAGCCCACATGTCTCAAAATAAGCCGGAAAAATAGGGCTTATAAAATATAAGGCGAAAAACAAATAAACTCATAAGCCACATATAAGCTTAAACAGACACCCCCTTAAGAGCATTTAAACAAAATCCTAAATGGTCCAAAAAGCTTGCCGCGAAACATAGCCGTTACACTTATGCAATTTATATCGAAAATGACAAATATTATAAAGTTAGGTGACTAATTTATAAAATTTTCAGATCTAGTGACTTAAATGAAAATATCGAATCTACAAGGGGCTAAATAAATAAAATAACAAAATTATTTTTAAAAAAAGGTTTGAGGTCCATAACCGTCAACCTTTCTTCAAACATGAGGATCATCATTCATGTAATAACTAGTCATAAAATTGCTTAAAATATATTTACGATGATGATGACGTCACCGTGACGTGGTGGTTAAACATCCAACAGTAACTTGTGCTATATATTTATTATCTTATAAAAAATGAAAGAAAGATGCATATATAGGAAGAAATGAAGCTAAGAATTGTACCTGTGTTGTGTGAATGATGCAGCAGCAGATATAAACCCTAGCTTGTTTGAAATGCAATGGTGTTTGGGGTTATGGTGATGGTTTTATAGTGTGGGTGTTTACCTTGTTTTATTACCGTACTCTACTTTTTACTTTTTGGGAAATGTTAGTAACTTGCAACTACTAGTAGTATTTACGGGGTGTTAATCGGGTTGTGTTGGTCGGTTTTGGGTCAATTTGGGTATGGTCAAAACCGAATCAAGGCTAAAAATAACATAACCGAACTCGATTTTATTTGAATCCGGGTTAGTCGGGTTCGGGTCAACATGAGTCTAGTCTATTCGAGTTCGGGTTAACCCAAACATGCGTAAAATGTAATAAAATTGCCTATTTGAACTCTTTTAGATAGATAACTTATAAAAAATTATTAAAAAAAAAACTTTTATTCGGGTCAATCTGATTGACCCGAGTTAGCTAAACACTTTCAATCCGATACTCGACCCTATTTAGTATTTGAGTTATCTGGGTTGACCCGAATAACCGAAATCCAATTATTGAACCGAGTAACCCAACTTAAATATGCTTAAGTGGGTCAAGTTTTAACACCCTGATCGGCTCCCAAACGGTCAGTTTTATCACACAAGTCAACCACTTGTGAATGGTCAACCGTAATAAAAGCCAGACAGCTTGAGAACGCAATGCAATTAAGTCCAGGAGAGTTTAGTGTTTCCCCAGGTCGTTAAGTCCCAACGAACTGTGCGACTGAATAACCAAACGTATAGTGATCGGGTGATATTGAACGGGAAAGGGTTTGTGATTATGAATAATTATACCTAAAGAAAAAGTTTGTAACTTACAGGGGCTTAAATGCAAATTAAAAAAAATTAAAAAGCTAAATTATATTAAATAAACGCTATCACTATTTTTAAAATTGAATTTTCTTGATTTTTCTCTTATAAATTTAAATTAAAAATTACGTAACGTACAAAAGAAAATGTGAAATTGAAACAGTATTAATCCTAAAAATATAAAAATGAAATTTTTACAAACCTGATGATAAGAGAAAATTTTGAGAAAAAGAAAATTATTTTTATGACTATTTATTTAATTATTATTAATTAAAAACTATTTTTACCTATTTAATAATACCCTAAAATATAAGAAAATATGAAATAAAGCTAGAAAAGTGAAATTATGACTTAGAAAAATCTAAAATAACTAAAGAGAATTTTCAAAACTAATTTTGTATTTTTCTGATTATTTTTCTATTTTCTATGAATTAAAAACTATTTAAAACTAATTAAATGGCTAAAAATTACAAATTTAACTAAGAAAAATCTGGAAAAATTATTTTTTTGCTTTTTATATTTATATTAATCTATGAAAATTGAAAACTTATTTTTTTGAAGCTTTTCTGATTTAATTGTATTAAAAGCTATTTAAAAAGTCCTAAAAACTGTTTTAAATAAGGAAAAATAGCAAACAGTAATGGAAATTATGAAAAATTCAGGAAAAGTCTAAAATTATATTCTAAGTCTAAGAAAAATATAAAAACTATGGCTTATGTGTGAGAATATGAGGCTGCAGTGCAAACTGCTTATGAATAAGCACTTAATAATAAGCCAAAGACCACAAATGGACACCAAATGAACACAGAAGCTAGGTTATGCTATAACTACCTGATACTAACCTATTTCAACTAGTCTAAACCTCTGTAATGCAAACTGCCATGATTTGATGATTAAAAATTTAAGTGCCCAAAACAGTTTTTACCTACTAAATTGCAGCCTAAAAATAAGCTACTGGATAAGCAAGAAACCAAAATCCAGTTTAAGCAATCCAAACTAGACCTGGCAAGGTGCTTGTAAACCAAATGTGAGCCCAGGACAAGCTCTTATGAGCTTGTTGAGAGCTTTGCACAAAACCTGTGCACACTCAGTATACACTGAGTGTGTGCACAGGGCACTTTTGACCCAATTGACAAGCTAATTTGAAGATTGTAAAAAATTACAAAAATTCAACAAAAATCAGATTTAAGCTCTTGACCAATTGAAGTTGTTAATCCCAAAGTTTCACTGCATTTGAACCAGAATTGAGTCCATGAAAATTCAACAAAGGTTGGGTAAAAACTGGTTTTTCACTTTGACTTTTGACACAGAATTGGATATTTGACTTTATTGAAATTCAGAGCTTAAGAAATGTAATGAAACTGAAGTTTAATGACTGAATTAACCCAAATTAGGCTAGCTTAACTAAATATGACCCTAAATGCACACCATGATCATCTGATTTTAACTGATACAAAGATAAGAACAGATTAAGTGGAATATTGACTTTTATTAGCTTTTATAGCAAAATGAAACTTGATAATGTCTAAACTAACCTAAAGCAATTCTACATTACTAGTCCTGAGCCTTGATTATCTCAGACACTGAGTAAAAAAAAACTATCCCAAACACTACTTTAGAAACTGTAAGCTTATCTAATAACTACTATCTTCAACCTTAATCTATTCTAAAAACTTAATATGATTATAACTACTAAATAAATCATCTAATCCTACGAATTAACATATGATCACAAGTATTGAAACAATCATGAATTAAAATTGAAACAGAAATGGGCTCAAGCACTTACATGATTCTGCCAAAGTAACAAGCTACTGAAACCAAAGAAACAGTACATAAGTCACTATCCAAACTCATCTCAACCCATATCCAACTCAGAATCAACCCAAATCCATCTTCAAATCAGCAACACAGAACAAGTCACCCATGATTTTGCACCTTTGACTTTTCTTGACTATTTCACAAATTTATGAATTAAGCTGACTTGTAACTACTACAGGCTCACATAAGCTTGCAGAAACTTATGTGAGCATCTAAGAACTAAAATGAGGAGTTTCAAACACTTTTTAACTAAATTCGAATTTAGAGGAATTTATAATGAAAAATTAATTGCATTAAAATGGAAATGAGAATACAACTTAAAACTGAAATCACAACTGCTACAATAGCTTTAGTTTAGTACAATGACAATTAAAATTACAACTTTAAGAACTAATTAAGACATTTTAATAAAAAACGACATACATGAAAAGTGAAAACTAAAAACTACTACCCTAACTAGCTTCTCTTCCTCCTTTTTTATAGCAGAAGTACTCCCACTTGTCCTCTGAGCTTTTCCCACCTCTTTTCTGGACCATTGGATCACTGGAGTGGTTTTTAGCCATTGATGGCTTTTTGGCGGGAAATGATATTTGCCAGTGGTTCTGATAGCTTGGACAGGGAAAGGAGCATTTAATGCATTTGGCTTGGGATGTTTGGAGGGTAGGAATAAGGTGGGTGTGATGATGATGGAGTGTGGGAAGTGTTGCAGGCATAGGTGATGATGAGGGGGGAGGGAAACCCGTGAGCGGTTTTTATTATTTTAAACGTGGGTGGGTTTGGTTTTTTAAACCGTGGGTTGGATTGGGTCAAGGGTATTGGGCTTGGGATATTAAAAGGTCCGGTTTGGATTTGGGATATAAGTAAACAAGGACCACTTTTGCAATACAATCAAACTTGAGGGACCAAAACTGCAACTCTTCCAAACTTATCCAAAGGACCAAACTTGCCAATTATGAATAGTGCAAGGGTAATATTTGATAAATTTCCATTTTTAAATAACCCAAGGACTATTTTTGACATTTTTCAAAGTTTAAGGACTAATTATGACAACTTATGATTTCAAAAGGACCTTTGGTGACTTTTCTTTTAAAATAAGTGCTCAGGGACTATTTCTGCCAATTTTTGAAAGTCGGGGGACTGAAACTGCCAATTATGCAAACTTTGTTCGTTTTTCATCTGATTTTAAACATTTTGCATCTGAAACATATAAAATGCAATTTTGAGATATTTTCAGTATTTTGATGCATTTCTGAGTATTTTTAAATGTTTTGCAGTTCAGATTTGACCCAAAAATGATGAGTATTTACACACTCATCAATCCCCCACACTAAACTATTGCTAGTCCCTAACAATCTTTTGAGAAAACTTAATGGATTTGAATCTCTTTACCAAAAGTCATTACTTCTGGAGTAGCCAAATGTTTCAGTTCAAGTAAGAACTATGGTACACTGATAACCATATGATTTTGAGCAAATCACCAGCTTTCAACGGATTTGATTTGTCTTTACCAGAAGCCGTTTGCTTCTGGACTAGCCAACTCTTAGATAAAATATCTTTGGTGAGTCGATTACCAATTATGGTTTTTCAACTGCCTTTACCACAAGCCATAAACTTGCGGGCTAGCCAACTCTTCACTAATTAAAGATATGGTGAGCTGAACACCATACAATTTTGGGCAAATTGCAAGCCGTCAACGGATTTGAGATATCTTTACCAAGAGCCGTTTGCTCCTGGATTAGCCAATCCTTTTGTTTATTAGACATGGCGGACTGATAACCGTAAGCTGAGTAAGTGCAAAACACTTACTCCAAAAAAAAAAAAAAAAATTGGCCAAAAATGGGGGAATTAGGTGGTATAATTACATGATAAAATTCGTGAGAATTCCCCCTCACACTAGAAATGAATATTGCCCTCAATATTCAAAGTACCGGCGGTTATGCCGAAACATAGAACGTAAAAGGGAAATACTACGGCCATTATTTGAATTTTTTTTTTTTTTTTTTTTTATAGCAGCGGGGGGCAACTCCCCCACACTAGGGTGGTAGAAAGTAGAAAGAAGTCAGAAATATGGGTGAAAACCCATATGGTGTGCTACTGTTTTTGATTCCCGAGTCGCTAGCTTGACTCGATCCCCGCATTCATTGGTTCATGGGGAAAGCAACGTGGAAAACCAATCTCGATCGGACTTTCGTTCACAGTGTTAATAAACATATGAACATCAGAAAGTTCCACACCGACGAGATACAACCGCGGTATTGTTAATAGTAGAAACTATAAAGGATGATACCGGGGTCAAAGATGGTGTCCTCATTCCCGAAAGAGAAAAGGGAAAGAGCAACCACACCATCTGTGAAGAATGGAATAAAGATGTGCATGAGAATGCATGTCCATTCCTCATCAGTAAGAAGCAAATCACCATTTTTGACATTTTTAAGCTTAAACTTGAAGCTTATATGGTGATTATCAATAAGATGTCCGGGAAGGAGGGTAGGAAACGGTTCTTCAATCAACAGATTTTCCAGAAAAAGGATGTCCCCCTCCGAATCAAAGTAAGTATTATCAATTCCTGTTGGAATTGACTCATCACTAAGAAAGGCATCGACTTCATTCCAAAAGTTGTCATCTTCCTCATCCGGAGTGAGAGAAGGGATGGAAAAGTCAGAAATAATAAGACTAGGAGATGATGGATCATTTTTGAGCAATTCTTCAATGGGAAGAATGTCTCCCATTGGGTCACAAATATCATCATCCAATCCGGATGAAACTGAAGAGAGTTTGGTTTCATCCACAGAGTTAACAAACTCGATACGATAAACTGATTCCGGATGTGGGACAAGCGGTGTGCTCTTAGAGCTAGCAATTTCCACCACTTCCGATAAAGTTTCCGATTCTAGATCATCATCATCAAGAACACTCTTGACTTCCCTGGTACAACTTTCAAACCATTTGTTTGAACCAGGATTGATTTTCAAAGCTTTTATCTCAGCACGTTTTTTGTGACTCCTCTTAACCGTGAAATTTGAGAGTGTTGCATTGATTCTTTCAGATTTTTGATCAATTGTGGCAACACTCTGTTTGGATAGAGGTTTGGATTTTTGGTTGATATTAAACGTGAGTTCTTCGTTGTCAACCCGTATGGTCAACTCTTCAGCAAATACATCAATTAGAGCACGACTCGTTCTCAAGAAAGCTCTCCCTAAGATGAGGGGAACTCTAGGATCTGCATCAAAGTCTACTACAACAAAGTCAGTAGGAAAGTGAAACTTTCCTACTTTCACCACGACATCCTCGGCTATCCCAAGTGGACGAGTTATGGTACGGTCCGCTAGCTCGAGTGTCATACAAGTGGATGTAAGTTTAGGAAGAGACAGTTTCTTCCATACTGAGAGTGGCATGAGGTTAATGCTTGCGCCAAGATCGGCCAAGGCGGAGCATTGAACCATCCCCAAGAAATCACACGGGATTAAAAACCTGCCGGGGTCTTCAAGCTTTTTGGGAAGCTTCTTGAGAAGGACCGCTGAGCATTGCTCATTGAGAGGGGTTTTAGCCATCTCAGATAGCTTATCTTTGTTGCTCAGTAAGCCTTTAAGCGTGGATGCAAATTTGGGCATTAGAACGAGAGCATCAACGAAGCTTATATCAAAGTGTAGTTCATTGAAAATTTGGAAAATTTTTTCCATTTGCTCTTTGGTTTTGTCTTTGAGCTTCTCATCATGCAATCTTGATGGGTAAGGAAGCTGACTAGACTTTTGAGCCGGGATGGAAGTCATTTCTGGCTCAGAATTTGTCTTCAGAACTTCGGGTTCCGGACTTAAAGCATGGACTACCGAAGGTGGGACGTGTGCTGTACTTCGTGGGCTTGAGAAATGCACCTTGTCCGTTGTATCCTTGGTAACTTGACTCATTGCTCCTGGTGGAGGAGGCATTGGAGTCGAAGGTCCATTGTATGTCTTACCACTACGAGTGGTGACGGCTTTCAACTCGGCATTTGGATTTGGAACTGTATTGCTTGGGAGCCCTCCAGAAGATGACGAAGCTTTGTTCATATTCATGTTCATGAAACTGCTCATCATATTCTTCAACTCATTTGTTTGCCGAGACATTGTGGTATCAATTTCCTTTTTTAGCTCAACTCTCATGTTATTGATCTGAGTTTGCATTGAACGTATGCTTGACTCAGTAATTTTCATGAAGTCATTTGGTAGGGGAGCTTGAGAAGGTTGTTGATAACTTTGCTGATTTGGAGCTTGATATGGTTGGTTGAAATTGTTCCGGTTCTGATTGAAATTTTGAGAGTTATTGAAGTTTTGTCCTTGATTCGGAACAAAGCGATTTTGATTGCCATGGTTTTGCACAGGAGGAAAACCAGGTGGTGTCATACCGCTAGGTGCACGGTAGTGAGGATCAGCTTGTGGTTGGTATTGATTGTGGTTTACAGAAGCTACGGGAGCTTGGTAAAAAGAAGCATCGGTTGCTTGACAATCATAATACGCGTGTGGACCACTACAAGTTTCACACACCTTGTTTACGGCTTTGATTGGTTCCGGCTTATGAATTTCGCTTTTGATTTCCTTTACCTCTTTCATCATACAACGGATGACGTCCGTTAGAGCGGCTAACGGAGCGGCTAACTCAGAAGAGTTACTGGATGAAGAAGCAGGGGTGTTCGGAATATTGACTTTGTTGCGAGAAATAGGAACTTTTTATTTTTGCTCGCAAATATCAATCACATCTTTAGGCTTACGATTCAAGATATTGCCACCTGCGGCTGCGTTCAAAGAATCTTGATCGTTACCGTTCAACCCATTATAAAAGATATTAACTTGTTGAAGCTTCGTGAATTCATGATGGGGGCATTTCCTGAGGAGATCTTTGAATCTCTCCCATGCCTCTCCAAAGTTTTCATCGAAATTTTGACGAAATCCAGAAATTTCATTTTTAAGATTAGTCGTCTTTGACGGAGGAAAGAAATAATTGACAAACTTTTGAACAAGATCCTCCCAAGTTTCGATGGATCGAGGGGGTTCTTTTTCCAGCCAAATCCGGGCTATCCCCTCAAGTGAGAATGGAAATAGCATCAACTTGATTACTTTCTGTGGTACATCTTTGAAATTGATTGTTGAGGTCAACTTGTTAAACCAACAGATGTGTGCATACGGGTCTTCTCGATCAAACCCGTGGAATTGATTTGTAGACACAAGTGTGATCAAATGTGTCTTCAATTCAAAGTGATCAGAATTGATTGCTGGTAAAATGATGGCATCTCCATAACCCTCGGTGGGTGCCTGGAGCATTTCCGCCATAGTTCGTTCGTCTGCCATATTGTTGCTTGGAATAGTACGAATCTCGGGTTCGACTATTTGGGCAGCACGTCTATGAGAACGTCTTCTAGGAATTTCTGCTAGATCACGAAAAGGACTCAATGATCTAGAAGAACGAGTGCGCATGCACTAGAGTTAACTCTAAGGAATCTCAGCGCCAAGGGAATTATGAAAAAATGGGGAAAGAAGAATCTTTTTGGTTTTTATGGTTTTATATATATGTAGAAACAAAAGAAAAATATTTTTGTGTTTTATATGTTTTAAGATGTTTTTGGATTTTTGATTTTTACAAGAAAATATAGATATATATAGATGGTATAAACAAGGAGTGAATATTCAAATCACTAATCTGCTAAGCGTAAGATAATTAGCACAGCTCCCCGGCAGCGGCGCCAAAATTTGATCGGCTCCCAAACGGTCAGTTTTATCACACAAGTCAACCACTTGTGAATGGTCAACCGTAATAAAAGCCAGACAGCTTGAGAACGCAATGCAATTAAGTCCAGGAGAGTTTAGTGTTTCCCCAGGTCGTTAAGTCCCAACGAGCTGTGCGACTGAATAACCAAACGTATAGTGATCGGGTGATATTGAACGGGAAAAGGTTTGTGATTATGAATAATTATACCTAAAGAAAAAGTTTGTAACTTACAGGGGCTTAAATGCAAATTAAAGAAAATTAAAAAGCTAAATTATATTAAATAAACGCTATCACTATTGTGGAAAACTAGAAGGGGGGGGGTTGAATAGTTTTGCCGATTTTAAGTTGATTTCAAAAACTTTAGATTCGATATTATGTGAAATCGTATGGATGTTGAGAACGTATAGATCTAATGATAATGTAAGTAAATAAACAAAGATAAGGGATAGAAATGACACAACCGATTTATAGTGGTTCGGCTACAAGGACACCTTCCTTGCCCTACTCCACTCCCCGAGTCACCTACTCGAGAGTTCAAGCACTATGTCAACAAACTCCTTCACTTGGCGGAGAAGCCTTCACAACGTTGCTTACACTTTATCCGGTACAAAGCTAGATACCGAGTCCGTAGCACGGTGGACCAAACCAACACAACTATTACACAACAAATATGTGAAATATCAAATACAAGATTTTCGCTACAGAAATCTTGCGGAGTGACAAATCAATCAAGGACCCCTTGCTTGGATGACTTGTAGAATGCTCGTGATCTCGCCTTAGAGAAGGACCTATATGAGGATCACAAATAGAAAGAAAAGAAGAACAACTCTCTAGATCAAGTGATCTATATGTTAGAAGAGAATGAGAGTGTATGAGAGATTTAGTAAGAAGAGGGGTGAGTTAGAATGAAGAAATGGCTCTCTATTTATAGGCAAATTTCCTCACTGTTCACACGGATCCCACGGATCCCTTCCACTTGGGATCCGGCTAGCACAAAGCTAGGGATCCGTGGAACGCTCCTCTTTGCCCATGGGTTTTTTGGTTGTGGGTCATGGGTTGGTCCATGGGTTATATCTAGATTCAATGTATCTAAGTATACATTGTATCAAGTCTCTTTGGGTATGGGTTAAGCTCCATGGGTTGTGATTTTTACCCATCCTAATTAACTATTACAACAAATGCTTTTGTTACTACATTTTTGTATTTAAAAGATTATATGTAAATGCTTTACAAAAATAACATGTATCTTTATAATTATACTTAAGACAACATTATATATGTTATCAACAAAACACAAAGAGATCGCAAAATATTAATAAACGTTTTTACGGTTTATTTGTATTAACAATCTCCCCCTTTTTGTTGATGACAAAATATAATGTTATGATGAGTAAAACTTAAGAATAGATGTAAGTTTTGAAAGCTCCTAAGTTTTACTTCTTCTCCCCCTTTTTGTCGAAACAAAAAGTTAACCCTTGGAGGAAAAAGTAGTCTACTTACTCCCCCTTGACGGTAGCTCCCCCTAGTTTAGGGCGTCAAGAGAAAAAAGAAAAAAAAATCTACAAAAGAAAGTTAGTAACATGCTTAATTGATCTTATGGTTGTCGAGAAACAAGATATGGAGCCAAGGTATGTAAACAAGGCCTTGTAATAAAACGACAAATTGTAGTGGTAGTTAAGCCACTTACAAGCATGTAAAAATAAGAACAAGACTTGTTCTTGAAAATGACAAAAATATAGAAAAAGTGAAAAATAATAGTAGGGATTCCTTCCATGCTTGCATAAGGTTATGGATGGAGGTTTTGATGAGTAATTGTATTGATGCGATCAAGGATGAGGTTGAGTATGAAACGCATTTCTTCCGTAACTTCTATTGCAATTTCCCTAGTGGATTGGCAATGTTCACAATGTAAATGATGTGGGTAATGAGTGCGGAAGTTTTCCGGGTTGTTTTGATTTGAGTTATGCGGAAGTTGTGGTGGAAAAATAGGAAAATATGGATCAAAATCCAGAATGTTTGTATGTGGTGGTGGAAAAGAACCTAGATGTTCTTGTAATGTGATGGGAGCTATAGGTGGTGATGTTTCAAGATCTTGAAACATAGTATTTGGTGATGTGGGGGGTGTGGAAAAGACTATTTCTTTTTCTTTAGGTTGGTTAGATCTTGTTGGAGTCCTAAGGAGTTCCAAAAGAGTTATTTTAGGTGGTGATGAAGTTGGTGTACTTGTTGGTGATGAGGGTGGTGCTATAATGGAAGCATCTTGTGGTGAGTTATTTGAGGATGAATCATTTGAGGTTGGTTTTGCTAAACAACAAGATCGGATACTAATCCGTGCAGATATCCTAGCATTTGATTGTGGTATTTTGGATGGTGGAAGTACAAAGGTTTGGATATCATGATTGTTTGTACTAGATGATTCTCCTAAAGGGTTTTTGGATGACATGATGAAGTGTGTTTGTGAGAAGGAGATGGAGTATGCAAGCATTTTGGGAGTTATATATATAGAAAAACAACACATTGTAATGAATGCTTGACCCAAAATGTGGATTAAAATCTAATGATTAGATATGAATTCAAGGCATGTGATCATGAGAACACAAGCATTAAAGAACATACTCCCAAAAATAAGACAAATGTGGATTTTTCATCCAAAATGACAAAAATAGAAGTTGAAAACAGCTTCTGTATACACAGATCCCACGGATCCTTCCCATGAGGGATCCGTCCAGCATGAAGGCTCGGATCCGTGGGTCTGGTGTTTCAGGCAGTACAAAATTCTCCTTTTGGAAATATTTTTGCCTATTGTGTGCCTATATGCAAACTATTTGGAGTTGCGGTTATCTCGACCCCTAAAAGAAATAAAAACTAAACTAGAAGTATAAAAAGTATCCTATTGAGATAACCCGAAAACACATATTTAGTACATAAGTACGTAATCTTGTGTTGTCAATGCTCCTAATTCATTGTAGCTTAAATGAATGTACCCGAAAACACATATTAGTTATGTGTCCCCTTTAGCATTCAAAAGACATGAGATGCAATGAAAACGGGTTTTTACTTTGTATTAATAATGAAAAAGCGATTTGTCCTAGACGTGAGAAATTGCTTTTTGTGAAATTGATACGGGAAGGTATCATCCTTTTAGAAAACATTGTGAAAGTAGGTTTTCTTTGAAAATGTGTATATAAAAAGTAGGAGAGCTATAAGTAAAAAGAAAACTTATCTTTGGGTTTTGAAAATTCCTGTATTGTTTGTGAGTTGTGCGTGAAATAGAGATCCTAGACTCAGAGGAAAGAAGGCTAGTGTTTACATACCTTGTAGAGTCAAAATAAATTACGACGTGTGTTCCATTAAACCAAGACCAAGACGAAGTAGGTTGAATTGTTCCCGCTTCAACGGTTTGGTGAGGACGTCGGCTATGTTATCTTCGGATGCTACCTTCTCAATAGAAATGTTCCCCTTTTGAACATTGTCTCTTAAGAAGTGATGACGAATCTCTATATGCTTGGTGCGAGAATGCAATACCGGATTCTTGCTTAAGTCGATGGCACCTTTGTTATCACATAGAATGGCTATGTCGCTTAGATGAATGTCGTAGTCTACTAACGCTTGTTTCATCCATAGTGCTTGTTGGCATGCTTTGCCGGCGGAGACGTACTCGGCTTCGGTTGTTGATATTGCTAGAGCCGTTTGTTTCTTAGAAAACCACAATGTTAAACAACATCCCATGAAAGTACACACCCCACTTGTACTTTTTCTATCAACGTAATCCCCTGCATGGTCAGAATCTGCATATACAATTGTTTCTACACCCGTGCCCTTAGGATACCATAATCCTAATTGTGTTGTACCCTTAATGTATCTAAAAATTCTTTTTACGGCTTCTAGGTGTGAAGTTTTGGGGTTTTCTTGAAACCTAGCACATAAGCAGACACTAAACATGATATCCGGCCTACTTGCCGTGAGGTAGAGAAGACTACCTATCATGCCACGATATTTAGTATTATCTACGGATTCGCCGTCTTCATCTTTTGTGAGTTTGGTGTCGGATGACATGGGTGTCCTAATAGGTTTCGACTCTTCTAGACCAAATTTCTTTAACATCTCCTTGATGTATTTAGATTGATTGAAGAAGATACCATCTTCTACTTGTTTAATTTGTAGACCAAGAAAGAAACTAAGTTCTCCCATCATACTCATCTCGAACTCGTCATGCATGATTTTAGAGAAATCATCACACATGTCTTGACAAGTTGATCCGAATATAATATCATCTACGTATATTTGTACTATGATTATGTGTGACTCCTTCTTCTTAGTAAAAAGTGTGTTGTCAACTAACCCCATGGTATAGTTATGTTTAATTAAAAAGGACTTGAGTCTATCATACCAAGCTTTTGGAGCTTGTTTAAGACCATAAAGGGCTTTCTTTAATTTATAAACGTGTTTGGGTTTTTCAAAATCGATGAAGCCCAGATGTTGAGCTACATATACTTCTTCATTAATAAGACCATTTAGAAAAGCGCTTTTGACATCCATTTGATAAAGCTTTAGATCATTAGCACAAGCATACGCAAGAAGTATTCTTATAGACTCCAATCTAGCCACGGGGGCATAGGTCTCATCAAAGTCTATTCCTTCTTGTTGGTTATACCCTTGGGCAACGAGTCTAGCCTTGTTCCTAGATACTACTCCGTTTGCATCTAATTTGTTTTTATACACCCATTTTGTTCCTATTACGGTTTGATTACTAGGTGGAGGGACAAGTGTCCAAACATCATTAGAAACAAATTGATTTAATTCTTCTTGCATAGCCATTACCCAACTTTCATCTTTTATGGCTTCTTGTGTGTTCTTAGGTTCTTTACCGATGATTCTACTTTTGCTATTTCCAAACACCACATTACCTCCATTTACGGATTCATATGTGGAGAATAGATCCCTATTGCCGGTCATGTGCCTCGTGCACCCGCTATCCTTGACCCATTCATCGGGGTCTAGGTCGACCTTTAAGCACACCTAAAACAATAATAAACTCAAAAGTTTGGTCCCCATTTATTCATGGGTCCATTAGTGTTAAACATTCCATTCATGTTAGACATGTATGGATAAGATGAGCATGCATTCCATGGAGCAAAGTTTTGAAAAGAGAAACCGTTTTGCATATTAGGGTTCCATCCCATTTGATGGTTACTTCTTGGATAAACGTTATTAGGTCTCCTAGATGCATTATGTTTTTGAAAAGATGGTGCTTTGTTTCTTGCAAAAGTAGGATTAATTTTTGGAGGTGGATGTCTAGTGGTGACATGAGTTGGTTTCTTCCTATTTACTATAACGAACTCGTTTCTAGATGATGAAGCTATGTTATTACCACTAGTTGTCACAGCAGATCCACGGATCCCAGTTTGTACACTAGCCGGTTCCCTTTTTAGGGGATCCGTGGGATCCGCCACAACAGTGGCTGGTTTTTCTAATTCTTTAACAAATTTTGTTTCTTTACTTTCACTAGTTGATGGATCAAGTTGTTGTATGCCTAGACCCTTTTGGTTGTTGCCGGTTTTAACACTATCGAGTATTGTATCTAAGGTGTTTGTACTCATTATAGCAATTTTAGAATCTAAATGATCAACTAGTGTTTGAAGTTGAACACAAAGTTCACATTCACCACTTGCTATTTTACCCTTTTCCAAACGTTTTAGTTTTGCTTTTAATTCTATGACTTCTTTATCTAAACGTTGGTTTTGACTCTTTAAAAGCTTGTTTTTGTTAATTAGTTTTAAGATAATATTGCATAGTTTATCATATTCATTATGCAATGAGTCGTCATCAAGTGATGAACTACTATAGTATTCGTGACATACCTCGTCATTTGCCATGAGACAAATTTCTTCGTCCTCCTCGTCGCTCATTCCCCACGTGCCGCTCACGAATGCCTTTTGATCATCCCGTTTGGGACACTTACTAATAAAGTGGTTTGGGTCCCCACATTTAAAGCAAGTACGATCATCCTTTGGCTTTTCGTCCTCTTTGTTTTTCCGAAAGCCTTTCTTATCGTCATACGGTTGTTTGACGTATCTACCCTTTCTTCTAAAGAACTTTTTAAAGTCCCTTACCGCCATAGCGTACTCTTCGTCGTCACTACTCGAAGATGAGCTCTCCTCATCGCTCGAAACCTTTTTGGCTTTAAGGGCAAGAGATTTGTGTTTCTCTTTCACCTTTGAGGCTTTGGAATCTTTAGCAAGGACAAGCTCGTAGACTTTTAGGTTGCCTATGAGTTCATCGAGGGTGATGATTGTCAAATCTTTTGACTCTTCGATTGCCGTCACCTTGGATCTCCACTTCGATGGAAGTGCCCTTAGATATCTCCTAACATGGTTACGGCTAGAAAATGATTCATCAAGTGCTTGTAAAGATGTAATAATAGTATTAAAGTTAGCAAATGAATGATCTATAGTTTCCTCATCCGATATTGAAAATTGTTCATATTGTTGAACAAATAGATCAATTTTATTATTTTTAACTTGTTGGTTGCCTTGATGAGTTACAACTAAAGAATTCCAAATTTCTTTAGAGGTTTTAAGCATAGAAATTCTTTCGAATTCCTTTTTCGGTAAAGCATTATATAAAACCATTTTTGCTTCACTATTTTTAGAAAGCTTTTTCTTCATTTCATCATTTAGTTTATCATGAGGTATGTGAACTAAATTTCCTTTATCATCATTTGAGGTAGCCTCAAAATCACCTTCAACAATAATGTACCAAAGATCAATATCTTTAGACTTCACATATGTTTCGAATCTATTTTTCCAATATATAAAACCATTAGTTTCAAGTAGTGGTGGTCGTTGCATAGATTGCCCTTCCTTATAATTTTCAGAACCCATAGTGATCGAAAAGTTTTTAAAATACAATTTTATTTTAAAACTTTTATAAACTTAGCTCTTGATGCCAATTGTGGAAAACTAGAAGGGGGGGGGGTTGAATAGTTTTGCCGATTTTAAGTTGATTTCAAAAACTTTAGATTCGATATTATGTGAAATCGTATGGACGTTGAGAACGTATAGATCTAATGATAATGTAAGTAAATAAACAAAGATAAGGGATAGAAATGACACAACCGATTTATAGTGGTTCGGCTACAAGGACACCTTCCTTGCCCTACTCCACTCCCCGAGTCACCTACTCGAGAGTTCAAGCACTATGTCAACAAACTCCTTCACTTGGCGGAGAAGCCTTCACAACGTTGCTTACACTTTATCCGGTACAAAGCTAGATACCGAGTCCGTAGCACGGTGGACCAAACCAACACAACTATTACACAACAAATATGTGAAATATCAAATACAAGATCTTCGCTACAGAAATCTTGCGGAGTGACAAATCAATCAAGGACCCTTTGCTTGGATGACTTGTAGAATGCTCGTGATCTCGCCTTAGAGAAGGACCTATATGAGGATCACAAATAGAAAGAAAAGAAGAACAACTCTCTAGATCAAGTGATCTATATGTTAGAAGAGAATGAGAGTGTATGAGAGATTTAGTAAGAAGAGGGGTGAGTTAGAATGAAGAAATGGCTCTCTATTTATAGGCAAATTTCCTCACTGTTCACACGGATCCCACGGATCCCTTCCACTTGGGATCCGGCTAGCACAAAGCTAGGGATCCGTGGAACGCTCCTCTTTGCCCATGGGTTTTTTGGTTGTGGGTCATGGGTTGGTCCATGGGTTATATCTAGATTCAATGTATCTAAGTATACATTGTATCAAGTCTCTTTGGGTATGGGTTAAGCTCCATGGGTTGTGATTTTTACCCATCCTAATTAACTATTACAACAAATGCTTTTGTTACTACATTTTTGTATTTAAAAGATTATATGTAAATGCTTTACAAAAATAACATGTATCCTTATAATTATACTTAAGACAACATTATATATGTTATCAACAAAACACAAATAGATCGCAAAATATTAATAAACGTTTTTACGGTTTATTTGTATTAACAACTATTTTTAAAATTGAATTTTCTTGATTTTTCTCTTATAAATTTAAATTAAAAACTACGTAACGTACAAAAGAAAATGTGAAATTGAAACAGTATTAATCCTAAAAATATAAAAATGAAATTTTTACAAACCTAATGATAAGAGAAAATTTTGAGAAAAAGAAAATTATTTTTATGACTATTTATTTAATTATTATTAATTAAAAACTATTTTTACCTATTTAATAATACCCTAAAATATAAGAAAATATGAAATAAAGCTAGAAAAGTGAAATTATGACTTAGAAAAATCTAAAATAACTAAAGAGAATTTTCAAAACTAATTTTGTATTTTTATGATTTTTTTTCTATTTTCTATGAATTAAAAACTATTTAAAACTAATTAAATGGCTAAAAATTACAAATTTAACTAAGAAAAATCTGAAAAAATTATTTTTTTGCTTTTTATATTTATCTTAATCTATGAAAATTGAAAACTTATTTTTTTGAAGCTTTTCTGATTTAATTGTATTAAAAGCTATTTAAAAAGTCCTAAAAACTGTTTTAAATAAGGAAAAATAGCAAAAAGTAATGGAAAATTATGAAAAATTCAGGAAAAGTCTAAAATTATATTCTAAGTCTAAGAAAAATATAAAAACTATGGCTTATGTGTGAGAATATGAGGCTGCAGTGCAAACTGCTTATGAATAAGCACTTAATAATAAGCCAAAGACCACAAATGGACACCAAATGAACACAGAAGCTAGGTTATGCTATAACTACCTGATACTAACCTATTTCAACTAGTCTAAACCTCTGTAATGCAAACTGCCATGATTTGATGATTAAAAAGCTTAAGTGCCCAAAATAGTTTTTACCTACTAAATTGCAGCCTAAAAATAAGCTACTGGATAAGCAAGAAACCAAAATCCAGTTTAAGCAATCCAAACTAGACCTGGCAAGGTGCTTGTAAACCAAATGTGAGCCCAGGACAAGCTCTTATGAGCTTGTTGAGAGCTTTGCACAAAACCTGTGCACACTCAGTATACACTGAGTGTGTGCACATGGCACTTTTGACCCAATTGACAAGCTAATTTGAAGCTTGTAAAAAATTACAAAAATTCAACAAAAATCAGATTTAAGCTCTTGACCAACTGAAGTTGTTAATCCCAAAGTTTCACTGCATTAGAACCAGAATTGAGTCCATGAAAATTCAACAAAGGTTGGGTAAAAACTGGTTTTTCACTTTGACTTTTGACACAGAATTGGATATTTGACTTTATTGAAATTCAGAGCTTAAGAAATGTAATGAAACTGAAGTTTAATGACTGAATTAACCCAAATTAGGCTAGCTTAACTAAATATGACCCTAAATGCACACCATGATCATCTGATTTTAACTGATACAAAGATAAGAACAGATTAAGTGGAATATTGACTTTTATTAGCTTTTATAGCAAAATGAAACTTGATAATGTCTAAACTAACCTAAAGCAATTCTACATTACTAGTCCTGAGCCTTGATTATCTCAGACACTGAGTAAAAAAAAACTATCCCAAACACTACTTTAGAAACTGTAAGCTTATCTAATAACTACTATCTTCAACCTTAATCTATTCTAAAAACTTAATATGATTATAACTACTAAATAAATCATCTAATCCTACGAATTAACATATGATCACAAGTATTGAAACAGTCATGAATTAAAATTGAAACAGAAATGGGCTCAAGCACTTACATGATTCTGCCAAAGTAACAAGCTACTGAAACCAAAGAAACAGTACATAAGTCACTATCCAAACTCATCTCAACCCATATCCAACTCAGAATCAACCCAAATCCATCTTCAAATCAGCAACACAGAACAAGTCACCCATGATTTTGCACCTTTGACTTTTCTTGACTATTTCACAAATTTATGAATTAAGCTGACTTGTAACTACTACAGGCTCACATAAGCTTGCAGAAACTTATGTGAGCATCTAAGAACTAAAATGAGGAGTTTCAAACACTTTTTAACTAAATTCGAATTTAGAGGAATTTATAATGAAAAATTAATTGCATTAAAATGGAAATGAGAATACAACTTAAAACTGAAATCACAACTGCTACAATAGCTTTAGTTTAGTACAATGACAATTAAAATTACAACTTTAAGAACTAATTAAGACATTTTAATAAAAAACGACATACATGAAAAGTGAAAACTAAAAACTACTACCCTAACTAGCTTCTCTTCCTCCTTTTTTTATAGCAGAAGTACTCCCACTTGTCCTCTGAGCTTTTCCCACCTCTTTTCTGGACCATTGGATCACTGGAGTGGTTTTTAGCCATTGATGGCTTTTTGGCGGGAAATGATATTTGCCAGTGGTTCTGATAGCTTGGACAGGGAAAGGAGCATTTAATGCATTTGGCTTGGGGTGTTTGGAGGGTAGGAATAAGGTGGGTGTGATGATGATGGAGTGTGGGAAGTGTTGCAGGCATAGGTGATGATGAGGGGGGAGGGAAACCCGTGAGCGGTTTTTATTATTTTAAACGTGGGTGGGTTTGGTTTTTTAAACCGTGGGTTGGATTGGGTCAAGGGTATTGGGCTTGGGATATTAAAAGGTCCGGTTTGGATTTGGGATATAAGTAAACAAGGACCACTTTTGCAATACAATCAAACTTGAGGGACCAAAACTGCAACTCTTCCAAACTTATCCAAAGGACCAAACTTGCCAATTATGAATAGTGCAAGGGTAATATTTGATAAATTTCCATTTTTAAATAACCCAAGGACTATTTTTGACATATTTCAAAGTTTAAGGACTAATTATGACAACTTATGATTTCAAAAGGACCTTTGGTGACTTTTCTTTTAAAATAAGTGCTCAGGGACTATTTCTGCCAATTTTTGAAAGTCGGGGGGACTGAAACTGCCAATTATGCAAACTTTGTTCGTTTTTCATCTGATTTTAAACATTTTGCATCTGAAATATATAAAATGCAATTTTGAGATATTTTCAGTATTTTGATGCATTTCTGAGTATTTTTAAATGTTTTGCAGTTCAGATTTGACCCAAAAATGATGAGTATTTACACACTCATCACACCCTTACTTGTAACCGAGTTTTGTTTTGTTTAGTATTTGAAAACTGAACGGGACCGGCTGGTTGAATCGGATTAAACTTGTAGAAGCGTAAGGGAGTGAATACGTTCCCGTTTAAAATATTAAAACTTCTGTATCAAATGACCGATTAAGCGTGACGTAATATGAAAAGTGTCACCAATAGTTTTACAACAACTAGAGATAGTATAGTGTAATAAGTAAAGCATGTCATTATAACACAAACATAGACACAATATGAATACCATGCCATGACACAAATATAATTAACACAATATAATCAACAAGCCACACAAACCTAAACTCAATGCAAGTATAAATGTAAAACGATAAATGCAAAAATAAAACGTAAAGAGATAAGTAAAAGAAAGCGTAAACCAGACACGATGATTTATAGTGGTTCGGTCACAAAGCTACTCTTCGCCCTAATCCACTCCCCGAGTACCCAATTTGGGAGTTACTTCACTAATCAACAAGCTCCTATCTCGGCGGAGAAAACCATACACCGTTGCTTACATTATTTTCTGACACTAAGCTGAATGTCGAGTACTAATCTAGCTAGTACCAATCTCACACACGATCTACCCGACCTACATGATCTACTCGATCAACCCAATCTACCCGATCAACACCATCTACCCGTTCTACATGATCTACCCGATCTACACCATCTACCCGGTCTACACGATCTACATGATCAACACGATCAATCCGATCTACACGATCTACCCGATCTACACACAACACCTCACGGACTTACACATCGTCCGTATCTACACACGACACTTCACGGACTTACACCTCGTCCGAATCTACATATTATACATGATTAAAAGATATGGACTCAATCTATATGTAACAAATGTTACATGTGGACTAACTAGACTACATAACTTCGTATCTAGATGGTAACGAAAATTCTTCTCTTTGCACTTGAAAAAAGAAAGAAAGAATCACATTTAAACAAGATTAAAACAAGTTAATGTGATCAAAAAAGATGAAAGAATAGATTGAGAAAGAACATAAAGTTTTGTGCTAAAGAGGGTTAAGAAATCTGTTGAAAATGGCCCAATATTTATAGGCAACTCGAGGAGCGGGGGACGGTCCCTTAAACATGGGACGGTCCCTTATATATATGGGAACGTCACCTATTTAAGAGACCGTCCCTAGGACGCTTTTTTTTTTCTTTTTATGGTGAAATGTTTATCTGGTGTAGGTTCTATCTTTTGGGCGGAAAAAATAGTTTTCTGGCGATTTCAAATTTCAAATTGATTTTTCTTATTAAAACATTTCTTTATGAATACAAAAATAAATTGTATAACTTATTTTTGTAAAAAGGTTTTGTCACATTTATAAAAATGTGATGTTTAAGGACAAAAATAATTCTTTGATCACTTAACAAGTTTGAAATATTGTTTGTACATACATTAAGTGATTCAGACTTGAGACGTCGAGAGATGTTGATGCGTGCATACATTGATGATTTGTGTTTACGAGTAACTTGTTCACTTGACGTTATGTATTAAAAGTTACATGTTTGTCATCATTAAAATAAAAAGATACTATATAGATTAAATGTCGTAACGTTTGCACTAACAAAACTAAACAATGAGCCAGTTTTTTTTAACATCAAAATATATAAAACAGAAGCCGAAGCCAAAAAACTACAAAGCATCACTCCTCGGTATGGAGGTAATTTCACAAGGAAAGTTATCAAGCCAAATGAAATTTACATTAGAAACTTTGCAACTTGATGAGCCTCAAAGTTAAAGACTAGGGTGGTACATCTTTTGTAGAAGCAAGGGAAATCGTAGACTGCGAATCAGATTCAATAAAAGAATGATTCCATGCATTTTTAGCAGCAAGGATACAAGCTGATCGAATGGCACTCAACTCAGCAGCAAGAACCGATTCATCACGACACTTTTCACCCACACATGAAGCAAAGACCCATTACAATTACGAGCAACAATTTCAATAGCGGCATATGATTCTTTAAAAGATGCATCGCAATTAAGCTTCACGAGATTCGAAGTGGGGGGTCCACTTACGTGAACTTTCATGCGAGATGCCATTGGTTTTCGCCATAGAAGTAGTATCAGAAGAAACAATTGAATGAAAAACACCATCATTGATCTGAGCTTCCAAAATTACACTAAATGGTTTTGACTTGTTCAAATATGAAGAGAATTCTCGCTTTCCAAAATTCTTGTCTTCTTTTGCCACACTTGCATGGTCTTTTTGGAACAGTGAACCAATTGAATAAGAAAAAAATAGAAGTGGCAATTTGTGTCCAAAATCAAAAAATATGCTAACTTAGGCTAATTTGTAAAAGATTTGGGCACATTTGCCTCCTTCTTTTTTAAATGAGCATTTATAACCCATTTAAAAGTTAAATGGGCATTAACAGACACATATTTTCTCTTAACTTAAGAGTATTACAAATGTTATTTACGGAAAACTTACAAATATAATATATTTAATTTTTTAAATATAAATGTGGTGTTACGTTTGAGGAATTTATTTCGTCATTTTGGGTCTTTTCTAAAGCGGTTCGTATAACATGTGCTCGTTTGGCCCGTGCCTGTTTAAGCCTGTGCCCGTTTAGACCATGGCTCATGCCCGCCCGTTTTGCCACATCTCCGAAAAAACCATAATTCATTTGAGAAACATGTTCGGTTTAAAAAATCACAATTTACATAAGTGTAAGGGTAAATTGTGAAAAAAAAAAAAAAATTAAAAATGTGGCAAGTCATTTTTGCTCCGTAGGCACCTCAAAAACTTAAATAGCGAATAATGTCTCTGGTGTTCACACTTTGTTGCAATTAATTTCATTTTCACTAACATATGTTAAAAATCCCGTTTGTAAGTCCTTACGTGAGGGTATTTTCGTCATTTCAGTTGTCCCGCCATTTTTACACCTGCTCCTGCCAGTTCACTTGGATTTGGTTTCCCAAAAAACCAATTTTTCATGGGCATAATTTGCAACAAGACACTTGTTTTTATATAAGCTACCAACACCCATTAATTTACTAATATCGATCAAAATTCACACACACACACACACTCACTCACACACTTAAAGAACATAGCTTTAAGAATGGTTATACGCGAATGCGGTAATGTGGCAAAAATTAAGACATCCTGGACCGACCGAAATACAGAAAGAAGGTTCTTTTGCTGCCCGAACGTGGTAAGACTCGTTATACAGAATTACAGGGAGTTATTTACATTAAATGTGACTCGGTGTGTGTTGTCTGTATGCTTTAGTGTTCTAACTGTGGTACATTTGGCTGGGTGGATCCCCCGATGTGCCAAAGAGCTGTTGATGTGATTCCTGACCTTCTTAGGGCTAGGAAAGCGCTCGAAAGGACCCGAATGAGTATGTTTTGATGTTTACGGAGCAAGAGACATTGGTGAAGAAGCTGAAGATGTACTTGGCCATTGCTTGTTTTATGATCTTTTTCGGTTATAAGTATTTCTAGGATGGTTGGGGAGGTGGGTCTTGCTAGTTGTGAATGTGGTAGTTTAGGTTGTTTATATTTTGGGTATGTTTATGTGGGATATAGTTAATCCCTGTTTTTGGAACGATCTTTGTGGGTGAATGTGAATGATCTTATTAATGGTTTTTCAATACTTGTTCATTTAGTTGTTGTGAATGGGTTAATTGGACTCCTCTATATTTTGATCTCGGTTGAATAACATAGTCAAAGGAAAAAACTTTAGGTATTATGTTTGTCTAGTTGGTATATAATGAGTATTTTTTAGCTCAGATTACTTAAAAAGGTCAAAGAAAAAACTTTGGTTGGTATGTATGATGGCTATGATTCTATACCCAAATAAAGATGGGTAAAAGCCAGAAAATAATAACGTACTTTAAAAATTTTACCGACTTGAAATATTAACTTTTTTATTACCTTACTTCACCAACAAACTTTTAAAATTTCTTCCGACTTCACCCATATGACCCATTTATATTAAAATAATAACTGAAATGACTATATTACCCTCGGCATATGGGTGAAGTTTGAACAAATTTCGAAAGTTCGTTGGTGAAGTCGGAACAAATTTTAAAGAATACAAAGAAAATATAGTCATTTCAGTTATTATTTTAATATAAACGAGTCATATGGGTGAAGTCGGAACAAATTTTGAAAGTTCATTGGTGAAGTAAGGTAATAAAAAAGTAAGTGCTTCAAGTCGGCAAAATTTAAAAAGTATATTTTTATTTTATGGCTTTTATCCAATAAAGATTAAATTGTTAAGTGTCACTAATTTTGACTTATGTAAGTCAATATAATTGATATTTAATAAACCTCAAAGGTATTGTATTATTGTAATTGTAATTGTACATTAGATTGTATATGTATATATACTAATACATAACCTAACGGGTACGGCCCATCTATATCTTGGACCGACCCATCTACTCTAGTTTGGTCTAACACGTCCCCGCAAGCTAAGGACGAGCAACAACCTGCAGCTTGGATCTTAGAAAGAGGAATCGAGGAGTTGGTAATGGCTTTGTAAAGATATCTGCAATTTGATCATGTGTAGATATATGTTGAACTCGAAGATCTCCTTGAGCAACCTTTTCCCGAACAAAGTGATAGTCTATTTCCACGTGTTTTGTACGCGCATGAAAGATAGGGTTAGCTGACAAGTATGTTGCACCAAGATTGTCACACCATAGTATAGGAGTTGAAGATGGACGGATACCAAGCTCATGAAGAAGAGCTTGAAGCCATGTAAGCTCAGTAACAATGTCAGCAAGAGCTTTGTATTTAGCTTCTGTAGAGGAACGTGAAACCGTACGTTGTTTACGAGCGGTCCAAGATATAAGGTTTGAACCAAGATATATAGCAAATCCCCCCGTGGACCGTCGATCATCTGAATCCCCAGCCCAATAGCATCGGAGAAAGCTTCAAGAGAAGTATCAGGACTACCTTTCCATAGCACGTCAGTAAAAGCTTGAAGAGTAGAACCAGAAGAATAACGGATGAGCATACCATATTCAACTGTACCATGAAGATTACGTAAAATCCGTTTAACTGCAGACCAGTGATTCTCAGTCGGAGCATGCATATATTGACATACCTTGTTG
The DNA here is from genome assembly GCA_019973895.1 of Chrysanthemum seticuspe. Classification (NCBI taxonomy): domain Eukaryota; kingdom Viridiplantae; phylum Streptophyta; class Magnoliopsida; order Asterales; family Asteraceae; genus Chrysanthemum; species Chrysanthemum seticuspe. The sequence continues at coordinate 265,871,366 of BPTQ01000005.1, read as the reverse complement.
ACTGCAAAAGCTATGTCAGGCCGAGATAAGGTAACATATTGTAAAGCACCCACAACTTGTCGATATTTTACAGGATTAAAGAAAGCGGTACTGTCATCTAAACTTAGTGAGCTCGAAGTAACCATGGGAGAAGACACTGGATTGCAGTTAGAAAGACCAGCCTTTTGTAATAGCTCCAAAATATACTTCTTTTGAGACAGGAGAACCCCGGACACATGAGGAACAATTTCAATACCCAAGAAGTAGTTAAGTGGCCCAAGATCTTTCAATGCAAAAGCTGATCCAAGTTGACAAATTATATTGTCGATAGTGCCCTTGTCATTACCTGTAACGATGATGTCATCCACATATACCAGGATGTACAAAAGCTTGTGTCCACGCGAATAAATAAACAAAGATGGATCCGTTTTGGAGCCTTTGAAACCGAGATCATAGAGGGCCTTGGAGAGGCGCTCAAACCAAGCGCGCGGGGCCTACTTTAATCCATAAAGAGACTTGTGAAGCAAACATACATGATTTGGTCGTTGTGGATCAATGAAGCCCGGAGGTTGTTTCATATAAACCTGCTCTTTAAGATGCCCATGAAGAAATGCATTCTGAACATCTAATTGGCGTAGTGGCCAGTTGTTAGTAACCGCAAGTGATAAAACAACTCGAATAGTTGTCGACTTGACAACCGGGCTAAATGTTTCATGAAAATCAATACCTGGTTGTTGCCGGAAACCTTTGGCAACAAATCTGGCTTTGTAACGAGTGATGGCACCATGCTTGTCCCTTTTTAACCTGTATACCCACTTACCGTCAACAACATTGCTGTTAGAAGCACGAGGTACTAAAGACCACGTTCCATTTTTTACTAGAGCATCATACTCTTCTTTCATAGCTTGACGCCACTCTGGAGAGTTGTTGGCAACGGTAAACGAGGTTGGTTCAGTGATAGTAGTGGGGAGGACGGTAGCATGATTTGCGGAAGGGTTGTAAGGAACCCGCGGTTTGGGATTTTGACGAAGATTTGCGGGACATTTCCGAGTAATGGGAGGTGGTGGTGGGGGTGGTGAGGGTGGTGTTTGTATCGATGTAGTCGATACGGGAGATGGTTGACCATTAGAAGACTCGGGAGAAGTTTGAGAAGTTGGACTCAACTGGGAAACTGATGATGGAGATGAGATCGGTGAGCGCAGTGAAGATGGACTTGGATGGTTAGTAGTATGAATTACATATGGTGATTCCAATGTGTAATAGGGAGATGTTGTCGTAGGGGGTGGGGAAGCTGTGTTGTGGATATCGAAGGGGAATTGTGCTTCATTAAAACGAACATGCCGAGCAATATACATACGCTCGGTAGAGATATCAAGACAACGATATCCATGATGGGAGGGGTTGTAGCCAAGAAAGACACATGGAGTGGAACAGAAATCCATTTTGTGACGATTGTATGGACGAAGATGGGTAAAACATAGGCACCCAAAGACACGAAGAAAAGAGTAATCGGGAGACCGTTTAAATATTTGATGACCCTTTATATACCAATAAAGCATTCAAAAATAAAATGTTTGACTAGTGCAAGTCAACATAACAGAGTTTCAATTGTGCATAGAATTAGAAGGTATATACATTTTCAAATTATGTCTTAAAAGCAACTTACAAACCATAACATAAAAGTAACTCACAACGCATCCAAACTTATTAAATGTCTTAAAAGCAGCTCACAAACCATAACATAAAATAATTGTTTTTATCGGAAAAAATAACATTGTTTATAAGGAAGATGAAGAAAATGAAATTTTTTTCATGTTTAATCCTTGAGTTAAGAAATGAGTGCATTGCTGAATTGAATTAATGAGACCTCAAAAGAGGATATAAAACATCAAATGGCTTGAATACTGGCCAACTATTTGGTGCCACATAGCATTTTTTTTTAAGACTACAGTGAAATTGGCACTTCACAAATAAATTAGGTAGATAGATATATTACATACGGGGTTTTATATCAGACAGGTTACCCAACTTTTCAACTTTATTCGCCTAAGTTACCAAACTTTTTTTTGTGCAAACAGGGTATTGGACTACACGGAGTTGACATTCAGGTTACTGAATTTGTAAAATGAGACATTTAGGTTACTTAACTTACCTAAAAAAATGCATTTGGGTTACTTAACTTACCTAAAAAATGCATTTGGGTTACTTTGATTACACTGAAAAATGAAGGTTGAATGCTTAACTAAAGTTCAGTAACCTAAGTGAACAAAATGAAAGTTTGGTAACTTAAACGAACAAAGTGGGAAAATTGGGTAACCTGTCTGATATAAAACCCATACATACGCGATTAGGAGAAGTTCTGTCTATGGAGAATACTTCATATTTTACAATCAGAATATACCTATATATAAAGAAAAGGTTGTATACCATGAAAAACCCACCCAAGGTAATAAATATTACATTTTTTTAGCTTCTTTTTGAAAGCATTACTGTTGGTTTGTTTACTTAATGAGATGTCGCATGATGCGTGCAGAACTTTGAGGTTTTCGTAGTTGGGCATTTTCGCAATCGTGTGGGTGATATCCTAACAGCTTGTAACAAGGAGACCGGCTCAGTCACATTCAGGATGATTTGAGGTCAAGAATCAAGCAAATTGTTGCTGCATTGATCCAAATCAGACCAAGGGGAACTCAATAATTTCATCCTCTTCGGTTACAACTAGGCTTACCATCAAAATGAACAATTGTGTTATACCAAAAAGAAATAGGATTGTCTTTGTTATGTTTAGTTAGTAACACTTGCTCTGGCTTACTCACATTTCCCAAATATATGAAATTGCAGCGGAATTAATATTCAGCAAGTATTAGTATAGAACTGACTATAAAGCCTGGTACACAATTCAAAATATAAAACAATGTTTATTGCTTGCTATCAGTCCACCAGTATAAACACATCTTTAGATTTTGTAGTTGAGCACGAGACATACCTAACAGGACGGATAATATCATAGCTAGCAACCAGAGTTACATTCATAGACGTGAAAGGAAATTAAAAATCGCAGATACATCTTTTAAGTGAGTCTCAGCTCTACTAAAACTATCCTTCCGAATTATTTAGATTTCATGCTATCATAGAAGAGTTCAAAGGAAAACACCAAATAACATACCACGTAGTAACTAGCATGCCATGATCTGAAATATCACTGTTCGGACCCCTCATTCGCATCTTGGCATTCATCCACAACACTCAACCGAAGCAATCCGCCTTCATCGTATGCTGTTTCCACGACCTCATCACCAATCTTAAGGAAACCATTCGCGAAATTCATGGTGATTGTACTCTCACCAAGTTTGCTTAAGGATAAGATACACCTGATGATTTTGGGCATATGAAACACATTTCTAAGAGTCCAAACCTTGCCAGTGGTCAACCGAAGCTTCACTGTACCTACCCCAGCAACTTCAACATGCTCATTGCAGTACTCCAACTTCACCTCATGGCCATTCAATGGATGGTAGTCCACAAACATGTCCCTCGAGTTACAGACATGAACCGTGCATATATTAGACAAGACCCACCCACGAGCCCTTGCTTTGGTCAACTCTGGGCTCTCACCGGCAACCAACAAACTTATAATTTCATCATGCACCACTTTCACACCTGAGTTTTCTTCCAAGACACTCAACCGATACAATCCATCCTCCTTGTACCCTTTTCCAATGACATTGCGACCCTTATAGATGGCACATTCCTTGCCCCCAAAAGACACACCGAATCCGATATCAGTAAGTTTGACGACAGATATGAGACACTTGGTGATTGTTGGAATATGGAAAACATTTTCAAGAGTCAAAACCTTGCCTGTGGTTAATGGAAGCATCACTGTTCCAAACCCAACCACATCGACATGGCTATTGTTGTCCAAAATCACCTCATGACCAGTCACTGGTTCGTAATCAACAAACATGTCCCTTGAGTTACAAACATGCACAGTGCATCTAGTAGCCAAGTACCACCCTCGAGCCCTAGCCTGGGTTAACTCTGGATCCTCATTGCAAACCAACAAGCCTATTGTTTCCTTGTGCACCACCCTTTCAGCGTCCGCAATTGGCATGTTGATTCCTAAGATTACATCAGAGACATCAGAACATAAATTTTTAACAAGACAAACAAAGATCAAATGCTTGCATAACAAAATGCATACAAAAGTCAAAACAATTTTAACAGATGTTTCATGCATTGACTTGTCGTAAATTTTTCCATTGCTATCAACTAAAAGATGGAAGTTGCATTGATAATCCTTTTATTCTACTAATAAAAACAGGATAGAAGGCTGTAAGCATTGTAACACACAACAAGCACTTTCAACCCATGAATATTTTCCATTTTAGCATATGAAAGTAAACTTTTACCCATTTAGAATGTTTCCAAATTTCTCACTGAGTTTTGTTTGTTTTCATTCCCTTTTGGTTTTTACGATTAAAATTATTTGTTTCATTCATATCTTTTTATACATGACAGACATTATCACTTGTAAAATATTAGAATTCTCTAAACTAAAAATATTCAGATTTAACACGATTTGTAACAGAGCTTAAATAAGAAAGAAAATCTCACAAAATCAGGGCAGACCAGATACAGTGTCTTAAATAACAGATTCCATGCGGTAAATGCACTAGTCAAATCATAATTAACTTCTCAAATATAATGCCTTGCAGTGCTCTAGATTACACTGTCACTAATAATCCTTCTCATACTGAACATGCCATTATGACTTATGAGGGGTAAACCTTAACGGGAGTTCATTGGTTTCATGAATCAAGTCAAATCATTAAAAAAAAAACACAGGACAGTCCAACAAGCGAAGATTTTTCCAGCCTATTTCTAGCGAAATTTAATCTCGACTCTTCAAATTCGATAATAACTAAGCATTTGTATTTGTAGTTATAGCAATGTTTCTATCAACGATCCCTAATCCAATTGTAGTTGTTGTGTAAAAAGTTCATATCAACCAAATAATATCATATCAATTGCATGCAACCTTCAAAAATAATAATTTTTTAAACACGCTAAACAAAGACATCTCACTAAAATAACTTTGTCACAATTTAAAGGTACTTAGGGAGTATTTGTTTAAGCTTATATAGCGGGCTTATTGCTTGTTTGGCCTTCGGCATATGTTTCATAACCTCATTTTTATGGCTTATTATGACATAATAAGCTTATATAAGTTTCAACTAAGCCACAAAAATAAGTTTATAAAACACAAGCCGAAACCAATAAGCCATAAGCCCGCTATGGGGTGTTTGTTTAAGCTTATATGTGGGCTTATGAGCGTATTTGATTTCGGCTTATATTTCATAAGCCCCAATTTTCTGGCTTATTTTGGGACTTGTGGGTTTATATAAGTTTATAAATTGGGGCTTAAGATATATAAACCGAAACATAAATAAGCTCATAAGCCGCATATAAGCTTAAAGAAACACCCTATAAAGTTCTTCTAAGGTCATTAATTATATCATATACTAGTAGTATAAAGTTGACTGATCATCAACACCATAAAAATGCAGAAACATATATTGAAAGATTAGGGTAGATTATTATATACCTGTGATTGAAATAGATGAAACTTTCCGATTTTTTAGTGTTACACACTCTGTTTGGAAGAATTTTCTAGAGGCGGTTATGTAATGGGTGAATAATTGGAGTACTGTAGTTTAAAAAAGTCGTTTTTTTTTTTTTTTTTTTCTTTTTTCTTTTTCGTTTAATTTCATTTAGTGCTATCTTATATAAATCTTCTCTATATTGTCGTATCAAGAGGTTTTGGTTAATTGTACAACTCATAAGGCATACCGTACAAGCCGATTACATCTCACATTTTATGTTAAGTAAATTACCCTCTAACAAAACTTAAAACGATGTCGTTTTATACACCTTCAAAACTACGTCGTTTTACTCGTCATATTACCAATAACTCTTTACAATTTAGTAGTTTTGATGAGTATTTGGCCTTTCGATACCCTCTCACAAAACTTAAAACTCAAAACGACGTCGTTTTATACACCTTCAAAACTGCATCGTTTTTCTTGCCATATTAAAATCATATTACCAACAACTCTGGACAATTTAGTAGTTTTGATGGGTATTTGGCCTTCAGAAAACGACGTCGTTTTGATGTATTGCTTTGTGGGGGAGCTAACTTTGACATAATGGTAATTATTTATAACGTGGGATCAAAATGACGTCGGTTTACACCATGTGTATATATACCTATTTCTCATAATTTTTCCATAAAAACTTAAAGCCAAAAACTCGCGGCAACGCGCGAGTGTCTTAACTCGATATTTATCTTTTCACAATAAACTCATCATTTGAATTAAATTGCTCCCAAACAATTAGGGGTGTATTTGGCGCAAAGTGTTTATGAGCATTTAGGAGTGGTGAGCGGTGAGGGCTAAGAGTTGTAAATTTTAATGCTCGTTTTGCAAGCAGCAAATAGCTTAATTTATTTTTCGACATGCTATTTTTCAACACTCTAAGAAATAACATTTACAAATGTTGATTATTTGAGAGTTGTTATGTTACCAATTGCTTTTATAAAAAAATACAGTTAATGCTCACAGCTGTTATTCATTGCAACTGCTCACTATGGTGTATCTCAATTATTGCTTGCATGTTCTTAACTTTAAATGTAACTTAAGACTACGAATATAAAAACAATTGTTTTTAGTTATTAAGTTTTGCTAAATAAGAAATTGTTTTTTATTAACATATACTCCTTATCAATTGCTGTAACTTTTTACAACATACTAGTACATGATTAGCTAGCTGTTCATAAGAAGGGTCAAAATCAAGGCGTCATCACCAATAGGCCGACAGAAGCTAAAAAAGTGACAAGTTACCGAAAATTTGATACACTTTGAAGATATTGTTTGACTTGTTTCCAAGGTGGATCAAATAATCTTTTAACTCAATGTATAATAGCAAGCCTCATCAACTACTCATATTTTCATCGTTTGGATCCTTTTGTGATTCATTTTCAATACATCAATTTTGCAAAAAAAAAAATAATAATAATAATAATAATAATAATAATTCCTTTGACAAGCAAATAACAAATATCGGGAATATTAAATAAAATCCTCTATAGATATCTTAAAAACTAGAAATAGACAATGCGTAACATTAGATGTCGCAAGAATATATTAAAGTTATGACTAGCGATGAAGAGCCCACACAAATGTAAGAATGACGATCCTAGCATAAAATTCATAAATGTTTTGAATTAAAATTTTATTTTAAAATTTCGCAGTTTAAAAAATGTAGGATCATTGTATTGTAAAAAAACTTGGGGACAAATCAAAGTCAATGTGGACGTTTAGAGGAGATGTGAGTTCCACCAATAAGAGGGTGTTTGGGAGCGTTTAGACATAGATTATTTGCTTATCACGTTTTGAAACCGTAGATAATCACTTTGGAATGTTTGGCATAAGAAAGCAAATAATTGCTTTTTTGCGTTTCAAATAAATGAAAACCACGTTTTGCAAAAGTGGACATGGAGGTGCAGCTTGGAAACGTGATTCTTGGGACCTACATTATTTCTATCAAATTACCATAACACCCTCAATAGTACCCATAAACATATGTTATCTTTGTCCATTTTTGACACTTTACCTATCAAATTAATAAATAATCTAGTTTGACAAATACTCAAAAAACTGATTATTTGATTATTGCAAATCAAATAGCATAATCAATCCAAACACTATATTTCAAAACCACGTTTTGCAACAGCTAATTATCTGATTATCCGTTTTCAAAACGAATAATCTATTTTCAATAAGCAATCCCAAACACCCCCTAAATATAGAACTTTTTTGTGATTAATAAATTTACTGGATTGAGGTACCGCCCTCCTACCGTAAATCAGCAACCATATAGAGATCACATTGAATGATAGCTTAAAACATAAAGTTGAAACATCTCATATAGATCATGCAAAGATCTAATCAATCAATCCAGCAAATCAATATATCATCAGCACATTCAATATTTTTAATGACCTTCATAACAAAATCTGTATCTGATATAATCAAGTTTGTTTATTGATACTAGATTGATGATCTTTGAATCACCTATGTAACTAGTATAAACTGAGGCAATGACAAACGATAAGCATACCTGAGTTTTTAACCCAACTTTTTAACATTACTAGATGTACAAACATCTCATAATACAACTACCCTTAATTATTGCAGATTACCCATATGCATAACATATGCGATGCATTGTGGTATATATATAATCGCAAGAAAAGAAGCTAAAGGATTAACAAGCACAAAAGGATACAGAATTTCAGCAAAAGTATTAAATTCAGTAAGACATTACGACATAACCACAACTTAAGATTCAATACGCATACATGGAGTCTAAAGTATGCACTTAAAGAAAGTTTGTGGACAAAAACTAAACTACCAGTAGCCGAAGTGACAATCTAAACAACCACGCTCACGCTTGATTTCCACCTGAACGTTCATCAACGAGACCCATCCGAAACAATCCATCCTCAATGAACCCATTTCCCACGATCTCCTGACCCTTCTTCACATGGCATCCCTCATCATCAAAGCCCACGCTAAATCCCATCTGCTTAAGCATTTTAACGGATATGCAACACTTCATGATTGCAGGCATATGAAAAACTCTTTCAAGAGTCAAAACTTTACCAGTAGTCAACTGAAGTTTCACCGTTCCATACCCGAGCACGTCAACACGACTTTTGTCTTCCAGAACCACCTCATGACCAGTCGCCGGTTGGTAGTCAACAAACATGTCCCTCGAGTTACAAACATGCATTGTGCAACTAGCAAGCAAGTACCACCCTCGAGCCCGAGCTTTGGTCAACTCTGGGTGTTCATTGCCCATCAACAAGCCTATCTTTCCATGATGCACTACTTTGGCAAGTGGGGGTGGTTCTTTCATAAAGTCCATCTTATATAAAACGTCATCCTTGTACCCTTTTTGAATGACAACATCACCCTGCTTAATGACACATTGCCCACCCCCAAAAGTAATGATAAATCCCGAATCATTAGCTTTGTCAGCAGCTGGATGTTCATTCGCAAACACTTTCCTCATAGGACGATTTCCCGTTAAGCTCAACCGATACACACAATCCCCTAAATTATACCCTTTACCTATGACCTCGTGGCTCTTAGTAATGACACCTATCCCATCCACAAAAGACACGATGTATCCAAGATCATCGAGTTTGGCGACAGATACATAGCATTTACTGATTTTGGGGATATGAAGAACATTTGAAAGAGTCAACACCTTGGCTGTGTCTAATCGAATCACCACCGTACCAATTCCAGCTACATCAAGATGATCATCGTTGTCCAAAATCACCTCGTGATCTCTCATAGGGTTGTAGTCCACAAACATGTCCCTAGAGTAGCAAACATGCTCTGAAGAACCACAATTCAAGTACCAGCCTTGGGCCTTGTTGTTGGATCGAGTCCCAAAGCCTATTATTGCCTTAAGCACCACTTTCGCAGTATCAGATTTTTTGTCTTTGCATTTCCGAGCATAATGTCCTGTCTCCCCACACACGTTACACTTCCTGGTTGTGTCCTGAAGCACCAGTTTTTTAGAATCTGACTTCCTTTCTTTGCAGTCGCGAGCATAGTGTCCTGTGTACCCACACAGGTGGCACTTCCTGGTGGTGTCCTGAATCACCAATTTTACAGAATCAGATTTTTTGTCTTTGCATTCCCGAGCATAATGTCCTGTCTCCCCACACACGTGACACTTCCTGGTTGTGTCTTGAAGCACCACTTCTTCAGAACCTGACTTTCTTTCTTTGCAGTCGCGAGCATAGTGCCCTGTGTCCCCACACACGTGACACTTCCCAGTGTTCTTGGACTTGGAATTTTTTTTCTGTGGCATGTTCGTTCTACCTGCTTGTTACAAGAAAAATATGAAAACTTAATATTTTTTGGGTATTTATGAAACATAAGATAGAAAGTTTTACATGCAACATTGAATCAATCATGATTTATGAAAGTAAACAAGATATACATTATGACAATTTTCATGTCATTGCATACAAAGGGTAACTTATAAGCATTATACAGCACAAGACTGCCGGCGGTTTAAAAAAATACACCTTATCATTTAAGTCGGAAAGCAAGTAGATTGGTCCTAGTGAACGACAAACAGACAACACACATTGAAAGGAAACTAATATAGTTTGAAAAGTATTTTGGTTGTTCAATTGTTTCTCTATAAATGGCAGCCATTAATCCCATTATCACATCCGGAAATGATAAAATCTTCATGAACAACAAAAATTCCAGATTTCACACGATGTGTATTAAAACCTAATAAGAAATAAATTCCAGTATGCCTAAATAACAATTCAAACTAAATACAAGGGCTTATAAACAGATTCTGTACCATGAAGGACTAGTTTCACGTGAGTGTGTGATCCCCTCTCTCCTCGTCTTTTGTGAAGGTTAAAAGTAAGTGCACATACCTCAATCATTAAAGTGTTTGCAAAACAAAATCTCAAAAATCACATCTAGTGCTTGAGCCAACACTTCTACCTCTGATCGTCTCTATCTTCATAATTGAGCAACGACCTTCCTATGTTGAAGAATTTTATAATAGCTTCGAGGATCCTAGAGCAAGGCCTAAGAATCTTATGTTATCGTGCTATGACAAATCCTTTACAAAAAATATGCAAACCGTTCAATCGATCAGTTGTAACAATTTTACTTTGCCCTTTCATGTAATCGTGACAATTTTATCAAGGATGCATCCTTCCAGCCAAATTTTCAGTTCCACCTACCGCTAACAAGACTTTAATGCGTTTACCGTTCCTCTTCAAAAAGATGCAACTATCGTCCAATTCCCATGATCCTACTGGACCTACCCTTACTGCACGACTCTGTTTTTTTAACGACATTATCATTAAGCTAGCAAGAAGCTAGATAAAAGGAATCAAAAAGTATTACAAGCCCACAGGGATCATTGATCCAATCAATCAAAGGTGGGATAAAACTTTGATTTCGTTAACAAGAGTGTCTATACGAGACCGTTACGGGTCAAAACAAACTCTATTGCGGTATCTCCCAGTGATCCAAGTGGTACCTCGTCAAAACAGCCCTTTTCCAAACTGTTAAAACCAACTACTGTAGGACTCTGCTTATACTGTGGTTCCAAATTAACTAAATGATTCTGACGCTTTCAAATTTTCATAGCATAAACATCAATCGTCAAGCATGCATACAATAACATAAGCACCCTTTCAATAGAAAAACACATGAAGCTCGTGTAGTAATCTTAGCCCTAAGAACTTTCTTATAACGCTAAACATCAAACTACACTATATCCATCAAAAAATGTAATTTACGGGAACCTTTAACAAACAGAATATCAAACAAGTATGAATTCATACTCAATGAAATAGTTATTTGCTTTTTCAATTTCATAAACTAACTATTTATCATAGTATAAACATCAACTTTTTTAAACAAATAGAATAAAAATCAGTTGGCAAGCATGTATACTAACAATTTCAACATCTCACGGACGTGGAACATTTTGAAAGCACATGATGTTAGCTCTAATTAAGAACCTTCTTATCTAGCAAAACAAGAGACCTACCCGAGGGCCGTCTCGTAGTTTTTGGTGGCCCTAAGCGATAACAACAACTAAGCCCTATTACACTTGTAAACTAAAGAGAAATTGCATATAAACATTAATTACATGACTCATATATGGTTAATATTATATGTATTTATATGCAAAATTAATAAAAATGTGGCCCCTTTTAAGTGGAGGCCCTGTGCGATGGCACCTATTGCACACCCCTCCGAGCCCCCTCTCGACCTACCAATATACTTAAAATACATTCATCTAGCAGCTAGTTCTCAAATCCAAACTATATCGCTTAAACATTCGGTACCATCAAACAATAATATGATTCACAGGAGATCAAAACGTAAACTACATAAACTTTTAACAAAAATATATGAAGACAAGTCTCTATTAATTATGGCTCTGTTTGGCGATGAGCTTTTTGGAGCGTTTAGAATATAGTGTTTGTTCGGCAACTGGTTTTTGTTTAGAAGCTCCTATTTAAACGCTAATAAAAGGAGCCTTTAGCGTTTTGCTTAGCTTTTATCACATTTTACACTTTATAATCACAACTAAGGCAACTATGTTACCCGACGCTTTTATAAAACAAATAGCTAACTCCTACAACTATGTTTCAAAAAAGTGTTTGGTACCAAAGATGCATATGTAAAATGACGTAAAAAGTAATCGCTGACGCTAACCACTTATTTTATTAGCATTCAAAATACAAAACTGTAAACACTCATTGTCAAGCAACCATTATATTTAGAAGGCTTATAAATGCTCCAACAAGCTTTTCGCCAAACATGATAACCAACCAATAAGTTTATGACGAAATTGGCATATTACAAACTTGAGAGGCTAATATGTAAATTTTTAGATCTAGTGACTAAAATGTAAATATCAAATCTACAGGGACTAAATAACAAAATAACACAAGTTACAGGTTCATGATAAATTTACAAACATTTGAAAATGTACTAAAAATAAAATTTGAAAATTATTAACAAAAAAAAAAAAAAAAAAAAAAAACCGTTATAAGAAAGAACTTTTTTTAGTAATTTTCTCATATAAAATTTGGTTTAAATATAAATAAATAAAAAATACTACGATGATGACGTCAGCGTGACTTCGTCGGCAAACATAGAACAAGCAGCTGTAACTTGAAAATGAAAAAGAAAGATGCATAGGAAGGTTTGAGGTAGAATTGTACCAGTGCAGAAGATAAACCCTAGCAGCTACTTTCAAATGTAGAGTAATGGTGTTTGGGGTTATGCTGGTGGTGGTATTGGTATATGATGGTTTTATGGTGTGGTTGTTTTATTACCGCACTATGCTTTTTTACTTTTTAACAAAATGTTGTGATTTAAAATAAGAGTAAAATTACACGGGGTAATTTGTCTTTTTCTTTTCATTTTTTTACTGAAAAAAAAAAAAAAAAAAAAAAAATATTTAACAATTTATAGAAATTTATCCCTATAAGTGCACTCGGTATCATTACTCAAGAACCAAGTGAAAGCTTAACATTTTCACGTTAAAGTTGCGTTACCCACACCGCCCCCTGCATTAAATCGCGTTAAACCCTTGCGTTAAAGCTTTAACGCTGCTTAAAGGTGATGTTTTTTTGTAAGTTAAGCTTTAACATCCACACCGTGTGGTGAGTTAAACTTTAGCTTAGTTTTTTTTGTTTAATTACTCCGTATAATAAAAGTGAGGCTCAAAATGTTGAGTTAAGGTTGAGTTATGATAAGGGGTGTTTTTATTTAGTTAAGGTGAAAAAGTTAAAGCTGATGTGGCACTAACGTGACACTGAGTGAAACTTTAACCCGAGGTGATGACACCTTGTGCTCTAAATCAAGGTTTTTAAGATCGAGATCTTACCTAGGATCGTTTTCTTTTTTGCAAGATCGTGATCGTAAGATCAGATCGGGATCCTAACACCCTACAATAATGTCATTTTTTAATGATCTTTGTAATATTATTCAAATCTACAAATTATTATATATTATAAACATGAAATTATATGAATGTTTCATGAAATTGTTGACCTAAATTATGAATATGAAATGTTTAAAAAGAATCACATGTTATTTTTTAAATTATATAAAAACATAAACCATAAATTTGTAGTTTTTTAGTTTGTGGTTCGAGAAAAGTAAGATCGGATTGTAGTAGATATTAAGATCTTATTGTCAAAATCGGGATCCTAAAAGATTTTAAGCTTGGTAAGATCCTACGTAGGATCCGGATCGTGTTTGCTTTTTTTGAATCGTAAGATCCTAAGATCAAGATCGGAATCTTAACAACTGATCTATAAATATCTCAATACTCCTACATTTTTATTCTCAATTTCAAACACAATCTTTATTTATATATTTTAATCTTCTCAACTAATAAAATGTCTCAAAAAAATTCCTAAAAACCTGACACCAACAAAACGTTCAAACAACACTGAATTCCAATTTTATTTTGGGTCACTTAACAAACGTTAATTTTCAAAACGTGTCGAGCCTTATTACTGTCCTTTTGGAAGACGTGTCTTCAACATAACAAATGAAAGACTCCACCAAGTCGTCGGGGTTAATAGTTGTGATTTTTAATGCTCATTTAGCAAGCAACAAATAGCTTTATCGATTTTTCGGAATGTTCCTTTTCCAACGCTGCATAAAATAACATTTTAAAATGTTGAGCATTTGGGTGCTGTTATATACATTATACTAATATAACTATGTTACCAAAAGTTTTTAATAAAAAAAATACAATTACTGCTCATTGCTACAACTTACTACTATTTTTGACAAACACACCTTAAATGTATCACAATTATGGGTGTGGATCAAGAGAAAAATGCATTTAGGAAGAAAAATGAGAAAAATGTGACGCACCAATTTTTAAGGTGCATCCTCCCCTCCAAAAAAAAAGAAAAAAAAAAAGTTCGAGGAGAAAAAAATATTTCCCACCAAAAATTTATTACTGTGATGTACATTTTTTTGTCCATTTCAGTTATAAAAATTGGTGCATCATAGTTATACTAACTTTTTTTAACTGTAATGCACCCAAAAAAAAGCATCACAGTTAGGAATTTTGGCGGGGAAAAAAATTTTGGCCCAATTTTTTATTTTATTATTATTATTATTATTTTTTTTTTGAAGTTGGGTGGAGGTTAGGGTGATGTAGTAGTGACATGATAGTCACTCCCATAGTTACTTATCACTTTTATATTAAGACCAACTTTTCTTATGATCTAATATCCCACAATTATTACATGTTTTTAACTTTTAAAACTTAAAAGCAACACTTAAGACTGCATATATCAAAACACTTATTTTTAATTACAAGTTTTGCTAAATTAGAAGTTGTTTTTATTAACATATACTTATATACGTAGTACTTATTAATTAACTTTTTATAACATACATGATTAGCTAGTTGTTCATAAGAAGGGTCAAAATCAAAGCGTCATCACCAATAGGCCAGAAGCTAGTAAAATTGCCGAAAATTTGATAAACTTTGAAGATACGGATGTGTTATAAATACCCTTTCTATATTGTCACATCAGAGGGTTTTCGTCAAACCGTATAACCCGCAATGCACACCGTATAAGCCAGCGATACACCCTATCATTGGATACCCTCTCTACGGAGGGTGTGGATAACTTGTCACTTGAAAATATTGTTTGACTTGTTTCCAAAAGTGGATCAAAGAATCTTCATGAGGTTTTTGACACATGTCTCGTCTTAAGATTTCATGGAAGGCAAGATCACAACAAAGCATCCGTATGTTTCAAATTAAAATTTTACTTTAAAAATTCACACAGTTCAAAAAATGTACAATCATTGTATTGTAAAAAAACAATTTTGGGACAAATCAAAGTATAAATGTGGACGTTTCGTTTGTGACGGAGAAAATAAAATTTAAACATTATTCTAGTCTAAGAAACTCAAGTGAGATTGTTTCGGCAACATGTTCTTAATCTCACATGGGCGCGGTAGAAAAATGAATGTTTCAATGGTCGAAAGTGTGTTGGTACCTTCTTATTTTCAAGTTTCATCGTTAAAAGGATCGAGGTAATGCCTAAGAGGCACAAGTTGGAGGTTCATGCATTGCTTGTCATTTCTAGAAAGCAAGGTATGAAGTCGTTTTTCAATGATAACTCCGTAACTCTATAGTCGTGTCCTATGGTAGTTAGGTTATACATCTACAAATCTACAATGCATTTCGATTTTACTCATGGGAAGAACAAGAAGCCATATTACTGCAGTTCAATGTCATCCAAATAGAAGTATCAAGGTCTGGTGGTCTAGATATGTTCATGATCTTTTTTGTGTAGGTAGATCATGTACAATCTAAACACATTCGTAAGATGATATGTTAAGAATTGTGTATGTATATATTTTTTTCAACCTTTGCTAAGGTGGTTTATAAAAGTTACCAATGTTCGCCCAGATAAAAATACTTCCTATCTATATGTTTTACGAGAGCTTGTTAGAATATTTTCTTTTTAACGACAGACGTCGTTAACTAGCAACTTAATCAACAATCCTCGTAAAACTGCACTGACATATTTCAAAGTATCTATATTTGCAGTAAGACCTTATGTTTGTGTATTTAGATTTCTTAACTATGTGAAGGACTTCGGGGTCTGTCCCGTTACAGTAAGAGGAGATGGGAGTCCCACCACTAAATATCAAACTTTTTTGTGATTAATAAATTTAGCAGATTGAGGTACCGTGCTCCTTCCGTAAATCAGCAACCATATTTACCATTAAATTCAAAAAATGTAAAATGACGAATTGAAGATATCACATTGCATGATAGCTTGAAGAGTATTTCTAAACAATTAATCCAACAGCTCAATAGTATTGGCCTATTCATTTTCCCATTTTTAATGACCTTCATAACAAAATCTGTATCTGATACAATCAAGTTTGTTTATTGATACTAGATTGGTGATCTTTTAATCACCTATGTAACTAGTATAAACTAACGCAATGACAAACGATAAGCATACATCAGTTTTTAACCCGATTTTAAACATTACTAGATGTACATTAAACTGCTGATAATCTTGGAAAACCC
The DNA here is from genome assembly GCA_019973895.1 of Chrysanthemum seticuspe. Classification (NCBI taxonomy): domain Eukaryota; kingdom Viridiplantae; phylum Streptophyta; class Magnoliopsida; order Asterales; family Asteraceae; genus Chrysanthemum; species Chrysanthemum seticuspe. The sequence continues at coordinate 265,854,662 of BPTQ01000005.1, read as the reverse complement.
AAGTTGTTAACACATAAAAAAAAATGGAATCATAATACAATTACACTTAATTATTCAGATCCATGCATATTCTGAATTGCACCCAGCTTGCAAGGCAATATATCTTTATAGCCACCAAACCTGTATAGTATACCCATATGGCCATATGCATAACATAAGCGATGCATTGTGGTATATATATAATGGCAAGAAAAGAAGCTAAAGGATTAACAAGCACAAAAGGATACAGAATTTCAGCAAAAGTATTAAATTCAGTAAGACATTACGACATAACCACAACTTAAGATTCAATACGCATACATGAAGTCAAAAGTATGCACTTAAAGAAAGTTTGTGGACAAAAACTAAACTACCAATAGCCGAAGTGACAATCTAAACAACCACGCTCACGCTTGATTTCCACCTGAACGTTCATCAACGAGACCCATCCGAAACAATCCATCCTCAATGAACCCATTTCCCACGATCTCCTGACCCTTCTTCACATGGCATCCCTCATCATCAAAGCCCACGCTAAATCCCATCTGCTTAAGCATTTTAACGGATATGCAACACTTCATGATTGCAGGCATATGAAAAACTCTTTCAAGAGTCAAAACCTTACCAGTAGTCAACTGAAGTTTCACCGTTCCATACCCGAGCACGTCAACACGACTTTTGTCTTCCAGAACCACCTCATGACCAGTCGCCGGTTGGTAGTCAACAAACATGTCCCTCGAGTTACAAACATGCATTGTGCAACTAGCAAGCAAGTACCACCCTCGAGCCCGAGCTTTGGTCAACTCTGGGTGTTCATTGCCCATCAACAAGCCTATCTTTTCATGATGCACTACTTTGGCATGTGTGGGTGGTTCTTTCATAAAGTCCATCTTATATAAAACGTCATCCTTGTACCCTTTTTGAACGACCACATCACCCTGCTTAATGACACATTGCCCACCCCCAAAAGTAACTCTGAATTCCGAATCATTAGCTTTGTCCGGGCTGAACCTAAGGGACGATATACCAATCCTGGCTACTTCAGCATTAACCTGGTGATCACTCATTGCACCTGGATGTTTATTGGCAATCACTTTCCTAACAGGAGGATCTCCCCTTAAGCTCAACCGATACACGCCATTCCCTAAATTATACCCTTTACCTATGACCTCGTGGCTCTTAGTAATGACACCTATCCCATCCACAATAGACGTGATGAATCCAAGATCATCGAGTTTGGCGACAGATACATAGCATTTACTGATTTTGGGTATATGAAGAACATTTGAAAGAGTCAAAACCTGTCTGTGTCGAATCGAATCACCACTGTACCAATTCCAGCTACTTCAAGATGATCATCGTTGTCCAAAATCACCTCGTGATCTCTCATTGGGTTGTAGTCCACAAACATGTCCCTAGAGTAGCAAACATGCTCTGAAGAACCACAATTCAAGTACCAGCCTTGAGCCTTGTTGTTGGATCGAGTCCCGTAGCCTATTATTGCCTTAAGCACCACTTTCTCAGTCCTCGTGGCTTTGGAATGTGGCATGTTCATTCTATCTGATTGTTACAAGAAAAATATGAAAATTTAATATTTATATTAGATCTTATGAAACATAAAATAGAAGCCTTTACATAAACATTGAATCGATCATGCTCGATGAAAGTAACAAGATAACAGAAATATAATAGCCACATAATAAAATGCTTGCAAACATGGAAACATTATGACATTTTTCATGTCATCGCATACAAAGGGTAACTTATAAGCATCATACAACACAAGACTACAGCGATTTTTGCCTCTTATGACGTTTTCATTTTCAGAAAGGTTTTACATTCCTTTTTACACTTTGTCTTGTTGATCGAAAAATTTTTCACAATTATTGTTTTTCATTTAAGTCGGAAAGCAATTAGTATATTGGTCCTAGTTAACGACAAACAGACAGCACACCTTGACCGGAAATTAACATAGTTTGAAAAATATTTTGGCTGTTCAATTGTTCGATCCACTCTATATGACAGCCATTATCACATCTGGAGATGCTAAAATCCTTTACAAAAATATGCATGATAATATAAATAGTGAGTATTATTTAACCGTTCAATCAGTTTACTTTGCCCTTTCAGTAAAAGTAGCCGTGACAATTTTATCAATGCTCTTACCGGAACTCTTGTAAAACATGCAACTATCGTGCAATTCCCATGATCCAAATGGACCTAATCCTACTGTACGACTCTACTTATAGTATAATTCCAAATTAACCAAATAATTGGACACTTCCGAATTTCCATATCAAACCCTTCAAATGACTATTTATCATAGCATAAACATGAATCGTCAAGGATGCGTGCACTAATAATACACGCACCCCGTCAAAAAAACACACACATGTAGCTCTTGTATTAATCTTAGCCCTAAGAATCTTCCTATATCGCTTAACAAGACACCTACCATACCAATATATATAATATCACCACATTACATTAATTTATCAAACAGCCACTAAATGTACGCCTCGTCGCCTCCCCAACTATATTGTGTAAGATTTGGTGCCATCAAAATGTAATAGAATTCGCAAACAGGGATCAAAACATAAACTATAAGAGCTTTAAAGAAACAGAACATCACATCTGTATAAAACAGAACATCACATCTGTATAAAACAAATTCTTTTAAATCATAAGCTAGGCAATTAATTAACAATAAATTGTCACATTGTAAAGTTCAGAGGCCAATCTGTAAATTTTCAGATCAAATAGCAGAATCAATAATGTGTAGATTTCATATGACTGGAATTATAATAGTAAGCATCAATTACAAAGCACGTGTACATGATCTTATCCCTAAGAACCTATGTGTCTCGCTAAACAAGAGACCTGCCTATATATTTCATCTCAACACAATACCTTCATCAAAAGACGGGTAAGAATAACCTTTAAGAAGTCGTGACAATTTAGCAAGCAAACACCATAACACACTCTTATCGTTCCTCACATAAAGCATGTTCAGATCTTCTCAATTTCACATGCCACAGCTATAGTCCCATTAATCCTACTCCCACTATAACACTCTACTCATGGTACAACTTCATATATTCAATCAAACAGCTGTATGCTTTTGCATCTTCGTAAACTAAATATTTATCATAGTATAAAGTATAAACATTTTCAGCTTCAACATACATAATCTCACCTCAATACATTCATTAAACAACTACCAAATGTACACTTTCCCAACTTTATTCCTTAAATATACAGTACCATAAAAAATGCTATAAAATCCGCAATCCGGAAACATAACATAAACTATGAAACAGAATATCAAACATGCATAAATTTTTTTTTTATTGATTATGGTTGTGTTTGGCTAAGAGCTTTTTTTCGAGCGTTTAGAATATAACTCTTATTTGGCCACAACGCTAATTAAAGGAGCGTTTCACGTTTAGCGTTTTGCTTAGCTTGTATGATATTTTACACTTTATAGTTACAACTACACCTATGTTATCAAGTAATTATATAGAACGAACAGGTACTGCTTAGTGCAACATGCTTGTGGCTAGTTGTAGCTGCTAGTTTTATCAAACATATATGGTTGGCAAAATTAGTAGCTTCAAGCGATTATTAAAAAGTGATTGTTGTTAACAAACTTATGTTTATGCTTAGCCCACTTATGTTTTATTAGCGCACTTTGAGCTATATATACATTATTAATATTCCTTATGAAATAAATCAAATAATAAACATAATGTAGATATAGCTCAAAGTGGGCTAAGTGGTTAATAAAACATAAGTGGGCTAATTAAACGTAAACATAAGTCCGTTAACAACTGTTGCCTTACCTAGTTGTAACTTGTAAGTATAATGTGTAAAATGATGTAAAAACTAATCGCTAACGCCAAACTCTTCTTTTATTAGCATTCAAAATATAAGCATTCAAACAAAATCTAAATCCTAGATGCTCCAAAAAGCTTGTCGCCAAACATAACCGTTACGCTTACGCAATTTATAACGAAAATTGACAAATATTATAAAGTTAGGTGACTAATTCATAAATTTTCAGATCTAGTGACTTAAATGAAAATATCAAATCTACAAGGGGCTAAATATTAAAAATAAATAAATAAATAAATAACAACTCTTTTTTTTTAAAGGTTATAGGTCCATAACCGTCAACCTTTCTTAAAAAATGAGGATCATCATGTAATAACTAGTCATAAAATTGCTTAAAATATATTTACGATGATGATGACGTCACCGTGACGACGTCGGTAAAAATCAACAGTAACTTGTGCTATATTTATTACTGTAACTTATACTAAAAAAGAAAGAAAAATGCATACAGGAAGAAATGAAGTAAAGAATTGTACCTGTGTTGTGTGAATGCAGCAGCAGCAGATATAAACCCTAGCTTGTTTGAAATGTAGTAATGCTTTTGGGGTTATGGTGATGGTTTTATAGTGTGGGTGTTTACCCTGTTTTATTACCGTACACTACTTTTTACATTTTGGGAAAATGTTAAATTGTAACCGAGTATATGTTTTTTTTACTCCTTGTTTTGTTTTGTTTTGTTTTAGGCTAGTCGCAATCGTGCATTTTAAATCGGTCGGTCAACCGAAATTTAACACTACGACCGATGTTAACATCGGTTATGTTGGATGTAGACATCGGTCCTGACATCAGTCGTTGAAAACAAAAACGCAACATCGAGCGGTTTTTCAACCGATATTCCAAACGTTAACCTTTTTTACTTTATTCGCCCATTTAAACTTATATTTGAACGTTGCATTAAAAAAAAAAAAAAATTACTTTAAAAAACTTTACCACTTTATAAATATTAACTCAAACTGTTTCTAAAACACACAATTTCAATCAACCATTCTAACGAAATACCCACGAAACACAAATTTTAATATGTCGTCATTCGAGCTTTTATTCGGTTCTTCTTCGTCTTCCGACGATGAAGAAGTTTTTAGTGAGTTTGTGGAGTTTGCGGATTTTGCTTGGAAGGCTTACAAAGCATCACATCCAAAAGTTCGACGAAGGTACATACGTAGGGATCATGAGGGTGCTCATAATCGTTTAGTGGCGTTATACTTCTCCGAAAACCCGCAGTTCGACGCAAGAACATTCCGTCGGCGGTTCCGTATGAGCCGAGAGCTATTCACAGAAATTGTTCGAGAGATAATCGATCACTATACTTATTTTCGACAAACTCTTGATGCTAGGGGCGTACCTAGTATTAGCCCATTGGTCAAATGTACTGCGGTCATTCGTCAATTGGGATACTGATAACGCTACACGCGTTGTTCGGGGTCAAGGAAACTTCCTTTTCTTCGAGCAAGTTTTATAACACCCTAGGCAGTGAACCTAATCGTTGTAGTGTAGTAATTAGGGTAAGCCACGAGTATTGATATCGTTCTCTAGGGGAATAGGAATGCTAGTAAGGAGTTACTACGCTAAGGTTAAGGTTGAGGAAGATTATTTTTTATCTTTTTATGTTTTATGAAATGGAAAGGTACGAATCTCGGGTATTGGATTTGGGGGGTTGGTATTTCTACCGATTACTCTACTATTATCTAATTATCTAAACTACGGTTGTGGGAGTCTATGTCTAATTAATGTGTGCTCGTATGATAGTTTAAAGATGTGTTTACTTAGTTTGTATTACTCCTTAATTATCTCCTATTGATGGTTGAGTGTCACGTCTTATTCTTAACTGCGTTGTGTGTCTAAAGTTGTAGGGTATGCGTTTCTCCCTAACTCTTTGAACTTACCAAAGGGTCTCGTCTACAAACCCACTAGGGATGATAAACTCCTACTCTAAGGCGCTCTTTGGATGGTTTAGCCTACAACTACTCAGGTAATTATATTCTAAGGTTCACAAAGATGAATCAAGCATTAAGTACACAACGAATGACCTATCGCATTACTAGATCATTAATCAACTAAGATAAGAAACAACCAATCAATATTTAATAATTAAGTTTCATACTTCCTAAGCAAACACACAAGTAAATTAGCCGGACATGGAGAACATGCAAGCATACACACAAATAATCAAAGACATAATTGAATTAATGAAGTAAAGACTTATCTTGATGTAAGATAGGGTTTAAAACCCTAAAATATTGTACAAGACACCTTAGGTTCGGTTTTAGGTTTTTACTCCAAAGACTCTCCACACAAAGACTGAAAAATTCGGATTCTATATATAAGATTACAATTGCGACGGCGTCACCTTATGTTTAGTGACGCCGTCATGTCGCCGTCATTAGGGTTTCGTCTTGGCCACGTTAACCTTGCGACGGCGTCACCTTATGTCCGTGACGCCGTCCTCTTCAGCTTCTGACGTCGTCTGGATTGCATCTAGGCCGTCTGAGTAGCGACGACCTACTCTTTCACAACTAGACGCCGTCACTTGAAAATACGAGTTTTGAGTCCTGTATCGTCACAATAATTTTGGGACGGCGTCGCCATTAACACCTGACGCCGTCGCCTTCTAGTTTCAGTAACTGTGAGTGTCTCGATTTTGACTTTGGCCATTTTCTTCATATATTCGCGCCTTTTCGTCCAAATAAGTGTCATTCCAGCATTTTGCCTTCAAGAGACCTAAAAAGTGAAAAGGAACGATATTAAGCAATAACGGATACAAAAGTGATCAAATAAGGACTTAAACGACCCCTCAAAATGGTACCTTTTAAAACCTTATCAAATATCTCTACACTTGTTATTTGCTTGTCCTCAAGCAAATGTGCTTTTAGCCAATTAATTTATAAGTTAGGGGTCATAAAGCATTAATTCAAAACGGTCCACATCACATATAAGCCCCGCAAAAGTCATAACAAGCACGGAAATTACATACTAGCACCTCACATGGGGTGTTTGGATACTCACATCTCTCTCGGGTGTATATATGAAATATAACAAATAGGAAATGGAAGATAAACACTCATTAACCGGTCCTAGTACATAGATTACCATAGGCTTGAGAATAGATCAAACCTCCATCGCTTTGGCGTAAGCACCTAGGAAAGACTATCAAAGAGGTATTTTAAAGGGTTGTAATGTTAGGCTTACGGTAGGGAAATAAGGGTTTGGTGGGATAGGCTATTTAGTGGTGGTAAGTAAAAAATCTTTATGTTAACTGCATATGAAGAATGGCGTTGCTAAGCCAAGACTCGACACTCTAAACTCTAGATAACTGAAATAAACAAACAAAAATTAAAGGATAGATGTAGGATGGTAGCCCGTATGATTTTTTTTTTTTTTTTTTTTTTTTTTTTTACACTCTATTTTTTTTTTCTTTTTCTCTTTTTCTATTTTTTTTTTCGATTTTTTTTTTTTTTTTTTTTTTTTTCATACACTTTTACTCTACCATCCTCTATGGTAACATCAAAATAATAGGGATTTATAGGCATATCCCTACACTTGAGTTTTTATTATACTAACACTAATTTGACCCGATTTGAAAAGATCAAAACACGTGGGGTACATTATTACGCAAACAAAGGGAATTTGAATTTTTAACGTTCCCTTCCCGTCATTTCATAAACTTTAACTTTTCCCATGAATCCCAATCGTCCCAAAACTGTATACAAAGGATATGACTCGACTTAGCAACTTATGCAAGCAACTAGATAATTGAACTAAGGGTTTAGGGTGATAACAAATATTTGCACTAAAAGTGAGTGCATAAGGGGTAGGCTAAGGCGATTTGGGTGTATATTTGGGGGTGGGGTGTAAACAATGCTCTTCATTGATATTCCGGAAAAACCGAAACATCACGAGAACCGCGAAAAGGATAGGCTCTGAGGGGTTAACTAGGGGTATCGTGTACTAAAGATGAGTACAACGCAAAGGGTGTGGGGGAATTACTCAACCGATGTGGAAGAAGTAATTATATTACAAGTATCAAACAAGGGTTATCCTAATGCCTCTTATCATTTAGTTATTCCTAACTACACAAGTGTAGCCTCACTTGCGATCTCAGAATGCATCACAAAACAAGTTCTAGAATCTAATATACTACCGGTTCACACTCTAAGCATTAAAGATGAATGCTTTTATTCCTACTAATCTAAGGGCGATCCTCACATTTTGGGTGGAATTTGGGTGGTAAAGGGTTTTGTGCTAGTCATATAATTTCCTATCCATGAGACGCTTTTGTTAAGACTAATGGCCCACTCCTATATGTCATAAAAAATTTTAAATTTGGTGCCAAAATTACCCTAACCGACATTTTCTCATGGTTTATTACACAATCGCAATTGGACAAAGCAAATAGTCAAGGATAAGCATAGTTTCAAAATTCCCGTTTTATTTTCCCTCCCTACACTTAAACTGAACATTGTTCCCAATGTTCCCCGAAAGTATCAAAGTTATGATAAAAGAAGGTAATTAAAAACGAAAGAAACTAATACTCCCCTGATTAGCTCGGTAGGATCCGTGTAAAGTGGTGGTTAAATCCTTTTCAAGAAGAATTATTGCGTGAAAAGCTCCTCCAATCTTATGTAACTTCTTCTTGACAAACTAAACCTGCACACTTGAAGAAAACAAACGAAACCTTCGCGTAAAATCGGCGGTAATAATATATATAAGACTCGATTTAAACTAGGATATAATGCTTGTGGAATGGATGTTTACAGAATTTCTAAGAAAATTAAAACCTGGAAAATTCGAAAAATTTATAAGTAGCTCAGAAAACGAGAAAAAAGTAATCTGATGTTTTTACTCCTTCCTGACGCCGTCAGGTTGCAATCCTGACGCCGTCAGGTTATCCTGACAAAAACTGGTCTGCGATTTTCTGGAAAAAATTCTGGAAAATTTACATCTTTAGAATCTGGAAAAATTTCAGCAAAACATCCATTATGACTCGATACAAGCATTTGACTCGAACAAACAAACATATATATCTTTTAGTTAATTGTTATTCTCATGTTTACGTTTCTTTTGAAAACGTGTGTAATCCTCCCTACACTTATCCCTTATGTAAAATACCTTTATATGCAATTAAGACGAGGTTAAAAACAAAATAAAGCATTTTTACAAATTTAAACATGAGGATAAACAATTAATAAAATATATAAGACACTAACAAGCAAACAATTAAGCATGGGTTGCCTCCCACGAAGCGCTTTTCTTTATTTAAGAGTCTTGTAGCTAGACTCATAGTCGTACATCTACGTTTTCTCATTACCGCCCTCTTGACGGTTTCTAATGGGGGATTCCATGTTGTAGAAGTGCCCTAAAATGCGCTTCTCTAAGAGTTCATCCTCTCCCCAATCGGTCCTATATTCCGGTCCTAGGCTCAAGCAATCCTTATAGAATCCGAAAATCTTAGCCATAACATAATCAACACCCTTCTCCCTATCCTCATCATTCCTATAATAGACCGACAGTTTAAGTTCCTTTTCATCATTAGAGAGTGATGAAAACTTCTCAATCTTAAACGGCATTTGGTAAGCTATGTCATCGGTCTCATTCTTGAATCGCACTACTCCTAACGAGGGGTCATAGGTCATCCCGGTGCTTTCTATGAAAGGTTTTCCTAGAATAACATGGGACAAACTAGGGTCTATGGCCGTGCTAATATCATCCACAATTATGAAATCCGTAGGAAACGTGAAACTACCTACATAAACGGGCAATCCCTTAATTCTTCCTAGAAAATTGCAACTAATATTAGGATCATTGGGGTCTTGCCTAGTTGGAATAGGCTTCTTCAATATCCAATTGTAATAGGTGCTAGTCATTATGTTGATTGGGGATTTTCGATCAATGTAGGCTTTTGCCACAAAAAGGTGTCCTATGACACATGGTATGTTAAGATTCCAAGGGTTCCCAAACTTGATTCGAGGACTTTTCCTAACATACATGTGACGGAAGTCACGCACTAAGTGAGGGTGGCGAGATAGTTCTTCTTCCGTAGGAAATTTGTTGAAATAGTCAATGTCTACTTCATCTACTTCCTCGGGTGTTTCATCATCCACAAGTGTATAGTCCTCTTCGTCATTTGTTTCATTAGGTTCAACTAAGGCGATGGTATTGACGAATTGGACATACTTCGTTAGCTTGCTTGGATCCTTAATCTCTATACCTGAAGGCTCGGGAGTTGAGATAGCACTAACCTTCTTATCACTATTAGCTATGGCTTTCAAAAGGTTGTCTATTTTCCTATCCATCTCGGCTTGTTGATGGTTAAAGCGGTCCGAGAGCTTAGCCATTTGGGTTTCTTGGGATGCAACTAGGTTTTGCAACATCCCTTCGACATTTTGTTGGTTAGGACCGTTAGGTGGGGGCCATGAGAAATCATTAGAGGTGAATTCTTTGGTTTGTCCCCAGTAGAAATCGGGCTTGCCTTTCCATGCCTCTCGGGTTTCATTGAAATTCCTAGGTCCGGGTGTTGTAGGGAATCTTCCTCCCGTTCCATTAATACGCGAGGATGCGTAGTCAACGGAAGCATGTTCTGGGGAGCGAGTGCTATTGCGCGTGTTATGAGGATCACAACACGGCTCACACGAGGAAGAAGCTTTGTTCACATGGTGTGTAGATTTAGGAGTTTCGTATGAGCTCATGAGGAATCTAACTTGATCTTCAAGTTCGATCATCCTACGGTCGGAAGGAGGCAAGGAGATTGCCTTAACGGTTTTGGGCAACTCACGGGGGTCATCCCAACTTTCGTTGTCATAGAGGGCGAGGTCCTCTATTATACCCCATGATTCTTCCGCGGTGAAATCACTAAGTTTTCCACCGGCCGCTTGGTCAATGGATCGCTTAGTGGGGAAGTTGACATGATCATAAAAGATTTGGACTTGGAGCCAAAGATCAATGCCGTGATGAGGGACTTTATGAAGTAAGTCCTTGAATCGGGTCCATGCTTCGTAGAGAGATTCACCTTGACGTTGTTGGAACATCAAGATGTCATTCCTAAGCTTAGTGGTTCTCCCCGGTGGGAAAAATTGAGCAAGGAAGCGAGAAGTAAGATCATCCCAACTTGAGATGGAGCCGGCGGGAAGTCGCTCAAGCCAATTACTAGCTTGGTCCCGTAGAGAGAATTGGAAGAGACGCAGGCGCGTGGTCTCCCGAGTGGTAGCATCAAGGTCGATGGAATCGACGATTTTGAGGAAATCCCTCAGATGCTGATTTGGATCTTCGGAACGATGTCCATGGAATGCACATCTGTTTTGCACCAACCAGATGGTGTCGGATCGCAGGGCCGTAGTTTGGGCTTGGTCGGGAAGCTCAATGGTGTTCCTATAGCCTAGGTGGCTTGGTCTCGAGTATTCACCAAGAGTACGGGCTCTTGGCGGGTCATTTGGTGGTGGGTTGATGAATGGTAGTGGGTTATCACCTTCCATGATGAAAAGTGATAAGATTACGAACAAAAGTTACGAAGAAGGGGGATAGACTAAGAGAAAGCTAAAAATAAGAAAAATTTACTTGATAGGAATCAAGCAAAGAACCTAAACGAGGTGGACTACTAACTAGCTATTCTACTCCCCGGCAGCGGCGCCAAAAACTTGATAACGCTACATGCGTCGTTCGGGGTCAAGGAAACTTCCTTTTCTTCGAGCAAGTTTTATAACACCCTAGGCAGTGAACCTAATCGTTGTAGTGTAGTAATTAGGGTAAGCCACGGGTATTGATATCGTTCTCTAGGGGAATAGGAATGCTAGTAAGGAGTTACTACGCTAAGGTTAAGGTTGAGGAAGATTATTTTTTATCTTTTTATGTTTTATGAAATGGAAAGGTACGAATCTCGGGTATTGGATTTGGGGGGTTGGTATTTCTACCGATTACTCTACTATTATCTAATTATCTAAACTACGGTTGTGGGAGTCTATGTCTAATTAATGTGTGCTCGTATGATAGTTTAAAGATGTGTTTACTTAGTTTGTATTACTCCTTAATTATCTCCTATTGATGGTTGAGTGTCACGTCTTATTCTTAATTGCGTTGTGTGTCTAAAGTTGTAGGGTATGCATTTCTCCCTAACTCTTTGAACTTACCAAAGGGTCTCGTCTACAAACCCACTAGGGATGATAAACTCCTACTCTAAGGCGCTCTTTGGATGGTTTAGCCTACAACTACTCAGGTAATTATATTCTAAGGTTCACAAAGATGAATCAAGCATTAAGTACACAACGAATGACCTATCGCATTACTAGATCATTAATCAACTAAGATAAGAAACAACCAATCAATATTTAATAATTAAGTTTCATACTTCCTAAGCAAACACACAAGTAAATTAGCCGGACATGGAGAACATGCAAGCATACACACAAATAATCAAAGACATAATTGAATTAATGAAGTAAAGACTTATCTTGATGTAAGATAGGGTTTAAAACCCTAAAATACTGTACAAGACACCTTAGGTTCGGTTTTAGGTTTTTACTCCAAAGACTCTCCACACAAAGACTGAAAAATTCGGATTCTATATATAAGATTACAATTGCGACGGCGTCACCTTATGTTTAGTGACGCCGTCATGTCGCCGTCATTAGGGTTTTGCCTTGGCCACGTTAACCTTGCGACGGCGTCACCTTATGTCCGTGACGCCGTCCTCTTCAGCTTCTGACGTCGTCTGGATTGCATCTAGGCCGTCTGAGTAGCGACGGCCTACTATTTCACAACTAGACGCCGTCACTTGAAAATACGAGTTTTGAGTCCTGTATCGTCACAATAATTTTGGGACGGCGTCGCCATTAACACCTGACGCCGTCGCCTTCTAGTTTCAGTAACTGTGAGTGTCTCGATTTTGACTTTGGCCATTTTCTTCATATATTCGCGCCTTTTCGTCCAAATAAGTGTCATTCCAGCATTTTGCCTTCAAGAGACCTAAAAAGTGAAAAGGAACGATATTAAGCAATAACGGATACAAAAGTGATCAAATAAGGACTTAAACGACCCCTCAAAATGGTACCTTTTAAAACCTTATCAGATACGCGGCCGTTCCTAATTCTCTTGACGAGAATCTGGCACTCGGTGCAACAACATCCCGTGAATGTCTTTGTAAGTTTTGCGAGGTTATCATGGAGTTATATGGTCGTGAGTATTTGCGAAAGCCCACGTATTCTGACCTTGAAAGAATATATGCTCATCACGAGCATAAGCATGGTTTTTGTAATATTTTTAACGTTATTTGAATAAGTTACGTAATGTTTTTAATGTTTATTTGAATTTCGTATTGTAATATATATTTTTTTTTTCAATTTTAATGAATTTTAAATTTGTTGTTTAAAATGTTTGAATTAAAAAAAAAAAAAAAAAAAAAAAAAAAAAAAAAAAAGGCAACATTGGGTCATCGACTGTGGCATCCGGGTCATGTCTGGTCGCTAGAGAGAGAAAACTGACGTGGCGCTGGTAACCTGGGTCATCTCCGGTCACGATTGTGACTAGCCTTATAGTACGTTTGGCGAAATTGGTTGGGGTTTCGAAACATAAATTTGTATTTTCATAAACTTGTTTGACAAATTAGCTTAGGCTTGAGTTTATTATTGCTAAATTACTAAAAATGATAAAATTAAATAATAAGTAATTAATAGTTTAAAAAAAGTATCCATAAGCCTCGACGCTAAACGAGACTTATTATACAAGCCGGCTTATTTTAAAAGTTTAAGCTATCGCCCCAATAAACCCTATCCCAAACACACCTTTAGTGTTTTGAAAAATGAACCAGACAAACTCGTTAAATCGGATTAAACTAAGACTACTCACAGTGAGAGCAAACCAAATGGTCGGTCTCCCCATTTAAGACTCGTCCCCACCCTTACTTCGCACAAACCAAACGCGTCCCCCACCTTAATTTTGAAAGTTTCGGTTTGTCAGGCGACCAAAACAAATAGAAGTAGTTGTGTGTACGTTTTTTTTTTTTCTTTTTTTTTTTTTTTTTTTTTTTTTTTTTTTAGGTTGTTTTTAGTTATGACTGCGGTCTACTACGAGTGTTTGGTCTGTGTTTGGTTTAGGATAGAGAAAGCCGAGTTGACGTTGATATGACGAGGTTATTTGGTTCTTTTTTTGTGGTTTTGTAGTAGTCTAAACAATCAGCCGGCTAAGTAAGGAAAAAACATGGAATAAGAAACAGCTTCGGTTTTAAAAATCATACTTTACAAAAGTATAATAAAGCTATCCATGCTCTATATTTGAAGATAAAAATAAAGCATTTGTCAAGATTAATATCTACTCTTCAAACAAATAATAATATATCTATTAACATAAAAGTAAAGTAGATAACTAAGTGATAAAGTTAGAAAAATATTAATTGAATACATAAGGTTTTTGAAACTAGAATTTAGAGTAAATGTTGGAACTACTTGGAGGGAGAGTTAGGGAGAGTTCTGATAAAAAAAAAAAAAAAAAAAAAAAAAAAAAAAAAAAAAAAAAAGTGAGTCAAAACATTACAATATATTTTATATATATCCACAAAATAGATGTAGTTCTTTATAAATTTTTCCCACCTTTTATTTATTTTATTTTTTTTCTTCTCATTGAATCCTTCCCAAATGAGAGATGCAACCAAATTTGAAAATTTTGTAAAGTATGTGACTTAAACACAACCATAAAGACATAAGTGTTTGGAATCCTTATTTTCATTTTTGCGGAAAGAAGCTATCGTAGTAAGTTGCTTAAAGTAACTTTGAAGATGTCATTTCCTGAGATGGATCAAAGGTTACTTTATCCATTGTACAAAAGCCACGCTCAACAACAACTACTCATCTCTCACAAGCATTGTCAAATAAAGAATCAACATTGGATATATCAAATAAAGCTTATACATTGTACAAGTGCCTCGGGTGAAAAATGAAAAAATAGGATTGTATTATAAGACTTCAGTTAAACTTGAGGTAAATGTGGGTGACCCAGTCACCCTTTCATGCATTTCTCACGAGTGACTCATTAATTGAGTATGTTGTGACGCGTGAGTCATGGGAAAAGAGGAGGGAAGTGATGACCTTGCTCACCTCTCGGTTTATGTGCATTTTTGGGTCTCACGAGGTGTTTTTATTATTGTTTATTTAATTTGTGAGTGTGTGGGGGGTATGGCTGTATAAAGTGGATATTTTAATGAAAGGTGAAGAGAAAGTGGTGACCATTACGTGTGAAAAGTGAGAGAAAGTGAGGTCAGGTGAATGATGATGTGGCGTTGAGATGGAAGGTGACACCACTACCTCTAGTCTAAGACCGCTCCCAATAGAGCGTGAGGGAGTCATTTTTGCATCACGTCACATGTGAGGCCTCATTGGAGGTGTTTGGGTGGCACGTGAACCAAGAGAAAAAAGCTAACGAATTGTGAGCCTTTCACCACTCGAGCATTGTGTAAAAGTGGGCTATTTTTAAATGTTATTAGTATTAATTATTTAGTTTGTGAGTGTGTATGAGGTATATTTGTATAAAAGTGAGTATTTTAATGTTGCTCTCAGCAAGAGCGTGAGGAGTAAAAAAATACCCATGTCACACGTGAGCCTCACTGGGAGGTGTTTGTATGGTACGTGAGAGCAAGCAAAATGATGGACGAAAGGTGAGGAGCTCACTACTCAGCCTTTTTGTAAAAGTAGGCCCCTTCAATTTTTTTTTATTAATAATTATTTAGTTTTTGAGTGTGGGGAATATTTAGTGAGGTATGTTTGTATAAAAGTGAGTATTTTAATGAAATGTGAGGGAGTGGTGTCTATTGGGAGTGAAAAGTGAGAGAAAGTGAGGTGAGATAGAAATCTGATGTAGCACTGAGGTGGAAGGTGAAATTGTGTGAGCGCTGGGAGTGCCAATAATAGTCTAATTAAAGGTGAGGAAGTGATGACCATTGGGGGGAAAAAGTGAGAGGATATAAACGGAGAGATAAAGTTGATGTAATGGAGAGTTGGAAAGCTAAGTATTGTGACCATTGAGGATGGTCTAAGAAATGAGTATATTATTTGGTTATTAACAGAGTTTTTAAAAACACGACACTTTTTTATCGGGTTCCCGATTGATTAAGAAAATTGACACATGGAAAAAACAATCATCAAGGTCTTGTGACACCTCGGAACCTCTAGTTCCGTCTCGTAGCGCTCACTGGGAATTACATGATGAACCATGGCAAAGACTCTTCATATCAGTGACCAAAGATTATAATTTATGGTGGGCAAGTCAATATTATAGTATTTGGTAATTAAAGGAAAGCAAATGACCGAAGATACGAAGTATTTATGAAACCTATGTGAACCGATAATCTTACTCTTATTGCTTCTTATGTAATTATTATTAGACGAAGGACCAAACACGTCAAGTAGAAACTTTGTAACCATAAAACGATTATAAAAAACAGTTAGGAAAAACGGTTACAAGAACCAACCGTTACATCGGTTAGATCATACCGATTAGAATCTTATATATATGCATGTATCGAATCTTATTAGAAGTTAATAGACAATTTACTTATTCACATTACTTTACATTTGCAATCTACATATATTGATCTAGAGTTTGGGACAACAATTGGCATCAAGAGCATAGGATCAACACTTCGTTTTTGGTTACCAAGATACTATACGCATAAGAAGAACCCAAGGAGAATACGCAGAAAACATTTTGTTTTCATACGCAGCAAACATTTTTCCATACGAAAGGAATTTTGTTTTTTAACAAGTTTTTGTTTTCTCTCTACTTCCAAGAGAAACAAACGTGGATAAGCATACGTAGAAGATAGTGCACAATCGTTTACGTAGGAGATTGCAAACGTTTACACCAAACGGATTGGTGGGGAAACCTTGTTGGCGAAAACATAGGGAAGGAAGGAATTCATACACTTTGTTCGGGATAGAGAGCGAGTGGGCAAATACTTTGAGAAAACCGGTTATACTCAAACTCAAAGTAGAAGAATACACGGGAAACATGCAGGAAAACGTTGTTGTGGAAGGAAATACGTACGTGATAAGAAGAAGGAGTACTCAAGTTTGTGTGGAGTAGTGTTGGGCGACACAAAGAAAACAACGACGTGAAGAAGATCAGAAGCAAAACTTGTATTTGTTTTGGAGATTTGGTTACCATCTCGGTACCATTTTTGTACGTGGGAAGTTGATTTCGAAATATAGACATCAATAACGTACAAGGGAAAAGAAAGTAGACGTGTGTAATGTGGAGGAACAAAAAAAACAAAACATTTCTTTCGACAAAAATCAATTCGAATAGAAATTTTGTTTGGGGCTCGTTGGGAAGAAACATTTTGACACAAGGACAATTCATTCGAACTCTTACAAAAGGTCGAGACAGTTTGCTTTGGGTCAAAACAAAAGGAGGCCAAAACCATTTGTGAAAGAAATTAGAAGAAAAACTTGGTGACTTTCAATTCGAGGGTACAAAATTCGAACAAGGAAGAACATCAACGGTTACAACGAGATAAAGAAAAGGGGAACCAAAGGGAACGTTAGTAAACAATTCTTACTAACGAAACAAAAGAGAATACACTAGTATTCATCACTTCTACGAGGTCACAAGTTAAACCTTTTCTGGATTCATTACATTTAGAATAGTATAGAATAGCATAGAATATTTTATTTCATACTATTAGGAAATCCCGAAAACTATTTATTGATCCCGTATTATTAGGATTCCTGGAAGATTAGATATTTCATTTTTATATAGAAAAACCACACTAGGAAGGATAAATCCCATTAAATTAGAAAGTGAAGATACTAAGCACTTTCAAGATGACTGTCGACGATATAGCAAGTACACCAACTACAACAAAACCCGTAACACCTATTGCACAATATCAATGCCCTAAGTTGAAAACCAGAAACTACACAGTTTGGGCTATACAAATTAAGGTTATACTAGAGGCACATGGCTTATGGGAAGCAATAGAACCAAAGATAGATACACAAGTTGATGATAAGAAGGATAAGGCAACGACTGCCTTCCTATATCAAGCGTTGACGGAAGATGTGATCTTACAAGTAGCAGGTTGCGAGACGGCAAAGGATTTGTGGGATTCGATAAAGAAAAGACACGTTGGAGAAGATAGAGTGCAGAAAGCACAGTTACAATCATTGATGATTAGGTTTAACTCACTTCAGATGAAAGAAGATGAAAAGGTGGATGCATTTGCGGCTAAACTAAACGGCTATGCCACGAAGGCAAAAGAATTAGGGAAAACTTTGGATGAATCACTTTTAGTTCAAAAACTATTAGACTCCACACCAGATAGGTTCATTCAGATAGTAGCATCCATAGAACAAACAAATGATCTCGACGACATCACTTTAGATGAGATCATTGGAAGACTCAAGGCATTTGAGGAAAGGATAAAACTCCGGAAGGGAGGACAAGTAGAAAGCCAGGAAAACCTATTATTCGCACATGGCGAACACTCAAGAAATAGGAAACATTTTTACAAACGTGGAGGGAAATCAAATTTCTCACGAGGGAACTGGCAGAATAATAGAAATAGAAATAACTCATAAGGAGGGAACTCTAGTTATAAAGAGAGTTCGGATAAGAATAAAGACGAGTGGGATGTGAGTAAGGTAAAATGCTACAGGTGTCATAAAATTGGACATCTTAAAAGGAATTGTAGAGGAAAACCAGCAACTCAGGAACAATCAAACCTTATCTTAGAAGACGATGAACCATCACTACTAATGACTATGCACGAAACTGAACATAAGGAAGTGTTGTTGAATGAAGAACAAATTCAACCAAAGAAATATGCTACAGCGGACGCAAGCATATGGTATTTAGATAATGGTGCAAGTAACCGTATGACGGGAATAAAGAGTCATTTTAGGGATATTGATGAAAGCGTAACAGGACGAGTACGTTTTGGAGATGGATCGTATGTACAGATAATGGGTAGACGGTCTATACTATTAGGTTGTAAGAACCAGGAACATAAAGTAGTATCGGAAGTATACTACATATCAAACCTCAAGAGCAACATACTTAGTCTAGGACAACTTACGGAAATAGGTTGTAAGGTCATTATGGACGAAAACAAGTTGAATTTGTATGATAAGAACAAGAAGTTGTTGATGAAAGTAGAAAGATCTAAGAATCGACTCTACAAAATCCAGTTACAGATAGAAGCACCTATATGTCTCTTAGCAAATATAGATAAGCAAGCATGGTTATGGCATGCTAGATTAGGTCATCTGAACTTTGACGATATTAACAAGATGACTAAGAAAGGTCTAGTAGAAGGAATTCCAAGGATAAATCATGCCGGGCAGATTTGTGATGCATGTTTATTAGGAAAACACAGTAGAACACCATTTCCAAACCAAGCTAAATTCAGATCAAAGAACCCGTTGGACTTAGTATATGGAGACCTTTGCGGTCCTATAAGTCCAGCAACACACTCAGGCAAGAAACTCATTTTCTTGTTAGTGGATGATTGTACACGTTTTATGTGGGCCTACTTTCTGACATCGAAAGATGAGGCATTTAGTACATTCAAGGAATTTAGACAGAAGATAGAAATAGAAATGAAATTGAAAATAAGGATGCTAAGAACGGATCGAGGTGGTGAATTCACATCAAATGAATTCACAAGGTACTGTAAGAAAACGGAATAGCACGACAATTGACAGCACCGTACTCCCCACAACAGAATGGAGTAGTGGAGAGAAGGAATAGGACAGTGTTATCAACTACAAGGAGTATGATGAAAGCAATGAAGTTACCCTTAACTTTTTGGGCGGAAGCAGTTAAACATGCTATATACATACTCAATAGGGTACCTACGAGGGCCTTGATAGATAAACCTCCATACGAGGCACTCTACAGCAGAAAACCAAATCTGGAAAACCTAAGAATATTCGGATGCACAGCTTATGCAAAGATAACGATACCTCACTTAAAGAAGTTGGACGACAGAAGCATACCATTGATTTACTTAAGAGTAGAGGAAGGATCAAAAGCATGTAGGTTATATGATCCAATAGCCAAGAAGAAACATGTTAGTAGGGACGTAAAGTTTATGAAAACAAAATCGTGGGATTGGAACAAAGATGAAGAGGATACGAGCACACAAGACACATTTTGGGCTAGTTTTGTGGTAGAAGGAGTTGACAATGAAAACCTTACACCAGTTAACATAGAAAACGATGACAACACGTATCATGAACAAGATCAGACTCCTGATCCAGTTTCACCAATCACACCACCGACATATAATTACGACCCACAGTCAGAAGAGGAAGAAGAAGCTACTACTAGTTCTGTAGAGAACTCAAGAGATAGATTTGATCATACACCCGTACGTGAATATAGAGATATGACGGAAATATACAAGTATGCACGTAGAGTTGAACCACAAAGTTTGTTATTTACGGAAAAAGAACCCCGTAATTACAAGGAAGCATCAACAGATGAGAAATGGATTGAGGCCATGGAGATTGAATTGGATTCAATCAACAAAAACAATACATGGACTCTTACTACATTGCCAGAAAATCAAAAGGCAATAGGACTCAAATGGGTTTACAAGACCAAGAGGGATGCAAAAGGAAATATCATCAAATACAAAACAAGGTTAGTGGCAAAATTTTATGTACAAGAACAAGAAATAGACTTTGATGAAGTATTTGCACCGGTTGCTCGGATAGAGACAGTTCGGTTGATATTAGCGTTAGCAGCATATCATGGATGGCAAGTACATCATTTAGATGTAAAATCGACATTTTTACATGGAGATTTAAAGGAAGAAGTTTACGTTACACAAACTGAAGGATTTATTCAACAAGGAAATACATGAAAAGACTATAAGCTTACTAAAGCTTTATGGCTTAAGACAAGCACCGAGAGCTTGGAATGTGAAGCTTGATCGAACGTTAAAGTCTCTAGACTTTAAGAAGTGTAATCTCGAACAAGCAGTTTATACGAAGAGAAACAAGAATTCTACACTTATAGTTGGAGTCTACATAGATGATCTAATAATCACAGGCACTCCAAGGAAAGAAATCGAAGAATTCAAATCCCAGATGAAGGATATATTTGAAATGAGCGACTTAGGATTGTTAGCTTATTATCTTGGGATAGAAGTCACACAGACAGGAGGAGAGATTACAATCAAGCAGACAGGATATATAAACAAGATCTTGAAGGAAACAAGTATGGCAGACAGCAATGATACGAAGATACCTATGGATACTAGTACTAAATTGGTCAAGGCGGAAGATGGAAACTCAGTTGACGCAACTTATTACAGAGCTTAATCGGAAGTCTCAGGTACTTACTGCATACAAGACCAGATCTTAGTTACTCAGTCGGACTACTCAGCAGATTCATGCAAGACCCGAAGGATCATCACCTGAAGGCGGTAAAGCAAGTAATCTGATACATCAAAGGAACAAAGGAGCATGGCATAATATACAAGCAAGAAGGCGGCTGCAAGATTACAGGTTACAGCGACAGTAGTTATAGAATCAACACTGATCAAGGAAAAGGAACTACTAGGATCGTATTTTATTTCGGAGAGTCACCTATTACCTGGTGTACTCAGAAGCAACCAACGATGGCGCTATCATCATGTGAATCAGAATTCATGGCGGCTACTGCAGCAGCTGTTGATCTTGTTGAACACAGTCAGACCTTGACAGATCTTGAGCACTCGTGGATCGTTAGTGTTGCCTATGTAATCATAAGCAAACTAATAGAAAATCTCTACAACCCGTATTCTATAGCGGAAAGTAAATACAAGTTGTTATGACTAAGAACACTTAGATCCTCTATGGATCTTTTATTTAACTGAAACACTATGTTTCGAAATTGTTATCTATTACAAACTATGAGGTTCCTTTGATAGACAAAGAACCCTAATCTATTACTACTCAATCGACTAAACATGCAAGCATGCATTTAATGACTAAAACACTAAACAATATTGAGCAGTACAATAAAACCCATGCTAACCTCGGGCAGTTCAAGAATAATGATGGGTTAGCATTTAAATAATACAGCGCATGCTGATCCTAGTCAGCTTCCACTCTTCAGCAGAAACACGGCACGGCTTTATACTTCAGCAGAATCTCTTCTTCAGCAGAATCCTTCGGCAGTATTGACAGCAGAAATCCTACTTCACATAATTCCCAACAATCCTCCCCTAAACTGGAATTTGACTTGGTTAAGTTCCAGTTTCCTAACCTTGATAGATCTGTATAGACTGCAGTACTAGAGGATTGTTCTCAAACATCAGTAGCAAAGAACCAATAATAATCTCATCTCTATGATGACCAAACTTTGAAACGCCAGGTCTTTGCAGCAACAACAGACAGAATGTACATCAAAACTCATTAGTTGCATACTATTCTCATCACATCCAGGTGTGTTAACTCCTGTGAGAGGCGAATCATTGAAAATAATGGATTTGATGTCTCTTTACCAATAGCCATCACTACTGGAGTAGCTAGATGTTTAAGTTCGAAAACTATGGTACATTGATAACCATCTGATTTATTAGCAAATCAGCAACTATATAAACGGATTTGATGTGTCTTTACCTGTAGCCGTTTGCTCAGGACTAGTCAATTCTTAGAATTGGTGAATTGATAACCAAATATGGATTCAGTTGCCTTTACCACAAGCCATATACTTGTGGGCTAGCCAAATTTTGGATTCCAAAAAGGAATAGACCATGGTGAATTGATGACCATACAACTCTCAGCAATTAAGCATGGGTGGTTGCAGACCCTATGATTTTGAGCAAATCATTACAGCTATAAACATATTTGATGTGTCTTTACCAAAGCTGTACCCTTTGCACTAGCCAACTCTTTGATATACACAAGGTATATCTGGTGAGTTAAAAACCATCAACAAAATACAACAAACCTGCAAAAGAAAGTCTTTTTTTTTTTTTTTTTTTTTTTTTTTTTTTTAACTAAGAAAAACAAACAAGACAAAGAAAAATCCTCCCCTGAGGCATATGTCTCCCCTGAGGCCTATGCCTCCCCTTAAACTTTGCAGTTAAGGGTTAAGCATTCCAATATTGACCACAAGGTGTTGAAACCTTGGTCCATCAAAAGCTTTTGTTAACAAATCTGCCACATTATCATCTGTATGAATTTTCGCCACATTTATCAAATGTTTTTCATATGCATCTCTTATAAAGTGGTGCCTGATTTCAATATGTTTGGTTCTACTGTGAAAAACTGGATTTTTGACAATGCATATGGTACTCTGATTATCAATAAAAAGAGTTGTGTTCATGAAGTTATACCCATAATCCAGCAGTTGGTTTTGAATCCAAAGGACCTGTCCACAGCAATTTGCAGCAGCAACATACTCTGATTCAGTAGTTGAGGTAGCCACAATGGTTTGTTTCTTGCACTGCCAAGAAATCAGTCTCGTTCCAAGGAATTGACAGCCTCCAGTTGTGGATCTCCTATCCAGATTTGCACCAGCATAATCACTGTCACTATATGCTTCCAACTTAAAAGGAGACTCTTTTGGGTACCAAAGGCCTAAATGAGGTTGGCCTTTGAGGTACTTAAAGATCTTCTTGACTGCATTGAGATGGGAAGTAAGAGGAGTGACTTGATGTCGAGAGCAAACACTCACAGCAAAGGTAATATCAGGCCTTGAAGCTGTTAGATACATTAATGAACCAATCATGGATCTGTATAAATGAACATTCACAGGAAGATCTGGTTCATTGTTGGCTTTTGTTTTTGGAGCTTCATAAGGTGTTGTGGCAGTTCTGACACCTTCCATACCAAATTTCTTCAACATGTCCCTCACATATTTATCTTGACTGATAAATATCCCATCTTGTTTCTGCTGAACTTGGAGACCCAAAAAGAAAGTAAGCTCCCCCATAGCACTCATCTGAAATTCTCCCTTCATCAGATCCTCAAATTCCCTAATAAGGTTTTCTTTATTAAAACATAAAGAAACTAAAACTACTAATACTACTACAAGACGCTCTATGCGTTTGCTAGACTCTCATTAGGAGATGTCTTCTATGAAATGAAATGAAAGGATGAGTAAGTAACCCTAGCCGCCATCCCTCTTTATATAATAGAGGGAGGTTACAAACCCTAGCTTACTAGAAAAGCTAACTATTACATATTAGGTCCTCATTGTTTTTTCTTTCTTCATTCTTGCTCGTTTTGTAATCTTATTCAGCAGAATCACTTCTTCAGCAGAATCACTGAGTCAGCAGAATCCATCAGCAGAATTCTTATTTAGAAGAATTCCCAACAATCTTCCCCTAAACTGGAATTTGACTATGTTAAGTTCCAGTTTCTTGATAGTACAAAACCACCTGTATGAAGAAACAATGGTAAAACATGTCATCACAAATAATCCGCTGCACATCTACTAATCTTCTTCCCCTTCATCTAAAAGGGGTCTTGTGCAGCTCGTAGACGCTTCCTCTCAAGTGATGCATGTATGTAGATGGTAAGTAAATAAACAGTAAGCTTCCTCTTAAACTATACTAACCATCTCTCGATTTTTTTTTTTTTTTTTTTTTTTTTTTTTTTTTTTTTTCACTAAAAAAAAATTCCCACGGTATAAAATAAGATATAGACCAATGAAAAGGCATGACCACCGTACTAACCATGGATCGCACCACACCGTAACTATCATGTGTATTCTGCTGATGTAATAACTGAGTCCATGTAGATCTGGGACCAATGAAAATCAGCAGCAACAATATATCAGCAACAATGATACAACCAGACGTGCCCCACCACATGCGAACCATCAGCAGCAACAAAACAAATATTGACCAATCGAAGTAACGATTGACCATTTATTCCAATCTCCTAAGCTCACGTACCAACAAGTGGAGACCATCGATTGAATATAATAAATATCAACCCATGCGTATCCAACCCCAAACATGGGACCTATTTTCCACCGTCCCACTTAGCCAATTAAAACACTCGAATAGTACAGTGGGGACCACGATGAGAGTAAAAACACATGATATCCGCCTCCCTTGTGACCAATAAACTCACGTGAATATCTCATACCATCAAATGAATTGGACCAATTGATGTGAAACATCACGTGAGATGAAAATGGTGGACCAATTAAAATGCAAGACCAGCGAAGAGTCATAGACCGCATCACATCAAATATTCGAACATAATGAAACCAATAAAGAATAATTGTGAAGACCAGCATGAACAAACGAGTGGGACCAGATTACACAAGTCATATCCAAAACAAATGATAGTAAACGAGAAACTACTCACTCGTTTAGTAGGGAGCCACCAGTAGCCAATCAAAACGTGTACAAAACCACGTTACCAACATTGATTTCCAAGCATCACCATTTGATTAATAACAACTCCACGTGAATCATCAATAAACGAATCTGAACTTCAAACTGCTACTCGCCATTAAATTCTTTATGTCTGCCGCCTCCTTTGTTTTTCAGATCTGCTGCAAAAATCAATTCGGGTATAAACCCTAAATAGAGGAAAACCTTATAAACCCTAGATCGAGAGCCACGAGGCTCTGAAACCAATTGTGAAAACCAAGATCCGGACTCAACTAGGGTATAAGCAATATTGATTGATTAGATGCACAGTGGAATAGAAATAACACAATCAACATCACTAATAAGGTTTTCTTTATTAAAACATAAAGAAACTAAAACTACTACTACTACTACAAGACGCTCTATGCGTTTGCTAGACTCTCATTAGGAGATGTCTTCTATGAAATGAAATGAAAGGATGAGTAAGTAACCCTAGCCGCCATCCCTCTTTATATAATAGAGGGAGGTTACAAACCCTAGCTTACTAGAAAAGCTAACTATTACATATTAGGTCCTCATTGTTTCTTCTTTCTTCATTCTTGCTCGTTTTGTAATCTTATTCAGCAGAATCACTTCTTCAGCAGAATCACTGAGTCAGCAGAATCCATCAGCAGAATTCTTATTTAGAAGAATTCCCAACAGCAGCATGTCAAGCCTTATGGCTAAAGCGATTGCTTAGTGAACTAACTGGATGGGAAGAGAAAAGGATAACGCTGAAGGTCGACAACATTTCAGCAATAGCACTTGTCAAGAACCCAGTTTTTCATGGACGAAGCAAGCACATCGATATTCGCTACCATTTCATTCGTGAAAGCGTAGAGAATGGGCACATCAATGTGGAACATGTCAGCTGAGAACTACAAAGAGCAGATATTCTAACGAAGGCTCTACCAAGATTGAAGTTCGCGACTATGCGAAAAATGCTTGGAGTTCAAGACTTAGGACGAAGCAACGATCAAGATTAAGGAGGAGAATGTGAACCGATAATCTTACTCTTATGGCTTCTTATGTAATTATTATTAGACGAAGGACCAAACACGTCAAATAGAAACTTTGTAACCATAAAACGGTTACAAAACAGTTAGGAAAAACGGTTACAAGAACCAACCATTACATCGGTTAGATCATACCGATTAGAATCTTATATATATGCATGTATCGAATCTTATTAGAAGTTAATAGACAATTTACTTATTCATATTACTTTACATTTGCAATCTACATATATTGATCTAGAGTTTGGGACAACAACCTATGGCCAGTTACGAAGAACCAAAACAGATGTAATAACGAGTATCATAGCATAGAATTCATAAGGTTTTGGAAATAAACCGAAAGGTTCCCTGGTAGGTAAGACAGCAAGAAAGTACCATGTATGCAGAAATTATTTTACTCTAGAAACTCAAGTGAGATTGGTTCGGAAACCTGTTCTTAATTGTACATGGGCTGGAGAGATTAATACCTAGGAGTATATGTGCAAGAGTTGGAGGTTACTAGTCCGTGTGCCGCTTGACATATGTAGAAAACAAGGAACGAAGTCTTTTTTAAATGATAATTACGAGTGTCGGTTTCAAGGTAGTTAAGTTAGACACACTTGCTTAAACCTGAGAAAAAGAATTTAACTGTTACATTTCAAATGCAGAATAAATATTCATTTCCAGTTGAGGCCTGTGAAAAAGAGGTTAACCTCTACATGTAAGGACGCTCTTAATTAAGCCTGTCATATGGTAGTTATGTTACACTTAATTAAGCGCGTGAAACTATCGAAACTTTCATTTCCAGATTAGTTGACATTATAAATAAACTGGAATAAATCGTCATACAAAGTAAACATTTCAGTTGAGGCTTGTCAGCAGCCTCCATCGTTGCACCATTGAAATAACAGCGTGTTGGAAACGCCAATGTTGTTTAATAGAAGTTTTAAGTATCTTATTTCTCAGTTGGACTTTATTTCTTGTATGTGTATGTTTTAAGTATCAAACATTAGTATATGTACATGTAAACTTGTTGATTATCTTTGGTGAAACAAAAGTTTGTTACACACAATATTAGATGTGGTCATGTCGATCCTGTGACTAACAAGATGGCTCATCACTCATAACACTACACTTCATCTATAAGTGTACGCGTTTGAAGACTCGTAGTGTCACCTTGGGAGCAGATGCATATTCTGAACTGCACCTCAGCTTTCAATCACTAACGCAGTAAATCTTTATTGGCTGTTTGTACCAAAACCTGAATATGTATCCTAATAAAGATAACATAAAAGCTACAGCATTGTAGTATATATATATATAATGGCAAGAGAAAAAGCTAATCGATTGTCAAGCACAAAAGCATACAGAACATAAGTCTTCAGCAAAAGTATAAACTTCAGTAAGACATAACCACAACTTAAGATTCAATAGGCATACATGAAGTCAAAAGTATGCACTTAAGAAAGTTTGTGGACAAAAACTACCATAGCCAAAGTGACAATCTAAACAACCAAGCTCACGCCTGATTCCCACCTGAACGTTCATCAATGACACCCAACCTAAACAATCCATTCTCAATGAACCCATTTCCCACGATCTGCTGACCCTTCTTAACATAGCATCCCTCAGCATGTAAACCCACGCCTAATCCCATCTCCCAAAGCTTGTTCATGGATATACAACACCTGATGATTGAAGGTATATGATAAACATTTTCAAGAGTCAAAACATTCCCAGTAGTCAACTGAAGTTTCACTGTTCCAAACCCGACTACATCATCACGACTATAGTTTTCCAGAACCACCTCATGACCAGTCACGGGTTGGTAGTCATCAAACATGTCCCTCAAGTTACAAACGTGCATTGTGCACCTACTAAGCAGGTACCACCCTCGAGCCCCGGATTTTGTCAAATCTGGGTGTTCTGTGGCAATCTTCAAGCCTATAGTTTCATGATGCACTACTTTGGTAAGTGGGGGTTCTAACATCAAGTTTTTCTTATATAATACGCCATCGTGGTACCCTTTAAAAGCGACCACACCACCCAGCTTAATGACATATTCCCCATCCCCACAAGTAATGCTTAATGCCGATTTACTGATCCCGGCCACATCAGCATGATCATCAATGTCCAAATTAACCTCGTGATCAATCACTGGGTCGTAGTCAGCACTTGGATGTTCCTCCACAACACTCAACCGATACAATTCGTCCTCGACGTATCCATTTCCAATGATCTTGTTACCCTTCTTAATGTCACAACCCTCACACCAAAATTCCACGGTAAATCCCATCATAATAAGTTCGCCAATGGAAATACAACACTTGATAATTTTGGGGATATGACAAACATTTTCAAGAGTTAAAACCTTCCCAGTAGTCAACTGAAGTTTCACTGTTCCAAACCCGACCACATCAACAGGACTATTGTTTTCCAAAACCACCTCATAACCAGTCACCGGCTGGTAGTCAACAAACATGTCCCTCGAGTTACAAACATGAACTGTGCACTTAGAAAACAAGTACCACCCTCGAGCCCTGAATTTCGTCAACTCTGGGTGTTCATTGGGTACCAACAAGCCTATTATTTCATCGAGCACCACTTTCTCAACAGGACGTTCTTCCATTAAGCTCAACCGAAACAGGCTCGATAAAAGATCAAGATCACCATTAGGAGAGGCTCCATCCTCTATGTACCCTTCACCTATGAGCTTGTCGCTCTTCTTAATGACACATCCGCCACTCCCCAAAGACATGATGTATCCAAGAACATCGAGTTTGGGGACAGATACAAGGCATTGACTGATTTGGGGTATATGAAGAACATTCGAAAGAGTCAAAACCTTGCCTGTGGTGAAGCGAAGCACCACTGTACCAATCCCAGCTACATCAACTCGATCATTGTTGTCCAAAATCACCTCGTGATTTCTCTTTGGGTTGTAGTCAACAAACATGTCCCTAGAGTAGCAAACATGGGCCGAAGAACCAAAATACAAGTACCAGCCTTGAGCCTTCTTGTTGGATCGAGTCCTAAAGCCTATTATTTCCTTAAGCACCACTTTGCCTTTGCATTCCCGAGCATAATGTCCTGTGTACCCACACAGGTGACACTTCCTGGTTGTGTCCTGAAGCACCACTTTCACAGTATCCGATTTTTTGTCTTTGCATTCCCGAGCATAATGTCCTGTCTCCCCACACACGTGACATTTGCTGGTTGTTTCCTGAAGCACCACTTCTTCAGAACCTGACTTTTTTTCTTCGCAGTCGCGAGCATAGTGTCCTGTGTCCCCACACACGTGACACTTCCCAGTCTTCTTGGCCTTGGAATTTTTTTTCTGTGGCATGTTCGTTCTACCTGCTTGTTACAAGAAAAAAAGAAAAAAAAAACTTAATTTTTTTTTTTTTTGAATTTATGAAACATAAGATAGAAACTTTTATGCGAAACATTGAATCAATCATGATCGATGAAAGTAAACAAGATAACAGATATATAATATTCACATAATAAAATGCTTGCAAACATGTTTGACAGTTTTCATGTCATTACAATGGGTAACTTATAAGCATTATACAGCACAAGACTACACGCGATTTTTGCCTCATATGACGTTTTCATTTTCAGAAAGGTTTTTCATTCCATTTTACACTCAGCTCTTTTGATTGACATATGTTACACAATTATTAACTTGTCATACATTTGTAATTACGGTTGGTTTAAAAAATATACCATATCAGTTAAGCCGGAAAGCAAGTAGAACAGACAATACAGCTTAAAAGGAAATTAATATAGTTTGAGAAGTCTTTTGGTTGTTCAATTGTTCCTCTATAAATGGCAGCCATAATCACATCCGGAAATGCTAAAATATTCATGAACAACGAAAATACAGATTTACACGATGTGTATTAAAAGCCAATAATAAATAAATTCTTGTATGTCTAAATAACAATTTAAACTAAAAACAAAGACTTATAAACAGATTCTGTGCCATGAAGGGACTAGTTTCACGTGAGTGTATGATCCCTTCTCTCCTCATCTTTTGCGGGGTTAAAACTAAGTGCACATACCTCAATCGTTAAGGCATTTGCAAAACAAATTGCTCAAAAATCACATCTAGTGCTTGAGCCAACACTTCTACCTCTTATCGTCTCTATCTTCATAATCCATATCAAACCCACTAGTCCTACAATTGAGCAACGACCTTCCTATGATGAAGTGCCAATATGACAAATCCTTTACAAAAAATATGCAAACCGTTCAATCGATCAGTTGTAACAATTATACTTTGCCCTTTCATAAAAAGTTCGTGACAATTTTATCAAGGATACATCATTTCAGCCAATTTTTCCGGTCCATCTATGCGAACAACACTTTAATGCTCTTACCGTTCATCTTTTATAAGATGCAACTATCGTCCAATTTCTATGATCGGATGATCCTACTGGACCTACCCCTATTGCACGACTCTGTTTTTTAACGGCGTTATCATTAAACTAGCAAGAAGCTAGATAAAAGGAATTACAAAATATTACAAGCCGACAGGGGATCATTGATCCAATCAATCCATGGTGGGATAAAACTTTGATCACCTTAACAAGAGTGTCTATACGAGACCGTTACGGGTCAAACAAGCTCTATTGCGCTATCTCCCAATGACCCAAGTGGTTATGTAAATTACCTCGTCAAAACAGCCCTTTTCCAAGCTGTTAAAATCAACCACTGTACGACTCTGCTTATAAAATGATTCCAAATTAACTAAATAATTTGACACTTTCGAATTTTCATATCAAACCATTCAAATAACTATTAAGCATAGCATAAACATCAATTGTCAAGCACGCATACAATAACATAAGCACCCTTTCAAAAAAAAAAAAAAAAAACACATGAAGCTCGTGTAGTAGTCTTAGCCCTAAGAACCTTCTTATATCGCTAAACTATTAAATTCACAAGGCTCGTGTAGTTCCCCCCCCCCCCCCCCCCCAAAAAAAATAAAATAAATAAAACCTACAATATATTCGTCAAACAACTATTAAATTTACGAGTAGTGATTGGGAGACCTAAATCATATGCCTAAAGATATGACTAACCATATGTGGCATCATCATCCTGATGGCTACAACAATGGGACCCACTTTTTTATAAACCACCAGGATCATGCCACATGTTTTTAGTCACATCTTTAAGCACATAATTAGTCTTCCCAAGCAATACTGCTTAAATATTTGGTACCATCAAAATGTAATTTACCATCAAAATGTAATTTACAGGAACCTTTAACAAACAGAATATCAAACAAGTATGAATTCATATTCAATGAAATAGTTATTTGCTTTTTCAATTTCATAAACTAACTATTTATCATAGTATAAACATCAACTTCTTTGATAAAATAGAATAAAAATCAGTTGGCAAGCATGTATACTAACAATTTCAACATCTAACGGACCAGGAACCATTTGAAAGCACATGATGTTAGCTCTAAGAACCTTCTTATCTCGTTAAACAAGAGACCTACCAATATACTTAAAATACATTCATCTAAACACATGAAGCACGTGTAGTAATCTTAGCCCTAAGAGCCTTCTTATAACGCTAAACGTCAAACTACACTATATTCATCAAACAACTACTAAATGCACACCCTCCAAGCAATATTGCTTAAATATTTGGACCATCAAAATGTAATTTACAGGAACCTTTAACAAACAGAATATCAAACATGTATGAATTCATATTCAATCAAATAATTGTATGTTTTTCAATTTCATAAACGAACTATTTATCATACTTAATCTCACCAAAATACATTCATCTAACAGCTAGTTACCAAATCCCAACTATGTCGCTTAAATCACCGGTACCATCAAACTATAATAAAATTCACAAAATGACATCAAAACGTGAACTACAGGAACTTTGAACAAATAGACTATCAAAAATATATGAAGAATTTTATTTGACAATGGTGACGAGCTTTTGGAGCGTTTAGAATATAGTGGTTATTTGGCAACGAGCATTTAACTTTTCGTTTTTGTTTCAGCGCTCATGTTCAAAATGCTAATAAAAGCACGTTTAGCGTTTTGCTTAGCTTTTGCATCATTTTACACTTTATAATTACAACTACAGTCTACAGCAGCTACGTTACAAACGCTTTTATAAAACAAAATCCTACAGCTTTGGTTAGGAGTACCTG
The DNA here is from genome assembly GCA_019973895.1 of Chrysanthemum seticuspe. Classification (NCBI taxonomy): domain Eukaryota; kingdom Viridiplantae; phylum Streptophyta; class Magnoliopsida; order Asterales; family Asteraceae; genus Chrysanthemum; species Chrysanthemum seticuspe. Next base: position 265,822,255 of record BPTQ01000005.1, on the reverse strand, counting down.
TTTGTTTTATAAAGCGTTTGGTACCAAAGATGTATAAGTAAAATGACGTAAAATCTGATTGCTAACGCTAACGCTTCTTTTATTAGCAATCAAAATAAGAGCGTTTAAAAAAAATCCAAACGGTAAAACACTCATTGTCAAGCAACCATTATATTTTAAATGCTTCTAAATGCTCCAAAAAGCTTGTAGCCAAACATAGCCAATAAGTTACGCAGTTTGTGGCAAAATTGATATATTATAAACTTGAGAGGCTAATATATGTAAATTTTGAGATCTGGTGACTAAAATGAAAATATGAAATCTACAGGGACTAAATAATAAAATAACAAAATTTAAACACAAGTTCTCCATGACCGTCAACCTTAGGAGTTGTTAAAGAAAAGGTTTTTGTTTTCTCAAATTTATACTAATTCTTTTTTTTTTTTTTAAATAACTATTTGTGCAAAACCCCTTACAAGAACCTTACTTGGTAACTTTTCTCTTATAAAACCTGGTTTAAAAAAACAGATGAGGATGATGACGTCACCGTGACGTCATCGGTAAAAATCAACTGTAACTTGTGCTATATTTATTACTGTAACTTATACAAAAAAAAAGAAATATGCATATAGGAAGAAATGAAGTGAAGAATTGTACCTGTGTTGTGTGTGAACTGTACCTGTGTTGTGTTATTTTGGGGGTTATGTTGGTACTTGGTGGTATATCATGGTTTTATGATGCGGATGTTCTAGGTGGTTGTTTTATTACCGTACTAAGTTTTTTTTACTTTTTAAGAAAAGAGAGAACCCACTAAAACTTAAAAACTTGCATATTTCTTCAAAATACAAGTTTACAATGCATGATGTACAATGTCAGTTAAGCATGTTTTTGGTATATATGCAAATATTAAGAAAATGTGGTGACAAAACAAAAATACACCGAGTAAGACCCTTGAGATGGAATGGACCTTGTGTCAATCCCCCTCCATCATGCTCCTTCCCCGTTACGGGTATTTTGTTTTTCACGCCAAGGCCAAATAATTTTGTTTGAATGCGTATTGTGATGTATGTTTGTGTTTAATTAAGGTATGTTTATGTGGTGACATCTACGGGTATTTAGTGGTTGGTTTGATAAAAAAAAATTAGCGCTAATATAAAGTTGATGTAACGGTAATGTATTTAATTACATGTTGGTAATCAAAAAACAAAACGAATAACAAAGTCGGCAAATGAAGTGGAACCAAACACAAAAGTTTAATTCAAAAGTACAAACAATTCTAAAACTATCATTTTTTATAAATTAACTAACCGTTATAAGATAATTTCTGGTTCTAAACAAACTTATAAGACAAGTAATAAAAATTACCAAATTTACCAGAGAATCCTTAGAGTTTAAGACATTATTCTAACAATCTCTACCGTGACTTCAACTCCAAGAACACCTTCTTGATACTTCAAACTAAACAGATCTTTTGTCTTTAGATCTAAATTTTCAAACTCTAGAGATACTAGCCTAATTCAAACAAATCATCAATTCCCAAAAACGATCCAAAACAAATTCGATCCAAAGCAACCGCCGATAACTTCAAAACGAATAATCAAACGAAAATTTTAAAACGGTCAACCAAACAAACAAATCGACCCAAACGATCTTCAACAAAGAGAATCAAATTCAGTCAACCAACTTTAAAAGCCCGACAAACGAATATCCAATTTTTCAAACTGACAGCTTCCGACGATCGAACAAGTCCTAAACGACCTAATAATAGTTAAGTCTTCAAACACCAAATCGATATACAAATTACAAATATCAAATTCAAATTTTAGTGGCCTACTTATTTGATAAGTATTACAGTTCAACTTCAAATTTATTATCCAAGTGTCAAACAAGCTCAAGTTTATAGATAACTTGACGAACGGACTCTAGTAATTTGAACGAAACAAACAAAGCGGAAGCTTATTCACATTAATCAAGTATAAAACCAAATTCATTGGTTTCAAACGAAAAATTCTAATTCAAAGGTACAAACAATTCTAAAAAGCTATCAATCCCTATTATAGACTAAACTAACCGTCATAAAAATTTCCTAATTCTAAACAAACTTGTAGGACAAGTCGCACAAATTACCAAATTTACCAAACAACACTTAGAGTTTAAGTCACTATTCTAACATTACCATTATGGTTTATTCGTCTTTCCTTTTTGTTGTGTTGATAAAAGTATAGAATTAGAGAGGTGGTTGTAGTTCCACCCTATAAGATGTCATAGGGTTGCCAACTCAGCATCCACCCTATAGCATCACTATAACTAAAACGCTTTCCCCATCTATAACATATTGAAGGCGCATGTAGGTCCTAGTTTCTTTTTTTGTTTTTTAGCTTCTAAATCAAACACATTTCAATAAACTAAAAATTAAATTGCAATGCATGATATAGAATACAACATTTCGATAATTACCATCGGCTAGGTAATATCCTTTGTTGTATGTTTAACCATTCACCATAAACAGAGCCTCGGGAATGATATCACCCATGAGTTCATCAAACAAATTTGAACGATATAGAGCATTTAGGTTGTTATTGGAACCCGCTATACCAAAAAAAATGCATGCCAAATACATAATCTTGTGATGCAACTGCTTCAAGCATTATTGTCGAATATTTGTGATCCCCCCCCCCATTTGAATTGCGGTTTGTAAGCATTCGGACAATTTCCCCATTCCCAATGCATACAATCTATACTATCAAGAATACCCGAGAACCCATGATAGTTTTCATGTTTTTCATATATCCTCATAATAACGTTGGGTGATAGTTTTCTTAAATACTCATCTGAGTATAAATCTCATATACATTTGGTAAAATTGTCTAAACTATCATGACTACAATGTTCAGCAATTTGTAAATATTACTCAAAAGCATCGGGTGTTGTCTCGTACGCCAATTGGCGTATAACGAACGTGCATCATTGTAGGACTACTACTGACTTTCATAGCGGCATTTGGCCGAGATTTAAAAAAATAAAAAGTGCTTGGGAATAGGTTTAAGGTTATAGTTAGTTATACATTCGACTATTTTTGTTTTCTACTCATTTGGAACCGTCGTTTAAAATTCCTTTCGGGTTATTTTGGATTATCACCATAATAATGTTCCACGAGATGTTGTTCGGCGCCTTCATAGTATCGAGGTATGTGCGTTCGAGTGTTTAAATTAGTGGATTCATCGTCATCAAAGGCTAGAAATTGTCCATGATATTGGTATAAATGTAATACTTTGCTCGTCTCGATCTTCATCGTTATAACTCATGTTGCAAGTGTATGAAATAATGAGAAAATGAAGTTTATATAAATTGTGATTTGGTTTGAATGTTTGAAAAATATAAGTTAAAAGTAGGTATTTATAGTTGAAAAAAGGGGTGTTATTTTCCCGTTTATTTTTCCCCGTTACTCAATGTTTAGATTTTCTTTTAAAAAAAAATTAGGCCTGCTTTTGATGGCGAAGGGACGAAGAACGCAGCCATGGCGTGCACCACGGTGCAGTTTGGCGATGCCATAGGGCAAAAAAGCTCTATGGCGTGTGATACACCAATGCTTCGAGCTGTATCATTTTTATTAATTATTTTTTACTTTCTTTAGTTAAGGAAATTGCTAAATGTAGCTCTAAAATATATGTTTAACATATTCCGACACTAGTTAAGTGCTTGTACTTTCAATAATAATTTTTACACTTTGAATTTAACCTTTTTCAACCGACTATATGTACCGCAAGCTATATGTGTTTTTGTTTCTTAAATATAGTCCTTAACGCTATACTTAGCAAAACATTTAGTATAAGTATACTCTCTTACCGAGTAAAGAGGTGCTTACACAAGTATAGACTCAAGGGGTGTTTGGTATTGTGATCGGTGCTAAACCGTCAAGTTATCTCACACAAGCTAGCCACTTGTGAATGGCTAACCGTAAGAAACTTAAAACAACTCAGACACCAATGCAATGAAGATCAGGAGAGTATAGTGTTTCCCCAGGTCGTTATGTCCCAACGAGCTGTGCGATGAATCACCAAACGAATAGTGATCGAGAGAATTTGAACGGGAAAAGGATTGTGATTGATTTATACTTAAAGAAAAAGTATACAAATTACAGGGGCTTAAATGAAAATTAAAGAAAATTAAAAAGATAAAATATATTAAATAAACGCTATCACCATTTTTTAAAATTATGTTTTTGGTTTTTCTTTTATAAAGCTTAAATTAAAAACTACGTGACGTACAGAAGAAAATGTGAAACTGGAACAATATTAATCCTAAAAATATGAAAATGACATTTTTACAAACCTAATGATAAGATAAAGTTTTTAGAAAAAGAAAATTATTTTTATGACTATTTGTTTAATTATTATTAATTAAAAACTATTTTTACTTATTTAATTATACCCTAAAATACAAGAAAATATGAAATAAAGCTAGAAAAATGAAATTATGACTTGGAAAAATCTAAAATAACTAAAGAGAATTTTCAAAACTAATTTTGTATTTTTCTGATTATTTTTCTATTTTCTATGAATTAAAAACTATTTAAAACTAATTAAATTGCTAAAAATTACAAATTAAACTATGAAAAATCTGGAAAAATTATTTTTTTGCTTTTTATCTTTATCTTAACCTAGGAAAAATGAAAACTTATTTTTTTTGAAGTTTTTCTGATTTAATTGTATTAAAAGCTAATTAAAAAAGCCTAAAAACTGTTTTAAATGAAGAAAAATAGCAAACAGTGCTAGAAAAATCTGAAAAATTCAAGAAAAGTCTAAATTAATATTATGAATCTATGAAAAATATAAAAACAGGGGCTTGTGTGAAGGAATATGAGGCTGCAGTGGAGAGTGCTTATAAATAAGCACTCAAGATAAGCCAAAAGCCATAAATAAGCACCAAACTAACACAGAACCTATAATATGCTAAGAACACTCAAAAAAAACTAATTACCTCTATCCTAAACTTCTAAAATGCTGACTACAAAGATTTGATGATTTTAAATCAAGTGCTAAAAACAGTTTTAGCCACCACTTTGTGGCTTAAAAATAAGCTACTGGACAAGCAAGAAACTCAGAAACAGATGTTGGGGCCTAAAGTTGACCTGGTTAGCTACTTGTAAACCAAAGTTGAGACCAAGATAAGCTCAAACAAGCTTTTGACAAGCTCTGCAAGGACCTGTGCAGACTCAGTATTCACTGAGTCAGTGCACAGGGCAGATAAGCCCTCTTTGACAAGCCATTTTGAGGCTTGTAGAAAATTACCAAAATTCAACTAAAATTATATTAATAAACTAGACCAACTGAAGTTATAAAGTCCAAAGTTTCACTGAATTTGATCCAGAAATGAATCAATTAAAAATCAACTTAGGTTGGATGAAAACTGGATTTTCACTTTTGACTTTTAACTTAAAAATGGAAAGTTGACTTTAATGAGATTTGCAACCAATTTAATGGACTGAGATTGATGTTATATGGTGAAATGAGATTGAATTAAGCTATCTCTATGAATTCTAAACACAAAACAAGTCTTTGATTTATGAAAATTCCAACAGTCATGAAATTAGAACAGACTTGTAGTGATTTTGACTTAAAGCTAGTATAGAAGCAATGTGATGACTAAAATGACTCAAGTCACCTATATTAAGACTGAATAGACAGATTTAAAACACAACCCAAAGCTCAAGCTCAATATTAGTAACTGATCCAAACACTCTTTAAGATTCTAAAATGCAATATGTCTACTCTAAACTCAATGCTGAGCTACTGCATCTATAAATCCAGACCTATAATTCCTAAATGAGGCAAATTGACTAACAACTCAACACTAGTTCTAACTAAACATCATGATGCATAAGAAACTATAAAACAGGTATGAAAATAGGAACTTACATGAGTCCTGTCATAATGACATGCCAAATAAATCCCATGAGCTACTTTCTAACACTGATTAACAACCCAACTTAGATCAATATGTACCCACATTAATCACCATACAGCATCTCTGAACCATTTTCCCATGAACATACATTTGTTGACTTTAGTTGACCAAGTGAGAACTTTTGAGTAAAATCTGAGTAAAGGCCTATATAAGCCATTAATAAGCTATTGAAGAGCTTATAACAGCTATTGAAAGCAATTTGAGCAACTAAAATTGATCTTAACACCACTTGACTATATTTCTTCACAGTTTGACTTTCGTTGACTGAACATGAAAATTGCTCAAACTTGGAATTAATACTTGAAAATGAGTTACAATGACTAAGTAGCTTAGGTTTAATACAATAGAGCTTAAGATTACATTTTAAAACACTAATTGAGCTAATTTAATGAAAAACGACATACAAGGAAATTTAAAACTAACTACTACTCTTCTCTCTTTCATCTTCCTCCTTTTTATAGCAAATGTGCTTCCACTTGACTTCTGAGCTATTCCCACTTGTTTTTAGGGCCATTGGATCACTGGAAAAGATATGAGCCATGGATGAGATTTTGGCGCCAAAAATGGTTTTAGCCAGTGGGGTTTGATTGAGTGTTAGGTTGAAGAAGTAATTAATGTCCCTTGTTTGGTTATTGAGGTGGAGTGATAAGGGGGTGAAAAGTGAGCTGGAGGTGAGGGGAGACTGGTGTTTGCAGAGCAGTTGGGAGGAAGACAGTGGGCGGGAAAGGTTGTGTTTGTTGACCGGGGTTTGACCTGGGGGATTAATATATGAAAGGGGGGTCAAATGGAGGGGTCAAGGTGTTTGGCAGGGTCCAAAAGGGTTTTAAAGGTCCAAGGGTTGGTTTTCTTGTTTATTAATATCATAAGGACCAAAAGTGTAAAAGCTGGAAATCCAAGGACCATATATGTAACTTCTGAAAATGTAATTGATAACGCTACACGCGTCGTTCGGGGTCAAAGGAACTTCCTTTTCTTCGAGCAAGTTTTATAACACCCTAGGCAGTGAACCTAATCGTTGTAGTGTAGTAATTAGGGTAAGTCACGGGTATTGATATCGTTCTCTAGGGGAATAGGAATGCTAGTAGGGAGTTACTACGCTAAGGTTAAGGTTGAGGAAGATTATTTTTTATCTTTTTATATTTTATGAAAAATGGAAAGGTACGAATCTCGGGTATTGGATTTGGGGGGTTGGTATTTCTACCGATTACTCTACTATTATCTAATTATCTAAACTAAGGTTGTGGGAGTCTATGTCTAATTAATGTGTGCTCGTATGATAGTTTAAAGATGTGTTTACTTAATTTGTATTACTCCTTAATTATCTCCTATTGATGGTTGAGTGTCACGTCTTGTTCCTAGTTGCGTTGTGTGTCTAAAGTTGTAGGGTATGCGTTTCTCCCTAACTCTTCGAACTTACCAAAGGGTCTTGTCTACAAACCCACTAGAGATTATAAACTCCTACTCTAAGGCGCTCTTTGGATGGTTTAGCCTACAATTACTCAGGTAATTATACTCTAAGGTTCACAAAGATGAATCAAGCATTAAGTACACAACGAATGACCTATCGCATTACTAGATCATTAATCAACTAAGATAAGAAACAACCAATCAATATTCAATAATTAAGTTTCATACTTCCTAAGCAAACACACAAATAAATTAGCCGGACATGGAGAACATGCAAGCATACACACAAATAATCAAAGACATAATTGAATTAATGAAGTAAAGACTTATCTTGATGTAAGATAGGGTTTAAAACCCTAAAATACTGTACAAGACACCTTAGGTTCGGTTTTAGGTTTTTACTCCAAAGACTCTCCACACAAAGACTGAAAAATTCGGATTCTATATATAAGATTACAATTGCGACGGCGTCACCTTATGTTTAGTGACGCCGTCGTGTCGCCGCCATTAGGGTTTCGTCTTGGCCACGCTAACCTTGCGACGGCGTCACCTTATGTCCGTGACGCCGTCCTCTTCAGCTTCTGACGTCGTCTGGATTGCATCTAGGCCGTCTGAGTAGCGACGGCCTACTCTTTCACAACTAGACGCCGTCTCTTGAAAATACGAGTTTTGGGTTCTGGCCCGTCACAATAATTTTGGGACGGCGTCGCCAATATCACCTGACGCCGTCGCCTTCTACTTTCAGCAACTGTGAGTGTCTCGATTTTGACTTTGGCCATTTTCTTCATATATTCGCGCCTTTTCGTCCAAATAAGTGCCATTCCAGCATTTTGCCTTCACGAGACCTAAAAAGTGAAAAGGAACGATATTAAGCAATAACGGATACAAAAGTGATCAAATAAGGACTTAAACGACCCCTCAAAATGGTATCTTTTAAAACCTTATCAGTAATCCAAGGGTCAAACTTGTAAATCTCAAATAAGTTAAGGACCATTTTTGCCAAATGTGAAATTCCAAGGACTAAACTTGACCATTTTTAAATTCCAGGGATCAAAACTGTAATTTCTCAAAACTTTTCGAACTTTTCACCAAAGGATTAATTATGACAAATTATGATTTCAAAAGGACCTTTGGTGACTTTTCTTTTAAAATAAATGCCTAGGGACTGAAACTGCTAATTATGCAAACTTAGCTCGTTTTTCATCTGATTTTAAACATTTTGCATCTGAAACATATAAAATGCAATTTTGGGATATTTTCAGTATTTTGATGCATTTCTGAGCATTTTTAAGTGTTTTGCAGTTCAGATTTGACCCAAAAATGATGAGTATTTACACACTCATCAATCCCCCACACTAAACTATTGCTAGTCCCTAGCAATCTTTTGAGAAAAACTTAATGGATTTGAATTTATTTACCAAAAGCCATTACTTCTGAAGTAGCCAAATGTTTCAGTTCAAGTAAGAACTATGGTACACTGATAACCATGTGATTTTGAGCAAACCACCAGCTTTCAACGGATTTGATTTGTCTTTACCAGAAGCCGTTTGCTCTGGACTAGCCAACTCTTAGATAAATTATCAATATTATCTTTGGTGAGCTGATTACCAATTATGGTTTTTCCACTGCCTTTACCACAAGCCATAAACTTGCGGGCTAGCCAACTCTTCACTTTTAAGGATATGGTGAGCTGAATACCATACAATTTTGGGCAAATTGTAAGCCGTAAACGGATTTGAGATATCTTTACCAAGAGCCGTTTGCTCCTGGATTAGCCAATCCTTATGTGGGTTAGACATGACGGACTGATTACCATTTGCTGAGTAAGTGCAAAACACTTACTCCAAAAAAAAATTTGGCCAAAAATGGGGGAATTGGGCGGTATAATAACATGATAAAATTCGTGAGAATTCCCCCCCACACTAGAAATGAATATTGCCCTCAATATTCAAAGTACCGGCGGTTATGCCGAAACATATAACGTAAAAGGGAAATACTACGGCCATTATTTTGAAAGAGATTTTTTTTTTTTTTTTTTTTTTTTTTTTTTTTTTTTTTTGAAACTTATATATATACACAACATGTGGGGCAACTCCCCCACACTAGGGTGGTAGAAAGTAGAAAGAAGTCAGAAATATGGGTGAAAACCCATATGGCATGCTACTGTTTTTTGATTCCCGAGTCGCTAGCTTGACTCGACCCCGTATTCATTTGTTCATGGGGAAGCAACGTGGAAAACCAATCTCGATCGGAATTTCATTCAAGATGTTTGGATAAACATTGAAGTACGTGAAAGTTCCACACCGATGAGATATAGAGAGATCCGGCTCACAAATAATAAATGAAAATGCCGGGGTCAAAGATAGTGTCTTCACTCCCGAATGAGTGAAGAAGAGAAGAAGTCACGGGATAGGTGAAGAAAAGAAAGAAAGTCATGATGAAAATCATGACTAACTCATCTTCATCCATAGGAGAATCCATAATTTCAGAATTATGAATCTCATCATTTAAGCTCACGTGATCAAGACGAATCCCGGGTGTGTCATGATCAAAGTAGAAGTTATCATACTCCGGCGGAGATATGATATGAGTGAGTTCACCGGCGAACTCCTCGTGAAGAGAATCAATCACAAGATGTAAATCTGTGAATTCTTGTTCCACTGTAGACTCATCACTATCCTCAATCTGAGTATCAAAGAGTGGATTCTCAGAAATTAAAGTGAATTCAGAGTCGAATTCAAACAGAGGATTAGTGAGAGTTGTTTTGAATGCTTCGGGAACAAAGTGATCAACATTCTCTATTGGATTGTTGGGGTGAGAAGTGAGTGAACGATCATTATAAAGGAGAATTTCAATCTCTCCCAGATCGGCTTCGAAATCAAAGAGACCATCATCACTTTCTGATGAAAGTGGATTGATGTGAGTGAGTTCATCGGTGAACTCCTCAAGAAGATGATCAGTATCAGATTGTGGGAGTGATGCCTCAACATACTCGATGTTTCCATAAGAAGTACAATCGTCGCTAAAATCGGAGAAAGTTTCAAAATGATCTTTTGAACACTCAAGAGGGGAAAGAGAATCACACATATGATCAGAAGTTCCCTGTGACTCTCTCGGGATTGGAACAAGGTTCTCAACACTAGACTTTATGAATTCGTCCAATTCCTTTTCAGGAACAGTGTCAAGATGCTCGTCCCCCATGTTCAGAGAGTGAGTGGGAGCTTCGGGTGTGATAGCAGTTGTTTGAGATGGAATCTCAACTGCTGGGATATCAACTGACTGAGGGAGTTGAGAAATAATATTCTTAAAAGGAATACTCTCCTCGTCATCATCATACATAGCTGCCTTAAGAAATTGGGAACGCCTAAGAGCTGCATGCTCTAGGACTAATAATTCTTCCCTAGATTTGCGAGCCTCTCGTTCTTCGGCTAGCAATTCTCCCATGGTTTTCTCACCACTCACTTGATCCTTAAAGTTTTGAATCATATCATCAAGTGTTTTCATTGCGATTTCAAAATCTTGGGAGATTTCTTTAGGCAACGGCTCATGTGGAGTTTGAACCGTATGGTGCTGTGGATGTTGGAAATTGTCAAAACCGGAAGTATAGTAATTTTGATTCCACGGTTGACATTGAAAATTATCGTGAGGACCTCCACAATTCTCACAACAGTAAAACTGTTGAGCCTGGATTGGTGAATCATATGGATATTGGTCATAACCAAAGTTCTGAGCATCACCGGAAAACTGTTCATAGACAAACGTGTTTCCGGATTGACACTCAAATCCTTGGTGAGGACCTCCACAAAATTCACAGCAGTTATGTTGATTATATGAAGATAAGTCGGGCTGTGGTGGGTAATTGGAAAAGTTTGAGGGGTCGTTAAATGAGTTCGGATTAGGATCATAATCAAATGAATTCCTTGAACCACAAAACAAACAACTCCCGTTCCGAATATCATTACCACACTGTACACACATACACCAGCGACATAGTGAACCAAAAAGAGGCTCACCACAACCAACACAAGGAATAAACGATTTCATTTGAGAGTTATGAGAAGGAATCGGTTCATTCAAAGAATCAACAAAACCAACATGGTGACCTGAATGACTATCAAGTCTCAAAGAACATTTTGAAAAATCCGGAGGTGGGACAAGTGATGTGCTCTGAGAGCTAGCAATTTCCACCACTTCCGTTATGGTCTCCGGTTCTGGTTCTTGAGAAACGTGAAGATTAGGCAAGTCATTCTTGCTAGTCACCGGTCTAAATTCTGCATGATTGCTTTTAACCGTAAATTGTGAAAGTTTAGGATCAATTTTAGACGGCTTAGGAGCAATTGAGGGGTTAGATCTTTGGATAACCGTAGGTTGGACGTATTTAGCACCTCCATTATTAGAGGGAAGTACCTGGTCCTTTGTCACCCCGGTTTCTCGTTCCATTTCCCTACGCAGAATTAATGGATCATCACGAACAACACGAATTCTTGACATTTGTGATAAAGTCTGAAGTTTTTCAACTTCGTCCCAGAATTCGTCGTAGTCGAGAGATTCCATGAGAATAGAAGAAGTTAGAATCAAATGGATAGAGGGTAAAGGGATAAAGAATCAAAAAGGGTAAGAGGGTAAAGATGAATATTTTTGGATTTTTGGATAAACATTTTGTAAAAATAGGAAAGAAAATCTTTTTGGGTTTTTTGATTTTTAAGATGTTTTTGGATTTTTGGATTTTTATAAGAAAATATAAACATATATAGATGGATGGTATGAACAAGGAGTGAATATTCAAATCACTAATCTGCTAAACGGAAGATAATTAGCACAGCTCCCCGGCAGCGGCGCCAAAAATTTGATCGGTGCTAAACCGTCAAGTTATCTCACACAAGCTAGCCACTTGTGAATGGCTAACCGTAAGAAACTTAAAACAGTTCAGACACCAATGCAATGAAGATCAGGATAGTATAGTGTTTCCCCAGGTCGTTATGTCCCAACGAGCTGTGCGATGAATCACCAAACGAATAGTGATCGAGAGAATTTGAACGGGAAAAGGATTGTGATTGATTTATACTTAAAGAAAAAGTATACAAATTACAGGGGCTTAAATGCAAATTAAAGAAAATTAAAAAGATAAAATATATTAAATAAACGCTATCACCATTTTTTAAAATTATGTTTTTGATTTTTCTTTTATAAATCTTAAATTAAAAACTACGTGACGTACAGAAGAAAATGTGAAACTGGAACAATATTAATCCTAAAAATATGAAAATGACATTTTTACAAACCTAATGATAAGAGAAAATTTTTAGAAAAAGAAAATTATTTTTATGACTATTGTTTTAATTATTATTAATTAAAAACTCTTTTTACTTATTTAATTATACCCTAAAATACAAGAAAATATGAAATAAAGCTAGAAAAATGAAATTATGACTTTTAAAAATCTAAAATAACTAAAGAGAATTTTCAAAACTAATTTTGTATTTTTCTGATTATTTTTCTATTTTCTATGAATTAAAAACTATTTAAAACTAATTAAATTGATAAAAATTACAAATTAAACTATGAAAAATCTGGAAAAATTATTTTTTTGCTTTTTATATTTATCTTAACCTAGGAAAAATGAAAACTTATTTTTTTTGAAGTTTTTCTGATTTAATTGTATTAAAAGCTAATTAAAAAAGCCTAAAAACTGTTTTAAATGAAGAAAAATAGCAAACAGTGCTAGAAAAATCTGAAAAATTCAAGAAAAGTCTAAATTAATATTATGAATCTATGAAAAATATAAAAACAGGGGCTTGTGTGAAGGAATATGAGGCTGCAGTGGAGAGTGCTTATAAATAAGCACTCAAGATAAGCCAAAAGCCACAAATAAGCACCAAACTAACACAGAACCTATAATATGCTAAGAACACTCAAAAGCAACTAATTACCTCTATCCTAAACTTCTAAAATGCTGACTACAAAGATTTGATGATTTTAAATCAAGTGCTAAAAACAGTTTTAGCCACCACTTTGTGGCTTAAAAATAAGCTACTGGACAAGCAAGAAACTCATAAACAGATGTTGGGGCCTAAAGTTGACCTGGTTAGCTACTTGTAAACCAAAGTTGAGACCAAGATAAGCTCAAACAAGCTCTGCAAGGACCTGTGCAGACTCAGTATTCACTGAGTCAGTGCACAGGGCAGATAAGCCCTCTTTGACAAGCCATTTTGAGGCTTGTAGAAAATTACCAAAATTCAACTAAAATTATATTAATAAACTAGACCAACTGAAGTTATAAAGTCCAAAGTTTCACTGAATTTGATCCAGAAATGAATCAATTAAAAATCAACTTAGGTTGGATGAAAACTGGATTTTCACTTTTGACTTTTAACTTAAAAATGGAAAGTTGACTTTAATGAGATTTGCAACCAATTTAATGGACTGAGATTGATGTTATATGGTGAAATGAGACTGAATCAAGCTATCTCTATGAATTCTAAACACAAAACAAGTCTTTGATTTATGAAAATTCCAACAGTCATGAAATTAGAACAAACTTGTAGTGATTTTGACTTAAAGCTAGTATAGAAGCAATGTGATGACTAAAATGACTCAAGTCACCTATATTAAGACTGAATAGACAGATTTAAAACACAACCCAAAGCTCAAGCTCAATATTAGTAACTGATCCAAACACTCTTTAAGATTCTAAAATGCAATATGTCTACTCTAAACTCAATGCTGAGCTACTGCATCTATAAATCCAGACCTATAATTCCTAAATGAGGCAAATTGACTAACAACTCAACACTAGTTCTAACTAAACATCATGATGCATAAGAAACTATAAAACATGTATGAAAATAGGAACTTACATGAGTCCTGTCATAATGACATGCCAAATAAATCCCATGAGCTACTTTCTAACATTGATTAACAACCCAACTTAGATCAATATGTACCCACATTAATCACCATACAGCATCTCTGAACCATTTTCCCATGAACATACATTTGTTGACTTTAGTTGACCAAGTGAGAACTTTTGAGTAAAATCTGAGTAAAGGCCTATATAAGCCATTAATAAGCTATTGAAGAGCTTATAACAGCTATTGAAAGCAATTTGAACAACTAAAATTGATCTTAACACCACTTGACTATATTTCTTCACAGTTTGACTTTCGTTGACTAAACATGAAAATTGCTCAAACTTGGAATTAATACTTGAAAATGAGTTACAATGACTAAGTAGCTTAGGTTTAATACAATAGAGCTTAAGATTACATTTTAAAACACTAATTGAGCTAATTTAATGAAAAACGACATACAAGGAAATTTAAAACTAACTACTACTCTTCTCTCTTTCATCTTCCTCCTTTTTATAGCAAATGTGCTTCCACTTGACTTCTGAGCTATTCCCACTTGTTTTTAGGGCCATTGGATCACTGGAAAAGATATGAGCCATGGATGAGATTTTGGCGCCAAAAATGGTTTTAGCTAGTGGGGTTTGATTGAGTGTTAGGTTGAAGAAGTAATTAATGTCCCTTGTTTGGTTATTGAGGTGGAGTGATAAGGGGGTGAAAAGTGAGCTGGAGGTGAGGGGAGACTGGTGTTTGCAGAGCAGTTGGGAGGAAGACAGTGGGCGGGAAAGGTTGTGTTTGTTGACCGGGGTTTGACCTGGGGGATTAATATATGAAAGGGGGGTCAAATGGAGGGGTCAAGGTGTTTGGCAGGGTCCAAAAGGGTTTTAAAGGTCCAAGGGTTGGTTTTCTTGTTTATTAATATCATAAGGACCAAAAGTGTAAAAGCTGGAAATCCAAGGACCATATATGTAACTTCTGAAAATGTAATCCAAGGGTCAAACTTGTAAATCTCAAATAAGTTAAGGACCATTTTTTCCAAATGTGAAATTCCAAGGACTAAACTTGACCATTTTTAAATTCCAGGGATCAAAACTGTAATTTCTCAAAACTTTTCGAACTTTTCACCAAAGGATTAATTATGACAAATTATGATTTCAAAAGGACCTTTGGTGACTTTTCTTTTAAAATAAATGCCTAGGGACTATATTTGACAAGTTTTGAAAGTTGAGGGACTGAAACTGCCAATTATGCAAACTTAGCTCGTTTTTCATCTGATTTTAAACATTTTGCATCTGAAACATATAAAATGCAATTTTGGGATATTTTCAGTATTTTGATGCATTTCTGAGCATTTTTAAGTGTTTTGCAGTTCAGATTTAAAATGATGAGTATTTACACTCATCATATTGCTTAGTGATCTTCTGATTATTTTTAAGTAAAAGTAGATAATTAGAAGCAATTTTGTGGTATCTTCTTTTTCTAAAATATAAGTTGATTATTACTAACGCAAGTTAATTGTTTCTTAGTATACATTTTTGCTAAAATAGAAGTTGTTTTATCACAAACAAACTCGCTATCTAGGCTACTTGATTATCTAGCTTTTCATCATAATGGTCAAAATCAAAACGTCACCACCTATGGCCGAGAAAGGGACAATTTGCCGAAAATTTGCTAAACTTTAAAGATATTACTCCGTATTATGCGACTTGTTTCCCAAAGTAGATGAAAGATTCTTTTACCCAGTGTATAATAGCCAGCTTCATCAGTTACTCTTCTTCCAAAAGTCTTTCACAAGCTTTGTCAGGTTAATACAGTAACAAATATCGGAAATATTAAATAAACTTTTATAGATGCCATGCAAACTCGAAATATACAATACAATTCGTAACAATATACTCGTATCAAATGAAAGCAAGCGACCAATATATATGAAGAATAGATTAAAGTAATGACCAAGGCCGGATCCAAGAATCTAAGTCAAAATGTGCATATTTTTTTTCTTGAGTATATATAAAGGAAATAAAAATAAACAAAAAATTATGGTTCCATTAAAATTAGTTATATTTTTTTTAAGAAAACATGTATTTCTTTCAACATATTAGTGGACTAACTAAACAAAAACATGCTATTATATTTAAAAAAAAGTTCACGAACATATTCATTTGGAAGAAATCAGGATTTTTAACAAAAAATTGCACTAGACGTCATACATCACTCAGTTCCCGTGAACCTTCGAAAACCTCCTAGGTCCGCTCATGGTTATGACCAGCAACGAAGAGCCCAAAAATGTAGTTTATGAATGAGGATCCTAGCATGATTTTTATGAGGTTTTGGACATATGCCTAAAGGTTCCATGGTAGCCAAGATCACACCAAAGCACCCATATGTTTTAATTTTTTTTTATCAGTTTAATACATGTAGGTTATTATATTGTTATAAAAAATATTTCGGGACAAACCGAAATATAAATATGGACATTTAGTTTATGACAGAAAAAAAAAGAAAAAGATTTAGACATTATTTTAGTCTAAGAAACTTAAGTGAGAGTTGTTTCAGCAACATGTTTGTAATCTCACATGGAGTCGAAAAATGAATGTTTCAATGTTGGAGTGTGTTGGTACCTTCGTCTTTTCGAGTTTCATCTTTAAACGGATTGAGAGAAGCCTAGGAGGCAAGAGCTGGAGGTTCGTGCGCCGCTTGTCATATAGAAAGCTAGGAACAAAGTTGTTTTTCAATGATAATATATGGTAGTTAAGTTATACGTCTACAATGCAGTTCGATTTCACTAACGGGAACAAGCCGTATTACTTCAATTTTATATCATCGTAATCTGGATAGGTTCATGATCCTTTTTGTGTTGGTAGATCATGTACTATGTAAACAAGTTAGATGTACACATTGTTTGTATGGCCGAGGACATTTGGATTCGATTCTTAAAAACTGTGTATGAATACATTCGGCCTATGTTTGCCAAAAAAACTATTCCTGTATGATTTATGAGGGGTTGTTAGAACTAATGTGTGTTAAATTGTTTGGTAATAGAAGAGCTCTATTTATATGCTGTAGAACACAAGGACTAGAAGATGAGAAAACAAATAAACCAATACTAGCTATCATGAAACTATACATCAATCCTAATGTATCCTGTTAACTAATAACTTGAGAATACTAATAAAACTGCAAAGGGACATATGCAAAGTATGTATATTTTCAGTAAGACCTCATGTTTGTTTCTATAGATTTCTTTGTGATGGTCTTCAGGGTCTGTCCCGCTACACTAAAAGGAGATGCTAACGTTGAGGCTCCGGGGGTGGGAAGCCCACCTCTAAATGGAAAACCTGTTTGGGATTATTAGAATTTTCCGGCTTGAGGTACCGCCCTCCTTCCGTAAATATACAACAGCCATGTTTAATTACCATCAACATCACATAATTAACATGATAGATTAAAGATGTCACATTGCATGATAGCTTAAAACATGAATTCCAAATTTCTCTAAAAGATTTCCAAACTTGAAGAGCACTAGCTTCAAACAAAATAACAACTATGTATATTATACCTAGCTGATCATGCAAAGATCTAAACAATCAATCCAACTTCACAATAGCATCGGGCCAGTCGTTCTTAATGCTCAACCGATACAGTCCACACGTGTTGTACCCTTCTCCCAGACGATCTGGACCCTTCATAATGACAACTTCCTTACCTTCATAATGCAAATTGTATCCCTTTTTATTTTTAAGCTTGTCTATCGATAATAGATTGATCTTCATTGTAGGGACGTACAAAACATTTGGAATAGTCACAACGCTCCCTGATGTAAAACTAATCGCGACTTTACCTTTGCCATCCACATCTACATAATCAGTGTCCTTCATAACTATTTGTTCACCGTACACGGGGCAGAATTCCACAAACATGTCCCTAGAGTTACATACGTGCCATGTGGCTCTAGAATTCAAGTACCAACCTCGAGGATCTGGTTCTCTCGACTTTTCACGCTTCATGGTCTTCGTGGGATGTGAAACTCGCAATGGAGGACTCGTGACTTGTGACTCATCATTCTTTCCTTTGTCACGCTTCATGGTCCTCGTGGGATTTGAAACTCGCAATGGAGGAATCGTGACTTGTGACTCGTTCTTTCCATTGTCGGTCTGTGATCGAGTAGCAACCATCCTGAAACTAATTTTGATAACACCCTACCCGAATAATCTGATTATTACATAAAAACCAGAAACCAAATATTGAAACTTTTACATGTAATATGGAATATAATGCATGCAAAAATAAACCTAAATATATAACGAAGGCTTCATCATACAAAAACCCTAGAATAGTTATCTTAATATTCATAACTACGTACAAATATGATATCATAACTTGCATTACAATATAGAACATGTTTATGTAGATTAACACTAGTTCGTTAGCTTGAGCAAGAAGTAATTAACTAACTAATTACTAATTAGGAACATCAAAGATAACCCTAGAACGTAGAAAAATCAATAAAAAAAACTTAAACTAAATAACGAAGTTAAAGAAATACCTAAAAGTGGAGGAGATAAATCCCTCAATAAAGAAGAAACCGATATCGATATTGAGGGATTGAAAAGTGAGGACTTATCGACTTAGGGATTGTTTTGGTGATCATATAGCCGACCTAATTTTTGTAGAGCTCGTAATGGGCTTAAAAAAGAATAGCCTCAAGTATTTATTGATGTAAAGTAGACTTATTAACAAAAACAATATGGCCCTACTAAATGATGGGTGTGTGCGATAAAGCCCATTCGACTCTGAGTATAATCTATAGTGTTATAAAAGTAGTATTCAACACTTGCTAATTACGAAATTGTATAAGATTTAAATAAAATAAGAAAAAGTAATTGGCATGATTTGAACCCGGGTCTCAAAGGTGAAAACAATATATTCCAATCACTAGACTACATTAATGAACTTTTGTTTATTTATTGCACAACTAAATATATATTTTATATAATAAAACAAAACCCCTAGTGGGAATTTTTCATTTCAAAAAAATCAAACCATACCTTATTTGGTAAAAAAAAATTTAATTAGGTTTTTATTTATAAACGTAGAAAAATATTAAAAGCTAATTATTTTCTAATTTGGCTAAATTCTTTTAAAATTCGTCTATACATATTATATATTGGATAAAAACTAAATATACATGAGTACTTGAGATTTAATAGTTAATAGATTTGGATGTGAAGTGTAAAATTTGAAAAAGCGGAACACAGATTCTTCCATCGATCATAATAACAATATAAAAGTAAAAAAGAAACCTAACAACACAAAAACACCCCAATAATCAAACATAAGCACCTCCGATCGATCATTGATCACAATCGTCAATTTATATAAAAACCTTAGATTGATCATCTTCCCTGAATCTATCAACCTTAATTGCTTCAATTTTGTTAACCTAATAGTTACCGATGAATACCCTAATTTCGGAACTTTCTCTTTTTATTGTATAATTTGAGGTTCTTCAAGACACCAATACAACCTACTGACATTAAATTTTCTGGGAAACCTTCGGACGCACTCTCAGTTTTAATGCAGGAAATTTACTAAAAAAATTCAGTTTCAACCAATTGATCGGAGAGATCGGGTACATTCTTGGGTTTTATAATCTCGACTATTGATAAATCACGTTTATTGATCTAATAGTTTTCAATTCGTTTATTCCAGGTGTTAATTGTTTTGATTCACTGTAATTTATTTATCAATTTTATGATTATATACTTACTTCATCTTGCTTTCCTATATGTATATGATTAGATTTATTACTTTAACTTTTAGATGAACTGCTAGCATAATTCACCATTAAGTGTAAGTTATTTGGGGTTGCTTTTATTCAAAACAATGCAATAGGCAGATGAAAAGTTTTCCTATAATGTTTGGTAACTAGGATTGCTTATATGCTTTTTATAGCAATGTAATAGGCACCTTAATAAGCAATCACAAACACCGTATCCTATTTAAGTGGTTTGATTGTTTGGATGAAACTGCTTATCTTCTTCATCAATCAGTGACCCAAATCCACATCCACATATTTTATATGTAAGGGTCGACTAGCCAACTAAATATCCGAGTCTTTGTACACATTTTTATTATTTTGAGCTGTTAGAAATTTTTAGTAAACTAGGTGTGTAGGAGCTAGGAGCCAACAATCGATCCACTACTGTAAACGGGCGAAAGTTTAAAAATATTGTCGGAGCAGACGATTAGCTAATAAGCACAATATTATCTTATAGTAATAAATATTGAACTTTTTTTGTATTAGTAAAAACGGCTGAAAAACCGAATAAATGAGTATAGGTTAACGGTAGTTTTGCTTTCGGTTTGAATATGGTTGTTATTTGATTATGGAGATAAAAAAACCTAATTACTTGTGGAAAAACAAAGTTACTTATTTACCCCTCTTTTATACTCTATTTCATAAGATTTAAACATGTGTATCGAGTCACCAATGCCAGGGTGCAGAAGCAACAAGTTGTTCGTTAGATATCCATCACACACACACTCGGTAAATCCACAAAAGAAATTGCAGGCGTCAAGAGTAAGACCACTTATCACAGCCACTTGGTAATGATCTAATATCAAGAACATTGTACCTCCATTTAGTATTTTAGCATCGTGCATGGTGCTTCCGGAACTAGGTGGCAGGGATGAGTACTCATTAGTATACCAAAAGAAAAATGCATAAAACTATTAAATAAATGAAGCTTTATAAACAATTTTTTTAAGTGATGTGTATATGATGACAAAGATCTGGCCTAAGAAAGGAAGGATGGTGATTAACAGTGTTATCTGGTATAGTGGCACTTTTTTTTATTTGAATAAGCATAATGGATTTTTTTTTCCAGAATAAGGTTGATGGAGGTCTTGGCTTGCATTTGAAGTTAATAGGAACAAATGGTACAAGTTGAAGGTTTGTTGTGTCTGTAGTTATTCTAAGGCAATGTGTCTCTATTGTGTATAGTGAGTAGACGTTGAGAGTGAATCTGAAAGTTAGCGTTATAATAGATAAGTATTGTAAAGATCTCTAAAATTGGTGACTAGATGATATAGGAGGTCCAAAATAGGATTATGGAATGGTGGTTGTGGTTGGGTCAAAATGTGAATGTTGTTGAGATCTTTTTTGTGATCTTGTCGTGGCACATGTAATGCCTATTTAAGAGGTAGCAAAAAGGACGGCCAGGCGGCTTAGGTAATATCTGGGGGTTAAAATGGGTAGTTTTTGGTGTGGGTTGGCTGACCTGAGATACCTCTGGTTTATTGATCTGTAAATATCACATAATCAATTATTTGCCTGTCACAACTTAATGGGGTTTTTGGCTATG
Organism: Chrysanthemum seticuspe; assembly: GCA_019973895.1. Lineage (NCBI taxonomy): Eukaryota > Viridiplantae > Streptophyta > Magnoliopsida > Asterales > Asteraceae > Chrysanthemum > Chrysanthemum seticuspe. The sequence goes on along the minus strand of BPTQ01000005.1, from coordinate 265,800,690 downwards.
CTTTTTGAGTAGAGTCTATTATGTTATGGAAACATATCATGTGTCTGAGACGTGTTACTGTTAAAGTATTTGTGTTTGTGTGGAATAATTGGTTTTTGTGAAAATGATTGCAACAAAAAAAGGTTCAAGAAAACAAAGTGAAACTCTATAGATTATAGAGTGAAATAGATATAGTTTGTTGTATTTTATCATTCTTTATTGTTTTAGGTGATACGATTTTGAAGACGAAGACCAATATTTCTCCTTATGATGACGTTCGGCAACAACAAACCGAAGATGCAATTTAACCACCAATTCTATTTGTAAGGTCTACTTTTATTCTCATTCTTTTGATCAGGTTTATTCTTTTGCCAAAATAAAATTAAACACATTACTTAGAATGCAAGCTACCCACAAAATAGTTCGTAGTTAATGTATATTTAGAGTGAATAAAATATAAATTAAAAGAAATACATCATTCGATTTTTATTCTTTTTTTCATTTTTTATAGTAAATTTGGCTGCAGTCATACCCATTGATGACCACCTACTTAAAATCAGGGATACATAAATGCGTAAGCAATGCAAATGAATTTTACAATAGGCATTACATTTTGGACAGAACTAAATGAACGGGTTATTCCTTGAGGTATATCTTTGATTGCATTGTCCCACTATAACATCTATCTAACTCAATATGTCTATGATGATATCGTTTACGTCAAAGAAATTAGGGAAGGAGTTAACTTATCGCAAATGTTGAAATAAGATAAGGAGACGGAGGATTGTGAAATAGAAACTTCTTACAGTTGATTTATGGGCGGTTAAGATCGAAAGGTATGATTAATATTATTGGAGTATTCAAATTTTTAAAATTTGTATCAAATGTGGTACGATTGTAGTTTCTGGTGTTGTTTAGTTCATTGACAGGTATTATTGTTTACATCAGAAAAGTATAAATTAGTTAAGGGTGTTTTTCGATTAAGCTAAAAAGTAGTTCTGAATGATTGGGTAAAACTGTCTAATTTCTTTATTATAAGACAACTAAGCAGTTTGAAGTAAATAATCCTAGACACTCCCGAGAGTTTGGATAAAAGAAAAATTCTTATAAGTATTAACATATTTGAATGTGAAATAAGTACTCCGAACTGAATATGTAGTTTAACTCTAAAATAGTAAACATGCAGGATTTTTAAACATTCGAGCATTAGCTTATTTGATTATTTTTGTGTTCTTAAAATAGAAACGATCCAAACAATATTACACAAGAGTTGTAATAAGTAAATCCAAACAACCACTACAGTAAGTATATCTATAAACAAAGGAATTCATTTTGACCTTTTGATTTTTTAGCAATTGTGTTTCATTCCACACATCATTAGGAATTTAGGATCTTGGTACATCGTTTTGTACATATATCGTTGTGCTTTCAACGCAATAATGAATATCCTTGAACGCTTTAAGAAATTAGTATCTTTGTCAATCATTAGTAGGACGTTTAAGCTCAAAATTAAAAGATTTGAGTTAGTTGAATGCATCTCTATATCAGATTTAGAGCTATCAATTTGAGATCATTAATCTTTAATACTCTATGACATGTTTATCTTGTGGTCTTTGTCTTCACATGATATATGGGTGTATAATTGCTTTAGTCTTCTGTGGTTACATTGCCTATGACACATTTAAATCTCTACATATACGATGACTACATCTTGGCTGCAATTGCATTATATCTTGATATTCTTTTCTAGGCATTCCTTACCATATTTAGTGGGGGTGAGAGTTACACGTATTTGATAGCTGCTGATATCTTTTTATACCTACATAAACACGATAAACTGAAATAAGTGTTGATAGAAGCTGCGAATAAATGTAGAGAGAGAATACTAATTGGTAACTTTCATAAGGTCTTTTGTAGTTTCTTTTTACATTGGTTGTTTTTGGAGTTCTGGTATTTGGTATTTCTTTGCATGGATATTTTGTGTCTAGAATTATTAAAATCATGAAGTATATGCGTAAATTCAGGTCCTTTTTAAAAGTAAACAACTTTTACCTCAAAAAGAATGAAATACATAATAAACTACTGAATAGGAACATGAGTAGCCTAAAAAAGAATTTTTTAGAATACTTGCAAAAGCTCATTATTGTTGTAAGCAAAAGTAGGCATATGTTTATCCTTCAAAATACGAATTTAGGTACCATTGTTGATGGTATAGTAGTGTTGATGGCATAGTGTGAACTAAATGTTATCTTTGCCAATAGCATATGAGATCTGATAAGCTCGCACAAAGAGGCGTGTTACAAAAAGCGAGAAATTAATAAGAGAAAATCAGTAAAGGAAGAAACTTTTTCAAAATTTTAGAGTTTCATGGCTCCTTTAGGTAATTTGAAAAAGTGGCAGTGCTTATCCTTGGCTTTGCTGTGTATTATGATTAAATATTCACTTCGAGAAGTGTATATGTACAAACTGATTTTTTAATTCATTAATGGATCTTTTTGATTAATAGTCGTATTTTGTTGTTTTTTGTTTTTTGTTATATTTTTGGGGCATAAACGATCTTGGCCTCCTTTTCCTGGACAATCTTATTTATCACCTGATTTTTTTTATTATTATTATTTTTTTTTTTGGCATTTTGTTCATTTGTGTATGTGGCGGCGATGTGGCGGGTAAGAAGAAAAGCAAAGTGGTAGATGAAGAGTGGATTCAAAGCTCTATAGATTCAAAGATCAACAAAGTTCCTTTAAAACAACTGAACCAGAATAGTTTGCTCGAATTTAGAAAGCTTTTTGATTAATAGTCGTATTTTGTTGTTTTTTGTTTTTTGTCATATTTTGGGGCATAAACGATCTTGGCCTCCTTTTCCTAAACAATCTTATTTATCACCTGATTTTTATTATTATTATTATTATTTTTTTGGCATTTTGTTCATTTGTGTATGTGGCGATGTGGCGGGTAATGTCCAGTATGTAAATTCCTTTGCTTTCCTCAAAAGTGGTATCAATCCTAGCATCTGCAAAATCAGGTTCAGAAGGTAAGTCTAGGTTCACTCTTACTGGTATGAGTCTTCCTATGTTTGCAACAAAACTTGTGATACCTAGCTTGGTGTGATTCTCTTTGAATGCACAATGTGATTGTTGTTGGCTACACCAAATAAGTAAACAAAATATTTGAGTTAATTTGACGTTGATTCAAGAAATGTAGATGTAGCATGACGTGTGTAGCATATGATGTATATAAATGTGCTAATAAAATATAAGAGTTTGCTATAATACTTCTTTTTAGCTCTTGCTATATCTTGTGAACAAAATAAAAAAATTTAAAAATTTAATCGATAATAATACATAATTAAAATCTTAGAAAAAACCCCGTGCGTGCACGGGTATTACAACTAGTATGCATATACAACATTTATTGTACAACCAAATACATACAATACATAACAACTTTTGTGATTGTGGACACGAGCCTTACAAATTTGTTGTTTATTTGATTTTTTTTCCCTATTTGATTCTTCTAATAAGCAACATCAAACACATGTTTTACTGATAGCGTTTTAATCTTACTCATTCAAAAAGAAAAACTCAAATTCAATTCAAATCGTCTCCGCGCAACATTCGTTAAACAACATTTGGCGACGGTTACTTATAATCAAATCGTCAAACAACATTTGCCTTTGAATCCGCTGCTTTGCACGGGTACCATCCTAGTCTTCTCAAATGATTCGAACTTTTTATACAATTTTTTCCCCCTTTTAGAATGGTTAGTTAGTAGTTAGTGATTTGATTCGTACAATGACATTCAAACAAACACTATGCCTTTCTCGAACCTTTGCCTTAAAGGAATAAACCCCACTCATTTTTTCCGTTTCGCCTAGATATGAATTGAGTATATTTTATTGGATCTTAACTCTTACAAAATTAATACGATAGTATGTGTCATTTGAAACTTAAATTCGCAATTTGTATGTTGATAAGCAGTCAAATATTAATGTTAATTAGACTCAAGTCAAGTGTCAATTTTACACATATTAGGATCGTTATAATTATTGCACACCAAAAATCATAATATCGGACGAAAACAATGGTATGTTAATTGAAATTAATGTTACGAGTGTTATTATGCAGCATTAAAATATACCAATGTGTATGTAGCTCTAAAATTACTTATTAATCAATCAAAAAAGAATTTAATTGGTGTGGATGATATTTGATTGGTTGAAGAATGTATTGATCTCACTTTTTTTAACGGTGTGTTTTTGTCTCAAGAATTTTATGAGAAAAAAGGTGATGAAAAGTGCAAATAAGAGCATTGGGTGTGGTAGGTTAGCCATGGCTCTTCATCGCCGCCACCTCAGCGCCACATCAGCATAACAAACCTCCACAACTAACCACAACAAACCCCCTCCTTCATAACAAACCTCAACTTTCATTTGGGGCCCACCACTAAATAAAACATTACATATTTACAAGCAAAAAAAAAAAAAAAAAAAAAAAAACTGACAGAAAAGGACAATATACCCTTGTAGTCACGACGAAGAGGGGGGCGGTGTGAAGAGCCACGATGAGGTTCCACCTCACCTTGATGGCGAGCCACAACGAGCCACACCCAATGCTCTAATAAACACACAAATATGATGAACACCCAATGCATATTTTTCTATGCAAACTATTTTTATTATTTTTTTCAGCGATTTTTTATCTTCTTTTGGAAATTATTCTAGATTTTTTTGTTGTGTTTATCAATAACAACCTCCTTCAATTCCTTTTGAAATTTTTTATGAATTGAACTTCTTATAATATACTAACCCATGATTTAGTAAAACTTAGTATTTGATTGTTTGGTAACCAGTCATCCTATTTATATAAGGGGCAATTTCATATCTCCCCTTATTTTTATTGAAAATTTCATATATACCCAAACATGCATAAAAAACATTGTACATTATGCATTCAATACTTGCATTTTGGGTATATATGAAATTTATCTTGAAAGTAGGGTGATCCTTTATATAAAGTAGCAAACAAAGAATAGATGATAATTAAGGAAACAAATAAACCAAAACAATGAAACTATATAAAATCCTAATTGTGATAACAATGTATGATCATAGCTTAGAACATGAAGTTTGAATTTGACAAATAGCTACACAATCAATCCAACTCAATGATATTTAGCATCGGGTCAATCGTCTCTTATGCTCAATCGATACAGTCCACACTTGTTGTACCCTTGTCCCAGAATCTCTCGACAACGCTCTATATAATTATATATAACAACTTCCTTATCTGCTTCTCTATAAGAAAGCATGTATCCGTTAAGCTTAAGTTCCTTGATGGAAACAAGATTGATCTTGATAGTAGGCACATGTAAAACATTTGTAAGAGTCATATTCTTCCCCGATTTGAACCTAATCATCACTTTACCAATCCCAATCACATCAAGAGGAGGAGTATTGTCCATAATCCTACTTTGAAAGGACACAGAGTGGTAGTCCATAAGCATGTCCCTAGAGTTACATACGTGCCATTTAGCTAGAGAATTCAAGTACCAACCTCGAGGGTTTGGTTCTCTTGAACGTTCACGCTTCCTGGTCCTCGTGGGATTTAAAGCTTGCAACGTAGAGCTCGTGGCATGTGATTCGCTCTTTCCTTGGTAGGTCTTTGGAGTAGAAAGCATCCCAAAGCTAGTCTTTGGTAACATCCAGGAGATTACCCGATCAATCTGATTATAATAATTACATGAGAATCAATAACAAAAATTTGAAATACTTGCATGCAATATAGAATGCATGCACACAAAAATCAAAATAAAAATCGGATGGTTTCATACAAATTAGTAGGCCTATTAACAAGCAAAATTATAAAGTATGTATGAAAAATTCATTAATACTACGTACGAAGATTGCAAGTACATGGACGGACCCACTTGGAAGTCGGGTGTGGCACGGGTAACACCCGATTTTAGGTCATGAAGTGTAAATCGTTTCTAAGTAGTAAATTTCTTATCGTACAACTTTAGTACTTATAATCATAAGAAAGATTTTATGCAACACCTTTTAAAAAATCCTAAGTCCGTCTAGTATATATTCAAAGAAATAAAACAACTCATATTTAAGCAAAATATTATAACTACATGATTCTGTAACTTTCTTTACAGTATAGAACACATTTATGTAGATCAACACTATTTTACTAAGAAGTAACCTGTAAAATAACCCTAGAATGTAAATATAAACAGAATTAGAATATCACCTATAAACGGGGAAAATAAATCACTTGAATACTTGATAAAGAAGAAATACAAATTGGGGTATTTAATTTGGAGGCTTGCGTTTTATGTTTTGGTGTTTTGCAAAGATTAGCTTAAATAGGCATATAACCAACCTAGTTTTAGATGAATGGCCTCGTATTGGGCTTTTACCAAAAGAATGTGGGCCAAGGTTGTTTGTTACACTTGTTTCATGAGTCACTAGCTTTAGGGGTGTTCACAATTTGAATAATACGGTATCAAAGACCGAAATCGAATCGAACTAAATAAAACTTAACCGAATTTATAAACGAATCCAATTAAAAATTTGGTTTCCGGTTTGAACTTGGCTTTGGTAAATAAAACCCGAACTGAACCAAACCAAAAACCGTATTCACATAAATATACATATTTTTTAGAGTAAATTACACCGTTCGTCCTTGTGGTTTGCGTTGACCGCAGGGTTTAGTCCTTTGACCAAAAAAATTGCACCGTACGTCCTTAAGTGTGAAACGTTATGCACCATTCGTCCTTTGACCAAACGACGTTAAAGTTGACTGTTAAAAGCTTCTCATGTGCAAGTCACATGAGGGTAAATTTGTCTTTTCATTTGAATGTCTCTCTTTGCACACCACTTTCAACTAGTGAAAGAAAAGTTACAATACGATAAGCCTAAAGTACAACTCATCACAATCATACTTACCTAAGTAATAAAATCCACACCAGAATCATCTTCCTCATTGAAATCCACACCACACTCATCTTTATCATTAACATCATCATCAATAAAAATCGAGCAAATCCAACACCCTTGTGGTTCGTGGTCTACCTGAACTGAAGACCAAGACAACACTGGTTTGGTTTTCTGTTGGGTCGAAACATACAACACCACCACAAATTAAACACAAAATACCCTCGACAATCTCACTACTAATATGTATTCCAAGGGCCAAAATTCATTTTAGTTGTAAATTATCTTTTTTGCCACACGAGTTTAATAACAACAACAAAACTGAAAAGCAATCTTATTATATATGTCGATCGATAACCATAACCCAAAAACAAAATTCAACTTGTAAAACCAATTCAAAAAACAATCTTAATATCAGAAGTTACAAGATAAAAAGAAAAGAAATCAATAAAAATCTTACAAAAGTCGATTGAAGAAGAAAACCAAGAGAGAGAAAATGAACCCAAATCCAAAGCGACTCGATTATAACCCAAGCAAGAACCACAACTTCACATAACCTTTTAAGAAAAACTTGTCTTGTGGATGGTTTGAGGTGTGAGACTGATGTGGTTCTAGCCATCGATCGGTGTAAAAAGAAAGGAAAGGAGAAAGTCTTGACCGCCCTTTTCTTCATGAGTTCTTGCGACTCGTTTAATCAAACAAAAGTCACTATCCTTCGATAGCCTTGAGGAGGTCTCGTGAGGATGCTTTGGAAGATGAGAAAGTAAGAAAGTGATGGATCTACTTTTTGTGTTACCCATGCATTGGGAAGAAGAGAAAGATTGAGAATGGTTTCTCCTTGTCAGACTAAGGCAGTGATTTCTTCTTGGGGAAGAGAGGTTGTATCAAAAAGAAAGAAAGAAGAACCAGGTTCAGAGGAAAGGAAGAAAGAAGGAAATGAAAAAAAGAAAAAGTATGTTTGTGTGTGTGTGTGTGGTGGGTGGTGATAAGTGGGTATTTCCGTCATTTTCTTCCCCACCAACCTTAGTTAACTGTCGTTATCTTGAATTGGTGGGCCCAGATGGACGGAGGGACGAACGGTGCATAACGTTTCACACTTAAGGACGTACGGTGCAATTTTTTTGGTCAAAGGACTAAACCCTGCGGTCAACGCAAACCACAAGGACGAACGGTGTAATTTACTCTATTTTTTATATATTTATATAAAAACTCCTTAAAACTCTTTCCTAATATAAACATAATATTTTATGAGCTTGAAGTTTTTTATTGGCGCTAAAAATTTATATAAATAAATGAAAAAAAAAAAAAAAAAAAAAGTTATGTAACTCGGTTATTTGCGTCAACTCGGAAACCGAACCGAATTCAAATTCGATTTTCGGTTTAGTTTAATTCAATTTGAATTCGGTTCGATTTTCGGTTTTACCTTTTAAAAAATTTAACCGAACTAATCGAACCGAGTAAATCAAACAACCGATAACTGAACCAACGAACATGTTAGGTAAGAATAGACAAGTTTTTAGTATTTCGATAGGATTATGAGTTAGACTTGCGAGTTTAAATATATGATCTTGATAAGCTATATGCCTACTTATTGTGATTATGTTCCGATGAATCCTAAATGATTTGTTCCATCAGGTTGCTAATTCATGTTATCAGCATCTCGATCATCTTATCCTATGTTATTATCATTTGCATCTAATGATATGCGTCAATCATATTCTATATGAAGCCGTTTCTTTTGCTAAATTGATACTTATAAGAATGGAATATCAAAAGGGAAAGAAACGAAGGCGTAGCTTGAATGATCAAACAACAAGCTCTTTGACTGAATAATGTTTAATCTCCTTTGAAATCTCGAATAAGGCATAACATACTAGCTTATAAAAACGTCTTTTCTTCTCCTCAATTTCCGTTTTTACAGATACTCAGGATGTCGCTGGACCTTCTTCATACTCAAAACAACCTCCAAGCACTCCAATACTCGAAAAGATCAGTAGATGTAACACCCCCAATTCTGATATGCAGCGGAATTCAAACTGTGTATTACTTGATGGCACAACAGTCATAATAATAGAAAACGATCTCTAAAAGAGTCGTTTTAAAAAGGCTTTATCATTCAAATATATCAGAGTTTACAAAATAGGTCCCAGTAGGTTCCATTGATTACAAAACACATCAATATAAAGTTTTTGATGTTTTGTGAATGATAAATTATTTATATATAGCCTTCTTGATTTTGCCCTTCCGTGCCAGCTTCCAACATTATGGACCTGAAATACATGCTTAAAACTGTCAACACAAAGGTTGAGTGAAATTCATAGACTTTGTTTGATGATTGAACACATTATGTTGGTAGTGTGAGTTAATTTGACTCACACCAAGGTTTTGAAAGCAAAACAAATATTATTGCACTAAATACCTTATGTAAATACCTTATGTAAACCCTCACTTGAGGGTTGGTTGTTCAAGTTTTTCTTTCACCTACACTCTACGCGTAAACCGTTCCATATTATCGTGTGTGTGTGTTTGTTTACTTGTTCAATCGCCTTAACCTCTTTCTATATTACTTGTGTTTGTAAACTAGTGACCTAACAGTGGTATCAATCGCCTACTAGTTGGGTGAATCGTGTTTGTTTTTGAAGTGGGTTTCGGTCCTACGCCTAAAACGCACGTTTGATACTTTGGTTCGCTTAAAAACTTGTTTTTTACACTTTTTAATCCAAGATTCTTGTACTTTCAACGTTTTAAGGTGTTAAAATACTTGTTTTTGGCAAAAAGTTTCAAACTTTATGCGTGGATTGTTGTTTTTGATCGAGTTTTTGAACGAGGGTTCTATCCTACTCGTAATTGTTTTAGAGGCTTTGGTTCATCAAGTTTCACACTTTTGTGTATTTTGGTGTTATTGAAGCTATTTTATCACACAAAAACTGGTTTAGAAACACTTTTGGACAGAATCAAAATTTCGAGCATTTCTACGCGTAGTAAAACCCTAAAACTATGCGTAAGTGTTTCCTTGGTTTGATCTTCATTTTCGTGGTTTATTCCATGTTTTCTTACTTGGATAAGTCTAAAAATACGTCGACTTTGGATATCTTTTGCACTGTGATAGTGTAAAAGATCATTTGGGCAAAAACCCTAAAATTACGCATAAGCATAAGCTTACGCGTAGAAATCCTACGCCTAAGATTTTTCTTACGCCTAAGCCTAGTCTTACGCATAAGAAAATCCTACGCCTAACTTTCTACGCCTAACTTTTGTCTACGCCTAACTTTAGTGCTTTTCCCTACTTACGCGTAAGCTAAATCCTACGCGTAACTCCTTATTGTTACGCGTAACTTTAGTGTTTTTACGCATAAGTGCTACTTGGTTCTTGTCTTTTCTACGCCTAAGGACACTTCATCAACAAAGGTTCATTCGACTACAAAGATCCATTTTTACCAACACAAGTTTTCAACATGTCTCAACCACCATACTCTAACTATTTCCCTTACACTTATCCTCAACGACAAAAACAACTAAGTCCACAACATCAACAATGGAATCAAAAACAAGCAATTTATCAACAACAATTTAATCAACAACATACTCCACAACTTTGTGCAATTCCTCCACCATAAATGGTTCAAACACCGCCAAGTCTTCAAGTTCAACCCTACACAAATGAATTCAATCAACATCCATCCAGGAACACTATGAAGGAACCCACTTGGTTTGCAAAGATGTGTGAAGCTTTAAGCAGCCAACAATCAATTCATGAAGCTGGATCACTTGATAGACCTCCAATGCTCACTCCAGGAAACTACGATCAATGGGTGATACGGTTCTGTGATCTGAAGAAGCCACATGGAAAGTTCTTAAAGAAGGTTATCTTGGAAGGTCCATTTGAGATGCCTACTGTCATTGTACCCGGAGATCCTAATGCTGTTCCACCAAGAGATGAACAAACCAACATTGATACTGTTGCAGATCTAAATGCTACAGAATTTCTACACTATGAAGCTGATGAGCTTGCAATGCAATATATCCTTTTAGGATTACCTAACCCAATTCTTCAAAGTGTTGATGCTCAAAAGACTGCAAAGGAAATGTGGGACCATATTCATCTTCTCATGGAAGGATCAGTACTCAATCAGGAGGATTTGGAATCCAAAATTTACTTGGCTTATGAACACTTCATGATTGAACCTGGAGAGACACTAGAGTCTTATCATCATCGATTTTCAGACATCATCAATGATTTGGATAAACACAACATCATCATGCCAAGAATTGCAGTGAATACTAAGTTCCTGAGTAGTCTTGGTCCCGAATGGGAGAAGTATGTCATTTTTCTCCGTCAAGCGAAGAATATGCATCATTCTACATATGGATTGTTGTACGATTACTTGAAGCCTCATGAAAAGGAAGTTGATCGGGAAAGGATTCTCCGTGCTCAAATTGCTCCACCTACACATCCGGAAAATCAACAACTTGCCTTATATGCTCAACAAAGTTATCCTCCTCAACAAGAAACTCAACCAACTGCCTCAGTCACACCAAACGATCCATCACAGCAATCTCAACAAAATCAATTGGTTCCTTACAACAACAACAATGATCAAGCACTTCATAGTCAAACTAATGAGGAATCCGATCCGTTCGAAGCATTGCAACAGGGGTTTGTTATGATTGCTAATGCTTTTAGCCGTTATACAAACAAATCCAACAATCGTATTCGTTCCTCATCCAATACACGAAATCAGGCTGTTGTGAACAATGGACGAGTTGAAGTTCAGAATCGTGGTTATGGTCGTCAAATGGGAGGTGGTCAAGGGTTTAATGCTATGGGTAGGAATAACAACAGAGCTCAAGTGGTGGAACAGGGAAATGCTCAGAATGGGTTGAATGGTCTTCGATGCTACAACTGCAATGAAAAGGGACACCTGGCTAATGCATGCCCAAAGCCAAGGACTAGGGGCAGTGCTTACTTCAAAGAGGCACTTCTTTTGGCTCTTAAGGATGAAGCTGGTGGATCTCTCACAAACAAAGAACAGAGCTTTATGGCAGATGCAGACTCAGATGATGATATGGAGGACTTGCAGGCCAATGCAGCTGTTATGTTGATGGCTAATATGCATGAGTTACACATGAGTGAAACAGGCCCAGTGTATGACACTGATGGCTTGTCTCAGGTACCCGAACAAACCATCATCATATCTGAACTAATATCTCCACCAATATCTGAATCCGGCACGGCTCAGACTGTTCAAAATGAGTCATCTACATTTCATTCTGACGATTTTCAAATAAACCCTGTAGTTACATTTGACAATCAAGATGACCTTATGGTTTCCTTTGATAATCAAATTGACTCCGTGGTTGTACTTGAGGATCTAAATAATGATCATGTTGTGACTCACATTGAACAAGCCGAACTGTTGCCTCATCCAGATTTTGCTCGTTTAATTCAAGACCATCAAATCAAAACGGAGGAATGTTATGCATTAAACAAAGTCTTAAAAAGTAAAAATGCACTGTTAACCAAGGATTTTGAATGTTTACAAAAGCAACTCAACTTTTTCAAAACTCAAGAAAAACGTGAAAAAGGTTTTGAAGCAGCCTTCACTAAATCTCATCAAAACGAAAAGTACTTAGAGAGACAGATGCGTGATCTAGCCGCTTCAAAGAATGCTTTGTTGTCTGAAATAGAACAACTGAAACATGAACATAAAAAGCAAATTAACGCTCTCACCTTGGAAAATCAAAAAGCTAAGGCTGAGTTGTTAACTTGTCAAAAACAGTTCTCCGCATACAAAAAGCATTCAACGAATCGGGTAGATGACCTTCTTGAAGAAATTATCGGCTTGCAACGAAAAATTAAAGAGTTTAAAACAGTTGTTTATAAACATGGTGAGTCAGTAACTGCTATTGAAAAGTTTACTTTGAAACCCGATCCAAAAGGATATGGACCAAATCTTGCTGATTACAAACCAAAGCTTTCAACCAAAACATTCAAACAAAATCCTGAATTTTCCAGTGCAGAATATAAAATTGATAATTCTGTTATGAGTGTTGTTGAATATCATCGTCAAGAGGAATTAGATGCAGAAGACGAGAGTCGATCAAAATTAAAAAATGTTGTTTACAACAAACCTTTTAATTATTCAAAACCGGTCACTTTCGTCACACCAACGGATTCTTCTAACACACCAAGGGTTATTATCAAAACACCTGAGTCTTCTAATGTTAATCCCCAACCAGATTATGCACAAATTTATGATCCTTTACCTTCAATCAGTGAAGTAAACTCCAAACCTGAAAATCGCAAAATTCTTAGATATTTTGATATATTCATGGCTGATCTCAAAATTTTACAACATGAGATAGAATATCGTTCTGAAGTCAAAGTCAATCACTTTCAATCGCCTCTAGCGCGAGAACAAAGAGACATTTTTCAGAAAAATCTTTTACCTAATGTTAAAAATTTTAAAAATTGTGCATTAGCTTAGGAAAAGGATTTTCATAAGGAACTTGGAGTCATGAAGGTCGTTTTCGAGAAAACTGAAACATCTATTTCTAATACTAAACGTAAAAAGAAACTGTTGAGAAAAGATGTTGATCGACTCTTGGAAGATGTTATCTGTGCGGATATCCATAATGTTGTGTTATTCTATTCTTTGCCACATGCATCTGATTCTATCTCTACTGATAATGTTGACTCTGTGGTAACTGTTGAGAATATTGATAATGTGCTTCAGATCGAGTCTTTAAAAGCTGAAAATAAACGATTACTTAACGAACTTTACAATGCAAAACGTCGTCTTCATTGGTGTGAAAAAGATATTCACAACCATCAACTTAGTTTTCAAAAGAAAATCGCACAGTTAAGTGCAAAATCTTCTGATCCTAAAATTGAGCAACTGGATGATCAAAACGTGTCTTTGAAAAGTCAAATCTCAAAATATGAACAAGAACTTGTAAAAGTTAAACAGGAATATGGTGTCATATTTGATTTACTCAATAAGACTCGACATGAAGCATCAAACGAACTTGATCACTATCTTGCTCACACTAGAGAAGTCATGAATTTTGCTGGTAATATTCGTTCTGAAAATCAATATTTGATTCACACTATCTCTAAGCTAAGAGAAATGTTAGGAAAGTATGAACAACTTCCGCCAACCATCATTAAGAGATTAGCACCAGTCACACTTAGTCATCGTGCACCTAGAATCCCTACTGCCAAATCACAAGTTGCTCTACTGAAACAGGAATAGTTGCGTCTTTTCCAAACGTCCGCACTTCACAGCCTAGGAGCACTCAATCGAAGAATAGGAAGTTGCGACCTAAGAAAAGATCAATAAGGAATGCTAAAGTAGAAGAACACCCTAGGACTATGAATAAGACTCACGTTGCTTCCACTATAGATGTTGCGTCCGGAAAATGTAATAGAAATAGTGATGTAACGAATGCTAAACCTTTAAGCACTTTTGATATTCAGTCTGATGCACCTTGTGTTATTTGTCACAAAAGTATGAATTCTGATTGTCATGAAAAATGTGTTGCTAAAGCAATAATCTCTCGTTTACGGAATCCTAAGAATCGGAATACCTCTAGGCCCACTAATCATTCTAAGTCTGTGCTTGGTAGACCGCCTTCTTTAGATTCTAAGGCAAACATTGCTGTCACTGTAGCTCCAGTTTCACCTCCTAAGAATGTAGTACCACCAAGTGCATTCACTAAGACTAAAGCAAATAGTAGTTATAGATGGCAGAAATGGATATATAACACACTAGGATTTAAATGGATACCTAAAGTCATTAATGTGTGCATGTCTCATATACCTGCTTCGGAACCCTCTAACATTTCGGGTTCCACATCTACTTCTATTCCATCTGTGTCGTCTGTGTGTAATGCAGGTGATACAGATCATTCTCTGGATTGTTGATAGCGGATGTTCCCGACACATGACAGGCAACCTTAAACTGTTATCAAACTTTATTGCAAAGTTCATTGGCACTGTCAGGTTCGGGAATGATCACTTCGAAGCTATCATGGGCTACGGAGATTATGTCAATGGGAACATCGAAATCAGCAGGGTTTACTATGTGGAAGGCCTCGGTCATAATCTGTTTTCAGTATGTCAGTTTTGTGATGGAGATTTGGAGGTTGCTTTCAGGGAGAAAACTTGTTTCATTCGTGATCTACAAGGAAATGACCTTATGTCTGGCTCGCGTAATTCTAGTCTCTACACCATCTCTATGCAAGACATGGTTGCTTCATCTCCCATCTGCTTACTTTCAAAGGCAACATCAACAAAATCCTGGCTATGGCACCGTCGTCTCTCACATCTAAACTTTCAAACCATCACCAAGCTTGCTCGACACAAACTAGTTGAAGGTCTCCCACGATTCCGGTATTCAAAAGATCACCTTTGCTCAGCCTGTGAACAATGGAAAAGCACTCGTGCTCATTTTCCTTCAAAGGTGGAACACAACTCTCAGCATGTGCTTCATCTTCTTCACATGGATTTGTGTGGCCCGATGCGCGTGCAAACAATCAACGGAAAACGCTACATCTTAGTAATTGTTGATGACTATTCACGATGGAGTTGGGTCTACTTTCTTCGTAGCAAAGACCAAGCTCCACAAATGATCATCACCTTTCTCACAAAAATACAGGTTCAGCTCCGCAACACCGTCAGGCTAATTCGAACAGACAAAGGAACTGAATTTGTTAACCAAACCCTTCGTGAATTCTATGAGAAAGTGGGAATTCAGCATCAAACATCCATTGCACATACACCTGAACAAAACGGAGTTGTTGAAAGACGAAACCGAACGTTAGTGGAAGCTGCAAGAACAATGTTAATCAATGCTAAACTTCCAGATTACTTGTGGGCAGAAGCCGTATCTACTGCATGCTATACTCAAAACCGTTCTATGATCACAAAACGCCACAACAAAACACCTTTCGAGCTTGTCCACAACCACAAACCGAATCTCAAACACTTTCATGTATTTGGATCCCTTTGCTATCCGAATAATGATCGTGATGATTTTGGAAAGCTCAAAGCCAAAGCCGACATTGGAGTCTTTATTGGATATTGTGTGAATTCTAAAGGTTACCGGATATGGAATCGTCGTACAAAACAAGTGATGGAAATGATTCATGCTCATTTTGATGAACTCACGGAAATGGCTTCTGAGTACAACAGCTTAGAACCCGGTCACAACCGTTTAAACTTCCCTCAACCCCCATCATCAGCTGAACAAAGCCCCCAGCTAACTCGTCAACAAATGGAAAGGTTATTTGCTCCTCTATTCAGTGACGATATTGATGAACGTGCACCAGGTGTATCCGTTGTTTCCGCTGCACAACCTGATAATATTCCTATACCTGATACACCTGCTACAATAACTACTGTTGAAGATCCACCTACACCAGTTGACTCCAACACAACAGTTGAACACACCGCTTCCAACAATGATGAACTAGCTGATGATATTCTGAATGAAGTACCCCCACCTGCAGATTTTGATCCAAATGCGTTCTTTAACCCGTTTGCTAATGAGACTGCTGCACCAGATGTCGCGGAATCTTCAACAAACCATTTGAATCCTCAGAATCTGCACAATGTATACCAACATCAACCCTCTACACATAGATGGACAAAAGACCATCCTCTGGCTAATATTATTGGCAACCCGAATCAACCAGTCGTTACGCGACAACGTCTTCACACAGATGGTGAACATTGCATTTATGCACTCACTGTCTGCCAATCTGAGCCTAAAAACATTAAAGACGCAATGACAAAAGACAACTGGATTGAATCCATGCAAGAAGAACTCAATCAATTCAAACGTCTTGAAGTATGGGAACTGGTTGAAAGACCATCAGGGGTCTACGTCATTGGTCTAAAATGGATTTGGAAAAACAAATTGGATGCTGAAGGGAACGTCATCCGCAACAAGTCACATCTCGTTGCTAAGGGTTATCGTCAGGAAGAAGGAATAGACTTTGAAGAATCTTTTGCTCCGGTTGCTCGTCTTGAGGCTGTTCGGATATTTCTCGCGTTCGCGGCTCGTATGAACATGACGGTCTTTCAAATGGATGTCAAAACTGCGTTTCTCAACGGACAACTGAAAGAAACGGTTTATGTCAGCCAACCTGAAGGATTCGTTGATCCAGAGTGCCCGAACCATGTCTACAAACTGAACAAAGCTCTTTATGGTCTCAAACAAGCCCCTCGGGCATGGTACGATAAGCTATCATCTTTCCTCATTGCTAATAATTTCACCAAAGGCTCGGTTGACCCAATTCTTTTTATACAATATCACGGGCCACATATCTTAATTGTTCAAATTTACGTGGATGACATCATTTTTGGGTCTACACATAAAAAGTTTTCAACCGCTTTTGCAAAACTAATGAAGAAAAATTTTGAAATGTCCATGATGGGTGAACTTACATTCTTTCTAGGATTACAAGTTCATCAATCACCCCGTGGTATTTTCTTGAGTCAGTCCAAATATGCCCTTGAATTGTTAAACAAATTTGGAATGAAAACCTGTGATACTTATGCCACACCAATGACTCATACCAAGAAGCTAGACGCTGATTTACATGGGAAATTAGTTGACCCTACCAAATACCGAAGTATTATTGGGTCTCTCATGTATCTAACAGCTAGCAGACCTGATATTGTCTTTGCCGTTTATCTATGCTCCCGTTATCAGTCGCGTCCAACTGAAACCCACCTCTCTGAGGCTAAAAGAATCCTCCGATACATCAAGGGAACCATTAATTTGGGGATCTGGTATCCGAAGGATTCTGGTTTTGAACTAATCGCTTTTTCAGACGCTGATCACACAGGATGCTTAGACTCAAGGAAAAGTACTTCAGGAGCTCTACAATTTCTTGGTGATAAACTGGTGTCTTGGCAATCAAAGAAGCAGGATTGTACATCGCTGCCATCAACCGAAGCAGAATATGTAGCCATGTCCGCATGTTGTACTCAAGTCATATGGATGAGAACACAACTCAAAGACTATGGTTACGTATTTGACAGAATCCCGATGTACTGCGACAATCAAAGTGCCATTGCGATCTCGTGCAACTCAGTTCAGCACTCGAAATCAAAGCACATCGATCTTCGCTATCATTTCATCAAAGACCATGTGGAACAGGGTACCGTTGAATTATACTTTGTGGGTACAGAATACCAATTGGCAGATCTTCTCACCAAAGCCTTGCCTACCGCTAGGTTTAATGAACTGATCCACCGAATTGGTATGAGGTGTTTGACTCAAGAGGAATTGGATGACCTCTTAAAACAGTCTTAAAACCTGTCAAACACCAAAACATCTTTTGTAAATAATTTTTCAAAAACAAAATACAAAAATATAAAATCTTATAAAGCAACAAAAATATTCTTCTAATCTACAATCTTTCAACATGGCAAGTACATTTCTTCCTTCAACACTATATTCTTTCAAAATTCAGTATTTTTACGATCAAGTGTTGAGGGAGAGAAAATTATCACTTAACTGTTTCAAAACATCTGTGTACTTGCATGTCATATTATCCCGGTTGTTTCTTTCATCAATGGTGGAAAATTTTTCTGGTTTAATGACACTCCTCGGACTAAAATTTATAACCTTTCATTATTTCTTAAGTCGAGGGGGAGTGTCGTCAAGTTTCTTTCTTAAAAATCTTTCTTTGGTAACCAAAATGGAAGTTAAATGGCTTTGTTTGAAAAAGGAAAAGGTGGAGGGACTAAAACTGCCAAATGCACAAAGTCATTTTTAATAAAATACCTCCACCTAACTTTAACCTTTCACATTTATTACTTTCATCTATATATCATCCACGATCCAAAATCGTTTAACAAATCCGTGCTTTTGATCATCAATTTGTAAGTGTTTTTACATTCTTTGCAACAATCTAAACATGGGTTTTGAATCGTTTTTCAAACTAACGGTTAGATTTGCGCCTAGAAGGGTTTTTGTGTTCTACGCGTAAAGTATGAACACATGATCAAATTTGTGTGTTTATGAGTGAAAGGATAGTGCCAAAATGTTTTTATTACATCAATGAATACATTTTCATCGTTTAAACATACCCAGAAACACGAATTGATTGATTTTCAAAAATTAGGGTTTATGCGTTAAATTGGGTGTTTTCAAATGAGAACGCTTTTGGTGATAAAGATTGTTGTATGAGGTTGCTTTCAAGTTGAATTGAGCATATTTAAACCCAGAAATCACCCAGAAACACTATGGAATCATTAATTGAAAATTAGGGTTCTAGTTCATACGAATTGGGTATTTTTGATTCATGGCTTATTTGATGTTAAAACTTGGATAAACATACTCTATACGCTTCTTAGACCTCCCAGAAACACTTTGGTGCAAATCCTATGGCTAAAATTTTTATGCGTAAACTATGAACTATTAGGGTTTTGGCTTACGCGTAAGGTTTTCTACGCGTAACTGTTTGATATGCTTTCATGCCATGATCTGTTATAGAATGAGTGTTAGTGTTAATATTGATCTTATGATGATGTTATTTCAGGTTTGCTACTCGTAATACTCAGAATCAAGGTTATTGAAACTCTACGCATAAGGATTACCTTACGCGTAGGCAGTTATGTGTAAGAGAAATCCTACGCGTAACTACTACGCATAAGGTTCTACAATGGGACTACGCGTATCCTGTGAAGGATATGCATAAACAGTGACTCTACGCATAAGGTCTACTCTTACGAGTAAGCCTTACGCGTAAGGTATATATACGCCTACGCGTAAGCTCTACGCATAAGGTCCCCTTTTCCTACGCGTAACATTTCTTACGCGTAAGTTAGGATCCTACGCGTAAGCATTCGTCTACGCGTATATCAACACTGTTTACGCTTAACTTTGCCAAAACTACGCTTAAGCCTGGATTGACCTTCATAATGAATTGTTACGTGTACAAACTTGTAAATAAACTAATCATAACGTCACGAATCCAATAATGTCACTAATAAACTTAATCGTTTGATATGTTGTGAACAATAAGTGATAACATAAAATTTAAAACTTAAAGTTAACTAACTCACGAAACATTTCACGACGTCATTAGACTATTGGACAAACAAGTGACTTAGGACTCGTAACAATCATTGACACTGTACATTCAATAACTAGCTCTAATAACTAGACAATAAGACCTTCTGTTGACTAACATTATGTCTTTCGATATGTTGGTTCTTTTGGCTAATGTTATTTCAGATCTCGACATGGTTGCTCAAATGAATGTGGATGCACCTGAGGTTCTCACTATTGCTGATATCTTCCCAAATGGCTATCCGAGAAAGCTTGGAAAGAACAATCTTAGGGTTGACTTTGACACCCTCACATGCTCATAATCTTCTTGTCTCATTGCAGTGGATATTCTCAGGAATCATCCCTATCAGAACATGCTCTCACACTCTGCCACAGTTCCAGAGGTCTACATTCAACAATTCTGGGATTCTATGCAGAGGATCACTGGTCAAAATGCAGTGAATGTGACTCTTAATCACAAACAAGTCACTATCACTCCTGATGACTTACGAGCTGTTCTCATCATTCCAGACATCGCTCCAACCGACTTCTTTGCTACCCCTACTGAAGAGACTGTCCTGCAATTCTTGATAGATATTGGTTATGATGAAGCTAAAGGAATTATTACTAAGCACTCTCACGTGGAGCTGAAGAATATTCCTCAACCATGGAGGACATTCTATATGATCATCACCAAATCAATCTCTGGTCGTGACAGTGGCTATGAGCATCCCAAGCTCATGGAACTGCAAATTTTCTGGTCGTTGATCAACATGAAGGACATTATAATTGAAGCACTGCTATGGGAAGATATGATGTTGTCTCATAAGAAGCTTGGCTCCAAAATTCCCTATGTCAGATACACCAAACTGTTGATCCAGAGAGCTCTTGGACTTCATCCTGATATCCCCATGAGACTCAATGACCCAGATAATCATGACATCTTGACTGAGCCCATACTATCTGTCAGAATCAAAGAATCATCTACGAAGAAACAGGGTGATGAGTTGCCTGATCACCTTCTTACAAAGGAAATCAAAAAGCTGGAAACGTACAAAAGGTATCGGGTAGCCGTAAAAGAAGGAAAAGTTGGCCATCTTGATGAAAAGGCTTCTGGGACACCTACTCGGAGAACCAGAAGAGGCAGTGCTGAAAGTGCATTAAGCATAGAGAGTCAAAGGAAGTTCCCCAAGAGGAACCCTCCTTCAAAGAGGACTGTTCCATCTAAGGAAGCTACCCCCATCCCAATCCCCAAGCCCGAACCGCAAAGAAAGCTTTTGGACGAAAGCTCTGAAGGTACTGACACAGATGAAGAGATTACCTACTCTGAAACTGCAAAGGATGACAATCCTTCAGTACCAAAACCTCCAAGTCCTCAAGCTGATAAAGGAAAAGGGAAGACTCCTGCACTTGTGCCCTATGATGAAAGCTCTGAAGAAGAAGAAGAGCTACTAGATCAATCTTACAGGAAGAAGTTTAAATTAGTTAGACACATTCAAAAGGCTGAAGAATTTGCAAAAGAACAAATGGGTGGCCCCGGAGGATCAAGTGGTGCTGCCCACTCCTTACCAGATCCTGATGCGGTTAATCGACCCGATAAGGGATCTGGTGCCACGACTCCTGTGCAACAACAAACGCTTGTGGAGGTGTCTACTGAACATAACATTGAGAAGCCAGAAAAGGATAAGACTGAGAAAGAGAAAACTGATGAAGAAGCTAAGGATCAGACGGAAGAAAAGGCTAAATCTGGACAAGATGACGAAGAGAATTATGATGACTTTCTTCTCAACAGTCCAACTCGTTCCAAGGAGGATACTTCTGCACCTCCAAAGGACCCCGAGCCTCCTCATGTCTCCTCCTCATCAGATTCATCATCTCACTCATCACCACCACCATCAATGAAATCAACCAAATCAACATCCAAATCTGTGAAGAAACCACCTCGATCTTGGATTTCTCAGACACATGAAAGAATTGTGAAAGCTGTCAAACAAGTCAGAATGAAAGACATGTTATACAGGAAGCTTAACTTTCTCAATCAACAAATACAATATCTACATGACGAGAATGACAAGATGCAAGAAGAAAGGAAGTTTATCCAGGAATTCATGAGAAGTCATCGTCAATAGGAACTGAACGAAATGGTCGAAGGTTACACTAACAAGTACCTTCAAGATATCATTCCTAAAGTCACAAAGGAGATGTTTACCAGACAACTATATCCGAATCTTATGCAGATAGCCAAGCAAACTATAAGATCCACACCTTTAACCGTCACAATCAATCCATCTGATCCTGTAGTTTTCTCGGATAATGAATTGGTGGCCAAGCTTGTCACACAAATGTCTACACGATCTGGGACATTTACTTCTGAGGAAGGAAAGCTATTTCAAGCATTGCTGGACTACCAACTCAAAGAAGCATGTAGATTCGAAGCTGAAAAGTCTAAACGTCCTAGAGACGATGAAGACAAGGATCAGGATAAGCATGATAAATCTAAACGTCAAAATAAGTCTGGTGAATCATCTTCTATGTTACCTCCTCTCCAACGGACTCCTACTCAACAAAGGTTTCCTCCTCGTTCTTCCACAGATAAACCTCAGGACGATTCCGAGTTACCACCCCTGTCTTAGAAAACCGGTGATCACTTTGAGTATACGGGTGGTGACGATGAAGAGGTCCTTGAGCCCCTACAACAACCCACCTCTCCCAAACAAGTTCAGAAACCTGAATCATCATCTCGGCCTTCGAAAAAGAAGAAGAAGAAGACGCCTCAGACTGACGTCATATCTTGGCTAGATGACGACAAAACTGAAGACTTTGAATGGTTCTCTACTCTTGTTAACAACACTCCCTACCCTGAAGAAGGTCAGAATTTGGTTGACGGTAATACATTGGAGCATGCAAAACTTTTTGCAAGAAAAGTTCCAGGTGAAGAAGATGACGAAATCCGAGTTGAGGCGAATCAAGAATGAAGCTTTTCAACTTTGGAAAGATAGCTCCGAAAGTGCCATCGAGGTCGAATATCACCTTGAGAACATTGCTCGAGCTATGTCTAATAACATGGATTGGCTCAACCCAGAAGCAAACATCGACTTCACCAAACGGGACAACCCTCCATACTACACCGACTGGTCAAAACCTCTACCAACAATTGGCCAACCAGATGAACCAAGGATTCCATTCAAATATTTCTTCAACAAAGACCTGAAATTTCTTCTAAATGGTGGCGATGGTTCAAGGAAATACGCTACATCGTTGACACTTCCATTCCCAGCAGCTATATACTCGAACTGCATAGCCATCGAGGAACGTGCCAATCACTTGTTCTCCAACAACGTGGAAGCATACGACCGAGATGCAATGTACGGGATTCATCACTGGACGGAACGCCGACGAATCTACTATAGAAGCTGTCAGGTTCAGAAGTCTCAACATGCGGTGCTCAGTACTAAGGATATCGTTGCCATCAAACATGTTGTTCTGTCATCTAAGTGGGACTACACATTCCTAAAGAATATCGTGGTCAAACGACAAGATGAAAAGGGATTATGCATTCTCTGAAGCTGACTTTGAGAATTTGTCTATCAACGACATCGAAGACATGTACCTTGCCAAAGTACAAGGTCGCATGAGACAGTTTTCAACCGAAGTACAACGTGAATTCATCAAGTCATTGCTCATCTTCATCAGACGCATAGTCATCAAGGAACGTGTAGAAGATCTCCAGATAGCTGTTGAATCTTATCAGACCCGTGTCAACTTCACTCCACCTCAGCTAGATCTTCCCGATCTCAACCAGCTCTCACAATACACACTCATCAGCAAACCTTTCGGCGTTGTTTATCGTAGTGAACTACAAAGAAACTGCTTAATGGCGTGTAGTGAACTTCACAAGTTTGGGGATCACACTTTGAAGATGGTTAGGGATGGATTGGCCTATAGGTTGAAGGACATACGTCAAAAGATTGGGTCTCCTAAGCGATGGAATTCTCAGGATCGCAGGGATGTGAGGAGAATCATCAAGATGATTGATGAAAGGTTGTATAGAAGGGATCAGTTCAGAAGATTGGAAAGCTATGTTGGGGGTCGACCCAGGATTAACATCACCAGCTTTCAACGCCCGATTCACACTCCTGGCGACATCTCTGGACTTCCTGGTACCCCTTGAATTGGTTCTTTCATTATTACATTTGGATGTGTGATTATATATGCATAATGGCTTGTGCACACATAACAGTGTACAACCCGTTCTTGTAAAGAAAGGACCCTGTGGTACGCCTCAGTGCCACAATCCTTATAAAAGGAGCGAAAGCTTCTTATTTTTGAGTAAAACCTATCAAACCTTTCAATTTTCAAGGTTTTGCTCAAAAGGACAAGTACTTCCCCATATGACTTTCAAAACCTCAACCGTTTATATCACTTGTTGAGGGGGAGTATTTGCGTTATAACTTTGTTCACAAATTGTTCATAGTGGTCATCTTCCCGCAACACTTGAAATGGTCATATTTATTGTCAACATTTCAAAAATAACATTTTATATGCCACTTTTTAGGGGGAGAAAATTGTGTGATAAGAAATATGCTGTGCAAAATGCAAATGAATATGTGTACTTCAGACTTAACCAACGAATTGACGGTACTAAACTGTTAGTAACTCGAAAAGACTTGTCCTGGACGGGTAATAATTTCAAGCTAGTTCGCTAGTAATGTAAACGTGTCTCGCAAAGGACTTGTCCAAGTAGAAAGTACCATTCGAGACACTCTTGGTAGACATGAACTCTGACGGGTATGACAACCTTTCGAGGTTTGTCTACACCTTCAAGGTAGTTATTAGAGCTAGTTGTCACCTAAAAGCTGACAATGTAACTCTTTAACTATACAACGTAACCGTGTCTCGCGGGGGATTGTCTATCTCCAATGGATCAATTCAAAATGTGCGCGCTCTTTCCTCGCTGTGCATTTAAACCATTAAAACTATTAAGCACATGTGGAGGGGGAGTATTTATGCAAAATCATATCTCTACAGTGGTACTAAAATGTTTCCATTAATAAACACTGTGAGAGATTTAATTTTTCAGTGGTACAAAATGGTTTTATGGCAACATAGGTTAGTCATGGAGTTATAAGGTGACTAAGGTTAGAAATAACCGTCCTATGATCCGCCAGAGCCGGAGGGATCTACCCAAGGACTCTACCATTAGTTAGTGTTAGAAGTCCTTAGGAATGATTGTAAAAAGGAGAAAATGAGAATCGGAGAAAGAAGGAGTTGAAGAATCAAAAAGAAATGTAAAGTAAAGGGTGAAAAGAAATAGCCCTCCAGATTATTCAACTTAGGGCAGACACCGGGTTCAATTCATATGCTACTATTTGTCACTTAGTGACACTGGTATTGAAGATTAAAAGTCGTCATGGACCCAGTGATGCATGCACTAAACCTTCTTAGCCACTCAAGTTTCTCTCAACAGAAGCTTGTTTCATTCTCACAGGGAACCCTACGTAAACTATTGGCTTTCTCTTAGAGATCGCTGGTATTGAAGAAGGAGACCCTCTCCCTAGTCTCCGCTCAGGAAAACCAAAACGCACTATTGAGTCTAGAGCCACGAGATTCATCAAAAGATTTCTTAGGAACACTTGATATTTTATCACTTGACGATCAACAAATAAGATCATCAGTGGTTCATATCGAGTCCTTCACAGATCTTAGCAATCTGTCGAGAACATTTATGAGAGGTTCACAATTGTGATCCTCAGTGATTGAATGGAAACTCCTGCCAGGGTCAACATCAAACAGCCCTGACAGCAGGTCACTTCGGTAACTCCCTGTGGATTACGCGGAGTGTGTCTCAAATGGTCTACAGTCGTGAGGTGATGCTTCGGTGTACCTCAGCGACTCATCTGAACTGTAGATGTACTTCGGTACATCGCGTTATCTCACTTGTGGGACTCCAGTTCAGGAACGGCCTTTGTAAGAATTAGAGTTGTGTTTTCACACTATGCTGTTAACACTCTCGAAGTTCAAACTTGTAAGTGCCGGAATCCGCTTATTACTAACCGTTTGACATGTTTTCTTCTTATGGAAGCTCCGGAGCGGGATGATCGTGCTGATTCTTCTCATGCTCACGCCAACATCATCACTAATGGAAGTTCTATCCAAAAGCAACACAACAGTCAGAATAATTCTTCGTCAAACCAAAGAATCTACAAAGTTAAAGACTTAAAGAACTTCATCAGTATTGAATTCCAACGTCAAAGAGCGTGTGAGCATGTTGAAGAATGACGTGGAGACACTAGAGCAGCGAAGCAGACCTGAGGCAGACTTGATGCAGACTACAACATACTATCACTTTCACCACAAAGAACAATGATCAAAGAACAAAGTTAAAGATGACGTCAAAGCATAACTGTTTAAAGACAACTATCTCTCTACACTGGGGAGATTGTTCGAATCAAGGCAACTCTTCTCACAAGAAAGAAGAATGTCCGAAGACGTCAGTGCTACTATTACATCAACGCCTTCACCGTTCATCACCAACACTTGAGGGGGAGATTGTTGGAATCACTCCTAAACCATAATCAAGTGTTAGTAATTAATATGTAATAGTTAGCTTTATTATGGCTTTTATGTTTGTTATTAGCCTTAAGCTTATGTAGAAGGCCCATGAGCTTAGGCCCAAGCCCATTAAAGAAAGGAAGGGAACTAGGAGTGTTGCCCTAGCTTCCCTCCTATAAATACCTTATGTAAACCCTCACTTGAGGGTTGGTTGTTCAAGTTTTTCTTTCACCTACACTCTACGCGTAAACCGTTCCATATTATCGTGTGTGTGTGTTTGTTTACTTGTTCAATTGCCTTAACCTCTTTCTATATTACTTGTGTTTGTAAAACTAGTGACCTAACAGCTCATGACACCGAAAACGTTAACAGCTTGTCAATAGAAATTGATATAATAGTAACAGTTGCCCTAATAGGTAATTTGCCAATAAACCTATAGATGTTCAAATATAGTGCGTTTGTTTGCCTACCCGGTCAACACAAACGGGATTCGTCAATCCCAATAGGCCTATCCACAATATTCGCGTTCACTCGCAAGTGATTAATGGTTCATGATAATAGGGACTTAAGATTGGCAATAGTGGTACTTAGTGCAAATAATACATTCAGATAAGCATACAGTTTGAAAGCAATGTGTTCGATTTAAAATAAAGCATGTATCTCCCCCAAGGGTTTGTAAAAAAATTAAGTAATAGAAAGTGCGGCTATGAACTCACCGAGAGTTGATGATGTTAAGTACTAACGGATGTGATGGATAAGTCGGAAGACTTCTACGTGCAACCTAAAAATGAAATGTTGCGACTTAGGTTTTGAATAATGTTTAAAGAAACATAAACCATCCTATATATATTCCTATGTTGATCATGATGTAGTCAATTATCATTTGATGGTTATAGAAAGATCTTTAATATGTGAAAACATATTTATTTTATAGATATCGTACTACCGTTCGGGCCATCATAATTCAGAGGTCATGCAGTAAACGTTCGAGGAGCTAGGACACTTTAAATCGTAAATCCAACAACTCGTCGATACGTTTTACTCAAATGAACCCCTCACATGAAGCTACCTACTATTGCAGCACTTAGTAGATACAGTATATGTTTTGAGTGAAGATTGTTATATAAATAAGTTTATCATGTTCTTACAAGTTCTCGTCGTTTCATAAATATGATTACCTTAGTTAACGGTCTTGGGTAAACAAGCCTTGAGGCTTTAGCCATGGCCTTGTCATGACTTTGGTCTTGACTACCATGGTCTTGAGACTCATCTTTGACCTTAGCCGTAGCCGTGGTCTTGGCTTATGGCTATTAGGCCTCTTGGTTTGCTTTTAGTTGTGACAAAAGTATAGTTATGACACCAAATAAAGGGCAGTTTCTGTTTTTGAAAGATTATGGCACGTTTAAGCGTTTTCAAGGTCCGAGCTTCCTAACTATTGAAGGAAAACGTCGTTTCGGACAACTTTCGTGTTTTAACTTTTTGATGATTTGGACCAGAAGTACCACTTTTAAAAAGACAGAACCAAAAACAGCTTCTAAATGGCAGTTTTGGCGTTTAGGTTTCGCTAACTTCTTTTGCTTATAACTTTTGACTCGTTTGTCCGTTTTGGGTGATTCAAATTGCTATGTTTACCTTTTTATCTTGTCTACCATATTATGTAAGTTATAGAGTCCATATGTTACTGATTTTAATGGTCTCACATGTGTAGAATATGACTAGTTTACTAGTTTGTTACTTTTATAACAATATGTGAATTAAAACAAGTGATTGAGTATATGTACATCATGAATCAATATAGTAACTATATATATAGCATGAAATAGTTAATATTATGAATAATAAAGATGAGATGATGGTGGTGATAAGTTGCTTACAACTTTTGGCTTTCAATAAGAAAGGAGTAACTTAGTAAGGATAGGACTTTGATTGATCGCTTAAGACTTCGGATTGAGCTAGCTTTCCACACCTTGGCACCCTTGAAAACTTGAAGAGTTGGTGATGAAGTACTAAGTGACTTGAGTGGATCTAAACTCAAGAAGATCACTTAAACTTGCTAGAGATTTGATGTAGTAGCTTGATCTTTGGAACTTCCTTGCATAAACTTGGAGTTTATAGATCAAATGATGGAAGATGTGATGGTTTTAAGCTATGAACGACCTAAATCAGTATGTGAGGGATTTTATGATGTATTTCACTTCCTATTTATAAGAGGGTAAGTTTGGTTAATGATGAGTGTCTAAATACTCATCATTTTTGTACTATTTAAACTGCAAAAACATCTGAAAACACTCAGAAACGCATCAAAATGATAAAAATATCACAAACAAGTGTTTTATATGTTTTAAATGCAAAAACATCAAAATCTGGTGAAAAACGTATCAAATTTGCATAATTGGCAGTTTTAGTCCCCCAAGTTTCAAAAGTTGTCAAAAACAGTCCCTGGTAAATCTAAATAAAGAGAAATGTTATTCAAGGTCCCTGAAATATTCTAATTTGTCAAAAATGGTCCTTGAATAAATCTTTTGTAAAATGGCAGAAAAGGTCCCTGAACTTTGAAATTTGTCAAGTTTGGTCCCTGGAATTTTGAAAATGTCAAAACAAGTCCTTGTACTTTTGAAGCTTGTCAATATTGGTCCTTGTATTAACTTTGAGAAAATTACAGGAATGGCCCCTCAAGTTTGGAAGAGTTACAAACCTAGTCCTTGCCTAAATAAGCCTTGTCAAAACAATTTAGACCCCTGCCATTATCTCTTTTTGAACCCCCTGCCAAAACTTATTTTGACCCCTTGGTCAAAATAAGTCAAATAACAGAATACGCGCCCCTTCACTGTTCACCTTCTTCCACCTCCTGCTTCCCCAGCTGTGCCTGCTCCATCCCAAGACCTTATCCCAAACATCTTTCTCCCCACTCATCATCACCCCTACAAACCCACCCCCCCCTACTTGCCTGTTTTCAGAGCTAGTGGTTGAATTTTCCACTTCCCGCCAAAATGATAAAACCAGGCAATCCACTCATTACTCACCCATTGGTCCAATTGAGAGGTGGGATTCAATCAGAAAGCCACGTGGATGATATTTGGAGCATAAAAGAAGCAGAAGACAGAGAAGAAGAGTAGTAGTTAATTTTCAATTTTCATGTATTTTCGTTTTTAATACCAATGTCTTAATTTAGCTTAAAAGTTGTAATTTCCAGTTTGAACACATCAATATTAAGTTGAAAAATCATTGTATCAAGTTTTTAAGTATTAATTCAAGTTTATGTTAAGTTTTATAGTTCATGGTTCACTGTTTCAAATTTGAATATCAAACTGTATTAACCAAGCTTCAATAAGCTTATTTCTTAGTTAAAACCAGCTTATTCAAGCTTAATATAGCTTCTGTAAGCCTGGAGTTCAGTTTCAAATGCAAAGGGTTGAAAGTCAACAAAAGTCAACTTAAAGAGCAAAATGGGTATGAAATGGATGCAGGGTGTTGCAGAGATGGTATTTGGAATGATTTTGGGTATAAAGCTTTAGGGAAAGCTATAGGTTCTGTTCTCAGTATTCAAATCTCAGTTTGTGCTCAAATCATTCTTGTAAGCCATTTTGACCATTTTGGTAATTTACTGTATAAGGCAGTCATTAGCTCAATTTTCTGTTTGATCATGATCATTAGTTGTAGTTAAGCTAAACTAAACCTTAAAACAAGTTGTTAGTTCATTAGAACTTGTAGTTCATATAAATTTTATTTTCACAGTTAAAACAGCCTTGGTATAATTAGTTATTTTAATGTTGTTAGAACTATTGTTTAAAACTCATTTAGCTTTAATATATCATAATATAAGGTCTGATATAGATAACATGGTTCAAATCAGTATTTTGCTTTGAAAAGTACCAAAACTGCCTTCTAAAGTGGTGTTTGGTACTGCTTGTTTCACTGTGTAACAGGTAGTGCAGACCTGTACTTTTGGTTGTTCTATGTTCAATTTGATGATAATAACTCAGTTTAAGCAAGAAAACCAGACCTTGTTTTATTAAAAGTCAAAAACTCTGTTAATCTCTCCTAGTTTGATCACTGTTGGAATTTAGCTTGTCATATTCATCACATTAGCTTAATACTTGGTAACCTAGCTTAATATAATCTCATTTTAGCTTAATACTACAAAATCAGTAAGTAGAATCTAGTTAAAATTCAGTTTAGTCAAACTAATAGTTTAATTCAAAAAGTCAAAGAATCCCCTGTGCACAGTTTTGATATCAATTTCAAGAGCTTGTAAAAAACTCTCTAGTGTACCTTAGCTTATAAAATTTGTTTTTTTTAGAAAGTAGACCAAGCAATCTAATTGATCCAAGCTTAATTTTAAAGTTTATAGCTTTTTAGATAGGGCTGCAAGTGTTTTCTATTTCTGTCCAAAACTCAGCATTCACTGAGTATTGATTCAGTGGGTTTTCAAGTTTTTGCATAAGCTCAGTATAAGCTCTTAAGTGAACACCACTGTGAGTAATTTAGCTTTTTGGAAAGCTTAGTAGGTATACTTGTTAGTGCCAGTGATACTTTTCATTTCTTAGCTTATTTAGGTGCTTAAAAATAAGCCTCTAGGTGCCTAGTGATTTGCATAGTGTCCTGTGTACATCAGTCATTTAAGTACTTATGTTAGCTTATTTTGTGCTTATTTCTTAATCATTTGCTTTAGCAGTTGTTAATTCTAGCTTATTACAAGTGTCTAGCTTATTTTCAGTTTTAACTTTGCTTATTTTTTAGCTTAAAAGCCATTTTGGCTTAACCTCTTTAGCTTATTCCATTTTGTAGCCACTGTTAAGAAAATTAAGCTCCTACAGAGCTTATTACCAGTTTTCAGAAAAAGTTGTAGTTAAGAAAAGTGCTTATTTACTTATATTTAATAAGTTGGTAAAAAGAGAATCAAAAAAAAAAAAAAAATGGTTGTGCAAAAAGGGAGAGGCAGGGGTCGAACCTGAGACCTCTCCCTTTATGGGATGATAGTGGGGGTACCTGGAACCAATAGCGCCCTTGGGTCTTTCTTGTCATGCTTTGCATAATCAAATACATAACCCTCTTTTGTCTCTTTAGCTTATACGACCATTTAAGCTTATTTGTAGCTTATTCATAGTAGCTTTTTCCAGTTTTCTATTTTTCTTAAATTTGTAATAGCATTAAGTATTTTCTGTAAAAAGTTGAGATTTTTCTAATTAGTTTTAATATTTTTAATCAATTAATTAGTGTTTTATAGTAATTAAATCATAATAAAAAATATAAAAGTCAAAAAAATATAAATCTTTTTTCTAAAAATTTCTTTTATCATATAGTACGTAAGAAAATTAGTTTCACATTCGTAGGCCTTTTATTTCATAAAATTTACGTTTTTGCTTGCGCTCCAGCGTAATTTTTGCAAATAACGTACGTTTCCATTTTAAGTAACATTTTTAGATAATTTAAGGTTACGTTTTAGTTAAGATAGTTAATTTAAGTTATTTTATTTTATAAAATCATAAAAACATCATTGTAAAAATAGTGATAGCGTTTATTTAATAGATTTTACCTTTTTAATTTTCTTAATTTGCATTTAAGTCGCTATAATTTGCAAATCTTTTCTTTAGGTAAATTTCCATCGATATCCTTACTGATCACTATCCTTAGTGATCATTCTACCATCTGATCAAGTGTTAAACACCAGTCAACCTCCGTGGGACTTAACGACCCGGGAATCCACTGTATTCTCCTGATCTTAAATTGCATTGGTGTGTGAACTGTTTTAAGTTCCTTGCAGTTATCCATTCACAAGTGGTTAACTTGCGTAAGAAAACTTGACGGTTTTGCACCAACCAGTTAACCATATATTGGGTTAAATATTAACCATGGTTAGGTTAGGACACTTGTAATCATCTAAATGAACCATGGTTAGGATTAAGCCACCAATATGATGACTCATCCCCCTTAGGTCGGTCTCAATGTGCCTAGGTGGCTTAGATGATAAGTTTTGATAATATCTTGAATTTAGAGTAAGTTTTGGTTTCGTTAAATGCCAACCGTAAGTCGTAAAGCCATAAAACGTAAAATCGGGTATCGTAAAAATACGAAACTTGCAGGAATGGTGAGACTCATCATTATACTCCATCTAAAAATATAAAATGAGTGATAAGTCTCATTGGGTGCAAAAACGCTGCTTAAAGCTGGAAATACGGGTCAAAAACGCGTAATTCGCAGTTTATCGGAAAAGAACGAAGTTTCAGGGAAACGACCGTGAATTTATTTAGAGTAGACTAAAATTAGTATAAAAGTGATATGAGATGTCAAAATGTGGTTTTCGTCATACGCGGGATAACTTAACAGTTATTTGTGAAGTTTAAAAGTTACGCGATTTATGCAGAAATGTAGAACGTACAAGGTTAATTCCTTTATGGTCAAAGGAGGAGGGAAATATGTTTGACTTTTCCAAAAAATATAAAAGCGTCAAAAACATATTAGAAACACAGTGCAGGAATCGTTAAGTCTGGATGTTAGTAGAATTGTTTAAAACGTAAGTTTAGTTTTGTTCAGCGCAGGGTTTATTTGGTAACATAAAAATAAATCTTAAAAATTCTAAAATTAATCATGAGTGATCTAAGAATTTATGTAATGTTAGAAAAATTATCAGAGTTGATTTTCGTTATGCGCGTGATGTTTAAACGATGGACCGTCCAAAATGAAACTTTATAACGATGTTTTCTTAATAACTTTTGCGATGATGATCTAACGATTGTCGAATTCTCAGGACATTACTAAAATAATTTATCTCACGAGAATGTGAAATAAAAATTTTACGGATGAATAGTGAAAATGAATAGTAAATGTGAATATTAAAAGTGAATAGTAAATTCTCGAAAATGAAAAGTAACCTGAAAATACGGGTGGTTACAGTCTCCCCCGTTGGAGAAATCACGTCCTCGTGATTTAATTGTTACTTGATGGTGATGCTCCTTCAAAAAGGTGAGGGTACTTTCGACGCATTTGGTCTTCTCGTTCCCATGTAAATTCTGGGCCACTTTAGGAGTTCCAGCGAACTTTGACAATTGGTATTCGACTCTGTTTTAGTTGTTTGACCTCTCGGTCCATGATCTCTACATGTTGTTCGATGAAGTGTAGATCGTTGCTCAGTTTGAGTTCATCGAGTGGAATAACCAATGATTCATCGGATAAACATTTCTTTAGGTTGGATACATGAAAAGTGGGATGTACATTACTGAGTTCCGATGGGAGCTCAAGTTTATACGCCACTGGACCAACCCTAGCTAGGATTTTGAATGGACCTATGTATATTGGGTTTAGTTTTCCAGGTTTACCGAATCGTATGACACCTTTCCAAGGTGAGACTTTTAGCATAACCTTGTCTCCAACTTGGAATTCTAAAGGTTTGCGTCGTACATCGGCACAACTCTTTTGTCTATCTCTTGCTTTTTGTAACTGATTTTTGACTTGTATGATTTTCTCTGTTGTTTCACGAATGAGTTCTGGACCAGTGAGTTGAACATCTCCTACTTCGGCCCAGCAGACAGGCGATCGGCACTTCCGACCGTAAAGTGCTTCAAAGGGTGATGCCTTGATACTCGCGTGATAACTGTTATTGTAGGAGAATTCGACCAATGGTAAATGGTTATCCCATCCTTTTCCAAAGTCGATTATACAAGCTCGAAGCATGTCTTCCAGCGTTTGAATGGTTCATTCACTCTGACCATCGGTTTGAGGATGATACGCTGTACTCATGTCTAGGTTTGTTCCGAAGTCGTCTTGGAGTGACTGCCAGAAGTTTGAGGTAAATATACCATCCCGGTCAGATATGATAGAGATCGGTGCACCGTGTTTTGAGACTATTTCCTTGACGTAAAGTCGAGTCAACTGATCCATCTTGTAAGTCTCTTTGATTGGTATAAAGTGTGCGGGCTTTGTGAGACGATCCACTATGACCCAGATGGAGTCATAACCGTTGGATGTCTTTGGGAGTTTAGTGATAAAATCCATTGTGATTCGTTCCCATTTCCATATCGGAATCTCGGGTTGTTGTAAGAGACCGGATGGTTTTTGGTGTTCAGCCTTCACTTTGGAACAAGTAAGGCATTTACTGACATAGGTGGCAATGTCGGCTTTCATGTTTGGCCACCAATAGAGTAGTTTTAGATCATGATACATCTTATCAGATCCTGGATGTACGGAATATTTGGATTTGTGGGATTCAAGCATGATTAAATCTCGTAGACCACCATAAAGTGGTAACCAACTTCTTCCTTGGAAGCATAAAGTTCCGTCAGAACGGGTTTCAAATTTCTTCTGTATCATGCCGTCCAATTTCTCCTTCTCACTGTCTTGTTGTTTCACCGCTTCGGCTTGAGCATTGAGTATTTGAGCAGGGAAATTTGAATTGATGGTTAGGACTAAAGCTCGAACTCGTAGAGGTTTAACCCTTTCCTTCCGGCTCAGGGCATCTGCTACCACGTTGGCTTTTCCCGGATGATAGCGAATGTCGCAATCATAGTCACTCAGCAATTCTAACCATCGTCGTTGCCTAATGTTTAATTCCTTTTGATCGAGAATGTGTTGAAGACTTTTGTGGTCGGTAAACACAGTACATCTAGTACCGTATAGATAGTGTCTCCAGATTTTAAGTGCAAAGACTACTGCTCCTAACTCCAAGTCATGAGTATTGTAGTTTTCTTCATGTTTCTTGAGTTGCGTGAAGCATAAGCCATGACTTTTTATCATTGCATGAGTACGGCTCCTAATCCTTGGTGTGAAGCATCACAATAGACTACAAAATCTTCGATCCCATCTGGCAATGCTAGAATAGGGGCACTACAAAGTTTTTGTTTTAGGATTTGGAAAGCTTCTTCTTCATCTTCGTTCCAGATGTACTTCTTGTTTTTCTGAGTTAGCTTAGTTAAAGGTTTGGCTATTGAGGAAAACCCCTCAATAAACCTTCGATAATAACCAGCCAAACCTAGAAATTGACGAATTTCTGTAGGTGTTGTAGGTGTTGGCCAATCCTTGATAGCCTCAATTTTAGCGGGAACAACATGTAGACTCGTGCTATCGATAACATGCCCAAGGAATTGTACTGACTGAATCCAGAATTCACATTTAGAGAATTTTGCGTACAACTTCTCTTTCTTGAGTAAATCTAAAATCGTTCTCAGGTGATCCTTATGTTCTTCTTCGCTTTTGGAGTATATGAGAATATCATCAATGAATACTATCATGAACTTGTCCAAGTATGGCTTACACACCCGATTCATGAGATCCATGAATACTGCTGGTGCATTCGTCAAGCCAAACGGCATTACTTGGAACTCGTGATGACCATAGCGAGTTCTAAAGGCTGTTTTTGGAATGTCTTCTTCTCGAACCTTAACTTGATGGTAACCCGATCGAAGGTCAATTTTTGAATAATAGGTCGAACCTTGTAGTTGATCGAATAGATCGTCGATTCTTGGCAAAGGGTATCGGTTCTTTATGGTTAATTTGTTTAGCTCACGATAGTCGATACACATACGTAACGATCCATCTTTCTTTTTCACGAACAAGACGGGAGCTCCCCAAGGTGAGGAACTAGGTCAGATAAACCCCTTGTCCGAAAGTTCTTGTAGTTGATTTGCTAGTTCTTGCATCTCGGATGGTGCCAGTCTATAGGGTGCGCGGGCCACTGGCGCCGCTCCTGGCACTAAATCAATGTGAACCTCTACTTGACGGGATGGTGGAAGACCGGGTAAGTCTTCAGGGAAAACTTCAGGAAATTCACGAGCGATAGGAACGTCTTCAAGTCGTTTTTCTTTGGATTCCTTCTCGGTAACATGAGCTAGAAATGCGTAACATCCTTTTTCAATATACTTCATGGTTTTCATACATGAGATAATATTTAAGCGAGTTCCACTTTGATCACCACGGATGACCAAAGTTTCATTGTTACAAGGAATGTGAACAACTTTTTCGCCACAGATGATGTTGGCTCGATGTTTTGACAACCAATCCATGCCAATAACAACATCGAAACTTCCAAGTTCGATTGGC
Organism: Chrysanthemum seticuspe; assembly: GCA_019973895.1. Lineage (NCBI taxonomy): Eukaryota > Viridiplantae > Streptophyta > Magnoliopsida > Asterales > Asteraceae > Chrysanthemum > Chrysanthemum seticuspe. The sequence continues at coordinate 265,764,120 of BPTQ01000005.1, read as the reverse complement.
ATGAGATTGATGCTGAATGGATGATCTAAAAGGTTGAGGGTACAGTTTTGGAGTACAGTATTGGTGTTTACTAAGTTTCCATTGGCTAATTCAATACTATAGTGAGTATCCATAGTGGTTGGTGCAATATTAAGTAAAGGTGCAATTTTGGAAGATATAAAGCTCATATCAGCACCGGAATCGAATAAGACCTTAACAAGATGATTATTGAGTGAAAACGTACCAGTGACTACGTTCGGGTCTTGTTGAGGTTCACCGTTGCCCATAACATAGGCTCTACCACGAGAACCTCTGCCTTGTTGACCACGGTTTTGAGGGCAATTGTTTCTGTAGTGCCCTTTTTCTCCACACCCGAAGCATGTAGGCTGTGTATTGCTTCCGGTAGCTATAGCCTTGCCCCTACAATCCTTAGCAAGATGTCCCACTTTTTGGCATTTATTGCATTTGCAAGGACCCAAGTGATGGATTTTGCACTGACTATGTTAGGAATTAGAAATTGCAGGTATTAAAGAGTCGGTCACCTCAAGTATATGTAATCGTTAGAAAGCTCGTAGTCGTAGTTCTTTTAAGTTAAGTAGTATTTAGTTAAGTAACACCGTGGAGGACGGACGGGTCTTTACCCACTGTATGCCTGATCCAAAGCCCGTTGTGTGGCGATTTATGTAAGACTATAAATACTCTCTACCTCCCAAGGTAGAGAGTTGGAGCTCATAATAATATCTTTCACTTTCTCTCACTAAGTTCCCTAAACCTCTAACTTTCTCTCTCTAGAATTCCACTTATACGCCACCTTGTTGTTATGGTTTGATGTGTATGTGAAAACTAATATCTAACAATTGGTATCAAGAGCCATGGTTAGATCATATCTTGCACATCTTTGGATTTCTAGTGGTTTTTAGGTGGTTTTTGAGTATGAAAAAGTTTAGTGGTTTTTGCATCATTTGGTTGATTTCTCGTGTTTAAGTTTGGATTTTGTTAGTACTTTTATGTTTAGAATCATCACAAGTGTGTAGGTTTTCACTTGGTAAGCTTAAATCATCTTGGTTGGGTTGTTTTTGGATTGAAAAGTGATGTTTATGTGGTTTTTTCTTGCTAGCGACTTAACTCACGGATTACTTTCTTCGTAGCGACTTGCTTTACAAATTTGTAGCGAGTTACAGTTTTAGACCTAGCGACTTAGATCTAGCGAGTTACAGTACAAGTAGTGGACTCTCCACTACGGGTAGCGACTTGGTGGTAGCGACTTGGTCCGTAGCGAGTTGCTCTTTAGCGACTTGTATCTTTAGCGACTTGAGTAGCGAATTGCTGCCAAAATTTTGCTAGCGACTTGAGGCTTAGCGAGTTACTACTTAGCGACTTGCATTTGTCTAGCGACTTGGGACTGTAGCGACTTAGTGGTGTAGCGAATTAAGTGTTAGCGACTTGGTGCATTATCTTCTAGCGACTTGGGTGATTGTTTACGGTTTTCTCTTGATTTAGTAAAATCCCGTGAAAAAATCTATTTCTCGGTTTAATCATAGAGTTATAAAATCCCGTATTATCTGTTAACATGTCTACCAACGTTCCTACTATCATCTCCACTGTTGCAGAGGATGTTCAAGCAGCTGGGTCAGATACTCGTCCACCCATGCTTGACAAAACTGACTACGATTCTTGGGCTCAACGAATCAGACTGTACTGCCTTGGAAAGGAAAATGGTGTCAACATTCTCAAATCCATTGATGAAGGACCATATCGAGTTGAGACGACTAGAGACATACTTGATACTAATGAAGATGGTACTCCTGTTTACGGAATGGACAGACCTAAAATGTATGATGAGCTTGATGATAAGGATAAAAAGAGATTCGATGCAGATATCAGGGCTTCAAACATTGTTCTTCAAGGTCTTCCTAAAGACATCTACAAGCTGATCAATCATAACACTGATGCAAAGGCAGTTTGGGATAATGTTAAGATGCTTCTCTCAGGTTCAGAATTAACTATGGAAGACAGAGAATCCCAACTCTATGACGAATTTGAACACTTCAAGATGAAACCAGATGAGAATGTCTATGAGTACTATGTGAGATTTCATAAGTTAGTGAATGACATGAGGAACATCAGAATGACTATGCCTAACATTCAGCTGAACTCAAAATTTGTGAACAACATGAATCCCGAATGGCACAAGTTTGTCACCGCTGTGAAGCTCACTAAAGGATTGAAGAATACAAACTATGAGCAACTCTATGCCTTCCTCCTTCAGAATGAGAGACATGCTATGTTTGAAAAATTGATTCTCAATCAGTTCATAACCAACCAGGGAGAGACAAGCTCGTCTAATGACTCAACTGCCTTCTACTCAAACATCGGAATCACAACCAAAGCATCACAAGTCATACCCTTGGGTAATGGTAATCACAAACTCATTCCTGATCCTATGTTCAAACAAGCTGATGCTGATGCACACGTGGGTAACTTCATTAATCAACTAGCTCTTCTGATTAGTCAAAACATGAATTCTCTCCCACAAACCAACAACAACCTCAGAACAGCATCTAACCCAAACAATCAAGCCACCGTTAAAGATGGAAGGATCGTGGTGCAACCAGTTCAGGAAAGACAGTATGATCAGGGAAGAGGTGGAGCTGGGAGAGGTTATGTTGGCAACCAGAATCGAGGAAGGAATGGTAACCAAGGTCAAGCTAAGCCAATCAAATGTTATAACTGTGGTGGTGAGGGACACATTGCAAGGAACTGCACATCTCCAAAGCGTCCACAGAATGCTGATTACTTCAGAGATAAGATGCTGCTGGCACAAGCTCAGGACAATGGTGCTGCTTTGGATGAAGAGGAATTGCTGTTTCTTGCTGAGGGCAATGCCAAGACCTATGATGCAGATGTGGATGAGCAGCCTATTCAGGAGATAGGTCACAATCATCAAAATACCTTTCAAGTCGCTGATTGTGATGCATACGACTCTGATGTGGATGATGGACCTACGGCACACACAATTTTTATGGCTAGCATTTCTCCAATGGTTTCTCCCAAGGTCTCTTCTTCACCACTAGCTGGTCCATCCCAAGACAAACTTATCTCAGAGGTATTAAAACTATACGATAATGCTGATGTACAACAGATGCATGACAAAGTACAATCAACTGAAACTATTGAATCAAATGTTGAAAATATGGGTAATATCGATATTATCCCATATGATCAATACGTGAAACAAAGTGAAAGTGAAGGTGTACCAAGTGATGCATCTTCTGCAGTCAACAATGACTATGTTTTTGATGAATACACTGCATGTGCCCCTGATGATTCTGTAATTTCTGAACTAAATGCCTATAAAGAACGTGTTGCTATTTATGAACAACGTGCAAAATTTGAGTTGACCACCCGTGAGCAGGAAATGGATGACCAAGTACGTACAGTCATTAGAAAAAGTAACTTTAGAGAAGAAGTATTGAAACAAGAATTAAATTCCTTGCAAGAAAAACTTTCTAAAACAGCTAAGCAAAAACAAGAACTTCAAGAAAATGTGAAAATGCTTAAGCAAGAATTTAATGCAAAGGAATCAAAACTCTTGAGAGACTTTTCTAATCTGAAAACTTTGAAAAACAAGCTTGAAAACAAGTTGTACATACAAGGAAACACCATTCAGACTGCTCACATGGTCACTAAACATAGAGTTCTAAGCGATAAGCATAGTGTTCCCATTATAGATAAACCCAACCCTGAGTACGGAAAGATAGCAAAAGCAGCTCAAAGTGTGATCTATGATGGAACTGAGATTCTTAAACCTAGACAGAAACCTAGTTGCGTTGAGTGCACTGAGGAAGATAAGAAATCAGATGAAGTCACTAGGGAAAGGATGAACAAAAAATTAGATAACCCTAAATGCAAAGAGAAAAAAATAATTATCACTCCCCATGACTACAAGAAGGAAAACTGGATTTCCTTGAACATGTTTAAGCCTCAGACATTGTTGACTCCCGAACAAGTTTTCTGGAAAAAGGATTTAGATAAGCAGAAAGCTAAAAATATTGTTGAAACAAAACCCCCTTTTGGAAAATGCCTAGAGCGACTGTGTATCCTCCTAATACACCAATGCATCTTGTTCCTAGAAAAATTGCCACTAAAAGCAAGACCTTAATTAGCCAATAAGTTATATTTCAACTATTTGTTGATTTTGAGAAAACTTGCAAGAAAAGGATCACACCCACTGGTATAACGGAAGGAGAAAGGGGTTTTGAGCAAATGAAAGAATGTTATTTAACTGAGGTCATGCCTTTCTTTAAACTTCTGAAAGATCACTTTGAGAGTCTTAAAAAGGGGATAGAAATTGATATCAAGGGAATGGAAAAGGAATTTGATGCAATGGTAGTTGAAGTTAGTGATTATGAGCGTGCACTAAAATATAATGAGATTGAGAGGAAGAACTTGCATACCTTAAATGAGACTCTTATCACTGAATGTGTTGCTCAAGATATTTTTTTCACTGCTTCAAAATGCTCTATTAATGCTTCCAAATTTCATGAACTATCTGTTGCCCTGAAAGTCTCCCATGATCGTGTCATTGAGCTTGAAAAATCTAATTCTAAACTAAATGAGAAAATTGAACTGGATGATCACGACAATTTGGTTAAACATTTTTCTAAACTAGAAGTTGAGTATTTTAATTTACAACTAAAATATCAACATCTTAAAGAAAATGTCAAAACTTCAAATATCAAGACATCATCAGATGCTCCAGAGTTTGATGCAGTTTTTCAAATTAACAAACGTGATGAACAGATTCAAGCTCAGTGCAACACAATCAGAAAGTTGAAAGCCCAAATCTCTCAACTAAAGGGTCAAACGAACAATATGACAGGCTCCCAAATGCCTCCTCCTTTAGATTCTCAGAATTTTCAAACGTTTCATCTTCAAAACCTAGTAAATGCTTTACAAAAGGAAAACGAAAGTTTTTTTTGAAGAAAATGAAAAGGTTAAACGTCATTTCAATGAGTTATTTGAATCAATTAAAGTCACTCGTAACAAAAATAACGAACAAATAGCTTCATTGCAAAAGGAAATTGAGAATCTGAAGAGTCAGGTAAAAGGGAAAATGCCAATGACCAATGGGGAGAATGTTGTATCAAAGGTTCACTCTTGTAATAAATATGCTTTGTCTGTGACTTATGTCCCTCCTCATCTAAGGAACAACAAACTTGCTATTCAAACATACTTCTCATCCCTTAAGGATTGCCTAGAATGTCTGCGTGAGATTGTTGAAGAGGATAAGTTAGAGAAACCTCATGATAATGCAATTGGACATGCATGCTTATATGCCAAACGATCTCAAGAAATCTTAGAATGCTTGATCACAATATGCCCAAAGTCATTAGGTGAGAGAGTTAATCCTTTGATTCCATGCTCGATGCCTAATGCCAAGTATGATATGCACTCGATTCCCAATGTTTTGAATGTGAACCGTAGTGTGCCTTTAAGTAGTTCAGATTCTAGATCTGTCAATGCTATGAAAGAGAACTCAAGTGTGCCTTCTAGGAGTACAAATCTCAGTACCGCTAGTTTTAAGAATGTGAACCGTAGTGCACCTGCATGTAGTTCAGATCCCAGCACATCTAAACAGGTGATGCAAAGAGTAGTTAAACCAACTAATGTTCCCATTCCCTCTACAGGAGTAATCAGTGACATTAAAAGGAGAAGGTCAAAGTCTCAAGACAATACAAGGAATGATAGGACCTCTCAAGCTAAGAATGTGCACTGGAAGAGAGTAGAAGAACAATCTAGGAACTTTAAGCTTGAATTGAATAAAACGAATCGTGTTGATTCTAGTATTAGCCATAGGCGTACTGTAATTAATTCGAATTCTGATACTATTTGCAAACCTTGCACTGATGTCTGCTTGAATTCTGTTTCTAATCATGAATGTGGTGTTAATGTTCTGCCTACTGATGTTAATTGTTCAGTTAATATTGTTAATTGATGAGTGTGTAAATACTCATCATTTTTGTACAAATTAGACTGCAAAAACATCTGAAAACACTCAGAAATGCATCAAAATGATAAAAATATCACAAATAAGTGTTTTATGTGTTTTAAATGCAAAAATATCAAAATCTGGTGAAAAACGTATCAAGTTTGCATAATTGGCAGTTTTAGTCCCCCAAGTTTCAAAAAGTTGTCAAAAACAGTCCCTGGTAAATCTAAATAAAGAAAAATGTTATTCAAGGTCCCTGAAATATTCTAAGTTGTCAAAAATGGTCCTTGAATAAATCTTTTGTTAAATGGCAGAAAAGGTCCCTCAACTTTCAAAAATGTCAAGTTTGGTCCCTGGAAAATTGAAATTGTCAAATCTAGTCCTTGTACTATTGAAGGTTGTCAGTTTTAGTCCTTGTGACAACTTTGGGAAATTGGCAGATTTGGTCCCTCAAGATTGGAGTAATTGCAGTTTTGGTCCTTGTCATATTTACCTAAGCCTTGCCTTGTCAAAACTACCTTTGACCCCTGCCTTTATACCCATTTGACCCCCCTGTCAATACCCTTTTTGAACCCCCAAGTCAAACAAAGTCAAACCTCACCTTTTACCCGCCCCACTGTACACCTGTCTTCCCCAGTGCCTGCAACCACTTGCCTGCCCTCTCCCATCACCTTTCTCCTCCCCTCATCATCACCACTACCCACTCAACCCTCCACAATAAATGCCACCCCCCCTACTAGCTAAATCAGACCCTACAGTCAAATATAGGCTTTCCCGCCAAATTGATAAAAACAGCTAAAATGGCCAAAACTCACCCATTGGTCAAGAAAAGAGGTGGGATACTCTCAGAAGGACACGTGGATGCTTATTGGAGCATAAAAGAAGGAGGAGATAGAGAGAAGGACCAGTACTTAGTTTTTTAATTTTATTAATGTCGTATTTTATTTCCATGTCTTTAATTAAGCTTTAAACTGTAATCTTTGGTTTTCATTGTATCAAATTAAGCTGTTTAAGTATATTCAAACTATTATCAAGTCTCATTTCAAGTTATTATTCACATTTCATGTTTTGTGCTTACTGTTGCAAAAATTCAAAGTCAAACTCTTGTGTTCAAAGCTTCAATAAGCTTTATTTAAGCTCAAACAAACTTATTTAAGCTTAAGATAGCTTTTTGTAAGCTGGTTATTCAGTTTCAATCAAAAGTGCTAAAAGTCAACGAAAGTCAACTCAAGGAGCAAAAAATGGGTTTAAGCAGTTTGGAGATGGATATGGGGAGTTGCAGAGATGTATTTGGATTGGAAATGGATTAGAATAGTTGTAATGGGTTCTGTTTATGCTGCAACATAGGCTGGACAAGTTGTGAGTTTGATCTCATTTTCATATTTTTTATGCAGTTTTCAAATTGTGCTCATATTGGAATCTGTAGTCATCAAGTATTTCAATACCTGTCCACTTAGTTGTACTTAGGATAATTATAATCAGTGCTAGTGATAATATATACTAGTTAAGTAGTTTACTCAGTTTAAATTTATAAAACAGTTAATATATTGGTGTTTGGATTAGTGGTTTACAAGAGCCTAAGCTCTTGTCTATGCTTGATACCTGTCTATGCAATCTTAATATTGTCTACTTAAGTCATTTTGGTCAGTTATTTGTCACTACATTAGCTCAAAAGTCAAAAGTACCAATTAACTGTCCTAATTTCTTGTCTGATGAGATTTTGTGAAATCAAACACTTGTTTTGTGTTTATAATTCATTGATACAGCTTGCAGTAGTTCTATTTCATAATCAAATTTCATAATCAATCCTCAAATTGGATTCAAATCTCACCAAAGTCAAATAATCTCAACTGCTTTCATAAAGTCAAAATTGAAAAAAGTAGTTTTCACCCAAATGGGGTGATTTTTCTGGGACTCATTCTTGGTTCAAACTGAGTGAAACTCTGGGATTAAGAACTTCAACTGGTCAAATTACTTATCATGATTTTTGTTAAATTTTAGAAATTTTCTAAAAGCTCCAACAGAGCTTGTCAAAAAGGGCTTAAGTGCCCTGTTCACCAAACTCAGCTTTGACTGAGTTTTTCTCAGCTTCTTGCAATCCTTGCACAAGGCTCATAAGAGCTCATCTTGGTCTAATCTTTGGTTTACAAGAACTTGGTCAGGTCTACTTTAGACTCACACTTTTGGTTTTTAGCTTGGACACTGTTTGAGTGCTTATTCTCCAGCTACAAACAGACCTTAAAATCTGTTTTGGGCTCTTGCAGTCAAATCATCAAATCACAAGCAGTTGTAATTCAGGGGTCAAAGACTTGTTGTAATAAGTTGTTTTAGAGTAATTTTAGCATAACAAAGCTTCTGTGTTCAGTTGGTTCCCTTTTGGTACCCTTTGGCTTATTCAAGTGCTTATTTCAGAAGCACTAGTATTGCAGTTTCATTTTCTTACAAACAAGCCATTGTTTTTCTATTTTTCTTAGATTTTATATATTAAATTAGACTTTCCCTGAAATTTTCATAATTTTCCATAACTGTTTGCTATTTTTCTTAATTAAAAACAGTTTTTAGGTAATTTTAAATAGATTTTAATACAATTAATTCAGAAAAAGTTCAAAAAAATAATTTTTCATTTTTATTAGGTTAAGATAAATATAAAAAGTAAAAAAAGTAATTTTCCAGATTTTTCATAGTTTAATTTGTAATTTTTAGTAATTTAATTAGTTTTAAATAGTTTAAAATTCATTAAAAAAATAGAAAAATAATCATAAAAATATAAAAATAGTTTTCAAAATTCTATTTTGTTATTTTAGATTTTTCCAAGTCATAATTTTATTTTTCTAGCTTTATTTCCTATTTTCTTGTAATTTAGGTTATTATTTAATAGTTAAAAATAGTTTTTAATTAATAATAATTAGATAAATAGTTATAAAAATAATTTTCTTTTTCTATAAAATTTCTTTTATCATTAGGTTTATAAAAATGTCATTTTCATATTTTTAGGATTAATATTGTGTAAGTTTCACGTTTTTATTTGTACGTCACGTAGTTTTAATTTAAGTTTTAAAAAACAGAAAAATCAAAAACATCAGTATAAAATTAGTGATAGCGTTTATTTAATATAATTTAGATTTTAATTTCCTTTAATTTGCATTTAAGCCCCTGTAATTTATAAAATAACTCAAAATCCTTACTGATCACTATCCTTAGTGATTATTCGACATCTGATTGTGTTAAACACCAATCATCCTCCGTGGAACTTAACGACCCGGGAATCCACTGTATTCTCCTGATCTAAATTGCATTTGGTGTGTGAGCTGTTTTAAGTTCCTTACGGTTAGCCATTCACAAGTGGTTAGCTTGCGTGAGAAAACTTGACGGTTTTGCACCAATCAAATTTTGGCGCCGCTGCCGGGGAGGCTGTAAGCGTGTTCTAAACATTTTTCAGACCCGTACTTGCACATATACCACCTTTTGTAAAAACAGTTTTTTTGTAAAGTTATAACAAAATCAAAAAGTTCATTAACACTTTTCCTAAAGTGTTAAAAACACCAAACAAAATATAAAACAACAAAACAATCGTAACGTTTTCTAGCTTGTGTTTCTTTTAAGGTGATTCTTAAAGAAATACGATTTGGTTAAACGAGACGATACCAAAAATATTGTCCAAAAGTTTTTAAACCATCAGCACAAATCTATACCTACGTCTTTTCAGTGGTACTTAATATACATAAAAATCAACCACCGCAAATCAAGGCAGTACACCTACTAACTGGGGGTGTGACCATAATAAGTTCCCGAACAACAGATTTAAAACTTGCCTTTGTGTCCTTGTGATTTGGTGTACCTTTTTCAAATAAGCCATTTCATTTGTGATTATTGGTTAAGTTCACTTTTCGTTTTGCCTCGCATTTGTTTTGAAAACTGATTTTTATACTTAGTGCATGCGCACTCGTTCTTCCAGTTCTACAAGTCCACTTTCAGAACTTGGAAAGATTCCTCGTAGACGTAGAGGACGTTCTGCTCCTTCAGCCGTGACTGAGGAACGTCTACCACCACCACCACCTGCCGTAATGGCAGAAGACAAGCCGATGAATGAGCTTCTCCAAGCATCCATCGAGGGTTACGGAGATGCTATTGTTGTCCCAGCCATCGTGGCTGATACTTTTGAGCTCAAAACCGGGTTACTTAATCTGGTATCCCAAAGCCAATTCTATGGTTTTGAGCGGGATGATCCTCATGCACACATTCGATGGTTTAACAAGATTGCATCTACCATCAAGTACAAGAATGTCCCATATGAAGCTATCAAGCTTCTTCTGTTCCCATTTTCTCTAGAGGGACAAGCCCGGAATTGGCTTGAGAAACAACCCCCTCGCTCCATTAAGACATGGGAAGATCTAGTCACAAAGTTTGTTAACGAATTCTATCCTCCATCCCGAACTACAAGTCTTATGAATGAGATAATGAAATTTTCTCAGAGATTTGATGAATCATTCGGGGAGGCATGGGATCGTTACAAAGAATTGCTCCGTAAGTGTCCGCATCATGGTTTTTCCGAGTTAATGCAAATGGATACTTTCTACAATGGTCTGAACCAGACTAATCAAGACTCTTTGAATGCCTCCGCGGGAGGTAATTTCTTGAGCAAGACCACAAAAGAAGCCTTGCAAATCATTGAAAACAAGTCCCAGGTCCGTCCTTTCCGCACAAAGACATATCAGACTCAGTCTAATGCTGGACCTTCTACTTCATCTCCCGTGAGTACATCTAGCACCGATGCTAAGATTGACAAACTCACGGATATTGTTCAGGCTTTGGTTCTTGCTAACCAAAAGAAAGTCACTTTTACTCAGACACCATTACATGGTGAAGTGAAAAAAGTTGAAGTTTGTGTTACTTGTGGTGGTCCTCATGCATACTACAACTGTACTGCCACCGATGGTAGTCCGTTTGAAGCTAATGCTATAGCCGGTACTTCAAATCAAGGAGGTAATCAATACCGTCCTCAAAATGAACCAAACTACCGTGCTAACACTTATCAGGCACCACCCGGTTTTAACCAGAATCCTAACCGGAATCAGAACCAACCAAGAATGAACCAAGGTTATCAAAACCAAGGTAATTTCTATTCCGGACCCAATCAAGGTTTCCAACATCAAGGAAACCTTAATCAAAACAATTTCAATCGAGGGAATCAAATTCAGGGAAATGTGAATCCTAATCAAGGGAATTTTCAACAACAAGGTCATAATCAAAACACACGACCTCAAAATTTCCCTCCACAGCCTCCAGTACTATCATCTGATGAGTTATTGAAGCAATTCATGAAATCCCAAGATGAAATGAACAGGTTGTTGGTCAGTCAGATCGCTGATCTCAAGAAGTCTTTAAATGATCAACCCTCGGGCTCAGGAAAACTTCCGAGCAACACGATCGCTAACCCGAGGGGCGATGCAAAGGCGATCACAACCAGAAGTGGTGTTTCATATAATGGGCCCGCTATTCCTACTACCTCTTCTTCTTCTTCTCTCCCAAATGTAGTAGAAAGTGAATCTAAGACGCACAATGGACCTTCGACTCCAATGCCTCCTCCACTAGGAGCAATGAGTCAAGTTACCAAGGATACAACGGACAAGGTGCAATTCTCAAGCCCACGAAGTACCGCACACGTCCCACCTTCGGTAGTCCAAGCTTTAAGTCCGGAACCCGAAGTTCCGAAGAAAAATCCTGAGCCAGGAATGACTTCCATCCCGGCTCAAAAGTCTAGTCAGCTTCCTTACCCATCAAGAATGAATGATGAGAAGCTCAAAGACAAAAACAAAGAGCAAATGGAAAATTTTTTCCAAATCTTCAATGAGCTACACTTTGATATAAGCTTCGTTGATGCTCTCGTTCTAATGCCTAAATTTGCATCCACGCTTAAAGGCTTACTGACCAACAAAGATAAGCTATCTGAGATGGCTAAAACTCCTCTCAATGAGCAATGCTCAGCGGTCCTTCTCAAGAAGCTTCCCAAAAAGCTTGAAGACCCTGGCAGATTTCTAATCCCGTGTGATTTCTTGGGAATGGTTCAATGCTCCGCCTTGGCCGATCTTGGCGCTAGCATTAACCTCATGCCACTCTCAGTATGGAAGAAACTGTCCCTTCCTAAACTTTCATCCACTTGTATGACACTCGAGCTAGCGGACCGTACCATAACTCGTCCACTTGGGATAGCCGAGGATGTCGTGATGAAAGTGGGAAAGTTTCACTTTCCTACTGACTTTGTTGTAGTAGACTTCGATGCAGATCCTAGAGTTCTCCTCATCTTAGGTAGAGCTTTCTTGAGAACGAGTCGTGCTCTGATTGATGTGTTTGCTGAAGAGTTGACCATACGGGTTGACAACGAAGAGCTCACATTGAATATCAACCAGAACTCCAAACCTCTGTCCAAACAGAGTGTTGCCACAATTGATCAAAGATCTGAAAGATTCAATGCAACACTCTCAAATTTCACGGTTAAGAGGAGTTTTCAAAAACGTGCTGAGTTAAAAGCTTTGAAAATCAACCCTGGTTCAAACAAATGGTTTGAAAGCTGTACCAGGGAAGTCAAGAGTGTTCTTGATGATGATGATGATCTAGATTCGGAGACTTCATCGGAAGTAGTGGAAATTGCTAGCTCTAAGAGCACACCACTTGTCCCACCTCCGGAATCAGTTTGTCGCATCGAGTTTGTTAACTCTATGGGTGAAACCAAACTCTCTTCAGTTTCATCTAAATTGGATGATGATGTTTGTGATCCAATGGGAGACATCTTTCCCATTGATGAATTGCTCAGAAATGATCCATCATCCTCTATTCTTATTCCCGACTCTTCCATCCCTTCTCTCACTCCTGATGAGGAAGATGACAACTTTTGGAATGAAGTCGAAGCCTTTCTTAGTGATGAGTCAATTCCAACAGGAATTGATAATACTTACTTTGATCCGGAGGGAGACATCCTTTTTTTGGAAAATCTGTTGATTGAAGAACCGTTTCCCACCCTCCCTACCGGGCATCTTATTGACAATCACCATCTAAGCTTCAAGTTTAAGCTTAAAAATGTCAAAACTGGTGATTTGCTTCTCTCTGATGAGGAATGGACTTGCATTCTCATGTACGTCTTTATTCCATTCTTCACAGATGGTGTGGTTGCTCTTTCCCTTTTCTCTTTCGGGAATGAGGACACCATCTTTGACCCCGGTATCATCCCTTATAGTTTCTACTATTAACAATACCGCAGTTGTATCTCGTCAGTGTGGAACTTTCTGATGTTCATATGTTTATTAACATTGTGAACGAAAGTCCGATTGAGATTGGTTTTCCACGTTACTTTCCCCATGGACAAATGAATTCGGGGTCGAGTCAAGCTAGCGACTCGGTAATCAAAAACAGTAGCTAAACATGGGTTTTCACCCGTGTGTTCCACCCTAGTGTGGGGGAATTGCCCCACATGTTGTGTATATATAAGAGTTTCAAAAAAAAAAAATCATGCGAAATAATGGCCGTAGTATTTCCCTTTTACGTTCTATGTATCGGCATAACCGCCGGTACTTTGAATATTGAGGGCAATATTCATTTCTAAGTGTGGGGGGGATTCTCACGAATTTTATCATGTAATTATACCACCCAATTCCCCCATTTTTGGCCAAAATTTTTTTTGGAGTAAGTGTTTTGCACTTACTCAATTGGTTATCAGTCTGCCATGTCTAATAAACAAAAGGATTGGCTAATCCAGGAGCAAACGGCTCTTGGTAAAGATATCTCAAATCCGTTGACGGCTTGCAATTTGCCCAAAATTGTATGGTATTCAGCTCACCATATCCTTAAAAGTGAAGAGTTGGCTAGCCCGCAAGTTTATGGCTTGTGGTAAAGGCAGTGGAAAAACCATAATTGGTAATCAGCTCACCAAAGATAATATTGATAATTTATCTAAGAGTTGGCTAGTCCAGAAGCAAACGGCTTCTGGTAAAGACAAATCAAATCCGTTGAAAGCTGGTGATTTGCTCAAAATCATTTGGTTATCGGTGTACCAAGGTTCTTACTTGAACTGAAACATTTGGCTACTCCAGAAGTAATGGCTTTTGGTAAAGAGATTGAAATCCATTAATTTTTCTCAAAACATTGCTAGGGACTAGCAATATCTTAGTGTGGGGGATTGATGAGTGTTTAAATACTCATCATTTTTGTACAAATTAGACTGCAAAAACATCTGAAAACACTCAGAAATGCATCAAAATGATAAAAATATCACAAATAAGTGTTTTATGTGTTTTAAATGCAAAAATATCAAAATCTGGTGAAAAACGTATCAAGTTTGCATAATTGGCAGTTTTAGTCCCCCAAGTTTCAAAAAGTTGTCAAAAACAGTCCCTGGTAAATCTAAATAAAGAAAAATGTTATTCAAGGTCCCTGAAATATTCTAAGTTGTCAAAAATGGTCCTTGAATAAATCTTTTGTTAAATGGCAGAAAAGGTCCCTCAACTTTCAAAAATGTCAAGTTTGGTCCCTGGAAAATTGAAATTGTCAAATCTAGTCCTTGTACTATTGAAGGTTGTCAGTTTTAGTCCTTGTGACAACTTTGGGAAATTGGCAGATTTGGTCCCTCAAGATTGGAGTAATTGCAGTTTTGGTCCTTGTCATATTTACCTAAGCCTTGCCTTGTCAAAACTACCTTTGACCCCTGCCTTTATACCCATTTGACCCCCCCTGTCAATACCCTTTTTGAACCCCCAGGTCAAACAAAGTCAAACCTCACCTTTTACCCGCCCCACTGTACACCTGTCTTCCCCAGTGCCTGCAACCACTTGCCTGCCCTCTCCCATCACCTTTCTCCTCCCCTCATCATCACCACTACCCACTCAACCCTCCATAATAAATGCCACCCCCCCCCCCTACTAGCTAAATCAGACCCTACAGTCAAATATAGGCTTTCCCGCCAAATTGATAAAAACAGCTAAAATGGCCAAAACTCACCCATTGGTCAAGAAAAGAGGTGGGATACTCTCAGAAGGACACGTGGATGCTTATTGGAGCATAAAAGAAGGAGGAGATAGAGAGAAGGACCAGTACTTAGTTTTTTAATTTTATTAATGTCGTATTTTATTTCCATGTCTTTAATTAAGCTTTAAACTGTAATCTTTGGTTTTCATTGTATCAAATTAAGTTGTTTAAGTATATTCAAACTATTATCAAGTCTCATTTCAAGTTATTATTCACATTTCATGTTTTGTGCTTACTGTTGCAAAAATTCAAAGTCAAACTCTTGTGTTCAAAGCTTCAATAAGCTTTATTTAAGCTCAAACAAACTTATTTAAGCTTAAGATAGCTTTTTGTAAGCTGGTTATTCAGTTTCAATCAAAAGTGCTAAAAGTCAACGAAAGTCAACTCAAGGAGCAAAAAATGGGTTTAAGCAGTTTGGAGATGGATATGGGGAGTTGCAGAGATGTATTTGGATTGGAACTGGATTAGAATAGTTGTAATGGGTTTTGTTTATGCTGCAACATAGGCTGGACAAGTTGTGAGTTTGATCTCATTTTCATATTTTTTATGCAGTTTTCAAATTGTGCTCATATTGGAATCTGTAGTCATCAAGTATTTCAATACCTGTCCACTTAGTTGTACTTAGGATAATTATAATCAGTGCTAATGATAATATATACTAGTTAAGTAGTTTACTCAGTTTAAATTTATAAAACAGTTAATATATTGGTGTTTGGATTAGTGGTTTACAAGAGCCTAAGCTCTTGTCTATGATTGATACCTGTCTATGCAATCTTAATATTGTCTACTTAAGTCATTTTGGTCAGTTATTTGTCACTACATTAGCTCAAAAGTCAAAAGTACCAATTAACTGTCCTAATTTCTTGTCTCATGAGATTTTGTGAAATCAAACACTTGTTTTGTGTTTATAATTCATTGATACAGCTTGCAGTAGTTCTATTTCATAATCAAATTTCATAATCAATCCTCAAATTGGATTCAAATCTCACCAAAGTCAAATAATCTCAATTGCTTTCATAAAGTCAAAATTGAAAAAAGTAGTTTTCACCCAAATGGGGTGATTTTTCTGGGACTCATTCTTGGTTCAAACTGAGTGAAACTCTGGGATTGAGAACTTCAACTGGTCAAATTACTTATCATGATTTTTATTAAATTTTTGAAATTTTCTAAAAGCTCCAACAGAGCTTGTCAAAAAGGGCTTAAGTGCCCTGTTCACCAAACTCAGCTTTGACTGAGTTTTTCTCAGCTTCTTGCAATCCTTGCACAAGGCTCATAAGAGCTCATCTTGGTCTAATCTTTGGTTTACAAGAACTTGGTCATGTATACTTTAGACTCACACTTTTGGTTTTTAGCTTGGACACTGTTTGAGTGCTTATTCTCCAGCTACAAACAGACCTTAAAATCTGTTTTGGGCTCTTGCAGTCAAATCATCAAATCACAAGCAGTTGTAATTCAGGGGTCAAAGACTTGTTGTAATAAGTTGTTTTAGAGTAATTTTAGCATAACAAAGCTTCTGTGTTCAGTTGGTTCCCTTTTGGTACCCTTTGGCTTATTCAAGTGCTTATCTCATAAGCTCTAGTATTGCAGTTTCATTTTATTACAAACAAGCCATTGTTTTTCTATTTTTCTTAGATTCTATATATTAAATTAGACTTTCTTTGAAATTTTCATAATTTTCCATAACTGTTTGCTATTTTTCTTAATTAAAAACAGTTTTTAGGTAATTTTAAATAGATTTTAATACAATTAATTCAGAAAAAGTTCAAAAAAATAATTTTTCATTTTTCTTAGGTTAAGATAAATATAAAAAGTAAAAAAAGTAATTTTCCAGATTTTTCATAGTTTAATTTGTAATTTTTAGTAATTTAATTAGTTTTAAATAGTTTAAAATTCATAAAAAAATAGAAAAATAATCAGAAAAATATAAAAATAGTTTTGAAAATTCTATTTTGTTATTTTAGATTTTTCCAAGTCATAATTTTATTTTTCTAGCTTTATTTCCTATTTTCTTGTAATTTAGGTTATTATTTAATAGTTAAAAATAGTTTTTAATTAATAATAATTAGATAAATAGTTATAAAAATAATTTTCTTTTTCTATAAAATTTCTTTTATCATTAGGTTTATAAAAATGTCATTTTCATATTTTTAGGATTAATATTGTGTAAGTTTCACGTTTTTATTTGTACGTCACGTAGTTTTAATTTAAGTTTTAAAAAACAGAAAAATCAAAAACATCAGTATAAAATTAGTGATAGCGTTTATTTAATATAATTTAGATTTTAATTTCCTTTAATTTGCATTTAAGCCCCTGTAATTTATAAAATAACTCAAAATCCTTACTGATCACTATCCTTAGTGATTATTCGACATCTGATTGTGTTAAACACCAGTCATCCTCCGTGGGACTTAACGACCCGGGAATCCACTGTATTCTCCTGATCTAAATTGCATTTGGTGTGTGAGCTGTTTTAAGTTCCTTACGGTTAGCCATTCACAAGTGGTTAGCTTGCGTGAGAAAACTTGACGGTTTTGCACCAATCATTAATGCTAAAATTCATGCTAAAAAGGCTAAAAGGAAAAAACGAAAGAAAGTTAGAAAACAGTGGAAACCCACAGGAAGAACATTCAGTAAAATAGGCTTTTATTGGATACCTGTTGGTCATAAGACTAATCAGATAATGCCCACTAGTAAATGGATGCCTACTGGTAGAACTATTCCCTTAAGAAGTGATCACACTGTGAACAGGGCTAATACAGACACTAGTATTGCATCTATTCACAATGATTCTATTGCCTTACTTTCTGATATGAATGCTTCTATTTCTGAAGTGGGTGTTCCAACTGTTGCTACTAACCAAATGGAACCCATTCTTGCATGGGGATCCCAATTATCCAGTTATCCATTCTTGTCTGGGTTCAACTGCAGATCGTTCAAATCGTTCTGTGGTACCTGGACTCAGGCTGTTCCAAGCATATGACTGGAGACCGGTCTCGGCTCATAAACTTCGTGAGCAAATTCATCGGGACTGTTAGATTCGGTAATGATCATTTCGGTGCTATTATGGGTTATGGAGATTACGTTGTTGGTGATAGTGTCATCTCTAGAGTTTACTATGTGGAAGGTTTGGGTCATAATCTGTTCTCTGTTGGTCAATTCTGTGATTCTGATCTAGAAGTAGCCTTCAGAAAACATACCTGCTTTGTTAGAGATCTTAATGGTAAGGAACTGTTAAAAGGAACTCGTGGCTCAAATCTTTACACCATCTCTATCGATGACATGATGAGGGCTTCTCCAATCTGCTTGTTATCAAAGGCTTCAAAAACAAAGTCATGGTTATGGCATCGTCGTCTCAATCACTTGAACTTCGGCACCATCAACGATCTTTCCAGAAAGGACTTAGTTGTAGGTTTACCTAGACTAAAGTATGAAAAGGATCATCTTTGTTCAGCATGTCAATTGGGAAAAAGCAAGAAGTATGCCCATAAACCCAAACCTACTAACTCTGTCACAGAAGTTCTTCATATGATTCATATGGATTTATGTGGACCAATGAGGGTGCAGAATATCTTTGGGAAGAAATATGTGTTAGTTGTGGTTGATGATTACTCTAGATTCACCTGGGTCAAGTTCTTAAGGACAAAGGATGAAACTCCTGATATCATCATCAAACTCATCAAACAGCTGCAGGTTCGACTAAACAAAACTGTCAGAATTATCAGAACAGACAATGGAACTGAGTTTGTCAACAAACAACTTAGTGAATTCTATGAAAGCGTTGGAATCAGCCATCAAAGAAGTGTTCCACGAACCCCTCAACAGAACGGTGTAGTTGAAAGACGAAATCGTACTCTTGTTGAAGCCGCTAGAACAATGCTGATCTACGCAAAGGTTCCAATGTTTCTCTGGGCTGAAGCAATTGCCACTGCATGCTACACACAAAATCGTTCCCTGATTCACACTGTTCATGGAAAAACTCCATATGAACTTGTCCACAACAGAAAACCTAATCTATCTTTCCTTCGTGTGTTTGGTGCATTGTGCTATCCAACTAATGAGGGTCAAGACTTAGGCAAACTTAGGGCTAAAGCTGACATTGGAGTATTTGTAGGATATGCATCAAACAAAAAGGGATACCGAATCTACAACAAAAGAACCCGAAATATCATGGAAACAAATCACGTTACGTTTGATGAGCTGACCGGTCAAATGGCTCCTGGACACTCCAGCTCAGGACCCGCACTTCAAAACAGTCCCATTGGTTCATCCCTTGTTCCAAACTCCTCTCAAGAAACTCCATATGTACCTCCATCTGAAGATGATGTAAAGAAATTGTTTGATCCTATGTTTGATGGACTGTATGATTCAATTACTAATGAGGTGTTGATCCCTACAACAGAGGATGCTCATATTCCAGTGAATGAAGTCAATCCCTCAGTCTTAATATCTTTAAGTCAAGAAGCACCTGCTGCTGATCCTTCAGTCTCATCAACAAATCATCATTCTTCAAATGTACATCATGGAAATGTTTCTGGCATCAATGATGAAGTTAATCCCTTTGCTACTCCTGATAATTGTGATCGGGGGAGAATGTGTGATTTAAATTGGATTTAAACTGATAATTCGGTAAATGGTTTTATAAGGATGTACATGCTATCCTGCCCACATGTGACAAACGATTTCAAATTTTCCATGCACATGTTGAGGGGGAGCATCTATCTTAAACCTATGATTTGAAATGTGATCAACTTATCTCAATGTGCAAGTTCCCTCTAGTATGTGCAAAACTCTTTTCAAACCCCGAGGCACATATTGAGGGGGAGCAAATTTATGGAAACCTCATCCTTCCCGGAAATGCTATATCTACTTGATTTGATGTGGGAAGTGATGTTGATATCTTTTAGAAAATGGTAATCAAAGAAGTTAATTCTTTCTCTTGCCTCCGTGTGCAAAACATTTTCAAATACTTGATGCACATGTTGAGGGGGAGTTCTCGTTCTAAAAATATCAAAAACAATTCAGGTACAAAATGCTTTGATAATATATCACAAGTATCTGAATTGATTTTCAAATGGTTTTCAATTGGTTCCATATGGCAGATGAACAATACCAAAAAAGACCTACCAACTTTACTTTATGTATGGTGATATAAGGATGATAAGGTTAGGTTTTTGTTCCCATGATCCGCCAGAACCGGAGGGATCTACCCAGGGACAATCCACTAGTTAGTGTAGAAGTCCTTAGGTATGATGATAAAAGGAGAAAAGTGAGATATGGGAAGTGTGCAGACTGAGACTGAGCTAGTACTGGAATAAACCCAACAAGTTTCTAGCTATGAAGTCTCGGTAAGCACTGAAGGGGTTGAAGAATTAAAAAGAATTGAATGAGAAAAGGGTGAAAACAAATAGCCCTCCATTTATTCAACCTTAGGGCAGAAACCGGGTTCAATTCATATGCTACTGATGGTAACATCGGTATTGAAGACAAGACGTCATGGACCCAGTGACGCACTGCACTTCAACTTTCCAAACCACTCAAGTTCCTCTTAAAAGGACTTGTTTCATTCTCACGGGGAACCGACATTATCTATCGACTTTCTCTTAGAGAGTGTTGATATTGAAGAAGGAGACCCTCTCCCTAGTCTCCGGCACAGGATCCAAATATGCACAAATTGAGTCTAGAGCCACGAGATCATCAATAAATCTGATTAGGACACTTTCAATGAAGACTCTCTGTTTCACACAATGTGGAAAGAGAGATTATATCTTGAGTCCTACGCATTATCCTTGTGGTATTGCCAGAACATCTGAGTAATGTGTATACATATTCACAATGAAGATGGAAAGCCTTCTGGAGCCAACATCATACAAGCTCCTGGTAGGTGGCATGTGAGATCTATTATATGGATCAACCATGTGACAACTGAACAGAAACAATGGGGCGATTCAATCTCTTGAATCAATCCTGGTTCAGGTTATGGATTGACGGATACCTTTGAAAAACCGGTCTTTGTGCTTAAAAACTCTTTTCTTTAGCACATCGACCGTGTACTCATTTTTCAAACCAAAAGGTGTTTTTATGATTGATAATTGATTTTCAATAAAACCTTTGTTGTATTGCAAAAACAACTTCTATTGAGCAATACACGATTGTTTTTCAAATCTCTTTTCATCAATCAGTGGACTTAAAATTCGCTGGTTCACTCACTCCGTGTTGTCTTCTTTGAGATGCTCCGGTTTGAGAACAGCTAGAGCAGCTGCGAAACCCTGTCAAGGAAATTCTTCGGAATGATACCTGATCACAGGCAGTACTTGTACTGATCAACGGGGAACCGTGGGACGTGTACCTCAATTCAACGAAAGTGATCAAAGACACTTTCGTGCGATTTATTGCTAACTGTTGTATGCAGGTACACCCGACGTTTGCAGCTGATCAGAATGAAGCGGTCAATCCACAGCCGCATGCTCACTTATCACATTCATCTAAAAGGAAATCATGATTAGTGCATCATTGACTCTGATATTTTCACTCCATGCTTCTGCTACGCTGCTGCCAATATCATGATTCAACAAAAGCTTCCGCTACTCTGATGAGAAGACATCATGATCCAGAATGTGAGCATGTCGGTCCTAAAGTCACAACATCACATAATACCAACACCACAATGGATGTCTCAGAGATTTTTGATAGCTGATGATCTCAAATGCTGGCTCAAACTTATTATCACGTGGATCAGTAAAAGACCTCCACTTGGAATAACCAAACATGCAATGTGAAGAATCAATGACTACGAGCTTAGGAGCAAAGGACTACATCAAGGATGCAAGATCAATTGTTATTGTATTATCCTGTTGTATTCAATGTAATTTTGGTACATGATTGAGGTGACCTCCCTTAGGGGGAGATTGTTAGGAATTAGAAATTCCAGGTATTAAAGAGTCGGTCACCTCAAGTATATGTAATCGTTAGAAAGCTCGTAGTCGTAGTTCTTTTAAGTTAAGTAGTATTTAGTTAAGTAACACCGTGGAGGACGGACGGGTCTTTACCCACTGTATGCCTGATCCACAGCCCGTTGTGTGGCGATTTATGTAAGACTATAAATACTCTCTACCTCCCAAGGTAGAGAGTTGGAGCTCATAATAATATCTTTCACTTTCTCTCACTAAGTTCCCTAAACCTCTAACTTTCTCTCTCTAGAATTCCACTTATACGCCACCTTGTTGTTATGGTTTGATGTGTATGTGAAAACTAATATCTAACAGACTACAATATGGGTGGGGTCCAGTATATCCCATGCCTACTGCTGGGGTAGTAGCGGCATAGGTTCTGGCATTTTCTTGCCTTTGATTCTGTTGATTGTGATGGGTGATGTTGCGGTTTTGGTTGTTGGAAGTTTTTCTTTGGCTATTATCCCCATGTCGTTTGTTGTTGTTGTTTCGGTTGTTATTATTGTTGGTATGGTTGTTGTTATTACGGTAGTTGGTGTTGTTGGTGGTAGTGTTGTTATTGAGATTTTGTCTTTGGGTAGCTCCTGTTCGAACCACTTGATCCATGAGACTTTGAGACATTCGCATAGCATCATCAAGTGACTTTGGATCAAACGATGTCACGTTTCCCTGGATGACAGGCGTAAGTCCCCAGATATATCTCTCTAACAGCTTTTCAGTTGTTGGAACCATTGATGGACATAGTATCGCCAATTCTTGAAATCGGCGGTTGTAAGTGGCAATGTCAACACCCTTGAGAACATGGTTCCAGAACTCCACTTCCAATTTTTGTATTTCACTACGAGGGCAATACTCCTTGATCATTAAATCCTTTAGAGCAACCCAAGAGATTTTATAAGCATTTGCGATGCCTATTGGTTGAGCAACTACATTCCACCATGATAATGCTTGATCCAATAGTGTACAAGTTGCATACTGAACTTTGTCACTTTCAGCGCATTTGCTGATTGAGAACACAAACTCCATTCTTTCAAACCAGCGAGTTAAACCCACGGCTTCTTCTGAACCCTTGAAATTTGTGGGTTTGCAACTCATAAATTCTTTGTATGAGCAACCTCTAGTTGCATTAGCTGCGGCAAGCCTAGAAGCTTCAGCGGCTGCGGCAGTTTCAGCGGCAGTGGCAAGCCTAGCGGCTTCAGCGGCTGCGGCGGCTTCAGCGGCAGCGGCGGCTTCAGCGGCAGCGGCGGCTGCGGCGGCTTCAGCGGCAGCGGCGGCTTCAGCGGCAGTGGCGGCTTCAGCGGCTGTGGCAGCGGCAGCGGCTGCTCGTTCAACATTAATTGCTGCATTCACTCGTTCAGTAATCATCCGCTCAATAGCAGCTGGAGTCATTGGTTGAGGTGCTTTAGCTTTTTTTTGGAGGCATGATTCTATCATATAAAAGATATTTCGTAAGTAGAGGGTTGGTAAAATAAGCGCGATTTTTGACTGGAATGATAGAATAATAACGTTGGAGGTTTAAACCATAACACATGATAGCATAAAACAAGGGTTTTATTCATATAACGTTGATTGATTTACAAAATCGAAACCTATTACAAGCTTCTTCAAAATTTACTACCTGAGACTTTCAGTTTAGTAATTACAACGTTTTACTACTGCTAGCTATTACATAGATTACATAGATCTTTCTAACTGAGTCTAATCAGTTTAGAAGTACAAAAGATAGCTAGTATTATCACACAAGTCTATTACAGGTTTAGAATATCCTAGTAACTCTGGTTGATTGGCAACTTCTTGGTTTAGTGTGTCATGAAGGAATGCGTTGATTAGATCTGAGATGCTATAGTGCCCATGCTGACATTCTTGTTGAATCAATGGTGGTCGTGGTACTATCCACAATGAGTGATCCAACTCATCACATGTAGGGATGAAAAAGGGAAATGGTGGTGGTGGTGATGGAAAAGTAGTAGTTTCTTGAGACGAGGTTAATGTTTCAATAAGATAGAAATTATCGTCTGATGATGAAGAGTAGTTCAGAGATGTCGGGGTATAAGTTGGTAGGATTAGTGACATATGCGTATTGGTAGATGAAAAAGTGTCCTTAATATCTGAGTCTGACGGGATAATAATGGGGTAGGCGGAAGAAGACATGATATCTACAATAAGTATTATGATGTTAAAATAGTTATAATATTTAGGGGAATGCTTTAAATAATTCAAGTGTATATATCAATATACTAATATGTTCATGTTATTAAAACATGTCTTGAAAGTCCATACTCATCTGGAGGATGGAAGGCACGGAGAACGGATGGCTATAAAATGTTTTTGTTTGTAAAAGCAGTTATAGATTAAGTCATAATTTAGACTCGTTTCTCTATAACTATGGCTCTGATACCAATCTGTAACACCCCCAATTCTGATATGCAGCGGAATTCAAACTGGGTATTTCTTGATGGCACAACAGTCATAATAATAGAAAACGATCTCTAAAAGAGTCGTTTTAAAAAGGCTTTATCATTCAAATATATCAGAGTTTACAAAATAGGTCCTAGTAGGTTCCATTGATTACAAAACACATCAATATAAAATTTTTGATGTTTTGTGAATGATAAATTATTTATATATAGCCTTCTTGATCTTGCCCTTCCGTGCCAGCTTCCAACATTATGGACCTGAAATACATGCTTAAAACTGTCAAAACAAAGGTTGAGTGAAATTCATAGAGTTTGTTTGATGATTGAACACATTATGTTGGTAGTGTGAGTTAATTTGACTCACACCAAGGTTTTGAAAGCAAAACAAATATTATTGCACTAAGCTCATGACACCGAAAATGTTAACAGCTTGTCAATAGAAATTGATATAATAGTAACAGTTGCCCTAATAGGTAGTTTGCCAATAAACCTATAGATGTTCAAATATAGTGCGTTTGTTTGCCTACCCGGTCAACACAAACGGGATTCGTCAATCCCAATAGGCTTATCCACAATATTCGCGTTCACTCGCAAGTAATTAGTGGTTCATGATAATAGGGACTTAAGATTGGCAATAGTGGTACTTAGTGCAAATAATACATTCAGATAAGCATACAGTTTGAAAGCAATGTGTTCGATTTAAAATAAAGCATGTATCTCCCCCAAGGGTTTGTAAAACAATTAAGTAATAGAAAGTGCGGCTATGAACTCACCGAGAGTTGATGATGTTAAGTACTAACGGATGTGATGGATAAGTCGGAAGACTTCTACGTGCAACCTAAAAATGAAATGTTGCGACTTAGGTTTGGAATAATGTTTAAAGAAACATAAACCATCCTATATATATTCCTATGTTGATCATGATGTAGTCAATTATCATTTGATGGTTATAGAAAGATCTTTAATATGTGAAAACATATTTATTTTATAGATATCGTACTACCGTTCGGGCCATCATAATTCAGAGGTCATGCAGTAAACGTTCGAGGAGCTAGGACACTTTAAATCGTAAATCCAGCAACTCGTCGATACGTTTTACTCAAATGAACCCCTCACATGAAGCTCCCTACTATTGCAGCACTTAGTAGATACAATATATGTTTTGAGTGAAGATTGTTATATAAATAAGTTTATCATGTTCTTACAAGTTCTCGTCGTTTCATAAATATGATTACCTTAGTTAACGGTCTTGGGTAAACAAGCCTTGAGGCTTTAGCCATGGCCTTGCCATGACTTTGGTCTTGACTACCATGGTCTTGAGACTCATCCTTGACCTTAGCCGTAGCCGTGGTCTTGGCTTATGGCCATTAGGCCTCTTGGTTTGCTTTTAGTTGTGACAAAAGTATAGTTATGACACCAAATATAGGGCAGTTTCAGTTTTTGAAACATTATGGCATGTTTAAGCGTTTTCAAGGTCCGAGCTTCCTAACTATTGAAGGAAAACGTCGTTCCGGACAACTTTCGTGTTTTAACTTTTTGATGATTCGGACCAGAAGTACCACTTTTAAAAAGACAGAACCAAAAACAGCTTCTAAATGGCAGTTTTGGCGTTTAGGTTTCGCTAACTTCTTTTGCTTATAACTTTTGACTCGTTTGTCCATTTCGGGTGATTAAAATTGCTATGTTTACCTTTTTATCTTGTCTACCATATTATGTAAGTTAGAGAGTCCATATGTTACTGATTTTAATGGTCTCACATGTGTAGAATATGACTAGTTTACTAGTTTGTTACTTTTATGACAATATGTGAATTAAAACAAGTGATTGAGTATATTTACATCGTGAATCAATATAGTAACTATATATATAGCAAGAAATAGTTAAGAATATGAATAATAAAGATGAGATGATGGTGGTGATAAGTTGCTTACAACTTTTGGCTTTCAATAAGAAAGGAGTAACTTAGTAAGGATAGGACTTTAATTGATCGCTTAAGACTTCGGATTGAGCTAGCTTTCCACACCTTGGCACCCTTGCAAACTTGAAGAGTTGGTAATGAAGTACTAAGGGACTTGAGTGGATCTAAACTCAAGAAGATCACTTAAACTTGCTAGAGATTTGATGTAGTAGCTTGATCTTTGGAACTTCCTTGCATAAACTTGGAGTTTATAGATCAAATGATGGAAGATGTGATGGTTTTAAGCTATGAACGACCTAAATCAGTATGTGAGGGAGTTTATGATGTATTTCACTTCCTATTTATAGGAGGGTAAGTTTGGTTAACTATATATTGGGTTAAATATTAACCATGGTTAGGTTAGGACACTTGTAATCATCTAAATGAACCATGGTTAGGATTAAGCCACCAATATGATGACTCCCCCCCCCTTAGGTCGGTCTCAATGTGCCTAGGTGGCTTAGATGATAAGTTTTGATAATATCTTGAGTTTAGAGTAAGTTTTAGTTCCGTTAAATGCCAACCGTAAGTCGTAAAGACATAAAACGTAAAACCGGGTATCGTAAAAATACGAAACTTGCAGGAATGATGAGACTCATCATTATACTCCATCTAAAAATATGAAATGAGTGATAAGTCTCATTGGGTGCAAAAAACGCTGCTTAAAGCTGGAAATACGGGTAAAAAACGCGTAATTCGCAGTTTATCGGAAAAGAACGAAGTTTCAGGGAAACGACCGTGAATTTATTTAGAGTAGACTAAAATTAGTCTAAAAGTGATATGAGATGTCAAAATGTGGTTTTCGTCATACGCGAGATAACTTAACAGTTATTTGTGAAGTTTAAAAGTTACGCGATTTATGCAAAAATGTAGAACGTACAAGGTTAATTCCTTTATGGTCAAAGGAGGAGGGAAATATGTTTGACTTTTCCAAAAAATGTAAAAGCGTCAAAAACATATTAGAAACACAGTGCAGGAATCGTTAATTCTGGATGTTAGTAGAATTGTTTAAAACGTAAGTTTAGTTTTGTTCAGCGCAGGGTTTATTTGGTAACATAAAAATAAATCTTAAAAATTCTCAAATTAATCATGAGTGATCTAAGAATTTATCTGATGTTAGGAAAATTATCAGAGTTGATTTTCGTTATGCGCGTGATGTTTAAACGATGGACCGTCCAAAATGAAACTTTATAACGATGTTTTCTTAATAACTTTTGCGAAGATGATCTAACGATTGTCGTATTCTCAGGACATTACTAAAATAATTTATCTTACGAGAATGTGAAATAAAAAATTTACGGATGAATAGTGAAAATGAATAGTAAATGTGAATAGTAAAAGTGAATAGTAAATTCTCGAAAATGAAAAGTAACCTGAAAATGCGGGTGGTTACAGTAGACGCGTCGTCTTCTCAGAGTATGTGTTGTGCATAAATGCCATTTTTCTATCCTAGGGTATTTAATTTGTTTCATTGATAGTTCTTTTACAGCTAGCTAATTTAAACACCTAAGTTTATCATAACAAGCTAATTTATACATTTAATAACAACCTTTTTTAAATAGCTTGTGACTTTATAGATCTACCAATCAATTGGACTTCAGGTAAGCCTAAAATAAGCCATATTATGCTTAGCCTTATTTAATCATAAAATAAGCTTAACCAAATACCACCAATAAACAAAACTATCTAATGTAGGTTGCATAAATTCCAAGAAAAAAGAGTATGAAACTACTGTGTGTAATAACAAGTGACATTAATTATAACACCCCAACCCGACACGGGTCCAAATGTCAAAGTATGGAGTCATATCAGAACATAATAATAAAAATACAGCGAAAGTCTCTTATTAAATTCATAAAAAGTCACAAAACATAAGACTCCCAAAAGGTCCAAAACATAATAACCAACTGAAATGAAATAGACCAAAATATTAAATCAAAAGATAGTCTAAAATGCATAAGCCCAAATAATGAGAGTTCACTAAGGTAGGTCTTGTAAGCTCCTATTCTCACATTCTTTCCCCATAATCCCTGCTTCCAGCTAAATACCTGCCGCAAACGCGGCTGAGCTAACGCTCAGTTAACAGATATAAACAACAACGGATAATAAGACCATCAAATGAAATACAAATCAAATATTTCGAATTAAAGAAAGGGAAATGAGCATGCTGAGAGAATATCAGATGAAACAAAATACGAAACACATATGAATCAAATACTGAATTAGAGTGCATAACAATATCAATCAACATAGGATCGGAGTGCATTTCCCAGGTGCCTAAGCATGCCACATGAATAGGCCACATAATCATATCGTAATCATATCACAAATCATATACTGTCAATTCCAATGTTGTACATGGAGTAGCTAGCTCACAATGTACCAGAGTATGATGGGGTTTAGGAACACACACCGACCAATCACCAGATACATATACAAATTCTCTAGGATGCATCCATACGCTCCCTGCAAAACAAGGTAGTACATACATAACATAATGTGAACGTCGGGGACTAATAGTGTCATGCCAACGGTGCCTCGATGACATGGCCATAGTACCTCTATGGCTAGGGATACATATAAAGAAGCTAGGCAATACAAGCACAATCATAATCATATCACATCAATCATATCAAATACTGAACTGAAGCATATCATATCGAAAACTGAACTGAATCATATCAAACGGATAACCAACGAATGTCAGAATGAGATTACAGATTAAATATCAAAACAAATATCAAAACGGATATCAATAGCAGTAACAGTTACTATACCAATGGATGCCCTTACTCGAAAAGTACGGAATATCTATACCTCAATAAATTTTCACGACATCCAAGCACACAAAGCAAATCACCTCTCCCTCTTCCCAAGATCTACAGAAAATATACTCATATATCACAAACGTATTCATTTCATAAGCTTCTCTTACTTTTATAGGTGTTTTAATTATTGGTATTCTCATTGTGTCTTTTGTTTCTTTACCTTCACATTTGGACCAGTTTTATACGAATTTATTGACCCATCAGAAATACTCCCAAAATTCCAAGAAAATTCCCAGATATTCCCATATTAGTTAGATAATTTCAAAATGTTTTGTAGATTTTATCTCAAAGCCTAAGTGTGGTTTAAAAATTCATATTTTCATACCTGTCCAGAAAGTGCAAAGGAGCTATACCCCAAAAGTTTACGTTTATTAGACCTACTTAAACACCTTGCAAAAACTCTCAGAAATTCCAGAAATTCACCAACATCTTAAATATCAATCCTGTAAATAGAGAGCTCAAAAATCCCTTTGGTTTGAAAATGAAAAATCAAAAACTACAACGGAAATTTAGTACTCAGAATTCAGCTTTGACATATGATTTCATGAAATTCAAAAACACTACTTAAACAACTCCAAATTCGTTCAAACCAATTTGTGAACTTAACCAAGACATAAAATAAGTTTTTCAAACAAAAATCCAGGTTATAACATTTATGAAACTTATCTTATAATTCACACCAAATCGTATTATGAAACTGTCCGTTTCAGAATTCGTTTATAAGCCATTATGGGTAACATGTTTAAAATATTTTTAACCCAATCAGAAAACCCTCCACATACACGTTATATACATTATAAAGACCTTCAAATACGCGACATACAAACATCCCACACCTTAATGGTTTTAATGAGCCAAAAGAAACCTACCCAAACCCTCACATGAAATCATAAACGCCCGTTAACCACATGACCTAGGGTTTCCATTTTTTTGGTCGATCAATTTAATATGTATCATATGTGATTACAAAATCTTGTATTAGCAGCAATAATGGTCGATCAAGGGCTGGAAAACATGAGGTGTCGAAGACAAAAAAAACGAACATGGGTCGAAGATGTTTACACCAGGTTATTACGTTTCTAGGTTCTTAGGTTTATTAAATGTTTTATCTCAATATCATACCAAACGAACCCAAACTATTTTATGTGTAAAACTCAGATTGAGAACCATGTGTGAGTCGAATTTGTCAGGAAAACAAAAGGAGGTGGTATACCTTGGTCGATTAGAATATGAGACACAAGAACACCACGAGTTCTTATCAAACACACAATTAAAAAAACTCTATACCCCACTACACGATCAAGAACCAAATAGTAAACCCCCAACGTTGCGAAGACCTGATCACTGCTGCTTACCACGACCTAGTCACCAACTTCTCTGATGCCGTTTTCTTGGATGATAGTCGTTTTAGGGTGTTAGGGTTTTTGAAAAATAAAACGAATGGAGATGGATGATATACGGTTTTCAAAAAGAATGGGAAGTAGGCAGATTAGATGCCGAATATTTTGAGATTGGGAGGACAATTTTCCATCTTTTCAAATTGTAATGTATCTAAACACATTTAATAATACTAAGTAGTGTACAAATTTAAAATAAAATTAGGCCTAGGAGTACATGTAATCGTGTATAAGCATATGTATATATATAAATTTAAATTTTATTTAACTTAGGATATAAAGATTTTGGTGAATTTCTGGAATTCTTTTGAAATTTTTCCAAGGTGCTTAAGTAGGTTAAACAAACGTAAACTTTTAGGGTATACCTCCTGTCCACTTTCTGGACAGATATAGAAATATGAATTCTTAAACCACACTTAGGCTTTGAGATAAAATCTGCAAAAATTTATGAAATTACCTAACTAATATGGGAACACCTAGGAATTTTCTTGGAATTTTTGGAGTAATTCTGATGGGTCAATAAGTTCGTATAAAACTGATCCAGATGTGAAGCTAAAGAAACAAAAGACATAATGAGAATACCAATAAGTAAAACACCTATAAAATTAAGAGAAGCTTATGAAATGAATAGGTTTGTGATATATGAGTATATTTTCAGTAGATCTTGAGAAGAGGGAGAGGTGATTTGCTTTGTGTGCTTAGATCTCGTGCACATTTATCGAGGTACAGATATTTCGTCCTTTTCCAGTAAGGGCATCCATTTGTATAGTAACTGATACAGCTATTGATATTCGTTCTGTTATCTGATTGATATCCGTTTTGATATTTGTTTTGATATTTAATCTGTCATCTCATTCTGATATTCGTTGGTTATCCGTTTGATATGATTTAGTTCAGTATTCGATATGATATGCTTCAGTTCAGTATTTGATATGATTGATGTGATATGATTATGATTGTGCTTGTATTGCCTAGCTTCTGTATATGTATCCCTAGCCATAGAGGTACTATGGCCATGTCATCGAGGCACCGGTGGCATGACACTATCTGGGGCAGTGTGATTAGTCCCCGGCGTTCCCATTATGTTATGTATGTACTACCTTGTTTTGCAGGGAGCGTATGGATGCATCATAGGGAATTTGTATCTGTATCTGGTGATTGGTCAGTGTGTGTTCCTACACCCCATCATACTCTGGTACATTGTAAACTAGCTACTCCATGTACAACATTGGAATTGACGGTATATGATTTGTGATGTGATTACGATATAATTATGTGGCCTATTCATGTGGCATGCTTAGGCACCTGGAAAATGCACTCCGATCCTATGTCGATTGATATTCTTATGCACTCTAATTCAGTATTTGATTCATATGTGTTTCGTATTCTGTTTCAACTAGCATTCTCTAAACATGCTCATTTCCCTTTCTTTAATTCGACATATTTGATTTGTATTTAATTTGATGATCTTATTATCCGTTATTGTTTAGATCTGTTCACTAAGCGTTAGCTAAGCCGCGTTTTCTTTTCCATGCGGCAGGTATTTAGCTGGAAGCAGGGATTCTGGGGAAAGAGTGTGAGAATATGAGCTTAGAAGACCTACCTTAGTAAACCCTCATTATTTGGGCTTATGCATTTTAGACTATCTTTTGATTTAGTATTTTGGTCTATTTCATTTCAGTTGGTTATTATGTTTTGGACCTTTGGGAGTCTTATGTTTTGTGAATTTTTATGAATTTAATAAGAGACTTCCGCTGTATTTTTATTAGTGTGTTCTGACATGACTCCATACTGTGACATTCGGACCCGTGTCGGGTTGGGGTGTTACAGTTATGGTATCAGAGCCGAGGTTTCGTCTTGTTGACATTAGGAATGACCTGTGAGGAATTGGGTAGACATTAGGTTGCTTCCGCGACGCTTACTTCTTTCGTTATGTTACGGTTTTCTTTTTTTCTTACCGTTTACTCACACTCTTTCGGATCTTTTGATTCGTTTTGTTGTACAGATGGTGGCTACAAGGCGTACAGAGGATTTCAGTACTGACCCGATTTTCAGGGTTGCAGTCAACGAGCGGGTTCAGGCTCTTCTTCCTGAACTGAATCAGCGCATTACTCAGGATGTTCAGCGCAACATGGCTAGTGGATCGGGCGGTGGTGGTGGTGCTAACCCACCTGTGACTATACACACTTGGCTTGAAAGGTTTGGTAATCAGAAGCCCCAGTCCTTTAGCTCCGTTATTACTCCAGTGGATGCAGAGAACTGGATAGCAAATATCGAGAAAATCTTCGAGGTTATGGGTGATGACGATGAGTACAAAGCACGCCTCGCCAGTTACAAATTAGAAGGAGATGCACTGAACTGGTGGAAGGCGTATAAGCACGCCAAGGGTAGAGATACTTTCATAGCTACTCTTACTTGGGCATAGTTTTGCGAGACCTTCTATTTCCAGTACTTTCCTCAGTCTGAGAAGGAAAAGTACGAGAGAGAGTTCCACAACATTACTCAGTTTGATCGGGAGTCGAATTTAGAGTTCATGGGCAGGTTTCTTCGTTTGGATGGATTTTGGGTGATAGGGCTAGTACACTCGAAGAGCAGGCAAGGAAGTTTCGTTGGGCTCTCCGCTAGGATCTTCATGATGAGATAGTTAATATGAGGTTCGAGGACGTGGCTCAGGTTGCGGATGATGCCCGCAACATTGAGATCCTTCGGGAGAGGGACAACCATGGGGTGAAAAGGAACCGTGATGGAGACCAGGTTCGGCCAGCTCAGGGACATCAGCGGGGTAATGACTCTCGGGGGAATGGCAACCGGGGAAGTGACAGGAGAGGCTATGATAGGTCGGGCCACTACCAGCAGACTCAGGATTATCGGGGCAATAGGTATTCGGGGTTCTTATTATCGAAGACTCGGGGCAACAGGTATTCGGGGTTCTTATTATCGAAGACTCGGGGTTCTTATTCGGGGTTCTTATTAATAAAAAATTTAATAAATTTGGAGCTTTGGGAGTCTTATGTTTTGGACCTTTGGGAGTCAAAAATAGTGCGAGCAAACGTGAAAAGAAGTTCCCATGATGATACTGAAAGTGCTCGCTATCTAATCTGTGGGCATAGCAAACACTCGCCCCTTAGTAGCTGGCAGAACTTCATCCCCATTGTCAGCCTTTTTGGGACAATCATGAATTTTATGCTCTGACGATCCACATCTGTAACATGCTCCGATAGCCTTGTAGCCGGTCTGCCTAAGTGAAGCTTCCCACAATCCCTACAAGTGCGAACCTCATCTCGATCCCCATCACCCCTCCGATAATAAGAACCCCGAATACCTGTTGCCCTGATAATCCCGAGTCTGCTGGTCGCGGCCCGACCTATCATAGCATCTCCTGTCATTTCCACGGTTGCCATTCCACAGAGAGTCATTACCCCGCTGATGTCCCTGAGTTGGCCGAACCTGGTCTTCATCACGGTTCCTTTTCACCCCATGGTTGTCCCTCTCCCAAAGGATCTCAATGTTGCAGGCATCATCCGCAACCTGAGCCGCGTCCTCGAACATCATATTAACTATCCCATCATGAAGATCCTTGCGGAGAGCCCAACGAAACTTCCTTGCCTGCTCTTCGGGTGTACTAGCCCTATCACCCAAAAATCCAGCCAAACGGAGAAACCTTCCCATAAACTCTAAACTCGACTCCCGATCAAACTGAGTAATGTTGTGGAACTCTCTCTCGTACTTTTACTTCTCAGACTGAGGAAAGTACTGGAAATAGAAGGTCTCGCGGAACTGTGCCCAAGTAAGAGTAGCCATGAAATTATCTCCACCCTTTGCGTGCTTATACGCCTTCCACCAGTTCAGTGCATCTCCTTTAAATTTGAAACTAGCGAGGCGTGCTTTGTACTCATCGTCAAAACCCATAACCTCGAAGATTTTCTCGATATGAGCTATCCAGTTCTCCGCATCCACTGGAGTAATAGCGGAGCTAAAGGACTGGGGCTTCTGCTTGCCAAACCTTTCAAGCCAAGTGTGTATAGTAACAGGTGGGTTAGCACCACCACCACCATCCGATCCACTAGCCATGTTGCGCTGAACATCCTGAGTAATGCG
The DNA here is from genome assembly GCA_019973895.1 of Chrysanthemum seticuspe. Taxonomy (NCBI): domain Eukaryota; kingdom Viridiplantae; phylum Streptophyta; class Magnoliopsida; order Asterales; family Asteraceae; genus Chrysanthemum; species Chrysanthemum seticuspe. The sequence continues at coordinate 265,729,490 of BPTQ01000005.1, read as the reverse complement.
CTGAGTCAGTTCAGGAAGAAGAGCCTGAACCCGCTCGTTGGCTACAGCCAGGAAAGCCGGGTCAGCACTGAAAACCTCCGTACGCCTTGTAGTCACCATCTGAACGACAAAACGAATCAAAAGAGCCGAAAGAGTGTGAGTAAACGGTAAGAAAAAAAGAAAACCGTAACATAACGAAAGAAGTAAGCGTCGCGGAAGCAACCTAATGTCTACACAATTCCTCACAGGTCATTCCTAAGGTCAACAAGACGAAACCTCGGCTCTGATACCATAAGTGTAACACCCCAACCCGACACGGGTCCGAATGTCACAGTATGGAGTCATGTCAGAACACACTAATAAAAATACAGCGGAAGTCTCTTATTAAATTCATAAAAATTCACAAAACATAAGACTCCCAAAGGTCCAAAACATAATAACCAACTGAAATGAAATAGACCAAAATACTAAATCAAAAGATAGTCTAAAATGCATAAGCCCAAATAATGAGGGTTCACTAAGGTAGGTCTTCTAAGCTCATATTCTCACACTCTTTCCCCAGAATCCCTGCTTCCAGCTAAATACCTGCCGCATGGAAAAGAAAACGCGGCTGAGCTAACGCTCAGTGAATTAAATATGTCGAATTAAAGAAAGGGAAATGAGCCTGCTGAGAGAATGTCAGATGAAACAGAATACGAAACACATATGAATCAAATACTGAGTTAGAGTGCATAACAATATCAATCAACATAGGATTGGAGTGCATTGCCCAGGTGCCTAAGCATGCCACATGAATAGGCCACATAATCATATCGTAATCATATCACAAATCATATACCGTCAATTCCAATGTCGTACATGGAGTAGCTAGCTCACAATGTACCAGAGTATGATGGGGTGTAGGAACACACACCGACTAATCACCAGATACCGGTACAAATACAAATTCCCTAGGATGCATCCATACGCTCGCTGCAAAACAAGGTAATACATATATAACATAATGGGAACGCCGGGGACTAATCACACCGCCCCAGATGGTGTCACAATGTACCAGAGGATGATGGGGTGTAGGAACACACACCGACCAATCACCAGATACAGATACAAATACAAATTCCCTAGGATGCATCCATACGCTCGCTGCAAAACAAGGTAATACATATATAACATAATGGGAACGCCGGGAACTAATCACACCGCCCCAGATAGTGTCATGCCACCAGTGCCTCGATGACATGGCCATGGTACCTTTATGGCTAGGGATACATATACAGAAGCTGGGCAATACAAGCGCAATCATAATCATATCAAATACTGAACTGAAGCATATCATATCGAATACTGAACTGAATCATATCAAACGGATAACCAACGAATGTCAGAATGAGATAGCAGATTAAATATCAAAATGAATATCAAAACGGATATCAATCAGATAACAGAACGGATATCAATAGTAGTAACGTTTACCATACCAATGGATGCCCTTACTGAAAAAGGACAGAATATTTGTACCTCGATAAATATGCATGAGATCTAAGCACACAAAGCAAATCACCTCTCCCTCTTCCCAAGATCTACAGAAAATATACTCATATATCACAAACATATTCATTTTATAAGCTTTTCTTACTTTTATAGGTTTTTAACTTATTGGTATTCTCATTGTCTCTTTTCTTTCTTTAGCTTCACATCTGGACCAGTTTTATACGAATTTATTGATCCATCAGAAATACTCCAAAAATTCCAAGAAAATTCCCAGGTGTTCCCATATTAGTTAGGTAATTTCACAAATTTTTTCAGATTTTATCTCAAAGACTAAGTGTGGTTAAAAATTCATATTTCCAGACCTGTCCAGAAAGTGCACAGGAGGTATACTCCAAAAGTTTACATTTATTAGACCTACTTAAATACCGTGGAAAAATTCCCAAAAATTCCAGAAATTCACCAACATCTTAATTATCAATCCTGTAAAAGGAGAGCTCAAAACTCCCATTGGTTGGAAAATGAAAAATCAAAAACTAAAACAGAAATTTAGTACTCAGATTTCAGCTTTAACACATGATTTCATGAAATTCAAAAACACTACTTATACAACTCTAAATTCGTTCAAACCAATTTGTGAACTTAACCAAGAAATAAAATAAGTTTTTCAAATAAAAATCCAGGTATGAAACTTATCTTATAATTCACACCAAATCATATTACGAAACTGTCCATTTCAGAATTCGTTTATAAGCCATTATAGGTAACATGTTTAAAATCTTTTTAACCCAATTAGAACACCCTCCATATACACGTTATATACATTTTAAAGACCTTCAAATACGCGACATACCAACAGCCCACACCTTAATGGTTTTAACGAGCCAAAAGAAACTTACCAAAACCCTCACATGAAATCATAAACGCCCGTTAACCACATGACCTAGGGTTTCCATTTTTTTGGTCGATCAATTTAATATGTATCATATGTGATTACAAAAGCTTGTATTAGCAGCAATAATGGTCGATCAAAAGGGCTGGAAAACATGAGGTGTCGAAGACAAAAAAAAAACGAACATGGGTCGAAGATGTTTACACCAGGTTATTACGTTTCTAGGTTCTTAGGTTTATTACATGTTTTATCTCAATATCATACCAAACGAACCCAAACTATTTTATGTGTAAAACTCAGATTGAGAACCATGTGTGAGTCGAATTTATCAGGAAAACAAAAGGAGATGCTATACCTTGGTCGATTAGAATAGGAGACACAAGAACACCACGAGTTCTTATCAAACACACAATCAAAACAGCTCTATACCCCACTACACGATCAAGAACCAAATAGTAAACCCCCAACGTTGCGAAGACCTGATCACTGCTGCTTACCACGACCTGGTCACCAACTTCTCTGTTGCCGTTTTCTTGGATGATAGTCGTTTTAGGGTGTTAGGGTTTTTGAAAAATAAAAGGAATGAAGATGGATGATATACGGTTTTCAAAAAGAATGGGAAGTAGGCAGATTAGATGTCGAATATTTTGAGATTGGGAGGACAATTTTCCATCTTTTCAAATTGTAATGTATCTAAACACATTTAATAATACTAAGTAGTGTACAAATTTAAAATAAAATTAGGCCTAGGAGTACATGTAATCGTGTATAAGCATATGCATATATAGAAATGTAAATTTTATTTAACTTAGGATATAAATTTATATACTTAGTATAGGTTTTAGAAATCGTATGTTGTAGTCTTACATAATTCGTATTCAAAATTCTCTCATCGACGCGTATTATACAAATTCCAAATTTTAAGTTGTGTCATTTTTAAGTTCAAAATATATGACAAAATTTAGGAAACGGAAAATCATGTTATTACATTAACCCCAAAGAAAATCAGTAATAAAGATCGATAACAAATTCATAACTTATGCATCTATTGAAAAATCTCAGCACTCCCAACTTGACATTTATTTGTTGTATCAAAAACGTAGTGAACAAATAAAGAGCTCTAACAAACAACGATGAGAAAGTCAACGAAGTTTCTATGATGTTCTACCTAAATGTTGCATAAGCTCACTTTTGGGTTTGGGATTATTTTATGGCTTATTTTGAAACTTTTCGACTTATATAAGCTTAAATTATATTATAACAAACTTATATAGGCCTAAAAGATTCAAAATAAGCCACAAAAAGTGAGCTTATGAAACATAAGCCCAAAACTAAGTAAGGCATAAGCCGACTATATAAGCAGAAACAAACACCCCCTAAATATGAAACATGAATTTAGTGATTTGATGTCGACTATTACCTCTATTTGCAGCATTAAAGTCCAAAGTCTAATTCATCGATGTTAGCTTGTAGGGTTTTTCTTTATGTCCCGATTATTATTTTTTATTTTGGATTGGGATTAGTGTCATTATCTTCGGCCTTAATTGTAATTATCCGAACTTGAAGCAATAACTTGGCAAGATAGGTCCTTTATGTTTTGGTTTTTGGTACAATTATCAAAACTTTCACATATATTTTCTCAATTTTCATAATGATTTGGTTGTTTCTGCTTCATTGCTTCCATATGATCTTGTCTCTTGACTTATGATCTTATGGTAATTACTTTTGTCAATTTGTCACTAAAATTTGACATAATCGTCATTCGTCGTAGTTCAAATTCACTTGATATTTCACGAAACAAAGTGTCTCCTTGATTCAACTCATTCAAAGGATTGCTAACCAGGTCTTTCGTACAAGTACCACATTTTCTCATCTTGTGTGTTTACCAGGACAAAGTATTAGGGCTTTACCCCGTCTAAGTCTGTGTTGCGACAAGCTTAATCCACTAACATATACATCTAACTCTCATTTGACAGTCAACTACACGAGTACCACTCCATGTTTTTCTGACGCGCACTAGGACTACCAGTCACATGTTGGACATATACACCAGCAACAGCAACAAACAGAAGTGGATTTGAAATATCGGCTCAAAGAGCAAACAGAAGAGTCGAGTCAATAGTATTGGGAAGAATCAAGTCAGCACTACCAGCTGATAATCATTTTCAGAATTTTGAGGAAGAAATCTATCAGGGAAGATGGACGGCGTATTAGTAACAAAGAAGTTCATTAACATTAGTAGTCTACTGATTGAAGTTTCAGTAGAATAAGTAGTTTACTTGCTATTGCACTTTGATGACAATGGAACTTAGGCAGATGGACAAAATCTTTTATATGTATTTTAGATATGAGGGTTTTTTTAACTTGTGACCTAGGCCACAAGTTAAGCACACAATAATTACACATGGCCCACGAAAAAGTACACGGGGATCCACATAAAAGTACATATGTACTTTTATGTGGGTCCGTGTGTACTTTTGGTGTACTATCAGTGTGCTTAACTTGTGCCCTTAGGGCACAAGTTAGAAAAACCCTAGATATGAAGTTACTGATAATTATGTTTCAAAAATACATAGTTTTAGGCCGTCACTTTTTATCTGATTTGTTCCGCATTCTGCCAAAATTACAAGGGAGGTCGCACTGTAGGTTCATGGTGTTTCTATTAAGATACCAAAATGTCATTGATACCACAACTTTATAGACTTGAGCGCACACACACAGCTAATATCCAAACAAGTATAAAGTTGAAGCCTAGCACAAATTGAAGTTAACTGACGAAGAAAATGAGCCTCAAACAACGCACTAAACGAACCATGAATTTAAGCTTGAGCAAAGGTGACAATTTTCACCCGACGCAATAATATAGTTTTGTGATCCAATATAAAACTTCAAGCAGACCCGACGCAACCTACCTTTTTGACCCATCTGCTTGACTCATTTGACCCATCGATTTTCCAACCTCTAATTAAGCTTGAGTGTTCAGTAAACCGAATTCTATGATGAAATACTCTATTTGCTAAAATTTCACAAGTGCGTCACCATACTAGAAGATTTCAGATTTACGTCAACCACCGTAACTATTGCAATTCAAAGAAAGCATTTATTTTTATGCACTATAATTAGACTTAAGAATGTCCAACACATTTGGCCTGTAGGGCCTGTTTGACCCATTCACCTCCTAGCTTTCATTGATGTGACAAATGAGTTAAATTAGAACCCGAGCCGACCCATCAAAAAAGCAAATGGCTAGACATTCATCACCTTAAAATAACTAGCTAATAATCTAAGCAGACTCCTACTTAAAACTTGTTTTGCAATGTTGCTACTGTCGGCCAAATTATCTTTTGATGCTAAGGTTTCCACATTGATGTTAAATCTTTGGGTAATCATTTTTTTTCTTACTTTCGTTTTTTTTGGTAGAAAAACGATATAGATAGAAGTCTCACCTCAACCAAAGTTAGAGAGACCACGATAAGCATATAAGATAACGAGAGCTTGTCCAAAATTACACATAAATGTGCTTTAAGTTCGTGTGATCTCCTTAACTTTGGTTGACCTGAGACAATTCTATTCATATAAAAGTAAGAAAAATTAAAAATATACATGGAAACAACAATAGCATCAGCAATTTTGGAGCCGCTAGCAGCAACAAACAAAACAAGTAATATGAATGAATGTGCTTCATTATTCGTTAATTTCTAAAGGTTATGGGTTAATTCAAGTTCTATGTTGACTCAAATTGCAAATGAATAAGAAGCTAAATGTGGAACGAGTTCAAACAGGTCCTAAGTGCCCAATTGGGTTGGACGTAGCTCAAGCTAACTTTAACAACAGCATGGCTGCAAGGGTGACGGTAATTAATATAATTGTTCTGCTCAGTGGAAATTCACATGAAAACATCCAGGTTCAATGAGCATAAGTCAAAACATTGTAGTTTGAATCCCTAAAATCTTCATGGGTTCTAAACATCTTCAGTTTAACTCCTAATATCTTGATGTGCTTCATTACACTTCTATTGGTCCTCTTAACAAACATATCATAAATACTAAAACCATATAAATACGAGCACAGGCACATTATGCTAACAACACCCACTCGGGATAGCTTTAAACTGTAAAAAAAATTGAGCCAATTTTGTTAACTATGGAAACACTAAACTGTTAACTATGGAAACACTAAACTGAAGCTCACATAGAGACTAGGGTAGATCAATAGCAATCATCAAACTAATCATAATTTTTTTTTTATATAATATAAGTCGAAACGACAAAAAATATTACAGGGCTCAACAGCTTGAACGAGTATAAAATCTGCTTAAAAACTACCTGCAAATACATAATCTACAATAACACAGAAGCCAAAACGTGATAGCATCAAACAGTAGCTGCAGGAGTAGGTTCAGGTGTATACCAGCCGTGGTGAATCTCTACCGCTTTCTTTCTTCTAGCAAGTCGGGACTTCCTTCTAGCTCCAGTGTTCCTGTGTAATGTTCCCACCTGAATTGCTTTGTCAATAACCGAATAAGCCTCTGCAATCAGCTTCTCGATTCCAATAACTTCATCAGGTTGTGCATCTGTCTTCTTTCTTAGTAAATCCAACTCTTCCAAAACCTAAAATTGTCAACATAGGTTGCAGATGCAAATAAAATTGTCATTAACGGTCTTTTATCTAAACCATGTTTCATAAAGGCGTATAAAAGTACAACGTGCCTTTAATCACCTAGGGGCATTTGGGTAAACTTACCTACCAGCTTATCAACTTATTGCGTCTTTGTACAGAAAACAATCACTTTTAAGTGTACAGCTTATGTCTTTGAGCTGATTTTGGATGTTTTGATAACCTGCTTATGTTAAACTGTTTTACAAACCTGCTTTATTTTAACAGCTGAATTGCTCACAAGTGCTAATCAACATCAAAGGTAAGCAATAAGTATCTAGATAAGCAACCGCCACCCTCTAAGCGGATAAGCAAATCCAAAAACAGAAACTTGCATTATGTTTTGATACAACATAAGCTCATAAGCAGTTAACTTGTTGACAAAAAAAAATGCTCATCTTTTTGTAATATTTGCGTGTCAAAAGCTTATGCTTATGCAACAATAACTACGTTACCAAACACGTTTAGACGCCAAAAGCAAAAAAGGGACTCCGTCACAGCATTGTCCATATACATAATTTTATATAAACTGTATCAAATTTACACCTTTGAAGTACTAAATAAAGAGATTTATACCTTCTTCATTCGAGTCCGAACCTCGGACTTACGCGCCTTATTATAAAGTCTTCTTTTTTCGGCTTGACGAGCTCTCTTAGCTGCAGAATCAGGTTTCTTACCCCCAGCTTCACACACAATCGACCCAAATCTCCTTCCAGTTAAATTAGGATTCACATTCGACGAAAATCCTGCAAAATACGTTAAATCACTACATTATAATCAAAAATAACACATGGGTTTTCATCAGCAACATATTTCAAACATACACAACCTTCCAATTTCGAAATTAACAAAAGGGTTTTCATCAGTAACATAAATTACACTTTATAAACCCTAAAACAGTAAAAACCAAATTTCACTAAATTTACTGCATTATCTTCAAAAATTAAAATATGGGTTTTCATCAGCATCATATTTCAAACATACACAACCTTTTAATTTCAAAATTAACATAAGGGTCATAATTTACCCTTTATAAACCCTAAAACAGTAAAAACCAAAATTCCCTAAATTCACTGCATTATACTAAAAAGTAGGATATGGGTTTTCATCAGTAAGATATTTCAAACATGTACAAAGTTTTAATTTAATGTACCTGCTGAGAGTGAGTTAAATGAAATGCTGGATGATGAGGTTAAGGGTTTGAAGGATGATGACGTGGCATAAGGGCGTGAGGAGGGTGATGAGGAGAGTGAGAGGGTTTGGAATCTGCAGGATAGGTAGAGGCATTGAGCTGTTGTAGCTGCCATTGGTGAAGGTGTTTTTAGTTGCAGGTTCTTTGTGTAGAGAGTGGTGTTATCTTATCCACCATGAAGATAAAAGGAACTTTTAAAATGAATATATTTATAGAAAAAAATAATAATAAACATAATTTAATATCATTGATAATATTTTGTTAAAAAAAAACTATTTTACTGCAACTGAAAATAATGTGTCACGGGGGAATTGAGTCTTGTTCGGGTTGATCTGTTTCTTGTTCGGGTTGATCTGTTTCTGTTGGTCGATTGTTGGCTAAAAGCACCTTAACCCCAAATACAACTCATTTATTAAGCGTTTCAAAAAAACTCAACACTAACATAAACATGTATAACATGTATAAATGTTTAACTAAATAGATCAAAAGGGTTGAAAGGTTGAGAATTTGAAATAACTTGTTTAGGTCTCAAAATTATATACCAAAGTTGTCAAGATCAAGATGATATCCATGATTATTTTTGTCTTCACAAGATCGAGATCATAAAATCTCACCAAAACATTTTGTATTGGTAACAGATGTTGATGGGTCATAACGTTATACACTTCTACATATCTACCGAATATCAAACACGAACTCATAAGATAGCCTAAAAAAATTTCGAAGTTCAAAAATCATGATAATACCTTTAGCTAAATAAACAATTTAGTGAGATAAAAAAAATTAAAAATAATAAAAAACGACACATAGAACATCAATTTATTTCAAATGTTTCAAAAACTCCATTTCCGGCACCCAAATAGAAATTCAAGAAATTCAATTCCCCTTTAGTCTCCATCGATAGCTTTGTATGGTAGAAAAATATGTGCGTATCCTAAGTAAAAGACTTTAGAACTAAAAATATAATAATAGTATGGAATAAAACTCAAGCCTTTTGATATAGTGATATGTGAGGATCCATCAACCAAAAGGTTATGGGTTCAAGTTTCGTTAGAGACACTTTGAAGTATTGAAGCTGATAACAGTGATAATTGGGGTTGGAGAAATCTTCTTGGCATAAGGGATCTAATAAGGGACAAGGTGGTTTACAAGAAAGGTAATGGTCGTTCTACATCTCTATGGCATATAAATGGTGTAGCATTGGTCCACTGTCTCAACTTGTAACTCATAGAGACATTTATGATGCTAGATTACATAATCATGTGATATGATTGGTGATAGGACATGGTTATGGCCTGATGATTGGCATGAAAAATTTCCTTCTATCACTAGTTTAGAAATTATAATTAATGAAGAGATTGAGGACAAAGTTGTTTGGAGAAATAATAAAGGTAACAATATTGACTTTACTCTCAAGGATGTCCATTTTGACCTTAACAGGCAAAGTCCAAGTGCGCATTGGTGGAAATTAGTATGGTACTCTCAATGTGTCCCAAAGCATTCTTTCATTCTTTGGTTAGCAATTCAGGATAGACTTTCTACTCAGGATTAACTTATGAAATGGGAAATTCAAGGAGCTAATAGATGCAACCTATGTTCTAGTGCATCTGAAGACCTGGTCCATTTGTTCTTTCAATGTCCATTTTCTACTGAGGTATGGAGTAAGGTAAAAAGTATGGCTGATATAAAAGGAGTTGGTTCTAACTGGCAGGAAATTATAAAGGAAATCAATGATGCAGGCAATGGGAACAATATTAATAGTGTGATAAGAAGACTTATGCTTGCAGCTTGTGTTTATAACATTTGGAAAGAGAGGAATGGTGGAATTTTTAAAGATGTCAAAAGATGCAGTGAAGATGTTTTCAAAAGCATTGTGGAAACTATGAAATACATGCTTCTTGGGCTCATTGTAATAGAAAGTAAGGCTGTGAGATTTGATGGATCTAGGACACTCTCCTTGTGTCAATGATATTTTGTATGATATTATCAAGCAAGTGGAATTTACTTAAGTAATACTTTAGAAGACGAATTATATGATGTATGAGAATAAACACAAGTTAACACAAAACTCAAGCTCCAATATTATTAATGAATAATACGAGTGATCTTAACTTATCACTAGGGTTACACCTTGAAGCTTTCGTAGGTAATATTGTAATGTAATACGTACCTAAGACAATGACCTAGGATCTCCTTTTATACAACAAGGAGTCCTTTACAAGATAAGTATAAAGCTAACATAATAGAATATACACAAGATCTATTCTATACTTATCAAGACGCGTTTAACCTTATCATAAACTGATAGCAGTGGTAATGAAGAACTTGCAGTGGGAATACGTTTCCACTGCTAGTGTTAAACCAAGCAGTGTAAACCACTACTATCCGTGGTAACGGATTATTCCCAACAATCCTCCCCTAAACTTATGATTTCTCTGCAAATCAATAAGTTTCTTCAATATGCATTAACTTCAAGGATTTGGGGAATTCAATCAAACACTTCACTTCTTTTCTCGTAACTTTTGTATAGCTCTTGAACACTGATCTTGAAGCCTTTGTAATAATGCTCTGGCCTTCTCATTGTCTTCATTGACTCTTATATGTAAGCTTAACATTACTGTAAGAGCTCCAGCTCTAAGTGGATATTCTTTCTCAGCAAGCATGAAAAAGTCTTCTCCATTAGCTGTAGAGACATGATGAACTTCACATGAATCATAATAAAACCATTTAGTACCAAAACATGTGAACAAGGTTTTCCAGTAGTCATCATCAGCATTTGGTTCAAAAAGCCTTCTAAGATTTACCCATAACTGCATCTCCTTTGCATCTTTGAGATCTTGAGCATTAAACCTTTCTTGAACTAATTTCCATAGTGTATTAAGGTCATCTCTGTCAAAAGCTTTAATAAGATCTTCAAATGTTATGAAAGATGAAGTTTCTCCTCCCAGCCTTGTAATCTTCCATGTTGAAGCAAGATTGCTAGCAGTGTAAACTTCCCAATCAATGATATGATGTCGAATTTGCAGTGGTTCTGGATAAAAATCTCTGTCTTCAATCATAATCATTTCAGTCATTTGTTCTTTAGTGAACTTCTCAGTAGGAATCTCCTTCTCAGTAAACTTTGTATGATCTTCATCAACCTTAGCCTTCTTAATAGTGTGAGAATCACTTACTTTGGCCTTTCGCTTCAATCTAGGAAATATTCTTTCTTCTTCTTTAGAACCCATTGGAATAAAAGATTTATCTTGTTTTACATTTCTGTAGTAAGCCTTTTCAATTTGATCATCAGACATTCCTTTAAATTGATGCATTTTCCAGTTACCAACATGACAACAATAAGTCTTCATGTATGCAAGTATTTGAGCCTTGGTTGGTTTTCTTGGTTTCTTCTGACCCTTTTTGACTGAATTAATCACATCTTCAAGTTCTTGATTGTTCTTCATTTTAATAAAATCCTTTAACTGAGCAGTTCTTTGTTCCTCAGTTAAGGATGCATCAGCAACAAGGTCAATTGCCTTTTTCCTGATTTCTGGATTATTAGCTACCAGAAACTGAATATCTTCTTCAGTAGGAACATAGCTAAACTCTGGAGCTTTTTCTTTCATAATAGTAGGTTGAACAGTGGAAATTGAATCAGTATCTTCCATTCTATCCAATCTTTTAGCTTCCAAAAAGCTTACAACTTCCATCTCCTGCAATCTTTTCTTTTCAGCAACTTTCTCAGTAATTTGATCTTCTGCTATCTTCTTAGCAATTTCTCTATCAAGATCAATCTGAACTTGTCTTTTCTTTGAAATCCTACTTTCAAGTTGCTGTACATTTTCCATAACTGCTTTACCCTTGTTTGTCTTCAATTTATCAAATTCTTCACTTGCAGTGGCAAAAGTTGGCTCTGCAGTGGAAATAAAATCAGTGGTAAAATCAGTTGCAGTTTGGAAAATGTCTTGATCTTCAAGTTGCTCTCCATGAGTTTCAGCTTCTTTTGCTCCTTTACTTGTATCTCCTTCATCTTCAAAATCAATTTTCCTCCCCTCAGTGTCAAAACCTGTTTTCCTCCCCTGTTTGGAGGAATTTCCTAAATCTTGATCAGCTGAATCACCATTAGAAGGTGAGGATGAAGATGAAATCACCATCTTTGCAGTCTGCCTGTGCTTTTTCAACCTCTGCATCTCTTCCTTTAAGGTCTGAATCTCTGTCTTTAATAATTGAACATCCTTGGCATGATTCTTCTTAACAGTAGCCAAGTCTTTTTGTAGAAACTCAACCTGCTTTGCTAATTTGGTACACAAAACCATCAATTCCATTTGGTTGCCACTGCCCTCAGCACTTCCAACTGTGTTACCTGTTGGGAGAGGTGAATCATGGGGCAAAGGTCCAGATTCCTCCATAGTAGGACTAGGTGGAAGTCTAGAACCACCACTACTTGTTCCTAGACCAAAAGGTTCAGAAACTTGTTGTGTTGTCATGAGAGGAGTTGACTGTTTTGACCTTCTCTCATAGGTTCTTGAAACTGGTGGTGTATAATCAATGTTGGGTACATCAATTATAGGTGTAGTTTGTTCAGATGAAATTTTAGCAAGCATTTGGGGTAGGAGAGGTGTAAAAATCATATTGCCATCTTTATTCAAATTTTGAAAAACTTTAGGCTTTAGGCAACTGATTTGATAAACAGTAGTGTGAGGTTGCAGTTGAAATTCATTAAGCACAGCTTGCACAAACCTGGGATACATTAAAAATTTGGTTTTACTTTGTACATTGCCTTTCATACTGGTAAAAATATAGTTGGACCAGTTGAAAATCTTATCAGTGACTAGACAAACCAAAGGATAAGCCATGGTTGAACTACATTGCTTATAAGATGTTTTCTTAGGACTAAGGCAATGTAACAAAGTATGAATCAAAAATCTCCAGTGAGGACAGAAACCACTCTTTTTGAAAGTAGCCTTTTTGTCAGTAGTATCATACCCCATGGATGATAAAGTATCATGAATGTCAGACATAGGTAATGTGATGAGACCATTGAGATCATCCAAGTGAAGTACTCTCCTCAGGGATGCCTCAGTAACATCAATAGTTACCCCATCTACAGTGGCTCTGAGAGCATCCACTGTTTCATGTGTATCTCTATTCTCAAGTGTTATGGACTGAGCAGAAGTCCAAAACTGATTGATTTGAGAGATATAAATTATGGGTTTTAAAAGCAAAGCATACCTTATATGAGTGGTATGAAGAAATTCCACAATCTCATGAAAAACAGGGCCACTCTTCTTGTTATTCTTGTGTAAGTAGGCCACAAGGTTGTGCTCATTTACAAATTTCAAAGAAGCCATAGAAACTTTTGATGAAAAATATGATTATGTCAGTAAGAATTGAAGTAATGACTAGCCAATTGAGAGAAAAAGATATATAGGGTTAGGGTTTAGAATTGATGCGCAAGTAAAATTATCTTTAGAAAGTAGTTATAATATAGAAAGAAGATAATTTACTTAAAATATTAACCCTATATATATGACTATCAGTGGTTACTTTCAACGGCTAGTAAAAAATTAATTACTGACATAATCAGTTGTAACGGCTAGAACAACAGTGGTAAAATAACACTGTCAGTGGAAACTGTGAAGTAGCAGTGGTAATTTTTCACAAAAATTTCAAAGAGCAGTGGAAAATAAAAGCATTAGAAAACAAGACTGCTCCCATTATAGTTTTTAGCAAACTATCAACTATCAACGGATTTGATATGTCTTTACCATGAGCCGTTTGCTATGGACTAGCCAACTCTTAATCATAAAGAATATGGTGAGTTGATAACCATATAGTTTTTGGTAAACTATCAACCATCAACGGATTTGATATGTCTTTACCAGTAGCCGTTTGCTCTGGACTAGTTGATTCTTATGTGTATTAGACATGGTGAATCAATAACCATTTGATGTGTATCTTAGATATACACCTTTTAACTCCAACTTCTCATCAAAACTTGATATACATATTAGTAAAAGATGAGAATAACCAACTGGATATTAACCAAAGTTGCCTTTAACTAAACCATTACCCAAGCAAAATATCTTCCAAAGTCAACTCAATAATATCTATATTTACTCCTTAACCTACTAAAATAAGAAAAAGGTAAATATCTTCATTGAATAACCCTTCAACCGACTTTGTCTATATAATGAGGCTTGGCTTAAGATAAACTTCATCAATTTGCATTCAAACACAATGTAGGATCGTTATATTTATTGTGTTGATGATTCGGGTGGTCTTGGATGATCAAAATACATGTTAGCCATTAGAGAGAGAAAGTTAGAGAGTTGGGTGTTTTCTTGGTAGAGACTTGGTTCTCAAAAGTATGGAATGTTAGATTGAAAAGCACCACCCCTTCCATGGATGGAAGGGGTATTTATAGTTACATATAATACGACCTCCTATCGGCCTGTGGATCAGGGATACAGTGGGTAAAGACCCGTCCTTCCTCCACGGTGTTACACTACACTAAACTACGCTACTAAATAACTAATAAACTACTAAACAACGAAAATAACGACACGTCTACGAGCTAACTTATGCTAGATCATAATTGGGGTGACCGACACTTTAACATGGAATTTTCTAATTCCTAACATACAATATCCTAAAAACCATAAGCATGAGCAATCCCTCCAACACTATTAACATCTCTTCTAACTCAGAAGAAGAGTATGTAATTGAATCAGAATCATCTTCAGGAGCATCAGAATGGTTTAAATACATCCCATCAGGGGCTGGCTCTTCATCCAAAAGATATACCAAAGAAACTGTTAAGCGAAAGCCTGCAGCTAAGCCTGCAAAATCTCTTGAGTTCTACTCCGATTCATCAGAGGATGATGATGCAAATGATGAAACCTATTCTCTCGCTAAAGAATTGCCAAAAGCTCTTTCAATAGCACTGGAAACAACTATCTCTAATATGAAGCAGATATCCAATCCAACAAGGCCTGCAATGCTACCAAGACCTCCACCACAGATTCTTGGGCTTCCATGTCCAAGGATGCAATCCACGTTTGAGAACAAGAGAAAGAGAGCCCATAAGAATAAACATGACTATGTGGGCAAGGGCAAGAGGCCAATGGAATAGCTGAAGATAGGTATACAATGTTAGGTTTCAGTTTTTGTGTTTTGACAAGGAGTATTTTTGGTTGTAATGACTGATGTGATAGTAATGAAATTCCTTTGTTTTTCCTTTTTCCACTGAAAGTATGTTACCACTGGTTTCAATATAGTTCCCACTGTAAAACATAATCATCAGTGAACAACTTAGATAAGGTCTAATAAACCTAGAGCATTGATTCACCAGAGAATAACTATTGAAAACAAAAATCCTTCAGACTGCAATTTACTAACATAAACCAAACATTGGAATCATAATTTCGTTGGCAATGGTTAATATATTAAAAGAATTAAGCATAGCAGTGGCTATACTCAATAAAGTCAACACTTAAGCATTGATACATTTTCCAAGAATACATGACTCCAATTTACTCCTCAACTACCTGCACCTTCCCCTCATTAACTTCTTGAATCCAACTTAATATATATTAAACAGATCATTTAACACAAACCACTCAAATCACATACTCCAAAACTTTTACCCTTAAAGATCATAACTTCAGCAACACCATGACTCAATCAAGTCCAATCAATCTTTCTTCTAGTAGTTCATCTGATAGTTCCTGGGATGATTTTGTTTTGAAAAACCCTGGGAGAGTTGAAAAAGAGGAGTATGAGAAGGTTGTATCCAAGAAGAGAAAGCAGTCACTTGCTCTTTCAAATCCTTTTTCTGTTGGACCTTCATCACTACAACCAGAACCTCAGGATGCAACAGTCAAAGAAGATAGCTCAGAGATTAGCTCCTATGTGTCTCCATATGTCACAGATGATGAGACCTCTGGAAGAGTCCTGAGTGTTCCTCCTCTTGCAGCAGTAGCTCCTTCTGAAGAGCTGCAATCATCACCTTCTCTACCATTTCTACCAGCACCACCATCAGCAGTTCCTTCATCATCCTCACCACCTACTGGTATAGTGGTGATGGGTTTAGCAAGCCCTAGGGTGTATGACTGGATTAACATGCGTGGAGCTCCTAAGGTGATGCCAAGCTGGGGCTTTCCCAAGAAGCCATAAAGGATGAATGATGGGTAGGAAGAGGATGGGTTAGGAAACATGTGTTTGGGGTAGGTTGTTGGTAGTTGTTTTCAGTTGATGTAGTGATGTTTGTACTATGTACTTCATGGATGTATTTTTACTGCACTTTCAGTGCAGTTTTGTAATAATAATAATAATCCATGTTTTCCTTTATCTTTAGTGTTCCTGCATCACACATCTTAATCCACTAACTTCATTATCAAAACTGACGTACTGTCCATCATAATGCTCAAAATCAGAAAGATAGGACTTGTTTCCAGTCATGTGCCTTGAACACCCACTATCTGTATATCCTTGATCTGACCTTTTTGTCCTTGGATGTTCATGCACAAATAAGTAAAGAGTTAGTTTCTTTTGGGGACCCAAGCCATGATTGACTTGGATCTGCCTCGTGTATCAATATAGTTAAATCTATCAAAGGTCATTGATACACCATTGGGATTGGTTGTAGAGGTATTTCCTTTAGGTTTCCATTCCCAACGTGCTGAGGCCTTCACAGCATTGCCCATGTCCCCCCTTTTCTTATTAAAAACCCTTGCAGTGGTAACTTTTGAATGAGCAGTGGTAACTGCCGGTTGATTTTTAGGTACCCACTATTGATTATTATTAACCTTTTTAGCTTGAAAGGTTCTTTTTCCTGTTTGTGCAGATTTATTAAAACTTGTTTTGGTGTTTGCACTTTTAACAGGTGACTTAGGGTGAGCAGTGTTAAAAGTTTTTGAAGTGGCAAGTGTTTTGAGGCCACTTCTAAGTTGAACTGCTCTTGGGACCATTTTGCAATGGGAATTAGGGTGTACATGTTGTTGATACTTGTTAGTCTCCACCCCTTTATACCCATAGACTTCCCTTCTCCCAACATGATAGTCACAATAAGCATGTAAATGATCAAAACTACCACAGATATAGCATGCCTTATTGTTCATTACAAAATCACTACCTAGTTGTTGAGATTTAACATGATTCCAACTCCTCTGGTTACCCCTAGGAGTTGTAGGCTTGTTCCTATACATCTCAACATACCTTACTGATAACGCTACACGCGTCGTTCGGGGTCAAAGGAACTTCCTTTTCTTCGAGCAAGTTTTATAACACCCTAGGTAGTGAACCTAATCGTTGTAGTGTAGTAATTAGGGTAAGCCACGGGTATTGATATCGTTCTCTAGGGGAATAGGAATGCTAGTAGGGAGTTACTACGCTAAGGTTAAGGTTGAGGAAGATTATTTTTTATCTTTTTATATTTTATGAAAATGGAAAGGTACGAATCTCGGGTAATGGATTTGGGGGGTCGGTATTTCTACCGATTACTCTACTATTATCTAATTATCTAAACTAGGGTTGTGGGAGTCTATGTCTAATTAATGTGTGCTCGTATGATAGTTTAAAGATGTGTTTACTTAGTTTGTATTACTCCTTAATTATCTCCTATTGATGGTTGAGTGTCACGTCTTATTCCTAGTTGCGTTGTGTGTCTAAAGTTGTAGGGTATGCGTTTCTCCCTAACTCTTCGAACTTACCAAAGGGTCTTGTCTACAAACCCACTAGAGATTATAAACTCCTACTCTAAGGCGCTCTTTGGATGGTTTAGCCTACAATTACTCAGGTAATTATACTCTAAGGTTCACAAAGATGAATCAAGCATTAAGTACACAACGAATGACCTATCGCATTACTAGATCATTAGTCAACTAAGATAAGAAACAACCAATCAATATTCAATAATTAAGTTTCATACTTCCTAAGCAAACACACAAATAAATTAGCCGGACATGGAGAACATGCAAGCATACACACAAATAATCAAAGACATAATTGAATTAATGAAGTAAAGACTTATCTTGATGTAAGATAGGGTTTAAAACCCTAAAATACTGTACAAGACACCTTAGGTTCGGTTTTAGGTTTTTTACTCCAAAGACTCTCCACACAAAGACTGAAAAATTCGGATTCTATATATAACATTACAATTGCGACGGCGTCACCTTATGTTTAGTGACGCCGTCGTGTCGCCGCCATTAGGGTTTCGTCTTGGCCACGTTAACCTTGCGACGGCGTCACCTTAAGTCCGTGACGCCGTCCTCTTCAGCTTCTGACGTCATCTGGATTGCATCTAGGCCGTCTGAGTAGCGACGGCCTACTCTTCCATAACTGGACGTCGTCACTTGAAAATACGAGTTTTGGGTTCTGGATCGTCTCAATAATTTTGGGACGGCGTCGCCAATAGCACCTGACGCCGTCGCCTTATACTTTCAGCAACTGTGAGTGTCTCGATTTTGACTTTGGCCATTTTCTTCATATATTCGCGCATTTTCGTCCAAATAAGTGCCATTCCAACATTTTTCCTTCACGAGACCTAAAAAGTGAAAAGGAACGATATTAAGCAATAACGGATACAAAAGTGATCAAATAAGGACTTAAACGACCCCTCAAAATGGTACCTTTTAAAACCTTATCAAATATCCCTACACTTGTTATTTGCTTGTCCTCAAGCAAATGTGCTTTTAGCCAATTAATTTATAAGTTATGGGTCATGAAGCATTAATTCAAAACGGTCCACAACACATATAAGCCCCGCAAAAGTCATAACAAGCACGGAAATTACATACTAGCACCTCACATGGGGTGTTTGGATACTCACATCTCTCTCGGGTGTATATATGAAGTATAACAATATAGGAAATGGAAGATAAACACTCATTAACCGGTCCTAGTACATAGATTACCATAGGCTTGAGAATAGATCAAACCTCCATCGCTTTGGCGTAAGCACCTAGGAAAGACTATCAAAGAGGTCTTTAAAGGGTTGTAACGTTAGGCTTATGGTAGGGAAACAAGGGTTTGGTGGGATAGGCTATTTAGTGGTGGTAAGTCAAAAATCTCTATGTTAACTGCATATGAAGAATGGCGTTGCTAAGCCAAGACTCGACACTCTAAACTCTAGATAACTGAAATAAACAAACATAAATTGAAAGGATAGATGTAGGATGGTAGCCCGTATGTGTTTTTTTTTTTTTTTTTTTTTTTTTCACTCTATATTTTTTTTTCTTTTTTTTTTCTTTTTCTATTTTTTCGATTTTTTTTTTTTCATACACTTTTACTCTACCATCCTCTATGATAACATCAAAATACTAGGGATTTACAGGCATATCCCTACACTTGAGTTTTTATTACTCTAACACTAATTTGACCCGAATTGAAAAGATCAAAACACTTGGGGTACATTATTACGCAAACAAAGGGAATTTGAATTTAACGTTCCCTTCCCGTCATTTCATAAACTTTAACTTTTCCCATGAATCCCAATCATCCCAAAACTGTATACAAAGGACATGACTCGACTTAGCAACTTATGCAAGCAACTAGATAATTGAACTAAGGGTTTAGGGTGATAACAAACATTTTGCACTAAAAGTGAGTGCATAAGGGGTAGGCTAAGGCGATTTGGGTGTATATTTGGGGGTGGGGTGTAAACAATGCTCTTCATTGATATTCCGGAAAAACCGAAATATCACGAGAACCGCGAAAAGGATAGGCTCTGAGGGGTTAACTTGGGGTATCGTGTACTAAAAATGAGTACAACGCAAAGGGTATGGGGGAATTACTCAACCGAAGTGGAAGAAGTAATTATATTACAGGTATCAAACAAGGGTTATCCTAATGCCTCTTATCATTTAGTTATTCCTAACTACACAAGTGTAGCCTCACTTGCGATCTCGGAATGCATCACAAAACAAGTTCTAGAATCTAATATACTACCGGTTCACACTCTAAGCATTAAAGATGAATGCTTTAATTCCTACTAATCTAAGGGCGATCCTTACATTTTGGTGGAATTTGGGTGGTAAAGGGTTTTGTGCTAGTCATGCAACTTCCTATCCGTGAGACGCTTTTGTTAAGACTAATGGCCCACTCCTATATGTCATAAAAAATTTTAAATTTGGTGCCAAAATTACCCTAACCGACATTTTCTCATGGTTTATTACACAAATACAATTGGACAAAGCAAATAATCAAGGATAAGCATAGTTTCAAAGTTCCCGTTTTATTTTCCCTCCCTACACTTAAACTGAACATTGTCCCCAATGTTCCCCGAAAGTATCAAAGTTATGATAAAAGAAGGTAATTAAAAACGAAAGAAACTAATACTCCCCTGATTAGCTCGGTAGGATCCGTGTAAAGTGGTGGTTAAACTCTTTTCCAAGAAGAATTATTGCGTGAAAAGCTCCTTCCAATCTTATGTAACTTCTTCTTGACAAACTAAACCTGCACACTTGAAGAAAACAAACGAAACCTTCGCGTAAAATCGGCGGTAATAATATATATAAGACTCGATTTAAACTAGGATATAATGCTTGTGGAATGGATGTTTACAGAATTTCTAAGAAAATTAAGACCTGGAAAATTCCAAAAATTTATAAGTAGCTCAGAAAACGAGAAAAAGTAATCTGATGTTTTTACTCCTTCCTGACGCCGTCAGGTTGCAATCCTGACGCTGTCAGGTTATCCTGACAAAAACTGGTCTGCGATTTTCTGGAAAAAATTCTGGAAAATTTACATCTTTAGAATCTGGAAAAATTTCTGCAAAACATCCATTATGACTCGATACAAGCATTTGACTCGAACAAACAAACATAAATATCTTTTAATTAATTGTTATTCTCATGTTTACGTTTCTTTTGAAAACGTGT
Organism: Chrysanthemum seticuspe; assembly: GCA_019973895.1. NCBI lineage: Eukaryota > Viridiplantae > Streptophyta > Magnoliopsida > Asterales > Asteraceae > Chrysanthemum > Chrysanthemum seticuspe. Next base: position 265,708,420 of record BPTQ01000005.1, on the reverse strand, counting down.
GTAATCCTCCCTACACTTATCCTTTATGTAAAATACATTTATATGCAATTAAGACGAAGTTAAAAACAAAATAAAGCATTTTCACAAATTTAAACATGAGGATAAACAATTAATAAAAGATATATGACACTAACAAGCAAACAATTAAGCATGGGTTGCCTCCCACGAAGCGCTTTTCTTTATTTAAGAGTCTTGTAGCTAGACTCGTAGTCGTGCTCTGTCACACCCCCAAATTACCTGTTTTGCAGCGGAATGGAATTCCTGGGGATTGACTGTCATAGCATCACAATCACAGTTATATTGAACGACCTAAAGTGTCGTTTTAAAAACACATCGTTTGATTTAATAAAATAATCAGAGTTACAACATAGGTCCCAAAATTTTACAAAGTTTGCGGAAATATAAATATAATACAAGTCCAAACGATGGTTTTGAAAGAAAGTGCCATAATGTACAATGATGTAAGTCGACGCCGCGACTCAAAAGGTGGTTCCTTAACCATGCCATGATGATAATGCCTTAATTACCTGAAAATACATTGCTAAAACGGTCAACAATAATGTTGGTGAGAAATCATAGGTTTATGTAAATGTTTTATACGACTACGCAAGTATAGATCAGGCATGACAATCATGTCACGTAAAAATGTTACAGGTATGACAATCATGTCACATAAAAATGTTACAGTTGCTTAAGCGCATGATACCGAAGCTCCGACTGATGTATGCCCCAACAGAGTGTCTTGCCAAACAACTCTAATAATGTTTATGAATGAAATGCATCCGTATGACTAGTTGGGATTCACCAACCCGGATGGAGGCGTCACCCTCGATAGATCTATCCACTCACACACGCTTCTAGAAAATTAAAGGCTCATGCATTGAAGTGGGGACTTTTAACTGGCAACGTGTAACTCAAGCAATGTAAATGAATTTAACATACTTGGTATCGTAATAAAAATGTTGTGCAATGTATTCTCCCCCGTAGGTTTGAAATAATGTAAAAACTTGTAAAACGGGGCTATGAAAACTCACTTGGTAAACTGGTGTGATGACAAGAGTGAGTACACTGAGGTATAGCGGGAAACTTTAACCGGGACCTATTACGAATGATATGATATGTAATGAGTTGCAATGTAATGTTATGCATGCATTTCGTATGTTATTTATACCATTTGCGAGTTTTGAAAATAATACTTATCGTCGAAAAATACTCTTTTGACGTCTTGACCATTCAAAAATCACTTTACAAGTATTTACGTCAAAATGTCATCCTACAATGGTTTTATAATGATTTATAGTGAAATTATCACTTTTCGTCGTAAAATAAAGTCGTCGGAAATTTCATGAAATTGACAAAAATGGCTTCGAAAAACTAGTCGTAAAATGGTGTGCGTCGATCGTTAGGAAACGAACTCGACGGTTTTGGAAAGTTTGTATCAAAATCTAGAAGTTTCAGTTCAGGAGTTTTCGACATAAAGGTCTCGGTCATAAAGATAATAAGGGTTAAAGATGGTGATTTTGTCTAATTGTTGTGTAAAAAGTGAGTTTCGGCCAATTTTAAGCATCCGTAAATAATTTATTAAAACTCCACTATACAAACGGTTGGTTGTTTTGAAAAATATGCTCGGTGATCTTGATTTTATTAGAAGACATTTCTTTCCAAAAAGTTCCACATCATAGTTAAAAACAGCCGT